>CM060654.1:12448631-13048631 GCA_030686955.1 Odontamblyopus rebecca
GGTGCTGCTGACAGTGGCTACATCCGGGGTTGATGCCGAGGTGGCTAACCTCGGCTTCACCAAAGGCTAACAGTAGTGGCAAATAATGGCACCGCCAAAGAAAAAAAACTTGAGGAAGTATTTGCCATGCGCACTCTGCTGGCTGGTCTCTCTCTTTCTCTCTTCCCCCGATTTGAGCATTTGAGAGCGGTATGAAAATTGCAGCGGCCGGTGGGTCAGAGTCGGATCCAAGAACAGTGGCGACTTCTTCTAGACCAAGACCTAAAGCCTCGAAAGTCTGGGAATACTTTCGGGCAGATGGTGATAGAGTGGTTTGTACACTCTGTAAGACTTCTTTGGCTTATCACGGGAGCACGACCACGATGCATGAGGTATTGAGAATACCGTTGCAATATGCTGCTCGTGCATACTCGTTAAATTGTGTGTGCATATCGTTGTTCAACATTGTCGAATGAGCACACACAACAGACATAACAGCAATAACCTTTGCAACTCGCACGCACAGCACACACAAGGTAACCTCCCGGGAAAATCTAACGCACACTTGTGTGTGTTAGAACTGCTTTTTTTTTTTTATTAGTCGTTTAGATTAGTCGACTAATCGAAAAATTAGTGATTAGAGATTAATCGTTAGAAAATTAGTCGTTAGTGGCAGCACTATTTGAATTGAAAAGTTTTACAATAGTCAAGTGAATAAAAAGTGGTGGGGCGATTGATAGATTGCATCGAATCAGTTCATAACACAGACAAGCGCTCTTGGTTATGAAGCAAAATATTAGTCGAAAAAGTGTAATTTAAAAGTAACACAAAAAATTCAATTCTGTCAACTGGACATATACATATACAATAGTTTCAGAGTGAAAAGTTATCCAAGCTGCTTCTTCACTTCTGGTCAGACACTGGTGGACACTGCCTTATATCTGTCTAAAGAGAGGAGCTAACGACTCTGAAACTAACACACCTACTTGTTTACAGTTTCTGTTTGTTAGAGAGGTCTGTTGAACTGCACTGTAAACCTGAATAAGTAAAAAAAAGGCTCAATTATTTTAAGCTGATGAATTTAAAAGTCACAATCTTCCAAAACTTAAAAGGTTGGATGGTTTCTACTTGTACCTTTTGGAGCTGCCCACAAACAGCTGAATTCAAAGTCCTCCTTTAGCTCGACTCAAATATTTGTAGTTCTCATAGTTTTCTGTTTAGGCAACTCAATTATTTTCATTTATTTTGACTCAGATTTGGAGTTTTCAAACCACTGGAATGATTGAATAAATTTTCTGTTTTGTATGTAGTTCATGATTTTGTACACACATTGTACACAGTCCAGTACATCCAGCTGCTAAGTATTATAGACATACTATACACACATTATATTACATATATAGAGAGACAAAGTATACACTTAGTAAATTATACACACATTACATAATATTTTAATTACTTATTTGTACTAAGTTGTACCTCATCTATATTAAGTTATTCTCACTTATACCCACACTAGTTCTCTTTAATCAAAATATATTAGTTAAAATTACTCAAAAAGAAGGAAACGTTAAAGCAACTTGACATAATTAAGTTAGTAGGACTATTTCTAAAACTTTGAGTATTCACAACTTAATCTATTAAATGACTTTGAATGTTCAGGTTTACAGTGCACTAAGTGGGGACAGTGCCTCATATTTGTAAATGATAATAATCGTTCACATCTCTGAGCTTACAGGATATCTCTCATCTACATTCATTAAAGGGCATATTATTTAGTCATTCTCTAATTTTTACATTATTTTGGCATGTGTTTTGTATAAATTATAGTTTTATACCAATAAAGAAGCAATTCTTGAAGTTTTAACATTTCTGAAAATTACACAAAGTAGGTTTCTATTTTAGAGGCCCATGTCGATAAAATCACACTAACCAAACAAAAATCTATCTATCTGTGTGTATATGTATTTATATATGTATTTGTATATATAAAGGTGCTGTCTTAGAAGTAAAATCTGAAACCAAAAAAGTCATAGAAATACATAAAAAACTGTTCAGCTGTGACTTGAGCAACAGCAGCGGTTGATGTGCCAAGATGGTCACTGCTTCGGACAAAACACCATTGTGAAAGTGTTGCTTTGATTTATTGTTGTAGCAGAATTCTTAAGTGGCCTGTCTGAAGACGGCGGCCACTCTGTCGGAACGAGCTCCACTTTAACTACGACAGGAGCGTAGACCTCCCCTGTCACTGACCCACAGCTGACAGGTGAGTTTAAAACCTTGTGTTTAACATGATGGACGACAAAAACTGGGCAAAGTCAGCCTGTCCCTCGAGGCAAACTGTGAACAAAGTCCTTTCTCCACGACACACAATTCAGACAAACACTATAATGCAGATGACAGGAATTAGCATAGTGTGGCTAGGACACTTTCCACTTGTCAACTTCTGACGAGAGGCGACAATTCACAAGTGATAGTGGCTTTTTCTCAAATGCAAAACTAAAAACGGCGCTAACACTATAAGGCTAATTACCTTCTGACAAGTATCAAATACCTATGGAGTTCAAGAGTGCTTCAATAAGGAAATCAACTAAGGAGGAATATGAATCAGTGTCAGATAAGTGTCTAGAGATGGTTTTGATTTCTTAGGTTTGCAAATGGTTCTCCCTTCTGCACTTTCACATCAACCCCCCACTGTGTTCTGAACCAATATGCAAAACAATTCACCAGCAACGACCACGCCACAGCAGTGGAAAATAAAGATATTTATTGTGGATGGATAGATGTGATGGGAGGAGACTCAGGGTGGGGGGCTCTGTCTCCTGGATGGTCGCCCAGGCTTGTAGATGATGTCTTCAGGCCAAAGAATGGAAAAGAGACACGGGGTGGGAGGAAGGGGGTCGGACAGAGGACACAGACGGTGTTGTCGGGATAGGCCGGTATAAAAGGGCTTCTGGGTAAGTGAAGGCGTGTTTGAGCCGAGCTGTGATTGGCTGGAGAGGAGCAGGGGGAGGTTGAGGCGTGGTCCTGCTCCTGAAGCCCAGTCAATCATGTTAACTCGACGCATTACCGCCGATAAGCTGGTCTTGATGAGATAAAAGAAGGAAATTGAAATCAAACTCAAATGAGGAGCCGTACAGAGATCTGAATCTGATTGTGCTTCCTTGAAACGTCGGTGGCGCATGTTTCAGTGAAAGACTTTGAGATATGGGGTTAATGATCAGCTTTTGTTAATGCAGATTTATGTTGTGAAAAATGCAGTGATAAACTTGACATGAAAATGTTACGGTGTATGCAAATGTGGCATTCTGACAGTTTTTATCTTGTAGTGACTACAGGCTGAACCAATAATTAAACTGACATTAACATTAACAGAGGAAAAGAACCAGGACCAGCTAATGTAAAAGGCACTTCGTTGATGAACAGAGGCCTGGTTCACATATAGCAAAAGTACAGTGTACAGTTTACCATATTTTTCGGGCTATAAGGCACACTTAAAATCCTTTAATTTTCTCAAAAATCGAATGCACCTTATGTATTAATTCTGGCTGTGCTTACTGACCTCGAACCTTTATATGGTACACGGCGCTCAAAAATCTGTCAAAATGTTTTAGTTGGACTTTGGTAACCTACGAAGCCGCACTGTTGGATGGATTGCCGGAGCATTACAGCTACGGTAATCAGGAGCGTCGCAGAGTAAGGGAGCGCTGTTATGCCACGCAAAGACAGTATTAGACAGAGGTGAGGAGACCAGCCATAAAGTGTACTCAAGTAAGAGTATTGTTAAATAATGTTACGCAAATAAATGTACCAAGAAATTACTCAAGAGCGTGAAGACTATCTGTCGGGGCAGAACATCTCAAAGTGACTCTAGCTCAGTTGTTTGGTCGTTTGTCCACTGATCTGAAAGGTTGGCGGTTCGAATCCCGCTCCCACAGATGAATGCTGCCGTTGTGTCTTTGTGCAACACACTTAACTCTCTATTGCGAGTGAGTGAATGGATGAGTGATTTCTTGATGTAAAGAACTTCTAGTGCCTTGAAGGTGGGAAAATGCTGCATAAAAATGTGACAATTTACCATTTTACCATAATTTGAAGTGAATGTAACAAAACGAGAAATAAAGCACAAAACAAATGTTCAAATCATTTCATATCAACATAAAACTTTTGCCATTTGTAGACTTACAGTGGGAAGAGTAACCCAGACATTTACTCAAGTAAGACTATTGTTACCTCGATAAAAATATTACTCGAGTAGGAGTAAAACTATGTTGCTAAATGTACAATTTCTTAGTAACTTAACCTGTGTTGTCCTGTTGTATTGTGACATGACCAGATGGTGTGTTTATGTGGAAAACTACAGGATCACACATCATTTGGTGCTTCTCATTTCACCACCAATAATAAAGGAACATTATTAAACCAAAGATGTTCATTTTGTCTTCTTATGTAGTTTATATGTATTTCTAAAGGTAAAGACACAACCCACACAAAAAAAAAACCAAGGAGCATTATGTAATTTTCCTGAATAGTGGATCCTCACCCGCTCGTCTCCATGGATATGGTTTTCTTTCCTTGGACTTTTCCACAGTGTTCTGTATCTTACATTCAGTGACAGGTGTTTTTATTGCTCAAAACAACCTTGAAAAAACATGCAATCTCCCGGTAAGCAAGGCCACTTCTGCACAGCCCTGTAACCTGGAGACGCATACAGACCTAAGTCCTGAAAACACACTGTTATTTTAAGCTCTAAAGCATCCAGCTACAAAATGAAGCAAAAGCATGTTTAAGGCCTGTAACAACACTCCTCCCATGACGGTATATGAGAACAGAAGAAGCCGAGTGTAGGACTTTAAAGTACACAGGTCAGATCTGTGCTTAATGGAACTTAAAAGTATTTGTTTGCGCCAGTGTGTGTACTTTTACTTATGCAACAAAATATAATACTGTTTCCACCACTGTATTTAGACACAATATAAAACTATACAAGTCTACTCAGAGTACATTAATTGAAATGGGAAAACACACGTGTGACCGCTGTGATTCTAATAGCGAGTTAGATCACAGAAGAACAGCCTGCTCAGGAGACGGCCCCTCTCTGTGTCGCCGTGCGAATGAAACACATATTTATTCATGACCAGAACACCATTAAATGCTCGTGTGCGTCGGACGTGTTCTTGACACTAGTTGTACCGAGCGTAGAGGAGGAGTGGGTGACGTCCATGTCAGCTCTGTGAGAACGATTACTAAAAATGAAACGGACTGAAACATGAGTCACCGGCACAACTGCTGCTGACCATTTCCTCCAGAAACATTATAATGTCTGTTTTAACACGTTTAAAGGCTTTGATTTTTATTTTTATTTCAGAAAATCAAAAATAAAATAGTTTGCAGACGTTGTAGCACATTAACGCAGTCTTCCGGATTATTGGACAAAGACGTGCTTTATAATTAGACACAGAAAGTTCACAGGAGACATATTTAATCCATGTACCGTTCTTTTGAATTTCAATTAAGAATTAAAGCCGCAAGCGGCATCGAACGGCCCTCATGGGCCGCGCTTCACACTGGGCCGACCCAGCGCTCCCCCGGGTGGTGCTGACGCTCCCCCGGGTGGCGCTGATGAGCCTCTTGTCTCTGTGGCTTTGGGCTGAACTTGTCACTAAACACAAAGTCCACACACACTGGAGATGCTGATGTGCTAAGGTTGAGGAATATGGACAATTTGGGACATCGCCATGGCAACACCGTGCAAAATACAACTTTGGACCCCCAAACTTTTTTGTTCGGGCTGACTTGAAGAATCCTTGTGCGAAATGTCACGTTCTTCAATGAAACTAATAAGACGTTATATCATGCGCAGTTGACAACGATGATGCCTGGGCAAAGCCCAGGCATCATCGTTGCGAAAGCAATAGGCCCTACGCCCTGTAGGGGCTCGGGCCTAATAATAAATAAGGAAACTTTTTTTTTTTAGCAAAAACAATATATCCTTTTACATAGGAAACACATATTATACATTTTTTGAAAGCTCTCGAGCTTCCCCACGTCACCGTGGAGTCATTGCTTACGCGCCCGTCATTCACCATCTCATTGGAGTCCCTCATTGACCCCCACTGATTTCCATTCATTTTAGCAGCTATAAATATGGGGGCTTGGATACAGCTTGATGTCAGGAGTGTGTTTTGGGGACAGGAGCGCTTTGCTTCGCCCATTCACTCAATGTTGATGATGACTTCTTAGCAAGAACAAATATGCATGTCCCATGCCTTCGGCATGGGTTGCTAGGATACTGCTGTTCACGGAGAGAGCGATCGAGGAACGAAGTTCAGCACGTTGATGTTGACAACGATGATGCCTATCGTTGCGAAAGCAATAGGCCCTACGCCCTGTAGGGGCTCGGCCCTAACAATGACAGGTGATAGTAACAGCAACATTACAACATTACAACATTAAAACGTTAAAACGTTAAAACATTAAAAAATTTAGAAGTGTCCACAAGTCTGGTTTTCCTTTAGCCACCGTTTCAAGTGTGATTTGAAAGTGGCCAGTGTTGGAGTCTCTCTTATTCATACTGGGAGAGAGTTCCAGAACTTGGTGCCTCTGACTGAGAGCACAGTTTGTCCAAACGTGGTGCATCTGTGTGGGACCTCACAGTTCCCTGTCAGGGTGGCCTAGTTCCCATCCCACAGACAGTCTTTGTTTTAATAAAATCCTGTAGCGGAGGAGGAACAAGCCCATGTAAAACTTTATATATAAAACAACCATTTTTAAAATGAACAAAATTATTAAAATTAAGCAATTTATACTTGTTTACAATAGTGCAGTGGTGGACTGAGAATGGTTTCTTGTCCAATATTTTTAAAGCTTTTTTACAAAGTGATTCAAATGTTTAAGTGTTGTGCCAGCAGCAAGTGACCATGTGGTTATGCAGTACTGTATATGCGACAGAATCATGGAGTGTAAAAACATTCGTGCCGCATATAGAGTCATAAAGGGTCTTGCCTGTCTAAAATTCACCAAGTTAAAATTAACAGTTTTTGTAAGGCACTTAATGTGTTTCTTGAATGTTAATGTCGGGTCCAACGTCAGTCCCAAGTATTTAAACTCTTTGACGAGACAGTTCTACTCTGTCCAGGAAAACACTGGACTGCTGCAGCTCAGTTGATTTTTTTTTACTGAACATGCAAACAGTTTTCTTTATATTGAGTTGTAAGAATGAGTTCTTGACCCACTTTTGGACTTGAGTCATGGCTGATTTTAACTTTTCTGATGCTTCTTGTACAGTTTTAGCATGTGTGAAAATTACAGCATCGTCAGCATACAGCTGGACATTGACATTTGGACACATTTCCGGGAAATCATTAATAAAAACACTAAATAAAATGGGTCCTAAAATGCTACCTTGGGGGACCCCGTTGGACAGTGAAGGTAGGAAGATTTAAAACCAGACAGGGAAACACACTGTTGTCTGTGGGACAAGTAGGATTCAAACCAAGGGGTGATCCAATCCAAACCAAATTAATAATTTGACAGCCCTAATTTAAACCATAAACCATTATCCAGTTATTAGTACAAAGTTGCATATCAAAATTATATATTTATAATCGCATTGCATGTTTAAAATTGTGTTATTTTGCATTTTCAGTTTAAGGCATAATGTAAAGCAATTACCACCGTTTCTTAATTGAGAATCAAACACAAAAAGAATTTGCTTTTTGACCTTTTGTTTATTTTCTTTCAGAAAAGTGCAGAGCAGAGTCAGAACTTTGAGTCAGATTACACTCTTATGCTTATTAAAAAATAAAATGGCAACATTACAAACACATACTTCTTAGCTTGAAATAACAGCAGTGAACTTAGTAATATGTAACATCAGTGTATGAACAGAGTGAGAAAAGTCTTTCACACGGCACCATTGCTGCAGGTGTAGCCAGATATTTGTTTGCCAGAGGTGCCAAGCTTGGGTCGGCTGCTGCGTGTTCAGTCCTCACCTCTGCACCGAGCCACAGTCATGTCCGATTCTGGGTTCACTTCATCTGAATCAGCCAACAGGAGGTTTATTTTATTTTGAGGTGGATCTGGGTCCATTTCCCTGTGGGAAGCAAGCTGCCTGAAGCTTCCAGACTTCCTCTTTCAGATCTCGGGAGGCTTTTCAGGTCCTTAAATCTGGGGTGAAGAGCTGTTGCCATTTTCGACCACTGGACATTGGGGCTTTCCTTCCGCTTTGACAGGTCAGACGTGAAGGCTGCTTTAAACCGGAGCACATGGTCTGGGTCGTCGTCTCCATCACCAGGAACAAACGGCGCAGTGCAGGAGATGTACTGTTCACCACCCAAAAGCTCAGCCACATACCTGCCATGAAAAACCAAAGAGTGCCATTAATAACAGATATATAAATATAATAAGAGTAATATAATTATATAAAGAGTAAAATCATTATGTCCTGTACATAAAGTGCCAAAGAAATAAAATGTAAACAATACTGCATGATGAAAAAGAGGCAGGCCTGCACATGATTAAGCTCCAGAGAAACTATTGTGTAGGTTTTCCTCCTTTGCATAATTCATAACCACTACAACTGTTAAAACTACAACAAAATTATTAATTTTTTGCAATAAATTACCAGCAATCAAAGAGAAAATAAATCACGTTTTCATTTTTTTTTTTAATAAAATAAATTCTAAATATTTGTTATTTTTAAGTAGCCCTACCTGCAGGTTCAACAAGTGCTTCAAGCTTTTCCATCTTCTCCAGTTCAGCATTAGTCGGCGTGTCCAGCGGCTTCTTTGGCCCCGACAGCATCGTCGTTTCTGAGGAGACGGAGACTGAGAGCGGAGTTTCACTATCTCCATGAAACTAAAGATAAAAAAAAGTAGCAGTTAACTCTCAAACCACCACTGCATGACATCAGCAGGTGAACAGAGCAATGAGCTTTAGAGACGTACACAGGCAAATAATAAAGGGTTTCTCATGTGTGGATCATGATAAAGGCGGTGGTTTTATGCCAAAGCAACCCTCTCCATTTGTCCAGGCTGGGGACTGGCACAGAGGGGCACAGCGCCCTCTGTGGCTGGATTAACCCACCGCCCGTGTTTTTTTAAGGTTAGTATGTTAGTAAGTGCGCAGATACTCACCACAAACGGCAGCCTCGGACCTGTGAAGACTCGTTTAACAGTTTAGGTAAAACATTGACATTTCAGAAGAGTCAGAATCAACAACAAACAAACAAAATGGCAGTAATGACCCACAACATTAGTAAGACACTTAACCTTGTGTTAAATCAGTGTTCAAAAAGAAATGTTAACAGATGGTTTAAAGGTCAATTAACAATGCAAACGTGAGGAAGAGTTTGAGATTAGAATAACCAGTATCTCAGTTCAGAGCCATCACACTCTAAACCAGTCCAAATCTGGCACATTTATACCAGTTCAAAACAAACTAAACACAAAACACATTTTTAAAAAAAACCCTAAGATTGTCAAGTTCGGACCTGGTTTACACGCTAAATGAACAAAAATCAGTTAAACCTGTGGAAGTGTTAAGACCAGAGCAATTACACTCAAACCAGTCCAAATCGGGCACATTTAGACCAAACCAAATACAAAACACATTTAAAAACCCAAGATTGTCAAGTTCAGACCTGGTTTTAATGCTAAATGAACAGAAAAATCAGTTAAACCTGTGGAAGTTTAGAATAACCAGTATCTCAGTCCAGTGTAAGGCTTAGGACCAGAATTATTACACTCAAACCATTCCCAAATCTGGCCCAAAGTTAGACCACCTCAGACCAGACCAAATACAAAACACATTTAAAAACCCAAGACTGTCAGTTCAGACCTGGTTTTCACAATAAATGAACTGAAAAATCAGTTAAACCTGTGGAAGTGTTAGTTTAGAATAACCAGTTTCAGTCTAGCGTAAAGGTTAAGACCAGAGTTATTACACTCAAACCAGTCCAAATCTGGCCCAAAGTTAGACCAGTTCAGACAAAATCAAATACAAACCCATCAAATTCAGTAAGTCGAGGTCAGGGTCTTGGCCTGGAACTGACTAAGCAAAGTAAAAAACAAAAAACAGTTAAACCTGTGGAAATGTTAGTTTGTAATCAGGGGTTTTATTGTCTCAGACTCATGAGACCGTCACACATCAGTGCTTAAATCTGTTTCACATTTAGATCAGACCAAGGAGACCACGCAGTCTCCAAAACTGTGCCAATGTTTAGAATCTGGCACACACCAGTTCAAAACCAAACCTTACAGTAACAAGCATCGTTGGCATATTCAGACCTTGTTTTGAGATGACACAAGGTTCACAGAGAACCTCAAATACCTGCCGAGTTTAAGTCTGCACGGACAGACCTCAAATACCTACCGAGTTTAAGTCTGCACGGACAGACCTCAAATACCTACCGAGTTTAAGTCTGCACAGACAGACCTCAAATACCTACCGAGTTTAAGTCTGCACGGACAGACCTCAAATACCTACCGAGTTTAAGTCTGCACGGACAGACCTCAAATACCTACCGAGTTTAAGTCTGCACGGACAGACCTCAAATACCTACCGAGTTTAAGTCTGCACGGACAGACCTCAAATACCTACCGAGTTTAAGTCTGCACGGACAGACCTCAAATACCTACCGAGTTTAAGTCTGCACAGACAGACCTCAAATACCTACCGAGTTTAAGTCTGCACGGACAGACCTCAAATACCTACCGAGTTTAAGTCGGCACGGACAGACCTCAAATACCTACCGAGTTTAAGTCGGCACGGACAGACCTCAAATACCTACCGAGTTTAAGTCTGCACGAACAGACCAATAAAACCTGTGAAACCAGCAGCAGGAAGAAGGTTTGAACCATTACACTCAGCCGGTGTGTGGCACAAAGGTCAAGGTGATAAATGGCTTAAATACAAAGAGTGAATTTCCCTCACAAGGGAAAGTAATCAGCAGCTTGATTTAAAATGTTCGGGTTTGAACATTTCTCCATCTTGTGCGATTCTCTCAGCCTCCAGCCTTCGTCTTTCCTTCCTTTGGGATCCCAGGATCAACATTCAAACTCTTTGTGCCAGGTAAGACTCCTTTCCTCCAGATTAGTCCCAGGGCATGTTTTGTTTATAGGTTGTCCACAGTGCAATCCGTGTTTCAAAAATGTAATTGTTTAGTCACTGTTCAGCTTTTGCACTTTTATAGATGGTTCCTCAGTGCTCCATTTTCTTTAACTTTGAGGTATTTGGGGCTGAAAGGTGAATTCTTTCTTTGGGCGAATTAAGTGTGCATCCATTTTAAAATGATATATTCTCTTTATTCAGTCCATATTTTGGGGAATTTCCTTTGATTAAAAAAAAAAGATTCTTGATTAGTTCAGTAGTTACTTCATCTCTTGAGATTTTCTCCTGGCGCCTTTTTTGCCTTTTTGACGTCAAATGGAGGTGAACGTTCATTTCTCAGTAGTCCGCACTCTGTACTAGGCCAAATATCCCAGTGCTACCTGTAAAAGGTTGGATTAGCATGTTAAGGTTAGACACCTCCCCACCACCACATGTAAATTATATTTATAATTTGAATATGCAGTATGTTTTAGCTTTAGCTGTATTAAAATAAACTAGACATGAATTTAAGTAGATTTAGTTTTAGCTTGTTTTATAGACAAATGCTTAAAATCAGTGATAATAAAAACTGCTGCCTGTAAAAAAGGTTAGACGCCATCCTAAAACCAGAAAAAGTTAGTAACATAATGGCAGACATCATATTTTAGCGTTAGCTGTATTTAAACTATAAATGAATGCAAGTAGATTTAGCTTATGGGCAATAAATACTTAAATCAACATGGTGATAATAAAACTGCTCCCTGAAAAAAAAAAAGTTAAACGCCATCCTAAAACCAGAACATTTACAGGTTAGTCAATAACATGTGTCAAACATAATGTTTTAGCTTTAGTTGTATTGAAATAAACGAGCCATGAATTTAAGTAGCTGATAATTAAACTGCTCCCTGTAAAAAGAGGTTAGACACCTCCCCACCACCACATGTAAATTATGTCACAGTAGCGTTTAGCTTAGCAGTACAACTAAAGCTAGCAGTTTATTTTAGCAATGTTAAAATTTAAGGGCTAGTCAGTAACATGACAGACATGTTTTAGTCTTAGCTGTGTTTAAATAATAAACTAATAATTAACAGATCATCCGCTGCAGTTGCCGCAGGTGATCTTTATGCCTCACAGTTGCAAGACATGAGGTAGATTTAGATTTGGCTAATTTAAACACGGCTAAAGCTAAAACATGATTAACTAGAAATGAACTGAAGGAGATTGAGCTTTAGTTATGGACAATAAATGCTTAAAAAAACATGACAAACTGCTGCCTGTAAAAAAGGTTAGACGCCATCCTAAAACCAGAAAATGTGTTAGTCAGTAAACTAGACATGACTTTAAGCTTATTAGCTTATGTTATAACAATAAATGCTTAAAATCAACATGGTGATAGTAAAACTGCTTCCTGTTAAAAAAAAAAAAAAAAAAAGTTAGACGCCAGCCTTAAAAAAGTATGGGTTAGTAATATAATGGCAGACATGTTTTAACTTTAATGTAATTGTTATGTAAAAACATTACAAAAAACTGCTGCCTGTAAAAAAAGAAAAAGGTTAGACTCCATCCAAAACCTGAAAAATGGTTAGTAATTAAATGTCCCAGTAGCGTTTAGCAGTACACTACTAGTTAGCACAGCAAGGTAAAAAATCCGATGGCCCATAGAACTATAATAAAATCTGGATGAATCCAAAATGGCGCCATATTGTTTTAAATGGGCTGTGCTCATTGGCGCATGACCCCAAAAAAGTTTTACTTCCGCAGACCAACGTGTGACGTCAGAAACGTAGTTCTGACCAGTCAGAGCGCTGCTAGAGCAGAGCTAGCGCTGGGCTAGGCTAACTAATACAAAGCTGATTTTTAGGTGCTTTGACGATTTTTATTTTTATTTTTGAAAGTTCTTATTGTAAAAATACATTATAATCCCTACAAAATTTGGCCTTTATGAAAGCTGTGGATGCCTCGTCAACCGAACACGAGCAGTTTGATTTAGCAAAAAATGCCTTGTGCTTCTATGGGAAATTGCGGGCATAGAACTATATGGCAGCGGGCTGTATGCTCAATGTACAGAGTTGGGGGGGGGAGGTTTAATTGCAAAAAAATTCCATCGTAAGAAATTCGTCAAATGCTAAAAATTCGTCAAGTGCGCCTGCCTCACCTGCTCCTGGAGCACTGGCAACGGTGAAGAACGGATCATAAGAAATTCGTCAAATGCGCCTGCCTCACCTGCTCCTGGAGCACTGGTAATGGTTGAAGAACGGGTCAAACGCAAAAATTCGTCAAGTACTAAGAAATTCGTTAAGTGCGCCTGCCTCACCTGCTCCTGGAGCACTGGCAATGGTGAAGAACAGATCATAAGAAATTCGTTAAGTGCGCCTGCCTCACCTGCTCCTGGAGCACTGGCAATGGTGAAGAACGGATCATAAGAAATTCGTAAAGCCTGCCTACCTCACCCATAGAACTATAATGACCTCCCTGTTTACGGCATTAATCATCAGCTAAAAATGGCAAAGGGTAGAGTTCACTTTGTTAAGTGGACAAGAACAGAAGAAACAGCTTGGATGAGCAGTGAAACATCTACCAAAAACTCTTTATCCAGTTGACAAATTGAACTCTACCGGGCCTCTTGTTTTTCTGAGTATCGGGTTCTAGCCTGTTTCATTTCTCAGTGTTCACTTACCTTTTTCCAGAAAATTTCACGACATGTTCGACCCCGGGTTTCCCTTATATTTAGACACATCTAGACTATGAAAACACAGCATTTCCTTTCAACAAAAGCATTGCCACAAATGCCATATGAAAGCCCAACAAAGCATTATTAAAACCACATTGCATTAAAAAAAACCAAGCAGAGCGAGAAACAGCGGCAGCACGAACATTATTCACCAACAATGCGACAAAAACCCAAACATTGCAATAATCGGTCGAGTTCACCAAGGGTGAAGTTGCGTGACCAGCCAAAACAGTCTAAAAAACATGTCACCAAATGGATTATTGCACCGCAAAGAAATTCAGTTCAGTTTATCCAGTTGGCAAAAGCCCAAGTGATATTTCCCCTTTGTTATGGACCCCACCTGTATGAGGGATTTCAGAAACATCCGGTTCGACTGTAACAGGCTTTATAAAGTAGTAAAGTTGTAAAAGTGTGTATGGTTGGGTCTCGGCTGGTCAGGCAACAGGTAAAACCATATTGGTCAATCTTATCTGGTGTTGGCTTCTTCGCCTGGTTCAACATGCTGACGCGGTGATCTGGACGCGCTGCACCGTCTCCGTGGTCCGCCGCCGCACCGTCTCCGTGGTCCGCCGCCGCACCGTCCCCGTAGTCCCGCGTAGCATGGCGCTGCACGTGCTGTGGCCAAATATGCGCCTTTTTGAGAGTTTGGCGTCCTGGAGCTGCACGTGCTGTGGCCAAATATGCGCCTTTTTGAGAGTTTGGCGTTCTGGAGCTGCACGTGCTGTGGCCAAATATGCGCCTTTTCCAGTGTTTAGCTGTTCTGGAGCTGCAGTGATAAACTTTCACATGTCCATGTTGCTGGGGCTAAATGCGCGTTAGAAGAGCGTAAAACCGAAGCGATGCTGTCCCATACAAATCCACGGATCCGCTGGCTCCCGGTGGAGCTCTCCTGAGTGCACATATCCATGTGAGCACCGGGGCGCGCCAAATTATACACACCTGTGCTCACTTGATCACACTCACCTGGCGCTAATCACAGGCCACGTGTCCTAAAGCTATTTTGCGTTTAGGGGCAGGAAGTGTTTTGTGCCCCTTCAAAACACAGCAACTCGTCCGGGATGCGCCCCCAAGTGGCTGGTTAGCTCAATGGGTTAGTCACTGGACTTTCCCATGGGGGACCTGGGTTCGAAACCCCCACAAGGGCATTAGGAGCAAAACCAGTGTATAACAAAAGGTCATTTTAATAATATTTTTAGCTATATATGACCTATAGAAAGTTATTATGTCATTTGAAATCCAGCAACAGCTTAGGCTGGATTGATTGATTTATATATATATATATATATATATATATATATATATATATATATATATATATATATATATATATATATATATATAAAAATATAAATGTATCTATGCCCACCACTAATATAGATATATTATAAATCCAGCCTAAGCTGTTGCTGGATTTCAAATGACATCATAACTTTCTATAGGTCAGGTATATAGCTAAAAATATTATTAAAATGACCTTTTGTTGTATTTTGCTGATTGTAATCCAGTCAGTTCTTGGGTGTTTCACTAATAGAAACACACAGGTTCCACATTTGTGCATTTACCTTTTAGATATTTCAGGGCAAAGTACAGAAGTATAGAATCTCAAAGGACAGAGTTCCTTCTATTGTGGTGGAAAAATAAACTTTTTTATTGCACTGCCAATGAACAGTTTTAAAAAATCACACAACTAACCAATAAAGAGGGAGTAAAGGTGCTGAACATTCCAGGCAAAGTATTAACATCACCATGGAGAAAAGCATGTGCAGACCCTCCAGAAAACAGCACACCAGAATTACTACCACTAATTACTGACTCCTACTAATATTCGTTTACAGCCATGTAAAAAGTCCTGACAGGTTTATTTTTAGTTCTACACTGAGAAGAGACAATAAATTAAGACCACATTTGTAAATATTGTGCATTTTATTACCAAAAATATGAAATTATCTTCACAGAAAGTAGAATTGGACAAAAACACACTTAAATAAAGATGTAACAAACATTTACAGTGAGTCCGAGCCTCAAACGAGGAACACAAAACTCTGGCAGCCACTTTGAGTTTGGGCAGAGGAGCGGCTCATTGTGTCTGGCACTGGACTCCTTAGTGTGGGGCGTCTTCGTCCTCCTCGTAAACTCTCTCTGGTGCTTCCTCTGCTGGGCCTGGACATCCACCTCCACCAGGTCCACCTCCCCCTTGTTGACCGTCAGCATCACGTCCTCTCTGGGAGGCAGTCGTCTCTCCAGCTGGTACATGAGGTGTTTAGGGAGCCCGTCTTTTTCTGGGAATTCAATCTGTAAACAAAAGCAAATTTAAGAACACTGCCACTCAGATGACAATAGGACATGTGATGGGTTTAAAGCGCTGTCTGTTATTGAGAAGCTGGAGACACAATTACTGTCAGTAATGTACTAGGTGTTTTAGTTTGAGAAGATTACCGTATTTTCTGGACTATAGAGCACACCTGCATATAAGCCGCATCCACTTTATTTTATTTTATTTTATTTTTTAAAGATATACAAGCCGCAACTGGGCTATTTTTCGCGTGTTTGAGCGTGTTCAGGGGGTCAAATTAGTAAAACAGTGCGGTGTGGGACACATTTTGAAAGCTCATAGCGGGCGGGAGTGGGCAGGTGGGATGATAAACTGCAGTCCCGCAAACTAAATATGAGCGTAAAGTAAAATAAACAAATGATTCATGTGTGCCTGTCATGCATAATTTGTGCTGGATATTTTATTTGGCATTAATAAAAACATGTTAAACAGCCTAAACTTGTGGATGTGGGCTAATCTCGTGCACACTTTGGACATTTCTTTTCCGCTTCTCCGTGTTTGACGGAGCTTCGAAGACATGGCAGAAGAACACAGCATCTCTAGCCAATGAAAAGACCTTTTATAAGTCCTTTTATAAAAGAGAAAGCGAACGTTCCCATCTTGAGGGATTTGCATTCGAGAGTGGGACAAAATATCGCAGATGTGGGCGGGAGCGGGACTGTAAACCGTGTCCCGCGCGGATCTCCAACATAAAACACCTCAGCTCTTAATACGACGATTTCTGCCCAATGTAACGTGCTCTGTGATGGGTCCCTGCTGCGTGAGAGACATGCAGACAGCTGGAGCAGGACAGCTGTTGGATCATGGGAAACGGAGTCCAGCAGAGACCAGCACTGTCTGCGGAGGATGATTACACAAGCGTCTGTTCCTTAGCAGCAGGACGGTGGACCATGTAGAGACAGTCAGTTTATAATGAGCTTACCTGCAGCTAACCCCAACCGTTCAAAAGTTTATGAATCCTAAAAGAGACGTGGTTAGTTACGTTATGGTAAGAGCCTCACAAAAGAATATTTTATTGTAACTAGCGCAACAAACATATAAACAATAATCATTTGTCTGTGCAGTCTGCAAATCAGAATTCATGCGTTTATTCTCTCTAGTTTATTTACCCCAGAAGTTCTGCTGCTAGAAGCACTTACCTGAAAAATCATTCATGCAATCATCATGCAATTCTGTGTACAAACATGTCCTCTTCTTTTATAGCGACACGTTTATTTTTGTGTCTCAGAAAGTAATTATTGAACTCCATGACAAGAAACAGGAAGCAGCAGTAAACTCTCTCTCACTTCCAGGGCAAATAAACCAGAGAGAATAAAATATTAAAATTAAAAAAGGTACTAGGAGTTACATGACTACTAAATATTTGTAGTTGACTAGTCGAGGACGCTAGTCGAGTCGACTCCGACTAGTCGATGATGTCGTCATCAATAAAAACTCAGCCCAAATAATGCAATAAATTTGCAATTTATTAGACATTTTTAACGTGGAAAGGGAATCCTTCTTTCAGGAAACATAATACACATTTTATCAATAATAATAACAGCATTTGAACCTTTCATGTGAACAACAGGGGGCTCTTGTTGTTTTGCGCCGTCATGTTGATTGTGTCAAAGTTACGTAGGGTCACGTACACATGACTAGTCGACTACACGCTGAGGTAGCTGCGGGACAACGCTAGAGTCGACTAGTGAATAGTCTGTGCAAACCCTAATAGTGTTATTAGAAATAGAATACAAATCAGAAATCATGCTTTAGTTTTTATGTGTTAAAATGAATGTATTGCGTTAAACCTCTCTATCGTCATGGAGACCAAACTAAACTAGAAGTTACAGGTCGGATCTGTGGAGAGGCAACCCTGTTCACACTCAGAATGCCTGTTTTTCTAGGTATTTTTGAGTCATAAAACCATCTGTAATTGAATAAATGTAAGTCAGAGCTGTTTAAAGTCATACTCTGGGACATTCCAGGTAACGCAGATGGCCGACCCTTCATCAAAAAGTTACATAGTGCAGCTTTAAGATAAAAAAAGCAACTCTTTGGACATAAAATAAGAAAGGAAAGAAAAACACACTTATTTCATTATTGGTAAATAATTTGAGTTGAATTTTCTCCAATAAAGTAAAAAGTTGTGTAAAATAAATGTAAATTAAAAAAAAAAGTAACTACATGTAAAGTTTAAGTCATCCAGATATTGCTTTTTATAGTGTGGGGATCGAAAAAAACAAAACAAAACTGGATGTGCAACAATTCGAAACACATCTCTGCAGAAAGGGTCAGAGTGGTGGTTTAGAACAAACTCAAAAACAAAGGTTTTTAACAGCTTGTGCATCACAGATAAACTATTACATTTGTTTTGCTACATCTCGTTTACACACAGAAACGCTCCAGTAAATCCGTCACGCAAATGGGGAACAAATGAGGAAACAAAACCCCGAGCCGAGAAGAGCGATGTTTTTTCAAAAGTGGAAGGACGTTCAGAGGCTGGTTAGCGCGGCTTTGGCACTGAGCTGGGGGAGAGTTGGCAGCATCTGGTGATTCACACATTTAGATGGCTCATTATCCCAGTGGCATCTGCACCACCCAGCCAGACATAAACAATAAGTGTCTGGGTACTGAGTTTGGGTTTGGGAAGCCATTATTAAAAAAAAAAAACTGGGGCAAGAAATTAAAGGTCCTATGTTACGCAAAATAAACTCTTTGAGCTTTTAGTCGGGGTAGAATGTTGTTTCCTCATTAAAAATATAATAGGAGTTGTGTTTTGTTTCATTCAGACATGTTTGAGTAACTTAATTATTAGTCTGTCTAAATCTCCAAAGCGCTAAATGCTCTGTTCCACCTTGTGATGTCATGAAGTGGTAGTTTTCAAGTTAACAGCTGCATTTTACCGTTTGTTCAGCAGACACTGGCAATTCCAGGGGTGAAATTATCCAAATGATAACAGTGAAGGTCTGCGGAGTTTAAAAACACAGTGGAGAACTTCTTGTATTACCACATGACATCACAAGGTGGAACGGAGTGTTTTCAAGGTGAGAGATATATGGAGTATGGAGTTTTACCATAGAACTATAATAAAATCTGGAATGTTCTGTGCTCATTGGCACATGGGCCCAAAAGTAATTTTCTCTTCCACATTTACTTCCTCAGTACGGGTGAGCTCCTCCCAATCATGTGACGTCTGTAATGTTCACAGAGTGGAGCGTTTGGACCAATCAGAGCACGGCGTGGAGCGTTTGGACCAATCAGAGCACGGCATGGAGCGTTTGGACCAATCAGAGCACGGCGTGGAGCGTTTGGACCAATCAGAGCACGGCATGGAGCGTTTGGACCAATCAGAGCACGGCGTGGAGCGTTTGGACCAATCAGAGCACGGCGTGGAGCGTTTGGACCAATCAGAGCACGGCGTGGAGCGTTTAAACCAATCAGAGCATGGTGTGGAGCGTTTGGACCAATCAGAGCACGGTGTGGAGCGTTTGGACCAATCAGAGCACGGCGTGGAGCGTTTGGACCAATCAGAGCACAGCGTGGAGCGTTTGGACAGAGCAAGCTGCTAGAGCAGTATTAACGCAGCCTCAGAGCGGGGCAAGGCTCAGTCTTACAAAACTAACTTTTAGGCATTTTGAAGGTTCAAAAAAGTTAAAAAGTTTATGTTGTGAAAATAAGAAAAGAATCCTACAAAATCTGACCTTTGTGAAAGTTGTGGATGTCCTGTCAACCAAACAATGCATTGTACTTCTATGGGAGAACTCTGTCTGGGCCCAAGCTCCCAGTTTTTATTATAGAGTTTTACTAAAGCTAACAACAACTAGCATTATCAGAAAATAAAATGGCGACAGATACAGACAATACACATTTACGCACATCTACACATGTATTTTTTCTTATGTTTTTATTTGTCAAATAACTTCTGTCTTCGTTAGAGGAGTTTTGGCCCAGTGCGATGTTATGATTTCCAACCAGGAAGTAGTTAGATACTTTATTGTACCTTCAGGAAAATTTGTTCTCACAGCTTTGCAAAAGGAACGCCATTTCACTAAACAATCACCCAACACAACGTAGAGAAGACATATGAAATGTAAAATCTTCAGCAAAATATTTACGTAAGCTTTAGTAAAATGACTAGTCCAACCTGTCCTAGGCACTTTAAGTCTGTGTATTCATTTGACATAAAAAAAAATGGAAATGACGGCAAATGGTTGAGAAAATGGGATGTAACAAGGCTTTAACCTACACACATTATTTATGAATCAAAAACAAGTCATCATTTAAAGGTGCACTGCTTTCCTCCATGCAGATGTAATTGCTTTGGCAGAAAAATAAAGTACACCATAAACTCATTTAAGGGCTTCAAGGCGATGTCATTTGGCGTCGGATCTGTGAAGAGGCGAGTTCATTCACAGTCAGTGTGTTTTCAAAGTTCTTTTAGAGATAATTGATGCAAATGTTATACTGCTTCACTTTCTTTCCCAAGTTTCTAAAGTCAAACCAAGAGCCTTGACAACTGCATATGAATAATTATTTTCTCTGCCTGAATTAAATGCATCCAGACAGCGCCCAACAGTCTGATTTTTTATTTAATTAGTGTGCAGAGTAAAATGAAATGAGAAGTTAGCTGAGTTTGGGTAATAAAGCATTTTCAAATTGAAATACCGACGTGCTTTTTGCCAGTAGCTTATGACGTCTGACTGTGAGGACTGATTGGATAATGCACCAGAATGTAATATGCTTTAGACACCTGTGGCCACTACATAAATGTGATGTTGAATTACTTTTCTATTCTTAAAGGGTTCGGTACGGAAGCCACGGGGTACTCACAACAAATGCAAACGCCACAACACGACCAAAAGCCACAACACACCAAAAAAGCCCCAACGGAAGTGACCGCGCGACTCTATTTTACGACCACAACAAATACAAACGCCACAACACAAATGCAAACGCACAACAAGCCACAACACACCAAACAAAAGCCACAACACATTAAAAAAAAAAGCCACAACACACTAAAAAAAGCAACAGCACACAACAAAAAGCCACATCGGAAGTGGCCGTGGGACTCCAACGGACCAAGCGAGGAGGATCAAGCGGGAAGTGAATGGGAAAAGTTGAAGAATGTGAAAAGTAAAGGAACGGAGAAGTGAACGAAGTCGGGAACGTAAGTAAAAGTAATTTCTTGTTTTGTGGCCAGGATCGATGTCGATGTCTGACCGTCGTAAATAATTTCCCGCTTGATACTCCTCCCTTGGTCTGTTGGAAAATAGAGTCCCGCAGTTGTGGCTTTTTGTTGTGTTGTGTCACTCTAAATACAGCTTCGAGAGGGTACATGAGAAATGTTTAAAAGTTGTGAAAAGTCCAAACTGTCCCTTAAAAAGCTGATTTTGCAGAATAGGTCCGCTTTAAACGTGCATAGTGTTTTTTGGTAGTGGGTCCATCGAATGCAAAACTATTATAACACCAGACTGTCGATGTAACCCTCCTGTGGGCTCACCACCTGCAGAGGGGTTCATAGGGGGTCAGGTGCTATGAGTATTGGGCAGCAAGCTGCCCCCGCGACCCAGCTGGATTAAGCGGGAGAAGATGGATGGATGGATGGATGGACTGTCGATGTAAATGCCTCTGTTAATAGAATGATGTTTAATATAAAACTAACCTTGCTTCACATGAATCGTCGCGTGTTGAGGGACTATTTTCTCATAAATCAGTCCGCCGCTGCTGAGCTTCTATCAGGAAGTACAACTCACTGCTGCTGCTGCTGCTGCTCAGACATAAATCCTTCAAGTGCAAGGTTGGTTTTTATGTCTTGTGGAGTGGGTAAGACTGTTTTTAGTGGCAGGACGTTGACATGCACTAGCCTAGCACCAGCAACCTCTCCAAATACAAGGACTGGATGGAATATTTAAAAAAGTGTCTCCACACGTCTCCAACACTCTGGCTCACGAGGAAATGAGGCCCTATGTCCAAAATTCCCAACTGTCCCTTTAAGCCATGTTATAGTTGTTTCCATTTGTCATATGCCCCCTCGAAGTTGCATATGGAGTGATTCGGCATGTTTGAGCAACTTTTAATCACTTATTTTCTAACTTATGTCCAGACAAAGCAAAAACATCTGGAGGAAAGCATTTGACGGACCCTCCACCGGAAAAGCTACACAGAGCACCATTAAAGGTAGTCGACTTTACGGGAACTCTTCTAAACAAATGTTCTGCAATCTCCAGCTACTTAAGAGCAAAATAACAGCAATCAATACCAATGACCCGCCCATGTCACTCTGCTGCCGCCGAAATTCACTGGACTGAGAAAATTGAACTCCGTGGCCTTAGTGCTGTGGACAAGAGAACAAAGCTCGAGTTTGTCGTGTGAAGAGATTAAAGGACATTCGGACACCATCACAATCCCATTCCTATTATTATCCGGTGTGCTCTGTTTGGATCAGTGACAGAGCAGACCGAGCCACAATAGGGAGGAGGGACGGATCACTAGAATTAAACTCCCGAGCTGCCACGGGATTGTCCAGCCTTCCGATTAATGCTGTTCAGAGGTATTATTAAAGACAACAAGCAGTGATGAAAGAGTGACAACAGTGGGAGTGGTGGTACTATCCTAACTCTGACCAGGGAATGTTCACGTGTCCTTGAGCAAGACACTTTCACTCACACACATACACACACACATACACACACACACACACACACACTGACCGAGTTGGGGAAAATATTGGGTTTCATGTTTTCTGACAAACATTGAGAGTTTGTTTTAAATGTGTTCCTAATTGAGAAAAAGACCAAATTGAAGTGACAGTCACATTTTAGATTGTACAGATCTAAACTACAGGGCTGGTAGTTTTTATGTTGAATAGGAACTGATAATAAGGATTCATTAAACAGATTAAAGAGTCCATATTACACAATTTTGATCTGTTGTAGTTTCCTCATCACAAACATTCCAGGACTTGTGTTTTGCTTCGTTCACACATGTTTAAGACACAAACCCTGCATATTACATATACACATTACATATATATATAGACTGCATATATATAGACTACGTTTACACTGAAACAATCTGAAGCAAAAATGCAAAAGTGCATTTTCATTCTCATTCTTATTCTGCGTTTGCCGATGTAGTCTGCACGCCTAGTCCGTAAGTGGCAGCACCACCAAGACCAAACGCCTGCGTATCACCCTTCTGCTTCTCTACTTCCTCTTCTCCAGTGTGTCAATTCAAAACAACATAGTGAAGCGTAATAACACCACCAATTTCATGTGGATGGAGAAGCTCACATTAAATGATAAAACCAACAAGGCACTTGATAATGCTTTGCCATGTTTGTTTTTTTCCTGAACTGACTCGTGCTTGTGACGTAATCTCTACACCACGGCCCACGAAAACCCAGTTTTCCGTATTCAACCCTTTACACGGCGATGACTGGGAGGAGAGATTAAGATTTCCACTCTGGAGGATGTTTTCGGATTTTTGCATTTTCAACCCCCCAAAACGCTGTTGCCGTCTTAACGATGTGGACATCTGGCAAAATGTTTTGCATTTTCCACCTGTTACTGTTGTCAGGTAAACGGTTCCTCAGGCTGAGTTCTTTGAAAACACTCCGCTCCACATTGTGTTTTCTAACTCCACAAACATTCACTAGAATCATGTGGATGATTTCGGCCCTGGAATTGCAGATCTCAACTAAACTAAAGGTATAAAGCAGCTGTTAACTTTAAAACACTTCAGGAGTGTTTTGAGCCTGTGAGATGTAGACACACTAACAATAAAGGACTATTCAAATGTGTGTGAATGAAACAAAACAGAACGTCAGGTATGTTTTTGAGAAGGTAACAAGAGTAAATTTTGTGTAATATAGGACCTTTAAAGTGCCTGCACCCAATGTTCTCCATGTAGCAGCTATATCCATTTTGTCTTAGGAAAAATATATTGTAACAGACATTTTTAAGGCCAAAATAAGTCTGCCGTGGACTTTCTGCATCTCAGTCTACGCATCTAAGCGTTGAGACCAGACCCAGTTCCCTTCCGAGGTGCTGTAATTTAGACTGGCCTTTGAATCTGGATCAGGTCTTTAGTTCTCGCTCAGTACTTCAATTCTGTATCCTGGTTCAACCTTTGAGTACTTCTGAATATTTCTGAAAATTTTTCTGTGCTCCTCCCACCATCGGAGTAAAGAAGTGACTGGTGAATTTCTGAAGCAGGTCTTTTATCTGCCCACTTCATCTCCTCTCTGCTTCTTCTGAATGCATTAAAAGGCTTAGGAAAAAGAAAGAAAAAAGCTCTTCTCTTTTATAACTCTCTCATGATCCAACTATGATATGATGGAACAGTTCTTTTGTATTATATGAACAAAATGCCTGACTCTTTTTATCTTCGGGTACATCATCTCTGATACAAAATGTACGCTTTCAACCAACATAATCAGTCATTTTCTGTGCATTAGACCCTTTAAAATCCTGCATTGGAGACAAATGGGCAAAGTGAAGCTGACATAAGATATTTTCAATGATTAACTGATTTTAATAGATGTAAATGCTAATGGTTTTGTGACATTTTAACAAAAAATAAACATTTTTTAATTTCGATGGGACACATATGACTTTATTTGCCTAAAGGTGCATTGAGTAACTTGTCTGGTGGAGGGTCCAACAAATGTTTTTCACCATGGAGATGTTATTACTTTGTCTGGAATGTCCCGCAGTATGGTATTAAACCTCCCGATCTCCATGGAGACCAAACTAGACTAAGTTACAGGTCAGATCTGTGGAGTGGCGACCCCGCTCACAGTTAGAATATCTGTTTTTGTACTAATTTTAGAGCTATAAGTGAATAAATAAAAGGTAGAGCTGTTTGAAGTCATACTGTGGAACATTTGAAGCAGAGCAATGACATTTCCATAGAAACAAGAGGGTGACAGTCCCCTACCAGAATGTTACATAGTGCGCCTTTAAGAAGGATGGAAAAATACAGTTTAACCTGAAAATTGTATTTGAGCTTCATAAAAAGTATAATTTATGATGAAATGTGTAATATATTTGTAGATGAAGTGACAAACTGTAGTGGGCTCAACATTTCTGTAAGGATTTGTCCAATAAAACCTAAAAATATAAATTTTTTCATGTAAAAAATGCTCAGTGTCTATCATAATCTCTTGTTAAAAAATACATAACGTAAACCACAACCATCCCGAAATGTATAATGTTTTTATTTACACATTTTTAAGGGGTCTATAAATAGCACTGGAAACTTGGAATAAGAAAGCTCTGCCACAAACCCAAATAAGTGACCCACTCCAACTTTGTAATTAAATACAGAAGTTGCCAACACCTCCCGCATGCCGTAGTCCAACGTTTTAATCATCAGAAACAAATATGAAGCCAGCTGAACCAATCCCAGACTAAATGAACACCGCACAAACAACAAGGCAATATTTTTCCATATATTTCTAAATGCCAAAACTCAACTGTTTTATGATTTGTAGTTTTTTTTTTTTTTTGCCCCAAACAAATCCCGACAAAGTCCATACACTATTTCTAGCAAATTATAATAATCACCAAGCAGGCGAAGAGAGCAGGAAAACACCATCATTTTCTGTTTTCTTTATTTCTTTTCAGATAGAAATGAAAATGTTGTGTTTAACGCTGTTGTTCTGTAGTCTTTCTTTACTTATCATCTGCTTTTTTTTCTGTCCGTATGATATATTTACTATTTACAGAAATATATATTTATATATAGGTAAAAGGAACAGTGTGATTGGTGTAAGACGTATCCATTTGTTAAACTCCGCTCCTGCAGCCACGTGTTTGTGATCAGAAATACCAGGCAGTCATGTGTAATGTCACATAGTACCTGAAATTACAGAGGCCACCGGAGCCACACAAGACACACTCACTTTTATATAGTTTTACCACAAAGCCAGTACCAAAATAAAGTTAACTTAGTGTTTTAGTTCCACAGCTTGTTTCCGACACAGGCTCTTGTTTTGGTTTTGTTCTAGTAATTAGTCATGGCAGCTTGTTGCAGACATATTAGCCACATCAAGTACTAGATTATCTGTATTTCCACCACAGAAGAGGTAATCTGAATGTATCTTGTGTTCTGCTAATGATAATTGCTTCTCTCTTCTAGGATGCTCTGATGCATCGTCAGAGGTCGGACTTGGCAGTGTTGGTCAGAGTCAAAAGTTGTCTTAAATGTGTGAGATTACAGAGAGCATTAATTAGACTGATCAGAGAGGCAATTAAACTCAATCCTAACAGCAAAATTACAGTTGCACTGATAGTGTCGAGACAAACCCGGGGCTGGTTTGTAACTAATAAGCAGATATTCATTTTGTGGTTTACCAGATCAACTAAGAGACAAGTGACGTGAGTATCGATATCGACTCAAATATGGGTATCGACACTGTCATGCACATATCAATACTATTACATTTTAGTCCTACTCTTCTTTGTTTTGTGTGTAAAGACGTTCACCAGCAGCAAAATGACTGATCTATCTGTGCCAATGTTCTGTACGGCCTTAGGGCAGGGGTGCCCAATACGTCGATCATGATCTACCAGTCGATCGCCAAGGTAGATCGTAGTGTAGTACTTGAGACCGGTCTTGGTCTCGAGACCAGCCTTGAGCCTCATGGTCTTGGTCTTGTCTCAGACTCGAGGTCTGACACTCAACGAGTGCGATCATCTTTCATTACGGCCGCTGGTGTCTCATACCCATGTGCAGACTCATGCAGAGCGTCTCTGCAGCCTGTGCACTCGTCTGGAGCGGCACATCACCACACACGCCCCCAGCACATGCAGCTTGTCTATAACAGCGTGTACCCTCATGTACCAGTGTGTATCTCAGGGAAGGTTAAACTTTTAAAAACATCCTACCTGTCCGTCCACCTCATGTCAGTGCGCTCCCTCTCCTCCCCACGTATAGTGCACATCTTCTTGGTCGTGCTGATTAGAAGGACAAGATGAAAGGTGAAGCAAATCAAAATTTATGTTACAGTGTTAACACAAAGCAGGCCTACTGTGACATGTAGTGGAAGTTTGCCAATAAAAGTGCACAAATGCATCTGTATATGTCAGGACATGTCTGGTAAATGTGCAGAGGCTGGAAAATACCACTGTAAAAGCAGTAAGAGAAAATACCTCTAGTGGAACTTGAAAAAACAGGTTTAAAAATCCTACCCACTTTCTTCACAGTTTTCTGTAAAGTGCCAGTGGAAGTTCCCTTAAAGGGGTTCTCAAACTGTGGGTGAGGTTTCAAAAAGGGTGTTTAAGTGTTTAAGTGCAGTACAGTTTGCTTGGCTTATTTTAAGCTTAAATTAGCATTTATCAGATAAAATGAAGATAAATCTATAAAAACTTATTTATGTGAGTCAGCCTTTTTCCACATGAAGATCATTAAGTCCAAGTATCGTTCCACCACGACTGATTCTCAGTATTTATGAATAAATAAATAATTAGCATTTTTGTAGTAGGTAGATCATTTTGACTTGGTCATTTTATAAGTAACTATAAGTGTGGGCATATTTGTGCATATATATTGTGTCTTCACCCTTGAGGTTAGAACAGTAGTGAATATCATTATAGGAAAAATACTCCCACTGTACTGTAAAAAATGTAAAATTGCGGTTTCACCTGTCCCTAGAGGAGACACTGCTTCTCCATTGGTCAGTGGAGCCTCTGCCTGATCCGTCACATAAACAAACATGGAGTGAGAGCATTGGTGTTTGCACAGTATGGACAGTGTGAGCTTCGCTTTGAGCCTCAGAAATGACTCTGCCTGACCTTTCCCAGATTTCTGATGTCATAGGTAAAGATCATGGGGTCTGTTGAATTGTTTTAAGGCCATAAATTATTGCCAGGGTTGTTTTGACCAGGGAAGGCTGTTTATTTGGCTAATTTTTTTTTGGCGTGGTAATTCACACTAATTCCCAGAAGATGGTGCAAACGCCAAATTCAGATGAGGGAAATCTCGCTTTGGTCCAAGCGGAAATCGGTTTTGGGACCACTGCTCTAACCACTGAGTCATCTGAACAGTTAGTGATAGCTTTATTTCTCTGTTTACATCATCACCAAAAGATGGGAGAGAAATATATATATATATACGGATATTGCACAGAGATTGAGATATGGCAAAAAAGAAAAACAATTAAAAC
Organism: Odontamblyopus rebecca; assembly: GCA_030686955.1. Classification (NCBI taxonomy): domain Eukaryota; kingdom Metazoa; phylum Chordata; class Actinopteri; order Gobiiformes; family Gobiidae; genus Odontamblyopus; species Odontamblyopus rebecca. Next base: position 12,476,919 of record CM060654.1, read on the forward strand.
AGAAAGAAAAAGGATCTCATTATCATTTGCCTCATTCACACAAGAGCTAATGAGAGTCCTGCTTGACTATATCTCCCAATCGTGTTTTGATTTCTTTTCACGCCAACAAAGCCTGTGCTCTCAAGCATCACAGGCTATACCATCATCTACAAATGCACCCGCCTCAAAGATCATTCAAACAACACACAGCACATCATAATCAGATTAGCTGGATCACTCACTGGAAATGTACAAGACTGCTTTTAAAGACGCTCTCCGACATCACAGCCATAAGAACTTCAGTTGTGGTTTTTAGATATGTTGGAAAATCGATTTACAAAATGAATTAATTTGTGATTTATTTTCCTGCGCAGGGAGTTTTGAGAAGCAACTTTGAATTGTCTGTCCGTGACTCTCAATCAAAATTTTAATCTCAAACTCAACAATTAATCCTGAAAAACACTGTGAAATAGCGTAACTGTCACTTGAGTTTTGCAGGTCATTTTTTTTTTTTTTTTAACCTTTGTTACTACTGATATAAGTCTCTACAGTGTGAAGGGGACAAGACACTGGCTCATTATGCGAAATCAACTTTCACCTGGCTGTTAACGATTTTAGTTGTCTGCGATGAAAGATTTCTGGTCGTAACTCGCAAAATCAAATAACGTGTGTGTCTGACAGTGCGACAAAGGTCAAACTCCAAACCCTTGTACAACCAAAAATGAACATGGTGGCTTTAAATTGCAATTTTTGGATAAAATCTGGAGAAAACTCGAAGCTTTTGCAGAAGGTGATGTGTAAACCTTGAGACCAAGAGACAATCAGAGCTGCTGTGAGAAGAACGCAGCTGCTCGAGCCAAAAGCAAAACATGATAAATCTGATCTATCGGCCTCCCCCAGAGGCCTTGGCCCAGGCCGACTGGTCAGCTCGCCCTGGATGGACTGGAGCAGCGAGGTGCTCTCCTCCTCTCTACACTTTCTCTACACCCTCGCAGCGTTTTGCCCCACCCAGCATGGTGGGCGGGTCTGCTGTATCCAGCGCCCCCTGGCTGCAGGATCTGGATGCTGCCTGCCTACTGGACTATCTCCACCTCCTTGACTCCTCCCCAGTTGCAATGTCCTGTCATTAGGCCTGTACTGTTTATTGTTCTTCCTCTATTTTCTTTTTTGTCTCTGTAGTAGTTATAGTTATTATATTTAGTATAGAGAAAGAGTTATGAGAGATTGCACGTCTCAGGTAGTAATCTCATAGTTTCCTGTTTGCATTGTCTTTTTTATCACTGTAAAGAGCTTTATGCTGCATTTTTATGTATGAAAATAAGGTTTGATTGATTGTTTTATATCTGTGCTCCATGCCATAGAAATAGCCATGAGTAAATTGCATTAATTCCCACTACTGTCGAGTAGATGACACGAACATCAAATCCAGCTGAGGTGGTCCAACACTCACCAACATGCACAACACCAGGTTTGTGAAGTGTCTTGTCAAAGTCTTGCCCTTTGTTTACCCTTCGGGTTGGGAGACCACCGCTCTAACCACTGAATATTCTAAACAACAGTGTACAGACGTGACCCAGTGTCCTACCTGAGATTCACAGCTAATTCGCTTGCATCATTTCCTCTAACAGGCAGGTGTTGTATTTGACCAGGATTTAATGTAAAAAACTGTGAAACTGCAGTGATACAAAATACAAAGTAGTGATGTTATGAGGCTTCGAAGCGTGTGTCGAGTAATGAAGGGGGTGTTTCCACAAAGCGCGTATCGAACATAGACCGTATATCTATGGTATCGAGGCTCGCTTCATTAGAGGGAGGAGCTGAAAATGATGACGTCTGAAGCCTCGTTGCCCGGCAGTACCACGTGACTGCTTCGGGAAGTGGTTTGGATTTTGCCGCGAGCTATTATTGCTATATAGACCCCTCAGGCTTCATTCAAGATGCGGGTGTTTGTAGGAGAGTTGCGTTTAGTTGAGAGTTTGGATAGAGTTTGGAGAATTTGGATAGTTGATTTTGGATAGCGTTTATATAGTTTGGAGATAGTTTGCAGATAGTTTTGGAGAGTTCAGGGAGAGAGATTTAGGAGAGTGAGGAGAGTTGAATAGGTGATGGGATGGAGCCAGGGAGAAAGAGAAGGTTTTCCCCTGTGTGGGAACACTTTGATTTGATATCACCTAACAAGGCAAGTAAAATTTAACATAATTACAGATGCATAATATAGAGCAATTTTTCATGGTTTCTTATTTTATTTAAAGGTAAGGTGTTTATGGTGTTCCAAGGAGTTGGGGTACAATAACAACACCTCATCCATGCTAAGGCATTACCGTGCCTTGCATGAGAATAAGGAGGAAACTAGAGCTCCATCTAGTCAAGGTAAGGCATAATAATAATAATACAAATACACTATCACAATTTTCCCATGTTTACTTTTTTTATTGTGCTAATAAAGACAAGTAACACTGTATTTATTGTCTTTTAACCAGCCACCAGAAAGCAGGAGCTGGATGAAGCCCTTGTCTCCATGATAGTGAAGGACACACAGCCCTTCAGTATTGTGGAAGACGTTGGATTCAGGGCATTTGTGTCCAAACTGGATCTCAATTATGTTCTCCCTACAAGGCAGGTATGCCATGCATGGAATAAATGAGTACTTAATTGTATGTCTCACAATTCAGACAAATTCAGCATTATATATTTTTTTCTTTAGGCTCTGAAGACCATGGTGGAGGCCAAGTATGAGTCAGCAAAGGAGAAGGCTAAGGCTAAAGTAGAAAAGGTGGCTGCCATTAGTCTAATTTCTGACATGTGGACATCCATCAACATGGATGCCTACCTGGCTGTAACCTGCCATTTTGTGGGTGAGAATACTGAGCTCAGCTCAGTACTATTAGGGGCGCAGGCATTCCCCCAATGACACACTGCTGAAAATATAGCTTGTGTTAAAGTCTCACTGATGGAGGAATGGGGAATCACTAATAAGGTGACATGTATGGTCACTGATGGTGCTCCCAATATGGTTGCGTGTGTGAGCAAACTGAAGCTTTGGCATCATATTTGCATAGCACACACGCTAAACTTGATTGTAAAGAAGGCACTTGAGAAGAACCTGGTGTTCTCTGGCACCCGGGCCAAAGCAAGGAAGCTGGTTGGCTTTTTTAGAAGCAGCACCACTGCTAAGCTATGGTCATTCCTTTTATTCCAATTTATAATAACACTAATAGTTTGTCTGTGCTCCTACTGCAGTGATTTAGTGTCCTACTCATCTGTATCTTTAAAGGAGAAGCTTACACAAGTGCAGCTCCATCTGGGAATGGCAAACATGAAGCTGATGCAAGAAGTGGAGACCAGAGGGAACAGCACATATTTGATGGTGCAATGTTTGGTGGAGTTAAGGGAGCCCGTCGGAGCAGCGTTAGCTGGGCTACAACATGACATCCCCATGATCACTTCAGATGAGTTCAACATTGTTGGAGGGTGCCTTTCTTTGCCGTCTCCCTTTTATAATGCCACTGTTGAGCTGTCAGCTGAGGAAAATATGACAACGAAAGTTGTCCCCCTAATGAAAATGCTGGAGCAAAACCTTCAGGACGACTTGGGAAACGGCGCCTGCAGTGGCATTGGAAATGGGAGACCACATCATCACGAAACTACGGGAGACGCTTTATACTTTGCAGTCGATGAGCATCGTGTCCCTTGCAACACTCGTGGACCCCCGATTCAAAGTTATTGGATTTTACAGTCCAACAAAAGCCACTGAAGCTATAAAACGACTGACCTCAGAGTGCACTACAATTATAAGGGAACAACAAAGTGGAGAAAAAATCCCCCAGGCTTCTATCTCTCATGATATCACTGGAGGTAATGGATTTTTTTTTTCATTTTGACATCAGTTACTCTTATGAGAACACTTACTAACATGATCTGTGATTTCCTCTTAGGTAGCAAACTATGGCATCGTCTAGAAACCAGTGTCTTGGAGGCAAGGAGGTCTCAAAATGTGACTGCAGATGTCACTGCGGAGGTCCAGCTGTACCTTACCGAGCCCAATATTGGAAGACTAGAAAACCCTTTGGAGTACTGGGAAAGGCAAAAACTGATCTACCCAAATTTATACAAACTGGCACTTGTGTTTTTGTGCACACCGGCATCCTCTGTGCCTTGTGAAAGGGTCTTCTCCAAAGCCAGTGAGGTTGTTTCAATAAAAAGAAATAGTTTAAAACCAAAACTCTTGTTTTTGAATAAAAATGAATATTTCCCCTGTCCTGTACATCATTGTCCAAGTTACACAAGCATTATCTGTGCCCCCTTTCCCTAGTTCCACAAGCACTTTCACTGTCCTCTGTCTGATTACGCCCTTTGCCATTTTCAGAAAAACAGCTTTACCTGCCATATTACTATTTTTGGAAAAATATATACACACAGAACACAAAATGTATTATACACATATGTGATAATACATGGACACATATGATTTGGTCATACATTCTTTGTCATTCATAGTGATTCCCAACATACATAACAGACAAAAACATTCAATGCATCACACATTATGTGGTTCAGATAAAGCTGCCTGTGATTACACACTTGGCCAGTAGGTGGGTTCATAAGCACATGAAACTTCGAGAAATGAACCCTTTCTCGAACCAATTGGCTCAAGTGGTTCAATGCCTCATGAGGCTTCATCTCACCATCACTACAAAGAAGTATTCAGTAAGCAGCAAAATTAACAATGTCATTTAAAGTTAGACTATATAGACAATAAAATGGTTAACACTAGCTGAGCAGTATCACACATAAGCTCCATTACCACTACTGGAACATCTCAAATAGCATCTATAAAATGTCACAAACTTGGACAAAGTGCTACAAATATACTTGTCAACATTCATATTTAACATAAAAACTTACTCATGTTGCCACTCAAAGGGCTGAAAATGAGAGGATGGCTTCAGATTCTACAGCAACACACATCATGGACTAACTGACTTGATCAAGCTAGTTGTTTTCCTTCTGGCTAAATACACCACCACAATCATAACTAGCGCCCTCTAGCAGGCTGGATGAGCACAATATAAAACAGTTTCAATACAAACAGCTTTAGTTCTCTGTTTATGTCATCACTACTGCCAGTAAATCAGTAAATTAATAAAATGAAACAAAAATAATAAATTCCTCATGTCGTCCTGTGTGACATCCGTAAATCTTAGAGTATGAAGTGGCCCCAGGCTTTTGATCTATACTTAGTTCAGTCCTAAGTGCCTGAAAAAGCACAATATATCTTCATCAATGAGTGAACAATGATGTAAAGGCAGCTGGGTTAAATAAGTTCTTTGTGTGTGATGGAGGAGGCAGGGCTATGCTGCCCGGCTGCCTCTGTATAATGAGAACAGATTGGCGGTGGATGATTCTGATGAAGAGATTGTTAGAAGAGAAGTGTACGCTGATTGCTAAAGCAGGAAATATGCATGGTGAAATACATTCAAGTGCGTGTGTGTGATGAAATTCTTTTGTTAAATGAACCAGGAAATATAAGTGTGCGCCATCGCCCTCCATTTTCCTGCATTTTTGGGGTTGTTCTTTTTCTTTGGTTTTCAAAAGTATTGAAAATCAGATGCCAGTACTACTAATCGATATTGATACTAAAAAAGTCCCATTCACAGGACTGAAATGACCCTTTTCTTAATAGTTTTAGAATGATCTTGAGCTGAATCAGAACAAGTATAAGAGCACATAGACGAGTACACGCCCATGGACCACTGTGGAACCTACCAGGACCACTGAGAGATTACACAGGTATAAGGCCCCGTGGTAATATAAAAGAAAGTGAATAAGTTTTTATTTATAGAGCACTTTTCACAGATCCACATCACACGGTGGTGAGATATTATAGTAGCCACAGCTGAGGACATGTGTCTGTGAAAGGCGCTATAGAAATAAACTTACCTTACCCTTACCTTACCCTCACCTTACCTTTTGTACTGGCGTCCCATTGTGGCCCCTTATTTTCCCAGTGGTCTTGCTTAGCTTCTGAGATCTGACGGGATCAAACTGATACTGTGATTTAATGTTGACTAAAGTTAGACAATAGAATTTTAATCCTATTCTGTTGTCTAAAGAGTGTTTTTAATTATTGTGGTATTGTAACTGGTATTGAGTATTGACTTTATTCCTTAGTATCGAAAATCAATTTTGAAATTTTAGTATTAAAAAAACAAACAAAACACTAGTGATACTGCACATTTTTCAGGTATTGTATTCATGAGTATCCAAACCCAATCACTGATCTGCTACAACAACAAATCATTTTAAAAGGAGTTTCGTTCCAGCTGCTATTGTATTTATGAATAAATTGTAATTTATTTATTTTTCATGTTTTTGATATAGTTCATATGTGTTGTGATTTTTAGCTAAGTGAGATGAATTAATTTATTTATAGAACAAAACCATTCTGCACTGGAGAACTGCAACACTTTATTTGTATTTGTGTTTTTATTTGTGTTTATTGTGCAGAGTGTGGATGAATGAAATGTGGCACCAGCCTCCCAAATCTGCAAAACAAACTTACCTACGGGTACAAATAAAGAAACCTAACCTAACCTAACCTACTACACTGTATTTTCCTCAAAGAAGACTCGACACTGCAGCTATACCATATATGACAGCAAACGTGGCAGAAGACCTTCCAGAGGAAATACTTTGAAGTAATGAACACAAAGAGTCTTCTGAACTGTGTGAAAAGAACACTTTGTTTTTCCTGCATAAATGAAGATCCTGCAGGAGTAGGGTGACCAGAATTTGAAAATAAAAAACTGGGACACTGGGTTTGGCGTGGTTGGTAATAAATTGTGAAACAAGTACGTAAGTTTTGGTCATTTTCAAGCAGCTTTTCTGTATTTTACAGAAAGAAATGACAATTTATGCCTCTTTTTACTGTTGGCAGGGATCGGATTGGTCCAAAATAGGGAAACCTGGGACAAATCCCTGGTTTTGGATTGGTTGGTGATAGTTGGTAATAAAACTGTTAAATGAATGCATAATTAAGGGAAATTGTTATGCACTAGGTACAAATGTGAGTCAGTATAGTCACATTTTCTTTGTGTTTAAGTGTCTCTTTACTGTTGGCAGGTGTCAAATTTCTCAAAAATAGGGACATTTGGGAAATTTCTTGTATAAAACTGGGACAAATCACTGGTTTTGGATAAATCTGCTGGGACAGGGGACCGAGGCCTCAAAACTGGGACTGTCCTGGGTAAATATAGGGACATCTGATCACTTTATGCAAGAGGCTAACTAAAGAGCTAACTAAGGTGCGAGCTATGAGATGCTCCAGGGTTTTTACAGGAATCAGAGAAGGGACACTTTCTTCCTCTGACCAGTCCTCCTAAAAACTAAACTGCTCTGAGACCTTTGACTGAGACACAAAGGAGACTGAGAAGTGCAGTCTAAACGTAAGCAAAGGAGAGATTCAATTCTGTCAACTTTTGCTTTCTTTCCACTTCGCTTTGTTGAGGGCGCTGCAAACCCTTGGCCTTCTCTCAACGAGCTCCTCGATGAAGTCTCCTGAGGTGGTTTTCTCTTCAGAGGTGAGCTATCTCAGAGTCAAGAAATGACAAAAGTGCAAACAGCTTTTATTTTACCACATTCCAAAACAGTCCACAGTTTTGTTGCTTTCAGTGGAAATCTACAATGGACTCATGGAAATGAAGAAGAAACAGAAATGAAAATAGTGTCCAAGCTTTTGTAGTTTATGTGTTGTTATGAATAATTGCTGAATTCTTGTGTCTACAAACTGAACTGCACTCAACTCCTGTATTTGTACCACACATTTTCAACAGCCGCACACTCCAGCAGTCCTTCAGAAAACGCGGAGTTTGGTAATTGTAATGACAGTGGCGTAGATAGGGCTAATCAGCACTGCTCAGCCCTCTTCCTTCCTCTATCTGATTCTGTGATGAGTCGGTCTTTGCACAGGCGGCGTTGCACCTTTTGGAGACCCTCCCCTTCTTCCCTTCCTCCACTTCAGCTCCCGCTCCAGCCCCGTCCTTATTACAGCCGGTATCGCATCCGCAAATCTACAGCTGAAAAGATGCTGGAGACACCGCCGGCCCAAAATGAACAGCACCTGATAAGAATATAACAAGACAGATGGAAAGCTGCAAGGGACTAGAAGAAAATCACAATAATACATGGATTTTCAATGCTATGGTAATGTTCATAGTCATAATAGATACGGATACAATAAATTTCATTGGATTCCATTGCTTAAAGAAGATGTATTGTTCTTATGTCTGCACTATAGTTCTAACCGTGATATTCAACTAAAACCACCTCCACAGTCCTGACTTCTGTGTTAGAAAACTGTGACCTGGGCAGAACCACATGCTTTGACCAAATTTACAAAAGATCTTTTATTTTCATTAATACCAAACTGACAATGCAACACTGCTGAATGCTAAGCGTATGACTGATTAGGAAAGTAAAGTTGGAGACCTAACTTAGTGCAGATCAGTGAGCGTGGCCGGTGGCGGTGAAAACAGGGCTGATCAGCAAAATGGCATCTTTAAACTACACGATTAAAGATTGCTCAAACATTGCTCTAAACTAATCTCATTTTCACAGCCTCCGGTTTACGTTCACTGCTATGTACTTTCTTCTCCGATTTTATTTTTGTGCTACAAGTAAACAGCGCATAGTAATTTTGGCACAGATGAAAGTTCTAAATTTCAGTGCAAACAGCTGAAAACATGTGTTATAAAGTTCATGAACTTGTAAATTCTTTTTTGCAAACCATCTTCAGATTTAAAGATGGAACAAGCAGCTGAAACATGTCAGCAAGATAAACACATCTCCGATTGTCTTTGTAAACTGTTAACGTTAAAAAAAGCCTGAATGAACATTTTGGGTTTAGACTCAGAGCTAAAATTGCTTTCAGGAAACTTGCTGCTACTTTGTCAAACCTTAAACCCTTTCACTCTCCACTGTTGCCAGTAGGGGGCATCTGACATCTAATCCAAGTGTAGCGGTTTATGTACCAACCTTATAGCCGCTTGGGAAGGTCAGAGTGGGTCCTGGGTGGTAGTTTGTGATGCGCTTGGAGGCCATTGTGCGGAGGCTATTGTAAACAAATACGCTGGGATCCAGAATGCATTTTTGGATATTTATTAAGTAAGTATGTAAGTGTTTTATTTATATAGTGCTTTTCACAGACAGATGTCACAAAGACGCTTTACAGAGGATTATTTACAGAGCATTCTTCATTCACTCCATACCCAGTGGTGGTAAACTACTGTTATAGCCACAGCTGCCCAGGGACAGACTGACGGAGGCGCGGCTGCCAGGCCAACCGGCGCCAACGGTCCCTCCGACCACCACCATCACTCACTCACACAACTTTCACACCTACAGTGCATGTTTTGAGTTGATGGGGGAAACCGGAGCCCGGAGGAAACCCATCCAAACATACAGACAGCTATCGCAGCGCAACAAAGAAGATGGATGGGACCAGTTGACACATAAAAGGTGAGTATGGAGGCGCTCAACAAAAATTACCCCAGCCCTGATCTTCAACCAAACTGAGTAACAGGTAAGTGCACATTTTTACACCTCTCCACACACACATGCAGGCGCATCCGCATCCACGTGAGCCCCGCCCCTTCTGCACCAGAGCAACACACCCTCAACCACACAGTGCACCCGTCCTGTTTCTTACAAGTGTTCAAAACTAAAGTTATAAACTATTGTAGCTCTAGAACATACAGCATATACTATAGAGTATACAGTACACAGTATGTACTTTCCAAATACATCAACATGTGCATTTTAAGAACTTATCCAGAGCTTATAATGAGCTTCAGTTTTATTGCTTCAGTTTGTTGTTATATTGAATGCAAAAATATTTACTGAGGGAATTTTGGATATCTTATTTAGAATTTGAGAAAACTAAATCTTACTGAAAACTGGTCTAAAAAAAAAAATCATATCACTTTTTTAAGTTAAAACTTCAATATCAAAGATCCTCCTGTACGATCAGTCAAAGATCAATTAAAGTTTGCTGTTTGTAGCAATGAGGGGGAAAAAACCTATTTTGGTGGTTTCGTTGTCTCCACAATAAATTGAAAATAAACATTTGTACCAATATGACTACGTGACGCTGCCGAATCCTACGTGATCAAGAAAATTAAACTGGAGAAGTACATTGGCAATATAGTGCCTTAAATATAATAGATTAAAGATTGCTCAAACATGCACAATTCACTCCAATTACAACTCCGAGAGGGTAAATAAGAAGGGAAAACAATCATAATATATTTAAACGCTCCAAAAGTCCATTTTGCATAATAGGTCTGCTTTAGTACACTGTTTTTGGTGAATACAGCGTTTTCAAAACAATAAAAGGTAAAATACAGATCTAAATGTTATGTGTTAGCAGTTAATACCCCAAAGAAGTAAAATATACCCATTTAAGTTAAAAAATAAATCTGAACATCATTAGGAGAAGATACTAGACAAAATGTTCTAGCCATAATGCTCCTGCTGTCACATTTATGTACTGACCTTTTACTCCAAACTCTTCAGACCGAGAAACTCAAAAAGACTTTGGTTTGGTCCAATTATGAAGCAGAAGTGCACTGCCAATTTTTTTACGGATTAGCCCTCCAGATGAAATACACAATTTGGCTCGCAATTATCCATAATGAGACCATCTGATTGGAGCTAGGACTTTGGGCGAGTTAGCATCAAACAGTCATCTCCCATCTTGAATGTCCTCCACGCCAACAAGAGGAACCGTGATTTGGGAGGAATACAGAAAATTACAATATGTTAGGATTATTTGGAAAAATGACAGGAGAAAAGATGAAGATATATCCTTTCCAACTACAGTTTTCACCCAAATCACACGACTCATTGAGGTAGTAAAGGTCTCAAAACGCATCGCAAATTTTGCATGGTGGGAGATATACTTGAGATATACTTGTGAAATTTCCACATTGCATCGGCCCAGTAACTGTTTCTATTGATGTTTCAGTAATGTTTTTCTTACCTTAACCTTTTCAAACTTGGCAAAGTTCTTCAAAAACCACCTGTGTCCAACTCCTGAGTCACGACAATCTTGTAGTGTCACTGGAAAGCCCTCTAATGAGTGAATTACACCCCCTGTTGGATTATCTGTGCACTGCATGTATCTGATTGTATACATCAGGTTTTTCAGGGGGAAAAAATCACACGGCTGAAAAACTCATCATCAAATATGATACGTTTGGCGTTATAGGGTTAAAGAAGAAGTTCCAGGTCTGTGAGAGTCACACACTGCTAGTTTGTAGGTGACCAAGTACTTATTTTACTGAGAAATTTACCAATTAATTCATAAAAAATTCTACAATGTCATTGCCTGGATTCTTTCCCTCATTCTGTCTCTCATAGTTGAAGTGTACCTATGATGAAAATCACAGGCCTCTCTCATCTTTTTAAGTGGGAGAACTTGCACAGTTGGTGGCTGACTAAATCCTTTTATGCCCCACTGTATCATTTTATTTAAAAAGTCATTAACTTGAGACCCATGAGAAAGCTTGTTTACACAGAGCCGATGGCGTTGGCTTTGTGTATTAAACATTAAACAAAACACAGCTCCGGGTATTTTTGTGACGAGGAAACAACATCAGAAAACAGAGTAATATGGCCCCTTTACCCAAGCAAAAACAATTTATTTAAACCTCATTAACATTTTGTGTTGCATAGCTTGATTGATACTCTCAGCGATGCCCCCTACAGGTGACCCCGCCAAACCCAGCCGCAAAGACAACACGGCGGATAGAGCGAGCCTGTAATTACACGAGCTTATGCTAATGTCAATGTTAATGTACGAATTCTCCAATCAGTGCAGATGTCCACGGGTGAGAAGTGGATGGAACAAGCACCACTCAGAGCCCATCACAGTGCACTGATTAATGCAACAAGACAAAGACAACATTTCCAATGCCATTTTCTCCCATATGCCCTCTGCTTTAATTACCCCAGGGCTGATAGAGGCTGCATCAGATGAAGGAGCGCACGGCAGGAAGTCGAGGAGATGTGAAGAGCAGATGAGACGGCTGACAATGGACGGGAGGAACAAAAGGGACGGTGGCGTTGACCAGGGAAGAAAATAATAGCGTACCATGGTTTAGGTGTGTATTTGATGAAACTACACAGTGTATTTTTAACATTTGAGTTGTTTTGTTATTTTGTTGTGATGACTTTGAATTAAGCTTTAACAAACTATCATCGCCATTGCCCCCGTTTCAGTTCCAACGCCTCATTTTGCCGCCAAAACAATTCAGAATAATGAACTTCATTTTTTTCCTCATCAGGCTCACACCCAAATGAGCTGAGTTCTACATATTATCAATCCGGGACGGCTCACACTGAAAGAGATCGGGAAAGTTCAAAAAAAACAAGCTGATCGGGCAAAGCGTAACAACAGAACAGGCTGAGAAATCAAACTTGTTAAATCCAGTTGAGAGAAAAGCAAAAATATCTTTCCAGTGCACAAAGCAATTACCTTCTACAAATTTTCCAAAATCAAAACAATCGGGGAAAAAATGCTGAAGAAGACTGGCATCACGATATTTGTTTTGGTGTTCGTGGGAGTTTTGGCTTTGGTTTCTGTTCAAACCGTAATGCTGCTCTGCGACTGGCCAAATCTCTGTCCACCAGGGGGCGTGATCTGTCGCACCAGAGGAAGCAGATGGATGTCATGTTTTTTTCACCCTTTAAACCCTAGATTTAATGTGGACAGTAGTGTACTTTAACACTTATCTCACTTCAGGGTTAAAGGGATAGTTCGGGTTTTTCACATGAATCTGTATGTCCCCCGTCAGTAGTGTCGCGCATCAACACTGATTTACCTCCCAACAGCGTCCAATGAGCCGAGTTCTTCCCCGGTTTTGGTGCCGACGAAAGTGTCCGGCAAGTTGGCTGGAGTCACCAAAATAGAGCGTTTTTCTTCTCAAAACAATATGTGTTCAAAAGAGTGACACATTTGTGTTACAAAACGTGAATGGAAAAAAAGTCAGACCTCATAATGGCTTGGTACTATTTTCTCTCCGGTTCATATCACTGCGCTGCCGCCAGGTGAAGCTGCGCCTGTTTCACTGTGTTTACTGCTCAGAAAGTAACAACAACATGTGTGACTATGACACCAACGATGAAGACATGGCCTTTAGCACAGAGCCAAGGGGAGATCTTTATGAACCCGAATATACTGATGCTGAAATTCACCAGATGGAGTTAGAACAGGCAGAGAGAAAGAGGAGGGACAGAGAGGGACAAACTGAAGCTGGATTTTTGTTGTTCCAGCCTGGATAATCACAAGTCTGCACCATTTTTATATATATATATATATATAACACATATATATATATATATATATATATATACATATATATATATATATATATATATATATATATATTCTTATGAAGCTTATACAAGTTTATATACTTATCGCTGTAGCTCTTATGTTAGCTCTCTTGCGTCATGATGGTCATCAGTCTGAGCACATAAACACTGCCGAACTACTGAAAAAAGTGTTGGATTAGTGCGCAGCTTCACCTGATGGCAGCGGGCAGTGATATATGACCGGAGAGAAAATAGTACCAAGCGATTATGAGGTCTGACTTTTTCACGGTTCACATTTTGTGCTGCAAATGTATCACTCTTTTGAACACATATTGTTTTGAGAAGAAAAACACTTTATTTTCATGACTCCAGCCAACTTGCCGGACACTTTCGTCAGCACCGAAACAGGGGAAGAACTCGGCTCACCGGACGCTGTCGGGAGGTAAATCAGTGTTGATGCACGACACTGCTGATGGGTGATGCCAGACAGATTCATGTCAAAAAACCTGAACTATTCCTTTAAGGACTCGTAGCAGCTGAAAGCTCAGGTTATGCCAGCAGTCAGATCTGCACTATATGTTTTAAATGTTTTTTATGTTGGTTTGCTACAGTTAGTTACTAAATATAGTTCTGTTACATGGTATTTTACACATATTTTATACATACCGTATAATGGTGCACTCAAGAGACTGTAAGCTGTATTTGTTAAGTCTCACCCCTATCTGACAAAAGCACCTAAAACCATTTCCCACTTCATTTGAATCATGTTCATTCCCCATTAGGCCTTTGCCGACTTTTCAAAAGCTTCTTCTAAATGTGCACCTGGCTCTCAGATAAATACATTCAGGCCTGGAGCTATTGGTAAAATGTAAAAGTGAGGTCTGCCTCAGCCATCAAAAGGTTCTGATCGAGTCCCCGGAAATACTCACAGGAGCAGGAATAGTGGAATTCTGCCACATGTTGAACTCGTCTGTGGGAATAATGAAACAAATCAACACAGCATGAATTAATGTCAAGTGCGTTTTTGTGGAGGAAGAAAAAGGGAGTGCGTTCTCATTGGTTGGCATTCATGGTTATTAAAAGGGTTCGTGGAGAATCCCGTGTAGTGGATTGCAGTGTGCAGAACTGTACTTATATTAACCGTGCGATGCTCATGCTTTTGCCTAGAGCTGCAAGTGTAATTAGCATCAAACTGAAATCGCAAGTTGCATGGACGTATTGCAAAGGATGCAGTTTTTAAAGAACCATATTTTCCTACACAAACAACAAAAACTCCAGTCTTATTCTGCATAAAACTACCAACTGTAGTTTAGATCAGTATAAATGTTCTGAAATTGTTTTTGAAATTGTTTGTATTTCAGTCCTTTTGTCAGTTCTGGATGTGTTTAAAATGTGAACTTTGAACAGAATCCGAGCTGCACCTTAGCTGCAATGCCAGAAAAATTGCCAGTTTTATAGTTAAAACTATGACACCTGTAGATCATTCTTTTATATTTGGGAGATTTTAAATCTCAATATTGATTTAAAAAGACTTGATAAAAAGACGTTCAGTGACTGAAAAACTGTGGCACTGATTTCTGCTTGCCCCTTTCCGACAGTGTTTTTTTTATTTTTTATTTTTTTAAATATGAACCCCACATGTATCAAATAAGCATGTAACCAGCTGGCTATGCCCATTGCCCACGTTTCTGTATTTACTCCATTTTCTAATTTGATTTTCCTAACTGGTGATACATGTAGGATTCAGCAGTATTGCATAGTCAATTTTGCACAAATACACATCACTACTGTTTTCCGGGTGCCAACAACTTTCCGGCTCTTTGTTGTGATGACATTTACGGAGGCATCAGCATCAATTGGGCATCGCAATTTTCTAAGACGGAAGTAGATTTGTTTCTTTTATCAAGTTATGTTAGATTAATATTGTGATCTAAAATAAAGAGGGTGTCATAGATTATAACTATATACCAGACATAAACACTAGGTCTTTTAGGGCCTTCTTGGTCTGGGGTCAAGAATTACAGTTACAGTATTGTGTTAAATTTCCCTATATCCTGCAAGGTCAAGCCAGGTCTCTGGAGAGGCAAGCCAGCAATAAAAAGCACTTGCCACTTTGAAACACAACTCAAGCTTATTGTATTGTGTTGACTTTGTGGTTGCTCTATTTTTACATTTCCATCACGTCTGGCTGAGCCTCCACTGCTCCCCACTGACCGGGCCCTGCTGACCTTTCTCTCAAAGACTTCCGCATAGACACCTCAGTTTGTCATTATGGAGCTGCCCCACACAGAATGCACCTATGCACCAACACACCAGAGTCAAATAAAACTGCACTTAAGCTACACGGCAAAAATAAAACCTCTCACCCAAGAACAGTCTCTTCCCTCTTCTGTGGCTCATGAACACTTCATAACACTGGTCACTTTAAAGAACAATACTTGAGCTATAAATAATCTACTTGCACTCAAAGTTTGTTCTACCCAGACTGTATATTATGTACTCTGTGTTGTAAACTATCCTTTATGTGAACTGGAAGATTTCTGTCGGTCAAAGTCCCAAGGTGGTGTTATAGGCAAAGTCAAGGTAAAGTCCATTTTATTTTTGAGCAGACCACAGCCAAGGTAAAAACAGAATCCAACAGAAGAGCACCTCTGTACTGCACATGTGCGGTCTGAGCTCCTCTGGTACTTGTGATTATACTGAATACTCACGGCCACCGGACCAGAGCTGCGTCACATGTGGTGATATTTGGTGAAACTAGGAACAGAAATGTGAAATTATATTGGTCTCAGTTGAACAGAGTTTACGGCTTCTCTCATTGATTCTTCAGGGATCTGCAAAATATTTCAGTCCCCTGTGATTTTTTTCCCTTGTGAAAATTCTTTTATTCATATGAGTCTCTCTCTCTCCACATTCAAGACCTTTCTCCCTGGCTTTAGTGTATAAATATCACACAGGCGTTGGATTGATTTGCTGTGAGTATCTTCAGAGTGAAGCCACCTGCAGCCTCGGACCCCTGGGTGCTGCGTCCAATTACTGCCCCGCTCCAACCCCTGGGACATTTACTAAAGGTCACCTATCAAGTCGGAGGTGTCCGTGAAAGCAGCAGGGGGCGTCAGAGCTGGACACAATTGTTAATACCATGCTGCTGGTGTTTTATAACCAGACCCTGTAATATTTGTTGTTGTGGAATTCTCCATCTCACTGGAGTGACTGAACACTGTGATATGTACAGACAGAATGCACTACATATGACAAGCTGTTTTTACTTCGTTTCTTACAAAGTAAAAAAGGTTTCTTTCTATTTCCTGCTTCAACTGGTGAGGCCCGCCTCCCCTGGGGGGCGCCAAAGAGCCACTTGCAGAATGATCGACTGTCTGTCTCTGCTCGCTCCTTCTGAGTGAACAGAGAGCTCCACACTGAAGGCGCTCAGGGATTATGTGACATTCCCCACCACACATGTGCACAGTGCTCTAGTGCTGGTCAATTTAATGGCCCCACGAAAGGTAATGAAAACCCGGACATTTCACTCACTTTATATAAAAAAAACCCCGGATGGCCAGGACAGAACATGAAAAACCAGGGAAAACCGGACGTTTGGTCACCCTACAGTCCACATGTGTACAGCTCTGCAGCAGTACTGGTATCGGTAATTGTGCGTTTGTGTATTAGCTGTAAAATGCTTAGTTTTCTGATTCCATCTCAGCAGAAATCAGCAGCGAGGGAGGAGACAGGACCCAGCAAAAAATGTAGGAAATATGATCCTGATTATTTAAAGTTCGGTTTCACCTGGTCGGATTCTAACACTGCACCTCTGCCACAGCATCAGGTGACCAGCAGGAGCAGCTCTGGTTCAGGCTCAGAGGAGCTGGAGTGGGGAGTGGGGAGTGGGTCGGTGCATCGGCCTGAGAAAGGCTTTCCCCAGGATGGACCAAGAGTGCGGAGGACGGTCCGCTCAGAACAAGATATAACGAACCAAACTGGATTTGCACTTCTGTCCGGATGCTTTGCACCACCTCGGAACCAGCCGTAGTCCTTGAGCATGGAGGACCAGAGCAACCCACCCGGATCTATATTCCACTGCACATTCTCACTTTCCCCACACAGAACCAGCCTCAGAGGACAGCACGGAGCCGCTCAGACCCAGTCCACTGCACACTAGTCCTGCTCATCTGTCTGGAACCAGCACATAGAGGACGAGCCTCCGGACCGATCTGAACAATGCGCTCGGAGGCACAAGACCAAGGACTGGACCCCCAGTCCAGGTCTGGGGAATGGTGGTGAAGCTTAATCTAAGGCCCAGACACGTGTTGATTTCAGCATCAGGTGTCATCAGCGGTAGTTTTGGCACCGATTACAAATATTACGGGTGTTCTGTTGATTTGGTTCGGCCAACTGATGTTCAGTGATGTTAAAAGTCACCTGAATTAGGACTGCATGAAGTTGAAAATTATTTGCTGTTGCAAAAATCATTTCAAATCGGATCAATACAAACTCTTCTTGCTCTTGCAAAGATGGAGAATGAAAAAACTTTAATTTGAAATTTCAAACAAATAAATTTTTCATTAGCATCTTATGGAAACGCACTGTGATGGAACAAGTATGTACCAAAGCAGAGGAGCGTGTCATTACTCGTCTCTCTGAAGGCCCACGTTACAGTTTGTCTGTAGAACTCACATCACCCGCTGAGGCACATTTCCAATCTGTCCATGATACAACCAACCTCTGGGACATCTAGGTGCTATGGTATATGTTTATTTATTTAAGGTTTTAGCAAAATGTCGTATGCTCCAATTCTATTTTTAATGAGGGACCAATGTCATAACATGGTTAAAATCTCAAAAGTCAATATTAGCCCAAATCATTTGTAGCACAGAAAATGAATAATTAACAAATAATGAAATCGTCAAAAGAATTGTATAGGCAGACTCTTGTTCACTGGCTCAGTGAGCCTGAAGATCTCCTCTGGGCTCTTGAGGAGCAGGTGAGGGTGCTCCAGCAGCAGAGACGAGGACATAAGAACATGAGGATGTGAGGACATGATGCTGATTGGACCGTCTCTAAAGAGCTCATTCATTACCTGCACGACGGCTCCCACTCCAGAGCCCTGGGACTTCACCGCCGCACTGCAGCATGGGTTTAACTCTCACTGGAGCATGGGTTTAACTCTCACTGGAGCATGGGTTTAACTCTCACTGCAGCATGGGTTTAACTCTCACTGCAGCATGGGTTTAACGCTCACTGGAGCATGGGTTTAACTCTCACTACAGCATGGGTTTAACTCTCACTGCAGCATGGGTTTAACTCTCACTGGAGCATGGGTTTAACTCTCACTACAGCGTGGGTTTAACTCTCACTACAGCGTGGGTTTAACTCTCACTGGAGCATGGGTTTAACTCTCACTGCAGCATGCCTCTCACTGCAGCATGGGTTTAACTCTCACTACAGCGTGGGTTTAACTCTCACTGGAGCATGGGTTTAACTCTCACTACAGCGTGGGTTTAACTCTCACTACAGCGTGGGTTTAACTCTCACTGCAGCATGGGTTTAACTCTCACTGCAGCGTGGGTTTAACTCTCACTGCAGCGTGGGTTTAACTCTCACTGGAGCATGGGTTTAACTCTCACTACAGCATGGGTTTAACTCTCACTACAGCATGGGTTTAACTCTCACTACAGCATGGGTTTAACTCTCACTGGAGCATGGGTTTAACTCTCACTACAGCATGGGTTTAACTCTCACTGCAGCATGGGTTTAACTCTCACTGCAGCATGGGTTTAACTCTCACTGCAGCATGGGTTTAACTCTCACTGCAGCGTGGATTTAACTCTCACTACAGCGTGGGTTTAACTCTCACTACAGCGTGGGTTTAACTCTCACTACAGCATGGGTTTAACTCTCACTACAGCATGGGTTTAACTCTCACTACAGCATGGGTTTAACTCTCACTGGAGCATGGGTTTAACTCTCACTACAGCGTGGGTTTAACTCTCACTGGAGCATGGGTTTAACTCTCACTACAGCATGGGTTTAACTCTCACTACAGCGTGGGTTTAACTCTCACTGGAGCATGGGTTTAACTCTCACTACAGCGTGGGTTTAACTCTCACTACAGCATGGGTTTAACTCTCACTGGAGCATGGGTTTAACTCTCACTACAGCGTGGGTTTAACTCTCACTGGAGCATGGGTTTAACTCTCACTACAGCATGGGTTTAACTCTCACTACAGCATGGGTTTAACTCTCACTACAGCATGGGTTTAACTCTCACTACAGCATGGGTTTAACTCTCACTACAGCATGGGTTTAACTCTCACTACAGCATGGGTTTAACTCTCACTACAGCATGGGTTTAACTCTCACTACAGCGTGGGTTTAACTCTCACTGGAGCATGGGTTTAACTCTCACTACAGCATGGGTTTAACTCTCACTACAGCATGGGTTTAACTCTCACTGGAGCATGGGTTTAACTCTCACTACAGCGTGGGTTTAACTCTCACTACAGCGTGGGTTTAACTCTCACTACAGCATGGGTTTAACTCTCACTACAGCATGGGTTTAACTCTCACTGGAGCATGGGTTTAACTCTCACTACAGCATGGGTTTAACTCTCACTGGAGCATGGGTTTAACTCTCACTACAGCGTGGGTTTAACTCTCACTGGAGCATGGGTTTAACTCTCACTACAGCATGGGTTTAACTCTCACTACAGCATGGGTTTAACTCTCACTGCAGCATGGGTTTAACTCTCACTGGAGCATGGGTTTAACTCTCACTGGAGCATGGGTTTAACTCTCACTACAGCGTGGGTTTAACTCTCACTACAGCGTGGGTTTAACTCTCACTGCAGCATGGGTTTAACTCTCACTGCAGCGTGGGTTTAACTCTCACTGCTGCGGGGGTTTAACTATCACTGCAGCGTGGATTTAACTCACTGCAGCATGGGTTTAACTCTCACTACAGCTTGGGTTTAACTCTCACTACAGCATGGGTTTAACTCTCACTACAGCGTGGGTTTAACTCTCACTACAGCGTGGGTTTAACTCTCACTACAGCATGGGTTTAACTCTCACTGGAGCATGGGTTTAACTCTCACTACAGCGTGGGTTTAACTCTCACTGGAGCATGGGTTTAACTCTCACTACAGCGTGGGTTTAACTCTCACTACAGCATGGGTTTAACTCTCACTGGAGCATGGGTTTAACTCTCACTACAGCGTGGGTTTAACTCTCACTGGAGCATGGGTTTAACTCTCACTACAGCATGGGTTTAACTCTCACTACAGCATGGGTTTAACTCTCACTGCAGCGTGGGTTTAACTCTCACTGGAGCATGGGTTTAACTCTCACTGGAGCATGGGTTTAACTCTCACTGCAGCATGGGTTTAACTCTCACTGCAGCATGGGTTTAACTCTCACTGCAGCATGGGTTTAACTCTCACTGCAGCGTGGATTTAACTCTCACTGCAGCGTGGGTTTAACTCTCTCTTCTGCTTTAGAAATCAGTCAGTATCAGTTCAGTAGTAAAAGTTTAGGGGTGTTATTGAAGAATAACTGCACCATGTTCATGGTAACAGGCAGTAACAGGAAGTAATATTTTATTCATTCTATTATGACACTGTGTGCCTCCTTCCTGTGTTTCTCTGAAAAGCTGAATTTGAAAGTTGAATTTCAGCTCCAACCTAAACTGAGTAAAGCTTGGACACATGCCTGTTATTTCTGGTGTTAAAAAGTGATTTCTCTTACTGATTTAGTGTAAATTTGGGATTAGAAGTAATAAAACCAAAATGTAAAATGTAAAGCAGTATATAAAGCATATCTTAATTAACCTGCTCACACCAGGTTGGTATGTGTAACACTCTGAACTGAATTTTTGAAGCGTTTGAAGTGTTTGAAGCGTCCAAACTGTGGAACAAGCTGAAAAAAACAAACTTTTGTTACATTAAGTCGAGAGACTTCTTCCCTGGCCACAAACCACAAAGTGCTTTACTTCTTCTACGTTTTGCACAAACAAAACAGTCCACTGACGCTTAAATATGCTGAAGTAAGTCAATGTCGCCATGTTTGTTTTGGTTTGAGAGCTTCGCCTTTGCCATCCACACAAACCTTAAAGCTGCTCTGTGATTGGTCCAACTGTCGCTGGGGTAATTTGAACCTTACACTGGGAGTTTCTCTGGATGGATTTTTGTGAGTTTGTGAACTCAGAACTACTGCGAGAATTGGTCCTGCAGGGAAATGAGTCTACTGCTTTTAACCCAACATTTATTTCAATTGGGGCATCTGTTCATGGGGAGTGGGCGTCACAATGCAGTACCCAGGGTCACGATGCAGTACCCAGGGTCACGATGCAGTACCCAGAGTCACGATGCAGTACCCAGGGTCACGATGCAGTACCCAGAGTCACGACGCAGTACCCAGGGTCACGACGCAGTACCCAAGGTCACGACGCAGTACCCAGGGTCACGACGCAGTACCCAGGGTCACGACGCAGTACCCAGAGTCATGACGCAGTACCCAGAGTCACGACGCAGTACCCAGGGTCACGATGCAGTACCCAGGGTCACGACGCAGTACCCAAGGTCACGACACAGTACCCAGGGTCACGACGCAGTACCCAGGGTCACGACGCAGTACCCAGGGTCACGACGCAGTACCCAGAGTCATGACGCAGTACCCAGAGTCACGACGCGAGCTAGTTTTGGTCAAGCACACATAGCTTTACCCATTTTTCAGGTGGGTGTTAAGATCGTTAGGTTATCTGTATCTCAAATCTGAATGATTTTATTGCTTGTATATCGAGGTACTGTCTTTGGTTATGGTACAGCATCACCGCTAAATCACCTACACTATCTTTTCTAATCATTAGTGTCTGCATGCTCGTGCTCTCTTTTTTGTGTAGATTTATTCATAGACAATTTACCAGGCTTGGAACAGGCACAATTTATTATTGTTATAGCCGAATTATCTTCAAATATTAAAAAATTGATTTAAACAACACAATTCTAGGAGCCTGTGATTAATACAAGTGTTCATGGTGCTGTTTAGGTGTTTGATTTTCAATAAAAAGGCGAGAGTGACTAACTGAAAAACTGTTGGCTGCTGACGCTCACTAGGTTGTTACAATAGTGTTATTTATTATGCTTGTGTGGCGCTCTGAGCAGCTTCTACCTTATTGTCTAGTGGTAACTACTGGCTGAAGCAATAATTAACATTAGCATTTACATAACACCTAATAGAGGAAAAGAACCAACAACACCACCTGGGAGTTGGCCCAGGATCAGCTCATATAAAAGGCACAAAGGTTCATTGTTGATGAACAGATATCAAAAGGATACTGTTTATTTATACATTTTCCGTAGATTAGTTCAGTGTGACAGTATGTTTCCATGAGTTAGGACAATCCCGTTCACATTTCACTAAATGATTGTTCCAAAGTTTGTTCGAGTTCAGATCTCCGGAAAACACCGGTACACTGTAAAGGCAAAACAAGACGAGAAGACAAGGAGGCGGCAGTGCACTCAGCTCCATGGCTTTGAGTTCTACAAAGTGAAATGCACATTACCCCCAATTGTTCAACTAAGCCAGGCATGTCCAAAGTATGGCCCGGGAGCCAAATGTGGCCCTCAGAGCAATTGTTTTATCAAGGTGAATTGGCAAGTAGTACTTTTTACTGCATGTTTTTGAAATCTACCCTGATTGACAAACTTAGTGTGTCCTTTTGAGGTCTGGGGGGTCATTTAAACCTGTTATAAATTAACATATTTGAATTACTTGCTGTTTTGACCACCAGTCTATGACCCTCGATCGGTCCTCACACTGGACTGTGTTTTAATATGTGGCCCTGGATGAAAAAAGTTTGGACACCCCTGAACTAAGCGGTTGTTTGGAAGCCGATATTACACCACACACCCGCCTGTATTAGTCACTGGACGAGTGCGGCGAAAGGCAAACGCCAAACCCCCCGCCCGCCCGCACGCTGCCATGACGGGTGGTACACAAACGCCGCAGCTCACATGGCCCGTGGCAGCAAGCACTAAATAAAAGCGAGTAATCAGCACCACAAACTTTATTGAATCCTGAACTTAACACTGAATCTGGAACACTACCTGAGAGCGGTGAACGAGCTGTGCCAACAACAGGAAACAGGAAGTAAGAGCGTGAGGTTAGAGGGCGAGGGGGTGGAAAGGGACTGTTTTATGGAATGATGCCACCGCTGACCAATAGTTAGACTGCACCCAAGTGGCAGAGCTCGCCTGAAGACACTGTCACACTTGTTTAACAGCATCTATGATCCACTCTCCACCCACATCAATTCTCAAGGCGAGCGCGAAGTTCAGATTTTTTACAAACCAGGCGAAACGATTTTCTACTCTTTTTAACAGCGCAGATCAGCTCACCAGTTGCAGCGCCAACTAAACCAGCTCTTTCTGCGCAGACTGTGGTAAAATAAAGCTCAGAATAAAGTCAAATAGCACCTCCAGAGAATATCGATGATACACTAGAGCATCTCCCCTCCCTCCTCTTGACTTTGTTCCTCATAAACCTGATGAAAACCTTCACTCGGGAGATGTCTTGATTGTTGTGTTCCCGCCGTAAACCCTAATCCATGCACAGAGCGCCGCGAGCCTGTAATGAAATGGTCTGTGCCAGAGAAACAGTTACACATGTCAGACACAGATCGGACTCGAGGCGACAGAAGGAAATGACAAAACTGCGCTGTCTTTGAGCAGAGCATAAATGTATTACAGAGGGTTGATCACTGATTGCATTAGTGTAATTTCCCCTGAGTCTGGCTTCACCTCAGCTCCTCCTCTCATGTCACAAGTGAACGACGTGACCACACTAGGAAATGGGAACCGCTCGTCGGCATAAATATGATAAATGCAAATTGGGCTCTAATGTTTACTTATCAGAAACACTGGATTGTTTTTCCGTCTGAGCAGAATTAAATAAATCAAACACGTTGCTTGTTAAAATTGAGACTATGAAAACGTATATTTCAAGTCAATACAATAGCTTTTGTTCTTCTAAGCACGTTATCATATACTAGTATACGCTGGGTTTTCTGTTTTTGTTTATCGACTGCTTTTTATTATTTATTGAAAAAATATATGAACACGTATTGCATTTTTCTGGTGTTTTATATTTATATTTTGCTCATTTTAAATTGCAATATTAATCTAAAACAACTTAAAGGTGCGCTGTGCCAGTTTTTTGCTTGAAGTTACTGCGTGTTATCACTTTGCCTGGGTTGGGGTGGCCAGGAATGTTCCACAGTATGACATTAAACTCGTCTATCAAATATTTATTCAACTTTGTGGGTTTTTATTGCTCGGAAAACATACATTCTTACTTTAAGTTGGGCTTGCCTCGCCACAGATCTGACCCTAACTTAAGCAAAGTGGCATTACCTGCTTGTCTCCATGGAGATAGAAAAGCCGAATGCCACACTGTACAATATTCAGGCAAAGGAAATGCATTCATCATGGAGACAAGCAATAATAATAATAATAATAATAATAATAATAATAATAAAAATCAGGCAAATAAGTTCCACTCACGCCACTCAATTTTCACCAGATTGTTATACAGAATAGAACAGAAGAATAGAACAGATTGCCTTTATTGTCATTTTACACAGTACAATGAGATGAAAAGCTGCTCCATCAAAGTGCGCACAAAAATGAATAAAACTACTAGCTAATACACATAAACTACTCTACAATAAAACTTGCAAAACCCACCAGGGGTCCACAGACAGACACATAACAGACAGACACCTGCGTGAAGTTGGTCCTCATCATTTGTGCTTCGTTTGTGCTGTTTTGTGCTGCAAAAAGTTTTGTTTGTGCTGCTTTAGTTTTTGAGAAATTAACTGTTCTTTTATAGGTCAAGTCGGGGTCAGCCCCTATTTTCCACATCCAAAATGGAGTCAGTCGTTTGTGCTTCGTTTGTGCTGCAAAAAGTTTTGTTTGTGCAGTTCTGGTTCTTAAGATATTTGCAGTTTTATTTTCAGCCAATGACGTCATCCAGCCTCTCAGAATGTTAAAGAGCCGCAAAACAGGCAGAAAATTATAGAAAATGTTTGGATTTCATTTGTGCTGTTTTGTGCTGTGACAATTTTCATTTGTGCGAGTTTATTTCTAAAATTATTCGCTATTATTTCTGCGATAATTATATGACGTCATTTCTGCTCAGCTAATGACGGCAACTTTAGCAAAACTCCGCAAAACTAGTGAAGATAAACGATCTCAGGCTGTGGAAAAGTCTGTATCAGTCTTTAGTAATTTGCTTTTGATTCATATTTTATATAATAATACACTTTTCCACAGCCTGAGATCGTTTATCGCCACTGGTTTTGCAGAGTTTGTCTCGATTCCCTGGAGGTCTCCAGTCTGTTCACACATTTACAAAGGGGCTGAGGTGCAAGTGTTTAGAAATAAACTCACACAAATTAAAATCGTCACAGCACAAAAGAGCACAACACTATTTCACATTTTGAGGGGCTGGACGACGTCATCAGCCGAAAATAAAACTGCAAATATCTTAATAACCAGAATCACACAAACAAAACTTTTTGCAGCACAAAACAGCACAAACGAAGCACAAACGACTGACACCATTTTGGTCATTTTAGTGCATTTTGAAGCTTCCTGGGGGCTGATCCCAATTTGACCTATAAAAGAATCGTTCATTTCTCAAAAACTAAAGCAGCACAAACATAACTTTTTGCAGCACAAACGAAGCACAAACGATTGACATAGTTTTTGTGTAGGTTTGCATTTGATGGGGGCCAACTTCACACAGGTCAGACAGACACGTAACAGTGAAACAGACTTGGGACTAAAGTGTTCAGCTGTGACAGTCCAAGTGCTGCAGTTTTCAGTGCACAGGCAGAGGGGACATGGGCTTTAACAGTGCAAATTGACAAAACAGATAAGAACTTCAAGTACAAAACTTTCAAGTTCAGGACCAAACGTGTTTCGTGCATTTCATGGCCAAAGAATCGGCATTAGCTACTTGCTTTTCAATCACATTATCTAATGTATTCATTTTTCATTGTTCACTCCAAACGCTGACAGCAGAGGACACCACAGTGCCTGAATATTGTGCTGGGAAATGGAGTTTTTAAAGTGCTTTCCAAACATAGACAATCTTTTATATGGGAAATGGCTTTAAATACCAGTTAAAGCCATAATGATGATACGACCTCTTTAAAGCTGCACTGTGTAACTTTTCTGGTTGCGGATCTGTCAAATGCTTTTCTCCGTGGATATGTTATTTCTTTGTCTGGGATGTTTCACATTATGGCATTGAACATTTCTACCCTTCATGGAGACCAAACCAGAACAAGTTACAGGTCAGATCTGTGGAGAACCTGCTTTTTCGAGGTATTTTTGAGCTATAAAACCACATTTAAGTTTATTTGGATTTAAACTTAACTCCAAATTAAGTGGGTGGTTTATTCTGTTCTTAAATCCGATTTAAATTATTCCCTGAGATGACAGAAAAGCCGGTAGGAACTTGCGTATGTTTTCTTCCGGTCGACTTCTGGTCATGGTTTGGGTGGTTCCTGCGACTTATACTAAGGTGTGATTTACATATTAAAATATATAATTTCACGTTTGTTATTTTCAAACTGACAGCCAAGAGGGGGCGCTCTAGGCTTGTGCTCCAGTATCTGCTAAACCTATTACTCTTGTACCACTGAAAATTTAAAGTTTAAACATAAACTTATAAAGGCAACTGAGAAAGACTGAACACTAATGCCCCCAAAAAAGAAAATCATTTTCTGCACATTACAAGCTGCAAGTGTTGAAATATGCAGCCAAAAATGGTAATCAAGCAGCAGAAAGAAAGTTTGGGGTGAGCGAGAAACTAGTAAGCGACTGGTGGAAAGCGAAGGATTCTCGAAGAAAACAAAAAAAGCTGTTTACTTCATGCCTGCCTCAATCAGACCACGGATGACGATGTCCCAAAAACTGCTGCAGACGTCACACCCAGGTCAACAGTTTGAAGTGTTGTAATGTCTGTTCTTGGTCTCTGATTTTATAAAATATATTTCCCCTCCAAAAAATGCGACTTTGTTTGTTTTTTGCTTCTTCATTGTGCAAAATAACACAGTTTTAAACATGCAATTCAATATAAGATTAATCACAATTAACTATGGAATTTCTGATCTTAATCCAGATTTTAAAAAAAAATAATCGTTTGACAACCCTAGTTTAAACCAACTGGATTTCAGCACTGAACCTGACAAACTGGCCTAATGAGAGACTTTGTGACTGGGTGAAACTGGTTCATAAAAGTAACATAAGATTTATTATCAAGTCTTTTTCATTTCTTTATTAAAACCATCTTGACGCCAGTGGTTTGTTCTGCAGTGTCACACTGCCTCCCGCAGGTCGGTCAGGGGTATTTCATTTGCAGGGACTGGGGTTTTTCTTTTGCAGAGTGAGGATAACCGTCTGGCGCACCCAGATCGGTTACTGTGGCACATGTAGATTCCTATGGCCACTAAAGGCACCGCGGAAAAGAGAACAGGGGTCAGCACCATCTGTGGAGAAGACAGGAATAAATACATCACAGTCTAATGTGTGAGCATGTTGTATTTGGTTTAGTTTTAGACAAGTGAAATATGGTTCGATTAAAGGTTTTCTGATACTTTGCCACCCTGGAGGTGTTCTACATGCATGTCTATGGTGGAATGTTCATAAGTTAAAAACATGCTACATGGGCTGATAACTAATTGTAAGTCAATTAAATACAATCAATCAATTCAAATACTGTCTAATACATTACTAAATACTAAATACTAATAAAATGCAACACTAAATACAGTCAGTTAAATACTGTCCCACTTTAACTGTATGTTTTAATCATACTTAATTTGTTTATGTTGTTGTAAGGCGACTTTGGGTGTCCAGAAAGGCGCCTAATAAATAAAATGTATTATTATTATTATTATTATTATCATTATTATTATTATTATTATTATTATTATTATTAGGTGATATAATGCACATATTAGCAACCACTGATAAAAAAGTTTAAGACAAAGTGTGAATCTTAAAATCTTAAATCTTAAATCTTAAAGTTATGAATTTGAAGTGTATTCTGTAGTTTATTTACATAAATATTTCCTCTGGTTTACACTACTGTAAGGCACTTTTTTCCAGCTTCAGCCACCATGCACTTTCACATTTACAGTTTTAACTTTTAACTGGAAGCAAAAAATGTGAGCACATTATCCCGATTTTACCGTCGTTGCAGTGGCTTCCAGTTCATTTTAGAGTTGATTGTAAGATTTCATTGTTTGTTTTTATAGCTTTAAATGGACTGGCCCCACAATACGTCATCCAAATGCTGAGGTCCAAGGGCTCCAACTCCAGCTCGTGGTACCAAAGTCGAGACTTAAACCGGGGGATCGGGTTCCAGAGGGCAGCGATGGCAAAGGCTCGGCCCCCCAAGGTCCGGTGCTTTGATTTGACTGTGGGAGTGAGGAGGTTGGAGTCAGGAGGGAGGGACGGTGGGGCTGGGCCAGGTCTGTGAGGTGTGGAGGGGCCTGGTTATGGAGGAACTTTGTAGGTGATCAGGAGGATCTTGAAGTGGATGTGCTGTTGGACAGGGAGCCAGTGGAGTTGTGGCAGAACGGGGGTGATGCGGTCTTGTGAGCGGGTGTGGGTGAGGAGGCGGGCGGTGGAGTTTTGAACATACTGAAGTTTTTGAAGGTCAGTGGAGGGAAGTCCGTAGAGGAGGCTGTTGCAATAATCGAGTCTGGAGGTGATGACGGTGTGGATGAGAGTTTCGGCAGCGGAGGGGGATGTTTCGGAGGTGGAAAAAGCAGGTCTTGGTGGTGGATGTGTGGTCTGAAGGGCAGGGTGGTCCGAGTTTGTGTGGTCTTCTGTGTCTTTTACTTATTTTATTTTATTTTACTTATTTCAATGCTACCTTGTGATTTTTATGGTGTTGCTTTAATTTGATTTTACTGGTTTTATAGTTTTAGGACAGGTATCTTTGTGCAGCACTTTGGAAACTGCTCTGTTTGTAAAATGGGCTTTCACATGCACAGTGGGAAATCGACAAAGGTAAGGCTAAGGCTGCTTATAAAGTTGTTTTATAACATTTCCAGATGATTAATGAGTGAGCCATACATAGCGTTTTGTTTGTTAGACTCGTGGCTGTTGTAAGATGGGTTAGAAAGTGGTGTTAAGTCTCTTCTGTGCAAATTGGCGTTTTACGTGGAAGCTAAGAACTTGCCCCCATCACTGCACTAGTTTGTTACCTTGACTCACTACCACAGCGAGATCTCCACCAAGGTAACACTGATCTGTGCCGTTTTTTGGCTTCTGACCGTATTCGACCACCTCTAGCAATGGACTTTAGCTTCAAACGGGCCGGAGTTCCCCTTTAACTAACACAAAAAGCAGTAAAATACTGTAACCACTCACCCCCCATATGTCCTCATCCTCAACAAGGGTTTCGTTGAGGGGGTGGTTCCTTGATTTCCCACATGTGCCCCCAGAGCACTGCAGGTCCAGATTAATGACACCAGGGGACAGCACGCGCACTCCCCAGTAGATCCTCTTCACTCTCCGGAGGTTAGCGTCCTGCACGTCACAGCGGTATGTGCCTGCAGTGGGACACAAACTCACTATTAGGACCAGGACAAACTCGAATGATGCTGTTTAAACATACGCTACATTTTAGATATACGGAAGTAAGATGTATTGATTTATTTAGTAAATAAAAAAGTTAAATAATGAAACTAATTGAACATTTTTCAACATAACAAAAGGTGCAAAATTTGAGGATTTGCTTATAATTTTTTTAAATAAATTTTTTTATGTATTTGATTCAATCCAATCCACTTTATTTCTAAAACACATTTCAAAAACAAAACAGTTTCCAAAGTGCTGCACAATATAAATACTTATATTCTTATTTCTTATTCATTAGAAATAAAAATAAAGCACTAGTTGGAAAAAAATAAAAACATTAAAATAAATAAAGACACAGAGGACCATACAATTCACGTGGTGTTAAAACCCAGAGAGTAAAAGTGGGCACCAGGAGCTGGAGCTGGAGCCCTCGGACCTCAAAGGGCGTGTGGGGATGTAAAATGATGATCGGGACAGAGCACGTTAAAGGACAGACATGATAAGACACGTGAATGTAAACATGCTGGACTGTGGCCTAAAAGACTCATCTCCATCCTAGTAGTAGTCCTAGGGGCAGGGGTCACAAAGGGGTCACAGTACATTACAAAATAACAATAGAAATTTACTTTTAATATTACGTCAAGTCTCTTTACAATATCTGCAACTACATTTACACAGGCCTCATGTTTAAAAAAGCAAAACTTTACACATACAGTATCTGCATCACTGCACCATTCACTCAGTCATAAGATTCATTTTCCATATTCACAATCCATGTTCTCTGTACAACATTCAGTCACCAATAACATACTGTATTAAAAAAGAAACACTAATGTGTGCAACTTTGGTTTGACCAGAGCCAGTTTTGCAATTACGCTTTGAAAGATATTTATTATATGTTTGTATTATATGTTTGTATTATATCTATGTATTTAATATATATGATATATAATATAATATATATTTTCCGGACTATAATTCACTCCAGAGTATAAGTCGCATCAGTCCAAAAATGCACAATAATGAAGAAAAAAACATATATGGCACTGGACTATAAGTCACATTTTTTGGGGGAAATTTATTTGATCAAATCAGACTCCAGGAACAGACATTTCATCTTGAAAGGCGAGTTATAGTAATAATAATAGAACAGACAACAACAGGCTGAACATGTGTCTGGTTTGTTCACGTCACATATGAACAGTTATTCAGAAAACTAGAGCAGAAACAACAGAACAGAACAAGTTTACCAAACTCTCCATCTCACTCCAAATCACTAAATCCGTTGAATTCTTCACCCTCAGTGTCGCTTCTGAGCAACTCCATCAACTCTAACTAAATCCAACTTTTATCCCGTGATGAGCTTTTGTTTTCTTCACTGCAGTTCAAGTTTCCTCCACTTTTCTCCATCAAACACAAGTTTCTCGCTCACTCCAAACTTTCTTTCTGCTGCTCGGTTGGTCCTCTCTACCACCGCTCTACATCCATTACTCCGCTCTATTTATACACTGAGCAATAATGTGTTTAATGCAGCTTTCCGCACATTTGTTTACATTTTACAGAAATTAAACTTAAAACCGCATGGCTCATTTGCATATAGTGAAAAAAACAGCTGGTGTCCTGATGCAGTGAAGCTTCTGTCACTAAAGGACAAGACTCAGTGGATTATTCACTGTCTGGACAAATAAAAGTCACCACCTGGATTTAACTAAGAAAATAGGTCTGAGGTGCTGCAGTTGGTGAATGAAGTGACAGTGGTGCAGGAGGAAGAGCATGAGGCAGGGCAGATACTGGTACACAAGCCTAGAGCGCCCTCTTGTGGCTGTCAGTGTGGAAATCACCAACATGTGGCATTATATCTTGCTGATCGAAACACGTTGGCATCCCTCGATGTGATAAAGGACTTTTAATATATTCAGTCGGTGCCTCGGTGCCTTACGTTTAGATGTGAACTGAGATATTTCATATATAAGTCGCCCCTGAATATAAGTCGCAGGAACCACCCAAACCATGAAAAAAATATGGTATTTTTAAAATTATTGAACTTTCTTCATATATCTTACTTCATATATTTGATGTCTACTGTGTGTATATATCAACTGTAGAAAGTAGTAAAAAAAAAAAATAAATAATAATAATAATAATAATAATAATAAAACAGTTCTACAGGTGCAGAGCTGATACCTGCGTGTTTCTCTTGAACAGGGTCCAGAAGTACATGGTCCAGATTAGGAGCCTTCCAACGGGCGAACAGAGAATCGCTTGAGGTGATGACTCCCCGAGCGTAACGCCATGACACTCTGCAACACAGACAACATGGAGGAACATCGTGCTAGGGGTGGCCTACATGTATCTCTAATGGTGGAACGTTTACCATGAAGACAGTGACCACATTTGTAGTACTTTGGCATGATCACACATTACTTTTAATGATAATTGTACATGAAAAAGTGAGTTTTATGTGTTTTTTTCAGGTGCCATAAGAGATTTTTGATCAATTTAATGTAAAAAATACTTTGCGTGTCGTGTGTGAATGAAACAAAACACACAGTCTATGTTTTTGATGAGAAAACACCATTATAACATCAGAAAATAGTGTGACATGGGCCCTTTAGTTCCTCATGTTCTGACCTCCAGGAGTAGGGGCCCATCTTGTTCATAACCTCCTCCACACAGCCGATGTGGAGCGTCTCTCCTTCAGTCACCGTCAGGGTCCGGAGCCCACACTGCCACGTGTCCAAGCACTGCACCTGTCGCACCCGGCACTGCTGCGTCACCTGTCACCAAAACAAGCGCAATTTGGACTCATTAAAGGAAATGGATGTGAAAGTTTGGTTTTAAATTCCATAAACTGAGAAAGAGACTTAGAAGCACAATGTAACGTTGCTCAAAATCAGCGCTAGTGCAGCCTCTGCAGCTCAGTGAGTGAATTCTGGAGGTTCTGAAGTTTCACATGAGACGTGGCCTGATCCATAAACTGAGAATGAGAAAAACCTTGATGCAGGAACTGGGCGTTTTTGACCTCCTGAACTTTGATGAAACATCCCCAAACCAGGTATCAGATCGACCGGTCCGGCGAAAAATGTGATAAAATGAACCTCCCGACAATGACCGAAGGGACCCGACTCAACAGCGCCACCTAGAATTTGGGACAAGCAAAGTTTGTCGCAGGCAAATGAAATTCTGGACACTGATAGAGAACAACGAGACCTGCCAAAAGACAAAGTGGAGCATGTCTCTACGATGAACAGGAAGTCGAAATTGTTATAGATAGTTAAAGTTTGTTCTATTTTTATATTATGTAGTTAGTTTTATTTAAAAAAAAAAAAAAAAAAAAAGAAGACAGGCTACAACATCCATACATTTTTTGAAGAGGAAGAAGTTCAAATTTGGCTAAAAGCAATAACTTAGCTTCAAAGACGAGCAGCATCTTATGGGAAACTGATCGGAAAGAGATGAAGAACAGTGAGTGTCCTATTCCCCATATAGTGCCACATCCTGCCATTTAAGGTGTGTATAGTGACTGAAAAGTAGACTCAAATATCCCACAATGCACTTGGGGAAAGCTGTGGGCAGCAGTGGTCACTTGACGAAATGTTCCCTCACATGCAGCTGGATATGATTTTTATTTTATTTTTTTTAAACCAAGACGTGTATCAGCAGTGAGGAGAACATCTTTAAGTAAGTAAGCAAGTAAGTGCACTCTCTGGTCTTTAAATAGTTATAATAGCAGGACTAATGTGTGAGAGTTTACATAAGGTGTATAAACTTTACTTATACCTTATACCTTATACTTTAGTGTGATGTTCTGGAGTGAATGAATTGGACGATGATTTTGATAAAGGACGATGATTTTAAGGTGCTGAGATAACTGGATGTAAATAATGATACAGAATTGTTATGATTCTCTGGGCATTATGAAGACATTCTCCTTGTATGTTTGATTTTATGAACTAGAACGTTAACCTGCCCATAGTACTAGCACTACAATCTGGTACATGCATCTCTCCTGTTAAGGTTAATGTAGATTGTGCACTGTCCCTGTCTCATTCAATAAATAAACTAAACTATTATAAAAACAAGAGCTCCGCCAGCGGGGCAAAATACGCCCGTACTTTGAATTATTGTATATAGAATTAAGTTAGAATTTGTCAAACCTAGTTAAAGATGAATTGTTGGTGCAGTTTGGAAGATTCCAATACTGGCGTTCTATGGCACATACCGGTAAGCAAAACGCCAATGCAGAATGTGGGTTGTTCTCGCTTTCAGCAGCAGAACATTTGAGAAGAGAGTTCAGATCTACGGCACGTAACATAAAAGGACAGAGATGGAAGATAAAAAGACAGAGATGGAAACGATCACAGTTAGCAAGAGCGACGGGCAGGTTTTCGCAAAGGGTCGAGCTTTGAAGTGTCCACAGACAGACGGACGGACGGACAGACGGACGGACAGCGCCATACCATAATACGTCCCGTCTTAACACGGGCGTATAACAAAGAAGAACTTCCTGGATCCTCCCCCGACTGTAAAATTGCTACGCAGAAACCGATTTGATGTGTGTTTTACCTCTGGCCCTGTAGTCCCTTGAGTATTTTCCTCCAAGGCTGCTGTGCTGTTCTTCAACAAACACAGCGTCTGCGATCTCAAACCCAGCCCGCAGGTGGCGCTGCAGGGGGAGCTGACTGTTATCACCTCCAGCGAAACGTCTCCTCTGTCTTGCGAGTGCACCCGAGGCAAAGACAGGGCCACAAACACCCACCAGAGATTCACAGAAAACTCCCACATCACTGTTGGCGAAAGACAAGTGTCAGTTTAGTTTGACTGTTATAATTCTTCATCACACTGAAACACACTAAGAAGGAGCTTTAGTTTTCCTTACAGTTTTCTTTAAAATGCATGACAAGTGAGAGTATTTTTATACGCCCGTTGTGTAAGATGGGACGTATTATGGTATGGCGCTGTCCGTCCGTCCGTCCGTCCGTCTGTGGACACTTCAAAGCTTTGAAGTCTTTGAAGCTTTGTCTTCATGAAAGATCTGAACTCTCTTCTCAAATGTTCTGCTGCTGAAAGCGAGAACAACCCACATTCTCTGCTTCTTTGAGCTTTGACACATTAAAGCTCTGTAGTGTCTTTAAGTTCTGTTGCTGCGATCTGGTGGAATTCCGATTCTAGAATGTGATGATGTCATACTCATACTCCTACTGCAAGAGCCAGATTTCCCTATTGATTATCCGTCCATCTGTCTGTCCGTCTGTCCGTGGACAATTTCTTGTCCGCGCTCTAACTCGACAACCGTCTCACCTAGGAATGTCAATAATATTTAATACTTTAATATTTATTACTTTGTTTGATCAAACCTTTTCAGTCCGGGCTCCTCGGCTTTTGAATGACCTGCCTGAGGAGATAAGAATAGCACCATCAGTATCATCTTTTTAAAATAACTTCTTAAAACCCATTTTTATCAGCTGGCCTCCCTTTAACTGGTTATAGCTTGATTTTTTTCCCTTATTATTATTATTCTGCAGCCTGGCCAATAAGTCACAATGCATTCACAACAGACGGCACCACTTGGCCACTTTAGCCTTCCCTATGTAAACACAAGCACTCTGCTGGTATCCTTTAAGAACCATACAGACCTCATAAATATGTTCATAGTTAATGTGACAGTAGCACAGCTGAGCTTAATGTGCAGAACTGTTAATGTTCATCCTTTATAGTCAACTCCTCGCTCCTCAGAGCTCACTGATCAAATTAAAACACAACACAGTTTTAGTGGTACTGGCACTTGGTATTGGCAGCACAATGACGATGAGCATCTGCTGTGAGACAGGTACCTGACACTGGTATTGGTGCTTCCCTTGTATTCTTCTTATTACATGAGTAAGTAACAATACTGCAAAAAACACCCAATTTGAGCTTTTCTGAACAGTTTTAGTATGATTTAGAGCTTCATCAGAACAAGTATAAGATCTCATGGTAAAGGAAGTACTGAAATGACATGATGCACTACTCCAGATATTTCTGTTCCAATACTGATGCCGATACTGAAAGCCGATATCAACTGATAGTAGGGCAGAGGCTAAATAAAGCAAAATTATTATTTATTTCCTATAAACACACGGAGAATGGGTTTTGTAACTGTTATTTATCACTTTAACTAACTACTGGACAACTATTGGTAGGTGTTTGGGCAATGTATAGACCAAAATAGGATATGGACAGAACCGATAACCTATCCATAAAAATCATCGTATCATACCGGTGCATCCCTAGTATTACTGTTATATTTTGCCCAAGCTTTGTTGCAGTGCAAACACTTAAAGCTACGGCATCAAAATCGGTATTGAATCTGAAAAAGCTACATCCGTGCATCTCGAATCTGAACTTTAAACGCCCTTGTTGATTTAACGATAACAGGATTTTCCCCCATAAAGTGATAAACCCCACACCCCTGCCCACGCCAGACCGGAGCACTGGAAAGGGTAAAGTTCAGCGTGGAAACCTGATCAGGGAGCGCGGGTTTAATGATAACAAAGTGATTTCACCTGCACCTGCACCTGCGCCTGCACCTGTCCATCTGGTTCGAGCGACCTGCCAGAACAGGTCCGTAGACACAAAGGAAAACAAACATGACTCTGCACCGGAGCGTGAGACGTCAGGCTTTAAACGAGTCTCTTCTCTTTGTCCTCAGAGAACTCCACTTCCTCACTTCTGAACGCTTCATCTGTTTGTAAAGCACTCGCTTCACTTATTTGGACTTCACTAGTACTTTTCCGAAATATTTTTTACTCTGAGCTGATTTATTGGGCCTCTACTTGACGAATATTCTAATAATCCTCTCACCTGAGAACATTTCTTTGACTATTAGAGATTTCAGCAGATTTCAGAAGATTTACTGGGTTTAATCTGTTTATAAAGCACTGACAAATACTGAGATTATTATTATTATTATTTTTCTTTGCAAACGATCACGATTTTGAGGGCCTAAACATCGACGAAAAGTCTCATGGGGGCATCAGATTGACCGGTCCGGCGAAAAATTTGTTAAAATGGGCATCACGACAATGCCCAAAGTGCCCCCACTCGACAGCGCCCCCTAGAAAAGGCAAAAAGTAAAGCCTATGAGCAGCTGAAAAGCAGATTTTGGCGTAGGCCGACAAAATTCGGGGCAGTGATAGAAAACAAGGAAACAAACAGAAAATGTCATTGTCACACCGCCCTGTGACCAACAGGAAGTCGGCCATATTGGATCAAAAATCCGCCGGCGTTTTCACTGCGTGTTTGCAAAACTCATCTAGTCTCTGGTTTTTGGTCCAAACGAGCTCAGATTTGACATACATAACACCTGTTTCTTTGATGACCTCTCACGGCCACAGGCTTTGGCCTACAGAGCTCAAACTCACATCACTATTGTGTGATCCCGGCCTGAATGTGATGAAATATGAAATATAATAAACTACCTAGTGTATACTATACACTCTATGCGCTATAGAGTTCATTTTTATTATATTTCATATTTCATCACATTCAGGCCAGGATCATAACAAGTGAGAGTAAAGACTTCAAAGCTTTGAAGTGTCCACAGACGGACGGACGGACGGACAGCGCCATACCATAATACGTCCCGTCTTACAACGGGCGTATAATAATTCAAAGTACGGGCGTATTTTGCCCCGCTGGCGGAGCTCTTGTTTACACCTAAGGTCACATGAGATATTCTTAAAGCAGCACTATGTAACTTTTTTGGTACACAACTTCAAGCGGGTAAATGAGAAGGGGAAACAACTGTAACATGGTTAAAAGTCTGAAAAGTAAATTTTGCATGATCTTGAACTACATTTGATTTGACCATAAAAGTGACATAGTGCACCTTTAATGAACTGAGAATTGGTCATTACCTCGACTTTGCACCGGTGCTGCTGCTGCACGACACTGGAGACAGTGCAACTTTGTTTTTTCTCTGTTGAAGATGAGAAAAATATTCAAATACATCTGAGTACACATGGACATGCATCATTAAAGGTGTGTGTGGACTACGTACCCTGAAACGCTATGTGTTGAACTCCTGGCTGTAGAGGAGTTCGTCGTCTTCAGACGTGTAATCTTTGTTTTTGCGTAGTTGTGTATCAGTCGAAGGTACCTTCTGTGGCTTTATCCTGTTTATGTTGTAGTTCATGCCATTTAATGATATTGCCTTTTTTAAATGGTTTACTGGAATTATCTTGCTTTATTGTTAATGTGACAGAGACATAAAGTAGTTTCAGTGTTATCGTTTATCACAGTATAGCTCTGTACAAATATATTGGGCTTCAAAATGTGTTCTCATGATAGCATAGATACTTCCACTTTTGTGTTATCGTCTCAGTGGCATGAGTTAGTTTTTATATTCCTCTATCATCTATATTTTCTTCAGCTTTTATTGTACTTCGAAATATGTTCTGGTGACAGGGTCATGCTTCCTCCACAGGGACATTGGACGTGAGGCTCATGGGCTGTCAGGATCTGTTGGAGCAATCACAACTGTCACAACAATCACAACTGTCACAACAATCACAACTGTCACAACAATCACAACTGTCACAACAATCACAACTGTCACAACAATCACAACTATCAAAACAATCACAACTGTCACAGCAATCACAACTATCAAAACAATCACAACTGCCACAGCAATCACAACTGTCACAACAGTCACAACAGTCACAACAATCACAACTGTCAACAGTCACAACAGTCACAACAGTCACAACAGTCACAACTGTCACAACAGTCACAGCAATCACAACATTCACAGCAATCACAACAGTCACAGCAATCACAACTGTCACAACACTCACAACCATCACAACAATCACAACCAAGAGCTCCGCCAGCGGGGCAAAATACGCCCGTACTTTGAATTATATAGAATTATTGTATATAGAATTAAGTTAGAATTTGTCAAACCTAGTTAAAGATGAATTGTTGGTGCAGTTTGGAAGTTTGACATTCCTAGGTGAGACGGTTGTCGAGTTAGAGCGCGGACAAGAAATTGTCCACAGACAGACGGACAGACGGACAGACAGACGCACGGATAATCAATAGGGAAATCTGGCTCTTGCAGTAGGAGTACGAGTATGACATCATCACATTCTAGAATCGGAATTCCACCAATCAGATTGCAGCAGCAGAACTTAAAGACACTGCAAAGCTTTAATGTGTCAAAGCTCAAAGAAGCAGAGAATGTGGGTTGTTCTCGCTTTTAGCAGCAGAACATTTGAGAAGAGAGTTCAGATCTACGGCACGTAACATAAAAGGACAGAGATGGAAGATAAAAAGACAGAGATGGAAACGATCACAGTTAGCAAGAGCGACGGGCAGGTTTTCGCAAAGGGTCGAGCTTTGAAGTGTCCACAGACAGACGGACAGACGGACGGACAGACGGACGGACAGCGCCATACCATAATACGTCCCGTCTTAACACGGGCGTATAAAAATCAGAGACTAGAAACAGACATTTCATCTCGAAAGGCAAGTTATAGAAATACCAATAGAACAGAGAACAACAGGCTGAACATGTGTCTGGTTTGTTCACCTCACATATGAACAGTTATTCACAAAACTAGAGCAGAAACAACAGAACAGAACAAGTTTACCGAACTCTCCATCTCACTCCAAATCACTGAATCCACTGAATTCTTCATCCTCGGTGTCACTTCTGAGCAACTCCACCTAAATCTTTTGTGTTTTCTTTATTCAAGTTCGAGTATCCTCCACTTTTCGCCAGTCAAGAACAAGTTCCTTGCTCACTCCGAACTTGTAATCTGCAGAATTGCAGAAATATTTTAATATATAAACTACAACTTATACAGTTGTAACTTAATACAGTTATTTTATCTGTTTTATTTAATTCTGGTGAAGTTTATCATTTTAATTACTGGTTGACCATAACTTACAGAGCAGTAATGCCAGTTCTAGCAACCATGATGTTAACCAGGGCCAAATTGTGCTACTTCCTGTACTAGTAGTATTGTGTTTTTATTTTCAACTTTTTACTCACAAACTGATGTAAAACTATGAAATAACATTAAATAATGTGGGCCTATAGAATGTTGTGACATTTTCTTCGTCTCATTTGACTTCATACTGGAACATTCTTGGTAAATTGCAGTTTCATTTTAGTGTTAAATGGTGTAATATAATTCATCGCCACTAGAGGTCAGACATTCCTTTTCACCACACTAAATAGTCTGAACAGATTGTCAGCGCTTATGTAATGCATTT
Organism: Odontamblyopus rebecca; assembly: GCA_030686955.1. NCBI lineage: Eukaryota > Metazoa > Chordata > Actinopteri > Gobiiformes > Gobiidae > Odontamblyopus > Odontamblyopus rebecca. The sequence goes on from CM060654.1 coordinate 12,517,199, forward strand.
ATTCAACTTGTATTATTCTGTTAATCACTTATGGTATTATTTTTAAGATATAAACATTTATGTATTTATGGTTAATAAGCAACATTTATTAACTAAAAATATATATATACATACCTATGACTGTATTTGGTTTGCATATAGAATATTACTCTAATTCATTATTTAACTTTCATCAAATTTTTTGTTTAATTGATCAGCGATAAGAATTATAATCAGACCACATGAACTCCACATGACTACACCAGACCTGGGCATTGTGCAGATCCTGGGCTACATACTCTCATACTCTCATAGCTCATTTGGAATTACAAAATAAACATTTTATCATTTTAGCTCATGCATGGACTAAAGCTGCATTGCTTTTATTTTAAAGATGCTTTTTAATTACTTTTTTTGTAAGGCAGCCTCACTTTTTCATCACTTAGTCATAACAAAAACTCTGACCAGCACATCAAAACAATGCTCTTTACGGCTTTTTATAAAGAAATGCAATTTATATTATGCAGAATTGAGTTGAAAAAATAATTGCCAACCCTAGTCTATAGTCTGTATATAATGTAGTGTTTACAGCCCCCAGAGCCACAGAGAACAGATATGATCAGATAATACCCCTTTCTCTTCTGGCTCTTGGCGAGGGTAAATTAACTATGGATAAATCGATAAATTGTTTTTTTGTTTTTTTTGAGATACTTTTTATTTATTCAAGGTAAAGGTTTTTCAAGGTAAAAAAAACAAAAAAGATAAATAGGTCTTAACAAAATTGACACTTTAACAAGACACGCGGGCTCGGGAATCTGCGTGTTCTTCACAGAGGATCTAACTATTCGGAACCAGGATTATGGGATTTAGCACTTTGGATTACGCATGGCCTGATTTTTCCAAAAATTCAAATGCTGAGGCAGATTTTCAAAGCCCCACTTGGCTGCCCAGAAAATGGAGTAAGGGGCAGAGCTTCGAGTACTCGAACTTTGTGACTATGGGCCAGGGTCTGATGGACATGGAGGCTCTAAATCGCTATTTTTTGATAAAATCTGGAGGAAACTTGGAGTTCTGCATATGTAAACCATGAGACCAAGAGACAAGCAGAGCTGCTGTGGAAAGAGCAGCTGCTCGACCCAAAGCCAAAACATGACAAATCTGCCCCCAGTGGCCTTGGCCCAGGCCAACCGGTCAGCTCGTCCTGAGAGACTGGAGCAGGGAGGTGCTCTCCTCGTCACTACACTTTCTCTACACCCTCACAACTTCTTTGGCCCACATGTCTTTGACTCACATGTTTAGTTCAGCTTTATGTGGGATTGTAATCTCTAGACTCCCATGTTTAGTTCAGTTTTATGTGGGATTGTAATCTCTAGACTCATCTGTTTAGTTTAGCTTTGTGAGGGGGTGGAGGGTGGAGGGGAAATTTGGGATTGTTCTTTATGAAAAGCGCTCTATAAACAAAGTTTGATTAATTTTAATACAGGAGTGCATGTGCGTCATGAATATGAAAATTACATGCTATTTGACTGCTGTGCCAGCAGTCAAATAGCATTATTTCATATCCAAAGCACCAGGTACATTTGTGATGAGGAAATAACATTACAACAGTGTAATATGGGCCCTGTAACCATAACCCCACGATTAGCAAATGTGGGAACTAAGAGCTGCTCTCCCTTGTCCATGTATGCAACATGGTAAGTGCAGAATGAAAATAGCTGTCAACACATTTGTGCAAAGTAACATTATCACCACAGCCAAATTTTAATCCAATGTACATATTAAAATACAATGCAAAATTAGTCAAATCTCTGTGGAAAAACACACCATATTCACAACTTGTCCAGAAACACTACAGCTGCATTAAGTCCTATTTATACCTCCTCAGATTACTAAATGTCTGGAGCTGCAGACAACGAGTCCGGTGAACTGGGGAAATAAACAAATCAATATTTTAATGGAGATTTACAACAGAAAACAGATGCATGCAGAACAAGATGGGACCGGCTGTGGTTTGCATTCTAGTTTTGAATAAATAACCATATCGGCGTGGCTAGACTTAGGCTACCTGGGATGATTTGTGAATCCCTAGTTTTTGCAGGATCATGACCAGGCTCATCTTGATTTCGCAGAAGTGATCTCACAGTTTCTGGTTTAACACTGCATTAAGAAGAGTATCACTGTTATAATGTTGTTTCCTCATCACAAACAGACCTGGACTAGTTGTATTTTGTTTCATTCACACACGTTTAACTCACAAACCCTGCGTATTTAGGCTGAGTTTGATTCTTTAACTGAAAACACCCCATGTCCAAAGCATAAAATTCTCCGTTCCACCTTGTGATGTCATGTGGTAACACAGGAAGCGCTCCACTTTGTTTTTAAACTCCATAAAGCATCTCTAGAATCACCTGGATGATTTCAGAATTGCTCGTCTCTACTGAACTATGGGTAAAAGGTCGCTGTTAACCACGGCTGCATGACATCACAAGGTGGAACGGAGCATTTTGAGCTTTGGAGATGTAAACAAACGGATAAGAAAGGGTTACTCGAACGTGTGAATGAAACAAAACACAACTCCGAGTATGTTTTTGAGGCGGTAACACCCTTATAACATGGCTTAAAGCTCACAAGATTGCACTTTCTCATAATAAAGGACCTGTAGGTATATTTTTGATGAGGTAAAGGGGTTGGGACTGTAGTTTCTGTGTTAAACATGAGGCACGGACTGCATACTTTATTTCTTTATCTCTGTTGGATTCAGCAGCATTGCATGGTCATTTTGGTACAAATGCAAAAATAATCAGCTCTACACTCACTGGATACCACAGTTTACTAACAGGGAAGTCCGTGGATTCTGTTATCGAGTCATTTTAGATCAATATTGTGATTTAAAATGTCCAAATTCTCACATAATGATTGAGTATTGTCATAGATAATTATATAGCAGACACAAACAAAACACATCTATCTTAAAATGAGAAATCACGATCAAACGTATCTAGTTAAAGGTGCACTAGGGTGTAACTTTTTGGTTTGGGGTCCTTCAAATGCTTTTTTCTATGGATGTGTCATTCTTAGCCTTGAATGTTCCACAGTATGACATTAAAAACAGCTCTATTTTACATTTATTAAAAAGAAATAGTTTTACAGCTCAAAAGTACCTCGTAAACAGGCATTCTGACTGTGAGCGCGGTTGCCGGATTTGGTCTCCGTGAAAGTAGAAAGGTTTAATACCGCACTGTGAAGCATTTCATAACGTCTGACGGACCCTCCACCGGGAAAAAATACACAATGCACCTTTAATTTATCTATGAATATGATCGTCTTCAAAGCAAATCTATTTACCCTACAGCATGCGCCCCTAATTCTTCAGCCTTCATCCCTAAAAGATTTCATTTCATTCAGGGATTACAGCCCTCGCTCAGTGACTTGGTCCCTGAAATCTGCTTCCGAGGTGAAGATTTCAGGCTGATGTTGATGCGGATGAGCCCCATTTTCTTCATCTGCACCTCCAGCTATTCAAACGGAAACATTTTAATCACATATGTATCACACAACCACATATTCAACCCAAAAGACATGCCTGAAATTGTAAACTTGCCTGTTGTAGCATCTTTTTGTAGTTGTCTGCGTTGGTCATGTCCAAATCAGAGAGGAACTTAATCTGGAACCCCTTAGTCTTCCTTTTTTCCACTAAAAAGATCAAAAACAGTTTTACAGTTACATTTTCAAGTAGCAACCTTTTCTTTCTTCAACGTTTTTTTAGCAAAATTTGTCTTGCCCACGTACAGATATATCATATAAGCGGCTGCTGAGGTAAAAAATAAAGACCGCTGTGTCCTATCTGCAAGCAGTTTGTTGTCCGAGAAGCATGGAGTTTGCTGTTAGCATGCTAGTTGTTGTTAGAATTACTGCGATGGCAAAATGGTGTCTGGAAGTTGTGAGAAAAGCTCATCACGGTGAATAAATAAGGTGCTCGGATTGCATTAGGTAAGAGTGGAAAAAGGAAAAGGCAGAGTTTTTCTCTTAAATAGAAAATGTCATGCGGTTATACAGGAAGACAGGAAGTGCTCCACTATATTTTTAACTCTTTCAGTAGAACCATTTGGATCATTTCAGCCCTGGAATTGGCAATCTCTACTAAACAAAAGGTAAAAAGTAGTTATTAACGTGAAAACTACCGCTTCACAAGGTGGAGCAGAGCATTTTGAGCTTTGGAGATGTAGACAGACGAAAAACAAAAGATCACTCAAACCTGTGTGAATGAAACAAAACACAACTCGACGTATGTTTTTGATGAGGTTACAACATTATAACACGACTTAAAGCTCACTAGAGTCAATTTTGTGTAATGTAGGACCTTGAAAATCAACTCAAGAATTCAAGATTTGATCACTAGCACACACTAGATACTATTTCTTTGCAGTATGTTACCTCCATGGCAGAAGAAGGGCAGAGTCTGGTCACAGGCCTTGGGGGTCCACACATGGGTTAGATCTTCAGCTGCACATTGCTGGGTGGTTGGATTTGTTCCCCAGTTTGTGAACGCAGAGATGGTTCCATCGGACCATGTCCACCACTCTCTTTGTCCATAGTAGGGGCCGATCCAACAGTAATAATCTGTCAGTATGGCAGCCACCTGGTCGTTTTCAGCAGAGGTTTCTATCATTGCCAGGTCCTTGTAGTTGGTTCTGCAGTAATCCCGAGCTTCCGCCCAAGTTTGTCCAAGTGTGATGAAATGATATACTTTGGCACCATTTACATCTGTAAATAAAACAACTTTAGAATCTGAAGACTTAAAGGTGAACTGTGCAACTTTTCTAACGGAGGGTCCACTAACTGCTCGTCTCCATGGAGATGTTACTGCCTTGCCTGGAATGTTCCATGGTATGATATTAAACACATCCATCCAGCAGTTCTACATTATGCTTGTTTCTATTGCTCAAAAATAGTCATTCTGTGAACAGGGCGACTCTCCACAGATCTGAACTGTAATGTAGCATCGCGCTGTCACCTGCTTGTCTCCTGCTTGTCTCCTGCTTGTCTCCCTCCTGATAAACAGGTTTAATCTATATTGTGGAACACTCTAAACAAAGCAATAACATTTCTAACATTTCTTTAATCAGTGACCACTTGCTCCTGTTCCAGAAGTAAATGTTCCATTCATTTTTTCTATAGACTTTCAAAGCATTCAAGCTACATGGTAACTTATATTCATAACGCGGTCATTTAAAGGAATTTAAAGGATTTAAAAGATTTGTTGAAATTAGTGCTGTCAATCGATTAAAATATTGAATCATGATTAATCTCATGAATGTCATAGTTAACTCGTGATTAATCACAAATTAATTGCACATTTGTTGTCCCTTGAATCGTCATTTAAATTTTTACTCTTATCCAAATAGTAGTGGATAGGATTTGTGCTAATGTTTTTTATTTTTTTTAATTTTTTTTTTATTTTTATTTTTTTTTATTGCAAACCTGAACCTGCAACAGTGTGTGTGAAGTCTCTCTTCTCTCTTCAGAACAGTCACATAACGGGTGAAATAATGTGCTGTGACCTGGGGTAGTTCTCATTACTCATTAGTGATCTCCAGTGTGACTGCGTTTGTTTGCTCCAACACCTGCTGTGCTCGGGCTGCACTCGTGTTGGGACTTCTGGGCTGTTTTCGTGCTCGGTTGCCTGGGGTTCTCGAGATTTTAAAAAATTAACGCTGTTAAAATTGTTTTGCGTTAACACGTTAATAGCGATATTTTTGGCAGCATCGATTTAATAACTTAGCGGTTTATAAGTTCAGAAACAAATTTTAAATACTATTACAGGTCTTCTCGTCATTAGGTAACACATTGCTGATTAGCCCTGAGCAAGCTTTCAAATTGACATTTTTTTCAGCAATTTGAAAATTAAATCACAAAAGTTCTTGGGATAAGTGGTCACTGTTTAGCTCCATAAACCTATTTTTCTTGTCAGAAAAAACAAAAAAACAAAAAGGGAAGTTTTGCAATGTTTAATCTTTTACTCTGGATTTGTATTTTGTTGTCATTTCGGGCTCACATAAAAAACACCAAACACAGATCTCACCTTCGTAACAGAGAGAGGCATGTCCGTGAGCACAATAATGCTCAGACCACGTTGCAGTAGAATCCGATGAGATGCAGGGTACACTTCCACTAGGGACACCAGCCACCCAATTCTGGAAACTTCCAAGGGCATTACCAGTGGCAGTCCATCTCCAGGGTGAAGCTAAATCTTCCGTGTTGATTAACAGTCCAATCCAGGCCAGTCCAGTGTAATTCTCCAGCCTCTGAAGTGCATTTGCCGCCTCCAAACTGGTGACTGTGGCCAGGTCCTGGTAATTCTCTCTGCAGAACTGTTGAGCATCGTGCCAGGTCAGCTTCTGGTTGATAAAATGGTATTCAAGTCCATCCATGCACGGGATGCTCCATGCAACTATAGGAACAAAGGAAAAGATGCACACGTTATTAGATTTTTTAAAAAGTGGGAAAGCCTAAATAAGTAATTAGTAAGTAATTCAAACTGCTTTATAGAATAAGAAAGGCATTCAAATCACAGTGCAAACAAATCTGAACATAAATGTATTCCAAGCTTACCACAGAGGAGTATTAAAATCATTGTAAAAGCTGTTCTTCCACCCCGTTTTGTGCACCGACTCCACTTCAGATCAAAAGGCTTCATGATATCAAGAAAGACAACTGACAAGACAAGTATTAATATCTTTCTACGAATTCCTCCAGGAGTTATTTACATTACAAACAAGCTGGCACAGTCATTTCCCTATTCGTGTCAAGTAAGGACAGTGTTAGCTTGAAAGTAAAATTTGTGTTTTGTTTTTTTTATTATAGCATTTAAATTGACTTGCTTTTTGTCTGCAGGTTGGGCCAAGTCTCTGCTGCAACATGCACCACTTCAAACTTTGAACATGCCTTACCATATTTATGTCTCTTCTTTATTTCCATGATAACTTATATTGTAGATTCTCACTGAAGGCATCAACACTATGAATGGAGACAAATTGAAGGGAGCAAAAAATAAACTCAAAATAACTCAAATGCTGTTTTAGATGAACACAATTTAAACATAGCCGACCTTTGCTTTGAACCCTGGTTTGCACTTTTGGCATTTCTTGACTCTGACATGACACACCGGAAAACTGAAGACCTTTTCAAGAGAATTCATCAAGAAGATCACTGAGAGAAGGTTAAGGTTTTGCAGTGCTGTTAACAAAGCAAAGGGTAACTATGAGGATTTCCAAAAACGTACACATATATTTTGTTGAGTTATTTAAAGGTGCATTGTGTAACTTTTCTAGTGGAGGGTCGGTCAAATGCTTTTCTCCATGGAGATGTTTTTGCTTTGCCTGGAATGTTCCATGTTGACATGACATTAAACACATGTATCTAGCATTTATTCATTACAGGTGTTTCTGTTGTTCAGAACCTGTAATGTCGCCTATAGTTGTCACTGCAACGGCCCAGTGCGAGACAACAGCTTCAAGTACACAAACGATGCAAATTCACAAACTCAAACAGTTTTAACGAGGTACAAACAAATGCAAATGAAAAAAGACTAAATGTATGAAAGACAAATGCATCATCATCAAATGTGCTGCAAATAGAGAAACTATGCAAAGCACAAAACGACGAAAACCAAGAAACATCTGCAAACAAAAAACGTCACCACAACGGAAGTGCTCCAAACCTGCAGGGGGCGCTCTCAGAGTGGCAGCTCAAGAGAGCAGGGCTCTACAGTGCGCCCATTTCACTCGCATTTGCAAGTAAATATTTCGTCGTGCGAAAGAGGAAAACAAAACAGTCAAAGAGTGCTTCTGCAGCCACAGAGAGCTGCGCACAGACATAACGTGACAAGTTAAACATTCTAAATGTATCAAACATTAGGGGCGCACTCACACTGAGACTTCAGAATCGTGCCCAAGCCTGGATCGCCCCTAAAGCGCAGCACATGCCCAGCGCGAGCGCAACCGAACCCTGCCGGGCACGACACCTCCGACCTCGCACGACCCCAGCATAACCCCGCATGTGCGGAGATATCACTCATACAAACAAACTCCGCTTCAAAACACACTCACGCCCCTTTAAACGAGAAGCGGCACCGCAGCAGGACCCACACCTGTCCCACTCATTAGACACCCCCGTGCCGCTGGACTTCCTCTTCCGCTAAAGCGAGAGCTTTGTCTTGGTCTCATCTCGGACTCAAGCACATTTGGACTCGGTCTCGTCCCAGACTCAAGGTCTGAATACTGAGTGCGCCAAGTTTATTGCTGTCGCCAATAAACTTGTACCGGTGTGCGGGACCTGTGCGCTGGAGCCCGCGGACACTCGGCTTGTCCACAGCGCGCACCCTCGTGTACCAGTGTGCATCACAGGGCAGGTTAAACATCCCACCTGTCCATTCGCCTCACATCAAATACGCCAATACTAAATTTATGTCCGTGTCTGCACAGAGCAGAGCTACAGCACAGAGCAGGCGGTATGTGGGCTGAAGTTTGCCTAAGAAAATGCCAAATAAATCTGTGTGTCACAATGTGCGTTTGGTTTGGTAAATGCGCAGAGGCTAAAAAACACTTTAAAACCACGAAGAGAATTTGACTCCAGTTAGGAATTTGAAAATACAGGTTTAAAAATCCTGCACACTTTTTACACTTCAAAGCAGTTTTGTGTAAAGTGCCAGTGGAAGTTCTCTTAAAGAAGATGTTCTTAAACTGTGGATGAAGGTCCAAAAAGGGCAGTACAGTTTGTTTGGCTTATTTTAAGTCTAAATATTAATCAGATAAAATGAAGATATTTATAAAATCATTGCAATTATGCAGGAAAAGTACAGTCATAATTCTTTTTACTCAGTGTTGGTGTTGGTGTGCACAAGTTCTGCACTGTAATAATCGTTTAAAACAAAAACCTACTTGTGCCCCCTTTTTTTTTTTTTTTTTTAGGAGGGCACGTGTGCTCCTGAAAAAAAAAACTTAGCGTAGAGAAAAAAAGTTAGTGTAGAGCCCTGTAAGAGAGAGAGAAAGGCTCTGCCTTTGAGAGACAAAAAATGGCAAACTGACTATAAACTACAGCGGGATATTTATATATATATATATATATATATATATATATATATATATTTAAATTAACACAGTAAATGAATACAATCAAGTAAAAGCCACATTACTGTAATAATTTGTTCCCGCTGACTGTACTGAACAAATTATTACAGAATCTTGCCTTACTTGACATATGCAAGGAAATGATTGTGCCACCTTATTTGTAATGTAAATTTCTAGGAAAATGCTCATATACATCAGACATATACATCAGTCTCCTTCATCTGAGCTGAAGTTGGTGCATGAACAGGAGGTGGAAGAACACTTGCAATGATTATTTCAATACTCCTGCTCTGTGGTAAGCTTGGAATACATTTGATTTCTTGTTTTGGTTTTCCCACTGATATTATGTGCATTTCTACCTTTGTTTCTACAGCTGTACGGATCATCCCGTGCATACATGGACGTGAATACCATTTTATCAACCAGCAGCTGAGCTGGCATGAAGCTCAACAGTTCTGCAGAAAAAACTACCTGGACCTGGCCACAGTCACCAGTGTGGCGGAGGGAAACACAATGAACAGGCTGGAGAATTACAATGGACTGGCCTGGATTGGACTGTACGATGTTTTTTGGAAAGCAGCGGTGAACTCTGCTTCCTGGAGATGGTCGGGCACTGGAACAACTTTGTGGTACAGCAACTGGAAAATAAATAACCCTACTGGAGTGGCCAACTGTGTCTCACTTGATGCTGCAGATGGAACATGGTTTGACCATTACTGTGATCATTCTCATTATTTTTTGTGTTACACAGGTAAGATCTTTACTTTTATTTTGCTTTCATTGGAGTTATCTAGAACAATCTGAACTAGGGCTAAAGCATGTCTAAAATCGAACACATCACTATTCCTCTAGCATGTGACCAGCTTTATTAACTCAAACCTGAATGTGACATGAATGGCCAAGTTAAAAAGATTAGATTAGATTAGATTAGTTTGGGTAGTTACTTTCCGACAGCGTCCAATGAGCCGAGTTCTTCCCCGGTTTCGGTGCTGACGAAAGTGTCCGGCAAGTTGGCTGGAGTCACCAAAATAGAGCGTTTTTCTTCTCAGAACAATATGTGTTCAAAAGAGTGACACATTTGTGTTACAAAACGTGAATGGAAAAAAAGTCAGACCTCATAATGGCTTGGTACTATTTTCTCTCCGGTTCATATCACTGCGCTGCCGCCAGGTGAAGCTGCGCCTGTTTCACTGTGTTTTCTGCTCAGAAAGTAACAACAACATGTGTGACTATGACACCAACGATGAACACATGGTTAGCACAGAGCCAAGGGGAGATCTTTATGAACCCGAATATACTGATGCTGAAATTCACCAGATGGAGTTAGAACAGGCAGAGAGAGAGAGGAGGGACAGAGAGGGACAAACTGAAGCTGGAGCCGTGAGAGTCCGGGTGACCGTCAAATGGCCTGGATAATCACAAGTATGCACCATTTTTATATATATTCTTATATAGCTTATACAAGCTTATATACTTATGGCTGTAGCTCTCACGTTAACTCTCTCGCATCGCGGCATCATCGGTCTGAGCACGTAAACACTGCTGAACTACTGAAAAAAGTGTTGGATTCGTGCACGGCTTCACCTGGCGGCAGCGCGCAGCGATATGACCGGATTATGAGGTCTGACTTTTTCAGGGACAAAGGCTTTGTGACGCAAATGTATCACTCTTTTGAACACATATTGTTTTGAGAAGAAAAACGATTTATTTTCATGACCCCAGCCAACTTGCCGGACACTTTTGTCAGCACCAAACAGGGGAAGAACTCGACTCACCGGACGCTGTCGGGAGGTAAGTCAGTGTTGATGCACGACACTGCTGACGGGGATGCCACACAGATTCATGTCAAAAAACCTGAACTATCCCTTTAATTTTAGGCCTTCCTTCTCCTGATTATCAATTAATCCAATAATCTTGACCTCCCTATTCTAAACAAAGACTAACACAAAGGAAGCAAAATCAAATCAAAATCAATGTATAAACATTTACAGTGGAAGAAAATATACAATAACCAAAACAAACATAATTATACAGGGCTACTCTCCTGCCGCACACGCTCTATGACTCAACAATATGAATTCTGTCTGTATAAATATTTGTGTTTTGTATTTTATGTTTAAGTGTTTTTTTTTTAACTGTCAAACTGAGGAATCTTGTCCTTTTTACAGCTGGACAACAAAAGCTGTATCATTTTATTACAACACCTCTTTCTTGGGCAAATGCAGTACTTTACTGCAGACAACACTACACAGACCTGGCAATGATTACAAGCCTTACTGAAAGAGACACGGTGCTGTCTCTTCTGTCAGCCTCTCCGTCTTTGTACAATTGGATCGGCCTGTACCGAGAGCCAGAGCCTGTGTGGACTTGGTCTGACGGCACCATTCCCATCTTCACAAAGTGGGGAGCGAATGGAGCCAATGAACAATGTGCAGCTGAGGACTCAGCACATGTGTGGTTCCCCCAGAGCTGTGACCAAACACTGCCCTTCTTCTGCCATGGAGGTAACACACTGTAATGACACATTACAGTGTGACCATGATTTGACTTTTATTTGACTTGAATTAAGATCACAAATGTGCTATCCAGGTTGGAAAAGGAAGAGTTGATAAAGCCATCTTGCCTGAACTTAGAAAGAGAGAAAGAAAGAGAGAAAGAAAGAGACAGAAAGAGAGAAAAGAGAGACAGAAAGAGAGAGAAAGAGAATTTCCTCTGGTAGGTCTTCTGCTAGGTTTGCTTCTACGGGTGGTGTGAAAAGCCTGTAGTATCTCAAATGTCCATAGCTATGTCCTTAGCCAACCTCTCGCACGGCCTCCATGGATATGGGAAAAACAAACAGCTCATTTTACTCCTTTAGTCCTTTGAACTGCACATGCTGTACGTCTTAGTTGGTTAAAATCCCATGATATGATGTTAAAAATCAGGTAATCACAAAGTAAGTGTTTATTTATATAGCGCTTTTCACAGACATATGTCACAAAGACGCTTTACAGAAGATTATTTACAGAGCATTCTTCATTCACTCCAGACCCAGTGGTGGTAAACTACTGGTGTAGCCACAGCTGCCCTGGGGCAGACTGACGGAGGCACACAGTGCATGTTTTGGATTGATGGGGGAAACCGGAGTGACCGGAGGAAACCCATCCAGACATGGGGAGAACATGCAAACTCCACACAGAAAGGCCCGGGTGACCCAGGGATCGAACCTGCAACCTTCTTGTTATGAGGCATGAGTGTTGCCACTCAGCCACCGTGTAGCCACAAAAGCCACCAATCTTTTACCATGGGACAAACATGTGTGTCCCAGAGGTATTTTCTCTTTCACCGTCATGAAACTATAAATGAACAGATCCTGCAATTTAATCATCCACCCTGCACTCTGAAGAATTCTTTTCAGCTTGTTGTTGTTGGTCATTGCCGCATGACATTGTCAGATGACAAAAAAGAACATTTTGAATCAAGCCACCACAGATTCTTGTGGCACTGTGGCTCTTTCGCCTCACTGCAAGAAGGTCTTTAGGTGTGGAGTTTGCATGTTCTCCCTGTGCCTGGGTAGATTTCCTCTGGGTGCTCCAGTTTCCGCTACCACTAAAAACACGTACAAAAGGGACTCCCCTGCATCTTGCCTGTTATCCTGTCATCAATATTGTTCCTAAATACTCACATTCTCTTCCTCAGAGATGAATTGAACATGGTCTTGATCGAACTGCTCAGATATGCTTTTTGGTTACAGGTAGACAGTGTTCCTCTTATAAATGTAGACAAACATCGAGGAGCTGAACACTGTCTACACACCATTCGACCATTTACACATCAGCTTACAATCCAATCTATCAATGCCACTTTATTTATATAGCACATTTCAAAGCACTGCTCAAACAGTAACAAGAGCAACAACAATTATAATATAACCTTATTAATATTTTCTTTCTTTGGTATTTGGAAACAGCTGAAAACAGAAAGTCTAAGCTTTTCCAGATGAAGTTCCTCTCTGATTTGGACATGACCAACGCAGAGAACTACAATAAGATGTTACGACAGGCAAGTTTACTCCTGGGTTTTTTAGATATGTGGTTTATCATATGTAATTATTATTTTCCTTATTTTTCTTTTGTTTAGATGGAGGAGCATCTCAAACAAAAGGGGCTCATTGACATCAGACTTACCATTGAATCTGTAACCCGGAAGTCGAAGAAACAAGTGGGGTTAAGAAGTTGTACTTAAGATGTACATGAAGTTATATTATACTTTGTATTTGCCTTTCTTTATACAAGTTGATTTTTAAAGTAGGAACACATACAATAATTTGTGGGGTTTTTTTGTTTGTTTGTTCTCTGGTATTTCGTCCTCACGGGAGCTTGAGCTGTCGGGTAGAGATGGTGCTCCTGGGGCACACATTAGTGCAGTCGGTTTGATTTGAGACGGGTTATTCCTCTTCCTGTGGGTCCTGTGGGTCCTGTGGGTCATGTGGGTCCTGTGGGTTCTGTGTGTCATGTGGGTTCTGTGTGTCATGTGGGTCCTGTGGGTCATGTGGGTCCTGTGGGTCCTGTGTGTCATGTGGGTGCTGTGGGTCCTGTGTGTCATGTGGGTCCTGTGGGTCCTGTGGGTCATGTGGGTCCTGTGGGTCATGTGGGTCCTGTGGGTTCTGTGTGTCATGTGGGTCCTGTGTGTCATGTGGGTCCTGTGGGTCCTGTGGGTTAGGGTGACCAGACGTCCTTATTTACCCAGACCAGTCCCAGTTTTGATCCTTGTGTCCCCCAGATTTTTCCAAAACCATTGAACCCTGTGCTGTTTTTTTTTTGCACCTGTCTGATCATTACCTGCACTGTTATATTCTTATATTCTTGTAAATTTGTAATTTTCTGTGTTATATTATAATTTATTGTTTTCTTTTCTGTCTTTCTTTCTTTATTTATTTATTTATTTATATTTTATTTGTTGCCTATTTCCTAATGTTGTGAACCTGTTCACTCATATGGCAATAAAACCTTTCTGATTCTGATTTGTTTCAGTTTTATATAAAAAATGTCCCAGGTGTCCCTATTTTTTTACCAATTTGAAAGCACAAAGAAAACGTGTCTATACTGACGCACATGTTAGTCGTGAATGGGCCGAGTGCAGAACAGTTTTCTTTAATTACGCACTCATTTCACAGTTTTATTATTACCAACCACATCAAACCAGGGGTGTCCCAGTTTTTAATTTTAAAAACTCACCCTATTCCATGGTACTGTGGGTCATGGTTGGGCGTTTTCCCCAAACAGAGGTTGAGTTTTGGACATTAAGTGATGTAAGTGACCTAAGCCCCAGCACAGCCTCTGCTGCCTTTGATTCTGCTTTGGTTTTGGTCTTCTGCTGGTTGGTCCTCGTCCTGGTGGTGATGACAGTGGAGATCAACAGTATGTGAACTGTGTGCTCTGTGAATGGGCTGGTACAAGATAAGAAACCAAACTGAATAACAAAACAATTTCAAAGACACTGAATGTAAGCAAAACACCAAAATGTTCAAAATAAATAGAAGTACATTAACAGAGCCTGTGCCTCTGTCAGGTCAGTGTGCTTACCTGTGTGCTTTACATGGGGAAACTGTACAAACTAAAGATAGTGCTGACAACACCGCTCATTTACAGTATCATGATATTTCTTCACTTCTTCCCTCCATCTTGTAAAGTTATTGCTCAGCATAACAAAACAAAACCATTAAGTTTAGTTAATGTCACAAAATCCAAAAGGGAAATCCACCAGTGCAACTTTTACCCCAAGTTGCCTTTTCTTAAGACTTTACTGGACAAGAGAGCTACAACATGAATGAAGGAGACAGGCAGGAGAGGCATCCAGCTAATGGTCAAATCTGGACTGGACCGATGTCAGAGGCAACAACAAACACGTGTGCATCAACAAAAGAAAGTCGATTTGTTAACTGGATGAGTTTATTTGGTCAAATACTTTTATAATTGGGAGACAAATGATGTCTGTCTGTTTACAGAAGGAATCACGGGACAGGAAAGCTGCAGAGTGGAGCTCAGTCTGCCCTACATCTCCAACTAAAAGTCACAGGCCACTCGTTTGAAGATAGTGAGGTGCAGATATTAGGCAGAGAGAAGAATTGGTTTGAGAGAGGAGTTAAAGGGGCTATTTTTGTAAAAGAAAAAAGAAAGAGAATCCTTCATTAAATGGAGGCCTAAGACACCATCTGTCTCCATGTTATAACTCCATCCTCGAACCTAAATCAAAACAAACTAAAACAAAATAGGTGTGTCCAGGTCAGGCCCAAAAGTGTGAAAGCTCCATTATGGCCCTGAATGATTCTGCTAATATGACCCCACACTCAGGGCAATTACAATGGGCCAAGCTTACGAACAGAAACTGTAAACAAGTAAGATTTAAGGCAGTGTCATCCAGCATTTTGACCAAAACTGAAGAAGCAGCTTGGAGGAGCTGCGAAATGTATTCATCCAAATAAACTTTTGTCCAGTTGACAAATTGAACTCTTTTTGCCGTGGATTCTACCTGGACATGTGAGGGATTTTATACACATGTACACATTTATCTCCGTTTTTATTGTGCATTTTAGTGTTTTTATTAAATAATTTACAACAATGCTTTCCATGTACTGGAGTGCCTATAAGATTTTATGTTTTTGTTTTTGAGAGCACATTTAACTGTTGCTCAGGCAGACAAGAGTGGGTATGGTTTAACAAATAAAATCTATTACAGAGGTTGATTAAAAATGAAGATAAAAATGTACAAATGTAGACAAAATGTAGTCCATAGATAAAATACTAAAAAGAAATAAAAATAAACTGTTCTAAAACTACTTCAAAGTCCATTAAAAAGACACCATTCAGGGTAAAGTACAAGGCAGTAATCTGTTACGGCCATCAAGCAGCTCCTCTCTGGGAGCAGGAATAAAAACAAGAAGGCATTCAAAACAAAACAGGAAATACAAATAAAAACATGCACTTCAGAACAGAAGCTCAACTCTTGCTGTATTACATATTTCAGCAAATATTGTTTTGCCCCAGTGAGCTGTAAGCAACTCTTGAGGTCAAAATTAGATGGCAACGAGTTTAGCAACTCTCTTTTCACTATTTCTTACTTGCCCTTGTTTGACAAGTACAGGGAAATGACAGCAGCCCCTTGTTTGAATTGTAAATATCTGTATGAAAATGTTCCATTTCTGTCAGAAACCTCAGTGGGCACAAACAGGACAGATTGTCTGTGTTCTTGTTTGAGCTGGAGTGGTCTGACCTTCGTATATCTCAAGTATCATGACTTCTATAACATTCCTGCTCTGTGGTAAGTCTGGAACATGTTTTATTTATATTTAGGTTTGATATTAATATGTTCATGAGTTTTGTTTTTTCAGCGATTAGCCTTACTCCAAGCATAAATGGACGTGAATATCATTTTATTAACCAGAAGTTGAACTGGTACAAGGCTCAGAAGTTTTGCAGAGAGAACTATGTTGACCTGGCCACAGTCACCAGTGTGGAAGAGGCAAGAAGTCTGAACAGACTAGAGAATTACACTGGACTGTCCTGGATCGGACTATACGATGTTCTGTGGAAACCTGTGATGGATCCTGATCCCTGGAAATGGTCGGCCACTGGAACAACTGCAAATCTTGTAACGTTCAGCAACTGGAAAACAAATAATCCTGCTAATGTGGGCCTCTGCGTCTCAGCTGATGCCGCAGATGGAAAATGGTTTGACCATTACTGTGTCCATACTCATCCTTTTTTATGTTACACAGGTGAGATCTGTACTTTTCTTTTGCTTTCATTGGGATTATCTAGAACAGGGGTCTGAGCCAGGGATAAAGCATGTCTAAAATATGACACTATTGAAGTTATAAACAGTCACCAAACAACAGTGAAATTATTCATTCATCAATCATTTTCTTACATTCACACATTCTAACACATCACTATTCCTCTAGTATGTGACCAGCTTTATAAACTCAAACCTT
Source organism: Odontamblyopus rebecca (assembly GCA_030686955.1). NCBI lineage: Eukaryota > Metazoa > Chordata > Actinopteri > Gobiiformes > Gobiidae > Odontamblyopus > Odontamblyopus rebecca. Next base: position 12,534,278 of record CM060654.1, read on the forward strand.
CAACTGGACAAAGTAAATTTGATGTAGACGGCCAGATTAAAAAGTACTCTACATTTAAGGGAACACTAGATTCAAAGTCTAAATTTAGCTTTTAAAATAATCACAAATATTATTGTTTGTACAATTGTTGTGACCTCACTAATCACAATTACTGATTACTTTAATAATCTTGACATCCTAAACAAAGACTAAGCCAAAGGAAGAGAAAGATGTGAATAAAAGTGACTACATTAATTAAGATAACATCAAGCCCAGGAGCTAACACCAGCTCCTGGAGCAACCTCCTGGACAAGGATAACATGCCTTCAACAGAGGTAAAAAGAATATAGATGAACTGAAAAGTTCATTGAACATAATGTTTGAGAGATTCGAATCTCTTGTGACAACAAAAAACCATCATGAACCTACTAAAAGAAATAAAAGAACTGAAAATGCAACATGATGAGCAACAGGAAAAAAGACCTGACTTAGAGAGTCTGACCTGTTGCACTCGAATGAACAGTGTTGTTATATCTGGACTCGTCATTAAACCAAAATCATACGCTCATACTGTGAAAAGAGATGATTCACAAACTGAGAACACCAATCATGAGGAGTCAACTGAAGCACAGGCAATGGCTTTTCTTCAAAAGCAAAACATTAACATTGAAATGCAAAATATTGAAGCCTGCCATACTATCCCAACAAAAAGCCAGAAAGTCAATTCTGTCATCGTACGCTTTGTGAACAGGAAGCACAAAACAGACCTACTCTGACAGCATACAAATTTGAGATGGACAAACCTATAGATCAGTGAGCATCTGTCTAAAGTCGAAATGGCGAGAAAAGCAAGGGTTTCGAAAAAACAGAGCACAATTCAGGCTATTTGTTTCAACTGTACACTCTGGGTCAAACTTAAAGGCAGAGCAGAGGAGGCAAAAGTTCTGTGTATTTGTGACGGAGCAGGTCCGTCCCTGAGAGCGCGGTCCCCGGGGGGAAAGACGTGCGCTCACCCGTTTCCTTGGTTGCTGTGCTCCGCGCTGCGAACGCTTCAGTCCAAATCCACAATAAACTTCACGTTTACTTATCCTCGGCCCGACTAAGGGTGCACACTTGGAAGCGCCAGAATTATCCTCCAAAAACCCGCAATAATTGACCCTTTACTCACCCTCATCCCGGTGCGCACTGGCAAACCCGGACACATCCGCGCCGGGAGCTTAAATCCTCCTGTTACGCGCGCTCCGGGGTCATGTGAGCCCGGAGTGTCTGGCCTGGACAGTTAAATGTATTTTATTTGTATGTGAACTGTTGGTGGTCATTTAGACATGTGAGATGATAGCAAGTCTCTGTGTGTAATTGCTGGCCCCTGTAATATTTCTCATTCGACTGTAGGAACTGTAATTAAACTTTTAGAGGGGAGTTACGTAAGGTGGGCGGGCCAGGGGTGTATAAAGGTGCGCCCTGCCGCTCAGCACCAGGACAGTTTCGTCTTGACTCTCGTCGGGTCTGGTCTGGTCATGTTGTGTGGTGTCCTGGCTACAATGCAGGTAGTGTTTCATAGTGATGGGCAGATGATACCTCAGTGTGTATCACACTTTCCCCTTACTGTGTCGACACTGTATCACACTGTGTTGGTATGTGTATGGGTTCCATCTAGTGGTTTAAAAAAATGTACTGCAGCTATACTACAAAAGAAACACATTGTAATGAGTTTGCAGAACTAAGTGCAAGATATGACTTTTTCCACATGTGAACAGAACAACTGGCCTATGTTCAATAAGCTCTATGTGATATAGGCGACATTTCACCTGTGGGTCATAAAAATATATATAAAAGACTTTGCCATGGAAACGGGAATTGAATACAACTTACCTTATCAGGTGTTATGAGATCAAAATTCAAGATTCAAGATTCAAAGCTTTATTGTCATATGTACAGTAAAAAAAAACACGTTTCCCTGTACAATGAAATTCTTACTTTGCTGCCCACACCGGATGCACACAAGTAAACACACAACAGTCAAATAGGAAAATGTGCAATAGCCAGTGATATAAAATGATCCCACACGGAAGAATATTTTCTCTTTCATGGAGGCTCCATAGTGACGAACGGCGTTGTAGCAACAAGCGGATCGATCTGTGTTACACTTCCTGATTTAGTGGCGCCTCAATGACACGTGACACAGTGTTTCGCTGAAAGAGCGAGGGAGCGAACAAACGATAGAGAGACTAAGAGACTGAGAGTGAGAGAGAAAAAGCAAAGATACTTAAAGTCGATTTTTTTTAACAGACCTTTTTTTCACTGTGCCACTGTAAATATTTCCTGCGCACATTTTTGCTCCTGTTCTTCCTGTTTTGCACTGTGAGTGTCTTGAAGAGGACCCCGTGACAGTATTCAGAACATAAACTTGCAAACCTCAACCCCTAAGCACGCCCCAGTGCTCTCCATATGAGACACTGGTCACTGCGCTGGACTCAGCACCCCCACCACTCCCACCACCCCCAACCTTTCCCATCAACCCCCACAACAATATGAATTATTTCTGTAATCTAAACCACTTTTTTAACCGTTTCTAATCTGCATTAGTAAACCAGACAATGTTTGCTTTCATTTTGACCTGTTAAACTAAGGAATTTTGTCCCTTTTACAGCTGGAAAACCAAAGCAGTATCATTATATTGCAACATCACTTACTTGGGCCAATGCAGTGAATTACTGCAGACAACACTACACAGACCTTGCAATGATCGAAAGCTCATCTGATACCAACCTGATGAATGCTGTCTTTTCAACCACGGGCTCTTATTACACTTGGATCGGCCTGTACCGAGATCCATATATTGAGTGGACTTGGTCTGACAGCACCAACGTTACCTTCATGATGTGGGGAGCGAATGGAGCCAGGGAACAATGTGCAGCCGAGGACTCAGCACATGTGTGGTTCCCCCAGAGCTGTGACCAAACACTGCCCTTCTTCTGCCATGGAGGTAACACACTGTAATGACACATCTGTGCTAGCAACAATGAGTTGATTTTTTTATTTGACTTGAAATAAGAACAAAAATGTGCTGCTCAAGTTGGAAAGTGAAGATCTAGGTGATAAAGTGTGAACTTAAAGAGTGGACAGGCGTTAATGTTAATGCTTACTTCAATGGACATTGTCAACAAAACCAAACTATTGAACTAATTGACCTTTAACATACCCAGTACCAGCGCCTATAGGGAGTCACTTCAAGTCATCAAACAGGTTGCTTAGCATGACTGGGGATAGTTAGTCATCCATTACAGAGCTGTTTATTACAGGTCCAGGTGAATCATCCTCCCTGCATTCTGTAGAATTAGTTTCAGCTTGTTGTTGTCATCAGTCATTGTCAGATAATGAATAATATTAGGCCAATAATAAGCCTAATAGAACACTTTGAATCAGGCCGCCACAGATTCTCAGAAATATGTGCGCTCATTCCAAACTCCTGACCATGAACCATCGCTGGTTGCCTTTTTAAAGATCTTATCGAAACTAGAAGCTACTCATATAATCAACTAACTCAACTCAGAGATAGAGATGGATTCAATATGGTCTTGATTGAACTGGTTTGTCCACCCGAATGATCCCGAGAGCTCACCCCAGTGTACGAGAGGGTCATGTCTCTGTGCCTTTGGGTCAGGGACAGGTTTCTTACTGTTATGTTGGCCTATGGGCTGGTGCAAAGTAACCCAGTTTCTTGGAGTCCCTAGTAAGAGCTTTGACCAGGGAATCTGTTGTTCTGCTGAGGGACTTCAGCGCCCCCATGGGCAACGACAGTGACACCTGGACAGGACCAGAAAGCTCTGGCAGACCCAAGCTTATCAAGAGGGTCTGTTGGGAATGTCTCCTCCGGGAGTTTCTTCAGGATCCTAGGGGAGGCTGGGGAGATGGAGTCCGAGTGGACCATGTTCTCAGCCTCTATTGTTGATACAGTCTGTGGCAGCCGCAGCTTGTGCGGTCAAAAGTCAAGGCTAGGGGGAGTTTGGGGAGGCCATGAAGGAGGACAATCTGTCAGCCTCAAAGAAATAATAGCAAACAATCCAGCACCTCAGGAGAGTGAAGCAGGTGGAGAGATTCAGTCAGACTCACCCGAGCTGTTCCTCTTGATGTGCAGAGGAGTCACTGCCTCAACGCCTCGGGCATCTGTTTTTAATGCCTTCTCGATGCCGCCCTAGAGAGGTGTTCCGGGCATTTCCCATCAGAAGGATGCCCCAGGGAAGACCCAGGTTGGCCTTGGAACGCCTCAGGATCCCCCCGGAGGAGCTGAAGGAAGTGTTTGGGGTTTGGGAATCCCTGCTTAGACTGCTGCCTCTGCAACCTGACTGTATAAAAATGTAGACTAAGCGTGTGTGATGTCCCCCATAGCGTCCGGCACCGCTCATATGAAGCTCGTGATGCTAGTGTTTACAGAGGCAAATTTGGAGCCAGGCTCTATATTTTCAATAGGATTTTTTTGATGGACGATTTAAAACGGGATCATGTAGAGCAGGTTAATACGAACATTTTAAGACCAAAATGAGGAGGCTCACTGCAGCACTTACAGAGAGAGGAGTGACAATATTCCAATGTAAGTCAGGGTCAGTAGGAGCAAGAAGAGCCTCATGCCAACTTCCTATTTGCAACGCGACAGCTAGCGGTTAGCTATCTCCATTTGTATATACAGTCTATGGACCCGACTCAGGAGAAGTGGAATAAAACGGATGGATGCTCTTTGGTCACAGGTAGACAAACATTCATGAGGTGAACGCTGTCTACACACCATTCAGTCATTTACACTTGAGTGTCCTAGTGACAGTATACACCAACAATGGCCACAATGCCGAAAACAGTACTACACATAGAAAACAGAGCAGATCATGTGCTTAATAATTACCTCATTGAATTTATTTAGCAATTTGATGATGCAGAAAAAAGGTGTTATTATAGTACCTCAATGTTTGATTTATTTTTGCTCAAATGTAAGTCAAATTCAGTCCTATTTATTTAGCACATTTCAGACCACAGTAACAACAGCAACAATAATAATACAACTTTATTTATGTTTTATTTTGGAACCAGCTAAGAAAAAGAAGTCTCGGCTTGTACGAATTAAGTTTCAGTCTGGTTTGGACATGACTGATCCAAACAACTACAGAAAGACATTACAACAGGCAAGTTTACTATTTCAGCCATGGATTTCTGTTTGAATATGTGGTTTATTGTGAGTAAATAACATTATTTTTCCTTTTCCTTAGATAGAGGAACATCTCAAAGGAAAGGGGCTCTCTGACATCAGTGTTACCATGAAATCTTCGCCCTGGAAGTCTAATTCAAAGAAACGAGTTGAAAGTTGCACTTAAGTTGTACATAAAGTTATATTTGCTTTGTATTTGCTTTTTATTGGCCTTGCTTTATCCACGTTGATTCGTTTTATGTGTTAGCCATAATTAGGATAAATACGTTGTACTTTGTAATCCTGTACTGTTCTGCAAAAGCGCTCTGCCAACAGCTTTATACTTAAAAACAAAAGAAGACTCTGGGTCACGCACATTTGATTAAAATGTCAGATTATTTTTCAAGAAATAACACTGTAAATTGTTTAAGATCCTTAGCCCTTACATTTGTTATATGGTATTGTAGCAGTATAAATATGTGGTGTCCGCAACTCCCATATAAAAACCCTGTGAGTTTGTTATTGGTTCTCTGGTGTTTGGTCTGGTTCTGTAGTCCTGTGGTCCTGTGATCCTGGGATCATGATTCAGAAACAGAATGTTGAGCTTTGGAGATTAAGTGATGTAAGTGACCTGAGCCCCAGCACAGCCTCTGCTGCCTTTGACTCTACCTTGGTCTTGGTCTTCTGTCGGTTGGTCCTCATCCTGGTCGTGAGTATAGTGGAGATCAATTGTATGTGAACTCTATGCTCTGTGAATGGGCTGGTACAATGTAAGAAACCAAACTGAATAACAAAACTATTTGAAAGACACTGAATATAAGCAAAACACCAAAATGTTCAAAATAAATAGAAATACATCAACAGAGCCTGTCTAGAGCGCTGCCTGCACACACTCGATGGAGGGATGAACGCATGAAGAGGACGCAGGTAGAGCCAGGTGTAATCATTTCCTGTTTGCTTTGTTTCTGTCCAGGCCATAGTTTTTTGAGTGAAAAAGTGTGAAGCCTCTCCACAGAGCTCTGTCACTCACACAAAATTACTTAAATAGGCTAATGATTAAAAAGCAAGATATAAAGTGATAATATTTTATACTTACTTGGAGGTCATTATTTTGGGAATGATGACTTATCTTATAGTGGCCTATAGGTCCAACAATCCATGGAAATCTGCCGCTATATGTCGGCTGTATTTATCAATCTGAAAAATTGTAGAACTCTCAAGATGTGCCTGCAGGCCTCCATAGAAGGGCAAGACAACACAAGCTGTCTTCAGATTCATTCGGACGTTCAGAACTGCAGTTGTTGTGGTCTACTCAGCGACCAGAAGAGTGTAATAACTTCTGTGGACACAAGTGAAGGGAAAACAAGGATATTTGGATATAATTAGAAATTATTTCTTTTGGGCAACCACTGCTTGCCTTGATTGTTCTGCCCACATGCCACTTTGACTTGATAATTGTATTCATGTTTCTCAAATCTAAAGTGATTTTCCTTGATCACCCCAAGACGTCATTCTGCAAGTCATCTGCATACAAGTGGAACGCAGCATATATTTACTGATGGCTTCACCTTCAAGGCCCTCTGCAGCTCTTCCTTAAGCCCCTGGTAATTCCACTCCAGTCATTGGTAGGATTTCTTGATATCAGCCACTTCAGTTATGTTTTTTTTTTGTTTTTTTTTTACTGCTAACATATTCCTCTCATTCTCTAACTATATTTCATATTTAATCCACTAGATGGCACACAAATGTAAATTTCCATTTTGGCCTAATTAGATGAGTCATTGAGTAAATTCCAGGTATCGGCTCCGCCTCAGATCTTAAAAACCATCACCAGACTGGTTCTCCAGTCAAACTGTGTACAAAAGAAATGCATGGCTCTGTTACCATAGCATTCACAGAGGATAAGGACTTAAAGGAGGCCTATTGTGCAAAAAGGACTTTTCAAAGCTCTTAACCATGTTATAGTTTTCCCCTTTCTCACTGACATCCTGAAAGTTGTATTTGGAGTGATTTGTGCATGTTTGAGTAATCTGTCCTATGTTCATCACCACCGGCATACGCCTACTTTTCTGTACTACGTTTTACAATTTTATTTTCTCAACCAGTGATACGTGTAGCATTCAGCAGCATAGTGTGGTCATTTTGATGCTAATGAATAAAAAGTGCTGCTATCGTGATGTGCATCCACAGCCGGCCCTGTAGGCCGAAAGACACTGGAATTTTCTCCCATCCCAAATAAAAAGGTCTCTCCCTACTGAAAAAAGACTTTCACATGTACATTTATGGGTGCCGAAAACACAGTGGAATACTTAGCCACATGCGGAAATATATAGAAGAGCACAAGTACAGGGAATGTTCCAGCTGATAAATAACAGTGGACTTAATAATAAAAATGCATTGTTGAGACATTGTTACTGTTTAATGGTTGAAATACAAAATACATCTGCCTCTTTATAGTCCATTTTACAGTAAACAGGTAGGAATTTGGTGATTTTTGCATGACGCCCTTTTCTCGTCAGTGAACATTTAAAGACAATCATGTAACTTGTTTTGAAAATTCTCCCTCTTCCTGCTAGCAATTACTGGAAATGATTGCCAGAAAATTTTATTTTATTTCCTTATTCCCTTGTAGATCAGTTTTCAGTGTTGAGATTTGGTCTGACCTGGCTCAGACTTACACCCTGCAGTTATGTGCTGGACTGTCTCAGGCACTTCTTTGCACAACCTACACCTTGGGTCTTGTCTGGTGTGGTAGATCTGGGCCTCTGTTGCTCAGGTGCTCAAGGTCTGTGCAGCCAGGATGAGTGCCTCTGTGTGTCCTTCAGACCAGCCCTCTCCAGCCATTGGTAGGATTTCTTGATATCAGCCACTTCAGTTATGTTTCGGTGGTACGCCCCATGTAGGGGTTTGTCCTGCCATGATGGTCTCTCCAACACCTCTTCCTCTGCGCCCCACTGTCTGAGACATTCTCTGAGCATGTCATCAGTCTGGGCCTTGTCACTGATGTACTTGTGGAGCTTGGATGTTTCATCCTGGACAGTGGTTCCCACACTCACTAGTCCTCGGCCTCCTTCCTTCCGGCTCATGTACAGTCTCAGGGTGCTGGACTTGGGCTGGAACCCTCCATGCAGGTCAGGAGCTTCCGTGTCTTAACATCTGTGGTCTGTATCTCCTCCTTTGGCCAGCTTATGATTCCTGCTGTTTATCTGATCACTGGCAGGGCTTTTTATTGCCTGCGCCTTGTTCTTGCCATTGAGCTGTCTTCTTAGGACCTGCCGTACTCTTTGCAGGTATTTGGCCATAGCCGCTTTCCTTGTTGCCTCTTCAAGGAGCCATTTGCCTGTTGGATACCAAGGATATATAGGATGGTTTCTTCTGAACGGTCCTGAATCAGAGAAATGTCTTTGTGTGTTACACTGGAAAAGCTGAGCTGTATCATTAGAGGTAAAGCACAAGAATCTGTAGTAGCATGGACCCCATTATGGTCTTTCTCAGGAAACTATAGTTGTGAGAGTGTGGCAGGTATTATTGTTCTTTATTTATTTATTCTTTTATTACTTTATTTTTATTCATTTTCATTTTTATTATGTGGGAAATTTTTATTACTGAATTAATAAACTGTAATTTATTATGTTGCAAAAGTACATAAAAGCACATAGCAGCTGTTTTAATAAGATGTAAAACTATCTTAGTTGTAAATAATCCTGGAAAATAAAGAAGAAACACACATGCAAAGGTGTGTCCAAACCTTTGATTAGTAGTATGAAGTAATCACTAAGGGTGGATACAGAAACAAATTAGAGGTCAGTGTGGAAAAATGTAGTGATGACGACAGCTTCTCCTTTGCATGTTAATTTCATTTCACGTCCATTTTGGTATGTGGCATTTAATTCATCGCATCATTTTGTAATTGGTCATTCGTGAGAAATATTGGTAATGGACTGATGACTTATTGCAAAAGACTTAAACTGAAACCCTAATCATACAAAACATGACAAAATACAAGTGTTATTTCTAAATTAATATTCGTCACATGATAGGATTAAGATCATAAAGAAAATATTGATTGTGAAGAAATACTGTACAGTCAGTATACACCCCCAGCCAAAACTTAATTTTCTTAAAGGTGCATTGTGTAACTTTTTGGTGCTTGTTTCTATGGATATGCCATTGCTCTGCCTGGAATGTTCCACAGTATGACATTAAACAGCTCTACTTCACGTTTATTCAATTACAGGTGGTTTTACAGCACAAAAATACCTAGAAAAACAGGCATTCTGACTGTGAGCGGGGTCCCCTCTCCACAGATCTGACCTGTAACTTGGTCTGGTTTGATGTTCATGGTGATAAAAAGGTTTAATATCATTTTGTGAAACAGAGTTGGACTGGGAACAAAATTCGGCCCCGGCATTTTTGTTCCTGTCCGGCCCACCCCGACCAAAACGAAACAGAAAGTCGTACAGATTGCCCATCCGAAACACTCCAGATAAACCAATAGCATAGCATATCTCCATGGAGACAAGCATTTGACAGACCCTCAACCAGAAAAGTTACACAGTGCAGCTCTAATTATTTATACATGGAAGACGATCAAATATGTGACACAAGATATATAGAATTATGTAGCAAAGAAAAACTCATTTTAAATTCAAAGCCTCAAAGTAGCCTCCGTTTGCTTTGTTGACAGAGCTACAAACCCTCGACCTTCTCTCTGGATGACGTCTGTGGTGGGAATCTTTTACTTTGTCTTCTGTTGTGGTCTGTTTAAGCTAAAGAATGTATTTTATGGGTTTAGAGAACTGTTAACTAACAACTGCTAAAGCATTTCTGTATTCCTGCCACATGTGATGGTGTAATCTGCTGTTCCTGGAGTATCTCAAAGCAGGTCACTCTGCTCTGTCTTTAACCAGTATCGTCAAAACAAAAAGTTGTTGCTTTGTTCATTCTCATTTAGAATAGTGAGATCTTCGCCTCGCTGAACCAGACGAGTAGTCTCCATGTGTGGGTTGTTTAGATATACTGTAGTGTGTATCCCCTCATGCTGATGTTATGACGTTTGTCAGCTGAAACCTGTTTTTGTTTTGCCACTCACGATTAGGGAGAGACGAACATAGCGTGAGAGACAAAAATTTCATTTTCATTTTCTCGGTAATTGTGTGCACAATTGCTTTAATAAATCCAGACTCTTTGATTTAAGACAACTTCTCTCCAGTTTTTATTCTTCTTGTTTAGAAAACGTCTTCTTTAAAAAAAAAAACTAAAATCTAAAACTATTATTATTACATTCTATACATTTCATATAAATTGCTGAAACTCTCTGAGCTTGATAATTATTTTTCTTAAGGCTGTGAGTCATAAACCGATTTGCTTTGTGCCTGAGGATCTGCTGCTGTCATCCACTGTGACATATGTGGGGAAAGGTCATAGAAAGCAGCCGGTTTGGGGATTACTTCAAACTGATTAGTTTGAAGTAATTCATGTTTCTTTGTGTTTTCTTAACATCCATCCATCCATCCATCCATCTTCTCCCGCTTAATCCAGCTGGGTCGCGGGGGCAGCTTGCAGCTTTTCTTAACATGTTCATCAAATTTCAAGGTTTTCAGAAAGTAGCAGATTTATATGTTCAAGGTAATTTACTAACATTTAATGACATCTGCTTGAAATATTTTATCCATGTGCACGAGCCGCCGCTGTCCTGCCTGGAGGATACTGTCAAGAAACATATGGGAGACAGCAGATTTCCACATTATGCCACACTTGTTTCTCGTGACAAAGAATCCAGCATGGATAGAAAGAGAGCATGGAGTTTAGATATCGAGGAAAATATTGATAAAGCAGAGTGGGCAGCTGCCTGTTTAAAAGCTCAAAGACACCATATCAACACAAGACTGAAGTTATTACAACACAAATGGTTAATGAGGACAGACATGACCCCTGAAAAACTTAGTAAAAAAACAGGCCAGAGGTGGCAATTTTAAAAAAAAATCTAAAATCTAAAACTATTATTATTACATTTTACACATTTCATCTAAATTACTGAAACTCTCTGAGCTTGATAAATGATATTTCTCAAGAATATGAGTCATAAACCGATGTGCTTTGTGACTGAGGAGCTGCTGCTGTCATGCACTGTGACGGTTTGGGGATGTCGTGTCTGATTAATGCATTCGTTTGAAGTAACTGATGTTTCTTTTTATTGTTTTGGATATTTTCTTAATACGTTTATAAAATATAAACATTTTCATTTGGGGTCAAGAACCAACTCAAGATATTTAAATTCAGTTACCAACTGTATTTTATCATACTGCAAAAGTCCCTAAAAGCAAATAGAATCTGATTTAGAACTATCTTACTGGGATTAGATTATAATACTGGGAAATAATCAATCAATCAAACTTTATTTATAGAGCACTTTTCATACAAAAACAAAACACAAGTCGCTTACAGGAATCAACCATCCAGGAAAAAGGGTGTCCAAACTGACTGATAAGGTATGAGGTAATGACTAAATGACATATTATCCACCCGTGGTGCAATCATGTTGTCCTACCTTTTATTTCTTGGCCAAAACTGAAAAGGGGGGAGTGGACTAATCATAACCACATCACGTTCTGCAAGTTCATGATTCACGATGAAACCACTCAGACAGGTTTTGCTTTTTTTCTGACAATGAGGTGCTTAGAGCGCAAAGGCAGGAGGTGATAAAAATGTGAACTTCATTTTTGCAGAATTATAGGCTCCACTTCTCTTCATGGTGGACCAGAACAAAGGATCAATTGGAATCTGAACTTACATAACATACTTTAAGGCTGTTAAAGTAATGCAATGCTTAACTATATGGGCAGCAGCTCATTTAATTACATTTGCTCGCTCACATTTTAATGACAGAACTCCTCCCTGCCATTCCTTATTTCTGTAGTATTGTTTGCTTTAATTAGCTGCATAGCAACAGTCTCATTATATCTGATGCTCACTCAGGTTTTTAAGTTTTAGCTGTTTGGTTGATTACGTTTTAACCCTCATCAAAGCCTCTAATTGGCACTTTACAAGTAATTACAGAATGATCTCTAATTGGCTATTTCTTTCTTCATCTTTCAGTTCAATGCATTCCAGTCCTGGAAAGCCATAAAAGTGTGGGGTGTGGCCATCTTACCCATACGGCTCACCCCCGACTACAGCCGTATGCTGGACAGAGCTTCACTGTTGCCTGTGCCACAAAGGATCACAGATTTAATTCTTTGGTCCATTTATTTAGCCTGTTATTGTCACAAGTGATATTGATTTTTGTTTTGTTTTTTCTTATATGCTATGTCAAAACTGTCTTGATTTGCCTTTGTTTACATTCTAGATTTTTTTGCAATTTTATATTTGTTTATTTTATATTTATACATGCTATTGTGCCGTTCATTTGTTTTCAAGTGTTCTTTTTTTTACTTCATGTGTGTACACATTTTGTGGAAATGATAAATAGGGTAATCAATAGTCTTATTTATTAGATTAATGAAAATTGGTTAAATCTACAAGTGCCAGAACTGTGTCAGGCTGAACACATCAGTTGTGTCAGTGTGTTTTCCGAGGCCAGGCTGCAGCAGCAGTGATGAAACTAGAGTGAATCAGAAGTATTAGAGGACTATGTTACATTTGATGTTAAATAACCGGAATGGACTGAACAGTATTTTACTGAACTGTTCCTCAAAGGTGAGAAATAAACTTGATTGAAGATTTTAATGTAAAACAAAACTCAATGAAAACCACTTATTAAGTGAATAAATGATAACTTATCCAAAACTGAAACTGTCCCTTCATTAATGAGCAAACCTGTGTGTGTTATTGTTTCATTTAGCTATTCTTTATTTCATTTATTTTCTGGGCTTTGTCCAGTGGTGTTATTAGTTTATTTTAGATTTATTTTAGATTTATTTATTTTAGATCATTATATTTAGTTGGTAAGCTGTTTAGGAAGTCAGACTGGTTTGCTTCTCTTATCAAGAGAACAAAAGCAGGATTATATAATATTAATAGAGAATACTAAGTACATATTTGACTTATATTTGCAAACTTACAAGATTCACTTCTTTTCGTGTTCACCAGAACAAATGGATCAATTGGAATCTTTTTTGACGTACTTTAAGGCTGTTATGTAAGACTAACCTATTTGGGCAGTGACCCTCTGACATGTTAATTACAAAACTCCTCCCTAATGATTCAATTATGACATAATAACAAATTAAAGGATATAATTAGAATTATATTATACACAGCTACTCAACATTACTTTGCTAAGCACGTAAAATATTGGAGAATCACAGAAATTTAAAGGTGTAACTGTTCAGGTCGAGGGTCTGCCTCATATTTGCCTCTATGGAGATTGTATTGTAATTCTGGATGGTATTCAGGTGGCAGTTTTGGGTTTTGGGCCAGATCTTTGGAAAAGCAAGTTAAATGTTGGGACATATCACTGGAAAAATTACATAGTGCATGTAAGTGCAAGTATGAAAAAAAAGATAGTAAAGGCTATTGTATTGGAAGAAAGGAATAAATGTCTCCATAACGTTCAAACTGTGTCTCCATACAAGCACCTGTATAACATTTGTGATTAATAATAATTACCCTATAATTATACATTTGGGTGCTACTGGTTATTTTTTCTAATAATGCACGTCATTACCTAGTCCTCCCACATTCCAGATTTACTATATAAAGTCAGTCAACCCTGAAGTGTAACATTTTTAATCAGGATTTTATCTCCTCAGATGGCTACACTCTGGGTTCAGATCCTCTTCCTCAGTTTTACCTGTGGACTTTTGTCTGCGGCTGTAAGTACAACATTGTTTTAATATGACAATATATTTTATGTCTTCTTTACAGGCTCCACTGTATGACAGTGCTAAGGCTTTTTATTTTTATGTTTAATTAATGGCCATACCGGCTTGTCTTGATCCTGTAAGGCCGGGCCTGGTTAGTACTTGGATGGGAGACCACTGGGGGGGCTTCAGTCAAAAAACTGTTGTTGTGTGCTCAGGCAAGGCACTTCACCCACAGTGCCTAGTATGAAAGTGGAGTGTGCGTGAGTGATGGAGGGGCCGATGGTGCAGACCAGAAGCCTCACTTACCGTGAGTCTGCCCCAGGGCAGCTGTGGCTACAATAGTAGTTTACCACCATCGAGTGTGGAGTAAATGGATAATGAACTGTAAAGTGCTTTGGGTATCTTGAAAGGCACGATAAAAATGCAATGATTAATTAATTAATTAATATTTTTCAGAGCATCAATCTTAAGACTTCATCAAAACAACCTTATGTTACGAGCACAACAAGGAGTACAGCAGACTCTATTACCAGCAAACTGAAAACTGTTAAGAATGACAGCTCATCAGAAAAACTCACTACCGCCTCAACCGGCACCTCTGCAGCCCATACCACCACAGACAGTTCATCTGAAGAACTCACTACCGCCTCAACCGGAACCTCTGCAGCCCATACCACCACAGACAGTTCATCTGAAGAACTCACTACCGCCTCAACCGGCACCTCTGCAGCCCATACCACCAAAGACAGCTCATCTGAAGAACTCACTACCGCCTCAACCGGCACCTCTGCAGCCCATACCACCACAGACAGCTCATCAGAAGAACTCACTACCGCCTCCACCGGCACCTCTGCAGCCCATACCACCACAGACAGCTCATCGGAAGAACTCACTACCGCCTCGACCGTCACCTCTGCAGCCCATACCACCAAAGACAGCTCATCGGAAGAACTCACTACCGCCTCCACCGGCACCTCGGCAGCCCATACCACCACAGACAGCTCATCTGAAGAACTCACTACCGCCTCCACCGGCACCTCTGCAGCCCATACCACCACAGACAGCTCATCGGAAGAACTAACTACCGCCTCGACCGTCACCTCTGCAGCCCATACCACCAAAGACAGCTCATCGGAAGAACTCACTACCGCCTCCACCGGCACCTCGGCAGCCCATACCACCACAGACAGCTCATCTGAAGAACTCACTACCGCCTCCACCGGCACCTCTGCAGCCCATACCACCACAGACAGCTCATCGGAAGAACTCACTACCGCCTCCACCGGCACCTCTGCAGCCCATACCACCAAAGACAGCTCATCGGAAGAACTCACTACCGCCTCCACCGGCACCTCGGCAGCCCATACCACCAAAGACAGCTCATCGGAAGAACTCACTACCGCCTCAACCGGCACCTCTGCAGCCCATACCACCACAGACAGCTCATCTGAAGAACTCACTACCGCCTCCACCGGCACCTCTGCAGCCCATACCACCAAAGACAGCTCATCGGAAGAACTGAATACCGCCTCCACCGGCACCTCGGCAGCCCATACCACCAAAGACAGCTCATCGGAAGAACTCACTACCGCCTCAACCGGCACCTCGGCAGCCCATACCACCAAAGACAGCTCATCGGAAGAACTCACTACCGCCTCCACCGGCACCTCGGCAGCCCATACCACCACAGACAGCTCATCTGAAGAACTCACTACCGCCTCAACCGGCACCTCTGCAGCCCATACCACCACAGACAGCTCATCGGAAGAACTAACTACCGCCTCGACCGTCACCTCTGCAGCCCATACCACCAAAGACAGCTCATCGGAAGAACTCACTACCGCCTCCACCGGCACCTCGGCAGCCCATACCACCAAAGACAGCTCATCGGAAGAACTCACTACCGCCTCAACAGGCACCTCTGCAGCCCATACCACCACAGACAGCTCATCTGAAGAACTCACTACCGCCTCCACCGGCACCTCTGCAGCCCATACCACCACAGACAGCTCATCGGAAGAACTGAATACCGCCTCCACCGGCACCTCGGCAGCCCATACCACCAAAGACAGCTCATCGGAAGAACTCACTACCGCCTCAACCGGCACCTCGGCAGCCATTACCACCAAAGACAGCTCATCAGAAGAACTGACTACCGCCTCCACCGGCACCTCGGCAGCCCATACCACCAAAGACAGCTCATCGGAAGAACTCACTACCGCCTCAACCGGCACCTCTGCAGCCCATACCACCAAAGACAGCTCATCTGAAGAACTCACTACCGCCTCAACCGGCACCTCTGCAGCGCATACCACCACAGATAGCTCATCGGAAGAACTCACTACCGCCTCAACCGGCACCTCTGCAGCCCATACCACCAAAGACAGCTCATCGGAAGAACTCACTACCGCCTCCACCGGCACATCTGCAGCCCATACCACCAAAGACAGCTCATCTGAAGAACTCACTACCGCCTCCACCGGCACCTCTGCAGCCCATACCACCACAGACAGCTCATCGGAAGAACTGACTACCGCCTCCACCGGCACCTCTGCAGCCCATACCACCACAGACAGCTCATCGGAAGAACTGACTACCGCCTCCACCGGCACCTCGGCAGCCCATACCACCAAAGACGGCTCATCGGAAGAACTTACTACCGCCTCAACCGGCACCTCTGCAGCCCATACCACCAAAGACAGCTCATCGGAAGAACTCACTACCGCCTCCACCGGCACCTTTGCAGCCCATACCACCAAAGACAGCTCATCGGAAGAACTCACTACCGCCTCCACCGGCACCTCTGCAGCCCAGACCACCAAAGACAGCTCATCTGAAGAACTCACTACCGCCTCCACCGGCACCTCTGCAGCCCATACCACCAAAGACAGCTCATCGGAAGAACTGAATACCGCCTCCACCGGCACCTCGGCAGCCCATACCACCAAAGACAGCTCATCGGAAGAACTCACTACCGCCTCAACCGGCACCTCGGCAGCCCTTACCACCAAAGACAGCTCATCGGAAGAACTGACTACCGCCTCCACCGGCACCTCGGCAGCCCATACCACCAAAGACAGCTCATCGGAAGAACTCACTACCGCCTCAACCGGCACCTCTGCAGCCCATACCACCAAAGACAGCTCATCGGAAGAACTCACTACCGCCTCCACCGGCACATCTGCAGCCCATGCCACCAAAGACAGCTCATCGGAAGAACTCACTACCACCTCAACGGGCACCTCTGCAGCCCAGACCACCAAAGACAGCTCATCTGAAGAACTCACTACCGCCTCCACCGGCACCTCTGCAGCCCATACAACCAAAGACAGCTCATCTGAAGAACTCACTACCGCCTCCACCGGCACCTCGGCAGCCCATACCACCAAAGACAGCTCATCGGAAGAACTCACTACCGCCTCCACCGGCACCTCGGCAGCCCATACCACCAAAGACAGCTCATCGGAAGAACTTACTACCGCCTCAACCGGCACCTCGGCAGCCCATACCACCACAGACAGCTCATCTGAAGAACTCACTACCGCCTCAACCGGCACCTCTGCAGCCCATACCACCACAGACAGCTCATCGGAAGAATTCACTACCGCCTCAACCAGCACCTCTTCAGCCCATACCACCACAGATAGCTCATCGGAAGAACTCACTACCGCCTCAACCGGCACCTCTGCAGCCCATACCACCAAAGACAGCTCATCGGAAGAACTCACTACCGCCTCAACCGGCACCTCTGCAGCCCAGACCACCAAAGACAGCTCATCTGAAGAACTCACTACCGCCTCCACCGGCACCTCTGCAGCCCATACTACCAAAGACAGCTCATCGGAAGAACTCACTACCGCCTTAACCGGCACCTCTGCAGCCCAGACCACCAAAGACAGCTCATCTGAAGAACTCACTACCGCCTCCACCGGCACCTCGGCAGCCCATACCACCAAAGACAGCTCATCGAAAAAACTGACTACCGCCTCCACCGGCACCTCGGCAGCCCATACCACCAAAGACAGCTCATCGGAAGAACTCACTACCGCCTCAACCGGCACCTCGGCAGCCCATACCACCAAAGACAGCTCATCGAAAAAACTGACTACCGCCTCCACCGGCACCTCGGCAGCCCATACCACCAAAGACAGCTCATCGAAAAAACTGACTACCGCCTCCACCGGCACCTCGGCAGCCCATACCACCAAAGACAGCTCATCGAAAAAACTGACTACCGCCTCCACCGGCACCTCGGCAGCCCATACCACCAAAGACAGCTCATCGGAAGAACTCACTACCGCCTCAACCGGCACCTCTGCAGCCCATACCACCACAGACAGCTCATCTGAAGAACTCACTACCGCCTCAACCGGCACCTCTGCAGCCCATACCACCAAAGACAGCTCATCGGAAGAACTCACTACCGCCTCAACCGGCACCTCTGCAGCTCATACCACCACAGACAGCTCATCGGAAGAACTCAATTCCGCCTCAACTGGCACCTCTGCAGCTCATACCACCACAGACAGCTCATCGGAAGAACTCACTACCGCCTCAACCGGCACCTCTGCAGCCCATACCACCACAGATAGTTCATCGGAAGAACTCACAACCGCCTCAACCGGCACCTCTGCAGCCCATACCACCACAGACAGCTCATCGGAAGAATTCACTACCGCCTCCACCGGCACCTCTGCAGCCCATAACCCCACAGCCAGCTCATCGGAAGAACTCACTACGGCCTCAACGGGCACCTCTGCAGCCCATACCACCAAAGACAGCTCATCTGAAGAACTCACTACCGCCTCCACCGGCACCTCGGCAGCCCATACCACCAAAGACAGCTCATCGGAAGAACTGACTACCGCCTCCACCGGCACCTCGGCAGCCCATACCACCAAAGACAGCTCATCGGAAGAACTTACTACCGCCTCAACCGGCACCTCGGCAGCCCATACCACCACAGACAGCTCATCTGAAGAACTCACTACCGCCTCAACCGGCACCTCTGCAGCCCATACCACCACAGACAGCTCATCGGAAGAATTCACTACCGCCTCAACCGGCACCTCTTCAGCCCATACCACCACAGATAGCTCATCGGAAGAACTCACTACCGCCTCCACCGGCACCTCTGCAGCCCATACCACCAAAGACAGCTCATCGGAAGAACTCACTACCGCCTCAACCGGCACCTCTGCAGCCCATACCACCAAAGACAGCTCATCGGAAGAACTCACTACCGCCTCAACCGGCACCTCTGCAGCCCAGACCACCAAAGACAGCTCATCTGAAGAACTCACTACCTCCTCCACGGGCACCTCGGCAGCCCATACCACCACAGACAGCTCATCGGAAGAACTCACTACCGCCTCCACCGGCACCTCTGCAGCCCATACCACCACAGACAGCTCATCGGAAGAACTCACTACCGCCTCAACCGGCACCTCTGCAGCCCATACCACCACAGACAGTTCATCTGAAGAACTCACTACCGCTTCAACCGGCACCTCTGCAGCCCATAACCCCACAGCCAGCTCATCGGAAGAACTCACTACCGCCTCAACCGGCACCTCTTCAGCCCATACCACCACAGACAGCTCATCGGAAGAACTCACTACCGCCTCCACCGGCACCTCTGCAGCCCATACCACCACAGACAGCTCATCGGAAGAACTCACTACAACCTCAACCGGCACCTCTGCAGCCCATACCACCAAAGACAGCTCATCAGAAGAACTCACTACCGCCTCCACCGGCACCTCTGCAGCCCATACCACCACAGACAGCTCATCGGAAGAACTCACTACCGCCTCAACCGGCACCTCTGCAGGCCATACCACCACAGACAGCTCATCGGAAGAATTCACTACCGCCTCAACCAGCACCTCTGCAGCCCATACCACCACAGACAGCTCATCTGAAGAACTCAGTACCGCCTCAACCGGCACCTCTGCAGCCCATACCACCAAAGACAGCTCATCGAAAAAACTGACTACCGCCTCCACCGGCACCTCGGCAGCCCATACCACCAAAGACAGCTCATCGGAAGAACTCACTACCGCCTCAACTGGCACCTCTGCAGCTCATACTACCACAGACAGCTCATCGGAAGAACTCACTACCGCCTCAACCGGCACCTCTGCAGCCCACACCACCACAGACAGCTCATCGGAAGAACTCACAACCGCCTCAACCGGCACTTCTGCAGCCCATACCACCAAAGAAAGCTCATCGGAAGAACTCACTACCGCCTCAACCGGCACCTCTGCAGCCCATACCACCAAAGACAGCTCATCTGAAGAACTCACTACCGCCTCAACCGGCACCTCTGCTGCCCATACCACCACAGACAGCTCATCGGAAGAACTCACTACCGCCTCAACCGGCACCTCTGCAGCCCATACCACCACAGACAGCTCATCGGAAGAACTCACTACCGCCTCCACCGGCACCTCTGCAGCCCATACCACCACAGACAGCTCATCGAAAGAATTCACTACCGCCTCCACCGGCACCTCTGCAGCCCATACCACCACAGACAGCTCATCTGAAGAACTCACTACCGCCTCAACCGGCACCTCGGCAGCCCATACCACCACAGACAACTCATCTGAAGAACTCACTACCGCCTCAACCGGCACCTCTGCAGCCCATACCACCACAGACAGCTCATCGGAAGAACTCACTACCGCCTCCACCGGCACCTCTGCAGCCCATACCACCACAGACAGCTCATCGGAAGAACTCACTACCGCCTCAACCGGCACCTCTGCAGCCCATACCACCACAGACAGTTCATCTGAAGAACTCACTACCGCCTCAACCGGCACCTCTGCAGCCCATAACCCCACAGCCAGCTCATCGGAAGAACTCACTACGGCCTCAACCGGCACCTCTGCAGCCCATACCACCACAGACAGCTCATCGGAGGAACTCACTACCGCCTCCACCGGCACCTCTGCAGCCCATACCACCACAGACAGCTCATCGGAAGAATTCACTACCGCTTCCACCGGCACCTCTGCAGCCCATACCACCACAGACAGCTCATCGGAAGAACTCACTACCACCTCAACCGGCACCTCTGCAGCCCATACCACCAAAGACAGCTCATCAGAAGAACTCACTACCGCCTCCACCGGCACCTCTGCAGCCCATACCACCACAGACAGCTCATCAGAAGAACTCACTACTGCCTCAACGGGCACCTCTGCAGCCCATACCACCACAGACAGCTCATCGGAGGAACTCACTACCGCCTCCACCGGCACGTCTGCAGCCCATACCACCACAGACAGCTCATCGGAAGAATTCACTACCGCCTCCACCGGCACCTCTGCAGCCCATACCACCACAGACAGCTCATCGGAAGAATTCACTACCGCCTCGACCGGCACATCTGCAGCCCATACCACCACAGACAGCTCATCGGAAGAATTCACTACCGCCTCAACCGGCACCTCTGCAGCCCACACCACCACAGACAGCTCATCGGAAGAACTCACTACCGCCTCAACCGGCACCTCTGCAGCCCATACCACCACAGACAGCTCATCGGAAGAATTCACTACCGCCTCAACCGGCACCTCTGCAGCCCATACCACCACAGACAGCTCATCGGAAGAATTCACTACCGCCTCAACCGGCACCTCTGCAGCCCATACCACCACAGACAGCTCATCTGAAGAACTCACTACCGCCTCAACCGGCACCTCTGCAGCCCATACCACCACAGACAGCTCATCGGAAGAACTCACTACCGCCTCAACCGGCACCTCTGCAGCCCATACCACCACAGACAGCTCATCGGAAGAACTCACTACCGCCTCCACCGGCACCTCTGCAGCCCATACCACCACAGACAGCTCATCGGAAGAACTCACTACCGCCTCCACCGGCACCTCTGCAGCCCATACCACCACAGACAGCTCATCGGAAGAACTCACTACCGCCTCAACCGGCACCTCTGCAGCCCATACCACCACAGACAGCTCATCGGAAGAACTCACTACCGCCTCCACCGGCACCTCTGCAGCCCATACCACCACAGACAGCTCATCGGAAGAACTCACTACCGCCTCAACCGGCACCTCTGCAGCCCATACCACCACAGACAGCTCATCGGAAGAACTCACTACCGCCTCCACCGGCACCTCTGCAGCCCATACCACCACAGACAGCTCATCGGAAGAATTCACTACCGCCTCCACCGGCACCTCTGCAGCCCATACCACCACAGACAGCTCATCGGAAGAATTCACTACCGCCTCAACCGGCACCTCTGCAGCCCATACCACCACAGACAGCTCATCGGAAGAATTCACTACCGCCTCAACCGGCACCTCTGCAGCCCACACCACCACAGACAGCTCATCGGAAGAACTCACTACCGCCTCAACCGGCACCTCTGCAGCCCACACCACCACAGACAGCTCATCGGAAGAATTCACTACCGCCTCAACCGGCACCTCTGCAGGCCATACCACCACAGACAGCTCATCGGAAGAATTCACTACCGCCTCAACCGGCACCTCTGCAGCCCATACCACCACAGACAGCTCATCTGAAGAACTCACTACCGCCTCAACCGGCACCTCTGCAGCCCATACCACCACAGACAGCTCATCGGAAGAACTCACTACCGCCTCAACCGGCACCTCTGCAGCCCATACCACCAAAGACAGCTCATCTGAAGAACTCACTACCGCCTCAACCGGCACCTCTGCAGCCCATACCACCACAGACAGCTCATCAGAAGAACTCACTACCGCCTCAACCGGCACCTCTGCAGCCCATACCACCACAGACAGCTCATCGGAAGAACTCACTACCGCCTCCACCGGCACCTCTGCAGCCCATACCACCACAGACAGCTCATCGGAAGAATTCACTACCGCCTCCACCGGCACCTCTGCAGCCCATACCACCACAGACAGCTCATCTGAAGAACTCACTACCGCCTCAACCGGCACCTCTGCAGCCCATACCACCACAGACAGCTCATCTGAAGAACTCACTACCGCCTCAACCGGCACCTCTGCAGCCCATACCACCACAGACAGCTCATCGGAAGAATTCACTACCGCCTCAACCGGCACCTCTGCAGCCCATACCACCACAGACAGCTCATCGGAAGAACTCACTACCGCCTCCACCGGCACCTCTGCAGCCCATACCACCACAGACAGCTCATCGGAAGAACTCACTACCGCCTCAACCGGCACCTCTGCAGCCCATACCACCACAGACAGTTCATCTGAAGAACTCACTACCGCCTCAACCGGCACCTCTGCAGCCCATACCACCACAGACAGCTCATCGGAAGAACTCACTACCGCCTCAACCGGCACCTCTGCAGCCCATACCACCACAGACAGCTCATCGGAAGAATTCACTACCGCCTCCACCGGCACCTCTGCAGCCCATACCACCACAGACAGCTCATCGGAAGAACTCACTACCGCCTCAACCGGCACCTCTGCAGCCCATACCACCACAGACAGCTCATCGGAAGAACTCACTACCGCCTCAACCGGCACCTCTGCAGCCCATACCACCACAGACAGCTCATCGGAAGAACTCACTACCGCCTCCACCGGCACCTCTGCAGCCCATACCACCACAGACAGCTCATCGGAAGAACTCACTACCGCCTCCACCGGCACCTCTGCAGCCCATACCACCACAGACAGCTCATCGGAAGAACTCACTACCGCCTCCACCGGCACCTCTGCAGCCCATACCACCACAGACAGCTCATCGGAAGAACTCACTACCGCCTCCACCGGCACCTCTGCAGCCCATACCACCACAGACAGCTCATCGGAAGAATTCACTACCGCCTCCACCGGCACCTCTGCAGCCCATACCACCACAGACAGCTCATCGGAAGAATTCACTACCGCCTCAACCGGCACCTCTGCAGCCCACACCACCACAGACAGCTCATCGGAAGAACTCACTACCGCCTCAACCGGCACGTCTGCAGCCCACACCACCACAGACAGCTCATCGGAAGAATTCACTACCGCTTCAACCGGCACCTCTGCAGGCCATACCACCACAGATAGCTCATCGGAAGAATTCACTACCGCCTCAACCGGCACCTCTGCAGCCCATACCACCACAGACAGCTCATCTGAAGAACTCACTACCGCCTCAACCGGCACCTCTGCAGCCCATACCACCACAGACAGCTCATCTGAAGAACTCACTACCGCCTCAACCGGCACCTCTGCAGCCCATACCACCACAGACAGCTCATCGGAAGAATTCACTACCGCCTCCACCGGCACCTCTGCAGCCCATACCACCACAGACAGCTCATCTGAAGAACTCACTACCGCCTCAACCGGCACCTCTGCAGCCCATACCACCACAGACAGCTCATCGGAAAAACTCACTACCGCCTCAACCGGCACCTCTGCAGCCCATACCACCACAGACAGCTCATCAGAAGAACTCACTACCGCCTCAACCGGCACCTCTTCAGCCCATACCACCACAGACAGCTCATCGGAAGAATTCACTACCGCCTCCACCGGCACCTCTGCAGCCCATAACCCCACAGCCAGCTCATCGGAAGAACTCACTACCGCCTCAACCGGCACCTCTGCAGCCCATACCACCACAGACAGCTCATCGGAGGAACTCACTACCGCCTCCACCGGCACCTCTGCAGCCCATACCACCACAGACAGCTCATCGGAAGAATTCACTACCGCCTCCACCGGCACCTCTGCAGCCCATACCACCACAGACAGCTCATCGGAAGAACTCACTACCGCCTCAACCGGCACCTCTGCAGCCCATACCACCACAGACAGCTCATCGGAAGAATTCACTACCGCCTCAACCGGCACCTCTTCAGCCCATACCACCACAGACAGCTCATCTGAAGAACTCACTACCGCCTCAACCGGCACCTCTGCAGCCCATACCACCACAGACAGCTCATCGGAAGAATTCACTACCGCTTCCACCGGCACCTCTGCAGCCCATACCACCACAGACAGCTCATCGGAAGAACTCACTACCGCCTCAACCGGCACCTCTGCAGCCCATACCACCACAGACAGCTCATCGGAAGAATTCACTACCGCCTCAACCGGCACCTCTTCAGCCCATACCACCACAGACAGCTCATCAGAAGAACTCACTACTGCCTCAACGGGCACCTCTGCAGCCCATACCACCACAGACAGCTCATCGGAGGAACTCACTACCGCCTCCACCGGCACGTCTGCAGCCCATACCACCACAGACAGCTCATCGGAAGAATTCACTACCGCCTCCACCGGCACCTCTGCAGCCCATACCACCACAGACAGCTCATCGGAAGAATTCACTACCGCCTCGACTGGCACATCTGCAGCCCATACCACCACAGACAGCTCATCGGAAGAATTCACTACCGCCTCAACCGGCACCTCTGCAGCCCACACCACCACAGACAGCTCATCGGAAGAACTCACTACCGCCTCAACCGGCACGTCTGCAGCCCACACCACCACAGACAGCTCATCGGAAGAATTCACTACCGCTTCAACCGGCACCTCTGCAGGCCATACCACCACAGATAGCTCATCGGAAGAATTCACTACCGCCTCAACCGGCACCTCTGCAGCCCATACCACCACAGACAGCTCATCTGAAGAACTCACTACCGCCTCAACCGGCACCTCTGCAGCCCATACCACCACAGACAGCTCATCTGAAGAACTCACTACCGCCTCAACCGGCACCTCTGCAGCCCATACCACCACAGACAGCTCATCGGAAGAATTCACTACCGCCTCCACCGGCACCTCTGCAGCCCATACCACCACAGACAGCTCATCTGAAGAACTCACTACCGCCTCAACCGGCACCTCTGCAGCCCATACCACCACAGACAGCTCATCGGAAGAACTCACTACCGCCTCAACCGGCACCTCTGCAGCCCATACCACCACAGACAGCTCATCGGAGGAACTCACTACCGCCTCCACCGGCACCTCTGCAGCCCATACCACCACAGACAGCTCATCGGAAGAATTCACTACCGCCTCCACCGGCACCTCTGCAGCCCATACCACCACAGACAGCTCATCGGAAGAACTCACTACCGCCTCAACCGGCACATCTGCAGCCCATACCACCACAGACAGCTCATCGGAAGAATTCACTACCGCCTCCACCGGCACCTCTGCAGCCCATACCACCACAGACAGCTCATCGGAAGAACTCACTACCGCCTCAACCGGCACCTCTGCAGCCCATACCACCACAGACAGCTCATCGGAAGAATTCACTACCGCCTCAACCGGCACCTCTGCAGCCCATACCACCACAGACAGCTCATCGGAAGAATTCACTACCGCCTCAACCGGCACCTCTGCAGCCCACACCACCAAAGACAGCTCATCGGAAGAACTCACTACCGCCTCAACGGGCACCTCTGCAGCCCACACCACCACAGACAGCTCATCGGAAGAATTCACTACCGCCTCAACCGGCACCTCTGCAGGCCATACCACCACAGACAGCTCATCGGAAGAATTCACTACCGCCTCAACCGGCACCTCTGCAGCCCATACCACCACAGACAGCTCATCTGAAGAACTCAGTACCGCCTCAACCGGCACCTCTGCAGCCCATACCACCAAAGACAGCTCATCGAAAAAACTGACTACCGCCTCCACCGGCACCTCGGCAGCCCATACCACCAAAGACAGCTCATCGGAAGAACTCACTACCGCCTCAACCGGCACCTCTGCAGCCCACACCACCACAGACAGCTCATCGGAAGAACTCACAACCGCCTCAACCGGCACTTCTGCAGCCCATACCACCAAAGAAAGCTCATCGGAAGAACTCACTACCGCCTCAACCGGCACCTCTGCAGCCCATACCACCAAAGACAGCTCATCTGAAGAACTCACTACCGCCTCAACCGGCACCTCTGCAGCCCATACCACCACAGACAGCTCATCAGAAGAACTCACTACCGCCTCAACCGGCACCTCTGCAGCCCATACCACCACAGACAGCTCATCAGAAGAACTCACTACCGCCTCCACCGGCACCTCTGCAGCCCATACCACCACAGACAGCTCATCGAAAGAATTCACTACCGCCTCCACCGGCACCTCTGCAGCCCATACCACCACAGACAGCTCATCTGAAGAACTCACTACCGCCTCAACCGGCACCTCGGCAGCCCATACCACCACAGACAACTCATCTGAAGAACTCACTACCGCCTCAACCGGCACCTCTGCCGCCCATACCACCACAGACAGCTCATCGGAAGAATTCACTACCGCCTCAACCGGCACCTCTTCAGCCCATACCACCACAGACAGCTCATCGGAAGAACTCACTACCGCCTCCACCGGCACCTCTGCAGCCCATACCACCACAGACAGCTCATCGGAAGAACTCACTACCGCCTCAACCGGCACCTCTGCAGCCCATACCACCACAGACAGTTCATCTGAAGAACTCACTACCGCCTCAACCGGCACCTCTGCAGCCCATAACCCCACAGCCAGCTCATCGGAAGAACTCACTACGGCCTCAACCGGCACCTCTGCAGCCCATACCACCACAGACAGCTCATCGGAGGAACTCACTACCGCCTCCACCGGCACCTCTGCAGCCCATACCACCACAGACAGCTCATCGGAAGAATTCACTACCGCTTCCACCGGCACCTCTGCAGCCCATACCACCACAGACAGCTCATCGGAAGAACTCACTACCGCCTCAACCGGCACCTCTGCAGCCCATACCACCACAGACAGCTCATCGGAAGAACTCACTACCGCCTCAACCGGCACCTCTTCAGCCCATACCACCACAGACAGCTCATCGGAAGAACTCACTACCGCCTCCACCGGCACCTCTGCAGCCCATACCACCACAGACAGCTCATCGGAAGAACTCACTACCACCTCAACCGGCACCTCTGCAGCCCATACCACCACAGACAGCTCATCAGAAGAACTCACTACCGCCTCCACCGGCACCTCTGCAGCCCATACCACCACAGACAGCTCATCAGAAGAACTCACTACCGTCTCAACCGGCACCTCTGCAGCCCATACCACCACAGACAGCTCATCGGAGGAACTCACTACCGCCTCCACCGGCACGTCTGCAGCCCATACCACCACAGACAGCTCATCGGAAGAATTCACTACCGCCTCCACCGGCACCTCTGCAGCCCATACCACCACAGACAGCTCATCGGAAGAATTCACTACCGCCTCCACCGGCACATCTGCAGCCCATACCACCACAGACAGCTCATCGGAAGAATTCACTACCGCCTCAACCGGCACCTCTGCAGCCCACACCACCACAGACAGCTCATCGGAAGAACTCACTACCGCCTCAACCGGCACGTCTGCAGCCCACACCACCACAGACAGCTCATCGGAAGAATTCACTACCGCTTCAACCGGCACCTCTGCAGGCCATACCACCACAGATAGCTCATCGGAAGAATTCACTACCGCCTCAACCGGCACCTCTGCAGCCCATACCACCACAGACAGCTCATCTGAAGAACTCACTACCGCCTCAACCGGCACCTCTGCAGCCCATACCACCACAGACAGCTCATCTGAAGAACTCACTACCGCCTCAACCGGCACCTCTGCAGCCCATACCACCACAGACAGCTCATCGGAAGAATTCACTACCGCCTCCACCGGCACCTCTGCAGCCCATACCACCACAGACAGCTCATCTGAAGAACTCACTACCGCCTCAACCGGCACCTCTGCAGCCCATACCACCACAGACAGCTCATCGGAAGAACTCACTACCGCCTCAACCGGCACCTCTGCAGCCCATACCACCACAGACAGCTCATCAGAAGAACTCACTACCGCCTCAACCGGCACCTCTTCAGCCCATACCACCACAGACAGCTCATCGGAAGAATTCACTACCGCCTCCACCGGCACCTCTGCAGCCCATACCCCCACAGCCAGCTCATCGGAAGAACTCACTACCGCCTCAACCGGCACCTCTGCAGCCCATACCACCACAGACAGCTCATCGGAGGAACTCACTACCGCCTCCACCGGCACCTCTGCAGCCCATACCACCACAGACAGCTCATCGGAAGAATTCACTACCGCCTCCACCGGCACCTCTGCAGCCCATACCACCACAGACAGCTCATCGGAAGAACTCACTACCGCCTCAACCGGCACCTCTGCAGCCCATACCACCACAGACAGCTCATCGGAAGAATTCACTACCGCCTCCACCGGCACCTCTGCAGCCCATAACCCCACAGCCAGCTCATCGGAAGAACTCACTACCGCCTCAACCGGCACCTCTGCAGCCCATACCACCACAGACAGCTCATCGGAGGAACTCACTACCGCCTCCACCGGCACCTCTGCAGCCCATACCACCACAGACAGCTCATCGGAAGAATTCACTACCGCCTCCACCGGCACCTCTGCAGCCCATACCACCACAGACAGCTCATCGGAAGAACTCACTACCGCCTCAACCGGCACCTCTGCAGCCCATACCACCACAGACAGCTCATCGGAAGAATTCACTACCGCCTCAACCGGCACCTCTTCAGCCCATACCACCACAGACAGCTCATCTGAAGAACTCACTACCGCCTCAACCGGCACCTCTGCAGCCCATACCACCACAGACAGCTCATCGGAAGAATTCACTACCGCTTCCACCGGCACCTCTGCAGCCCATACCACCACAGACAGCTCATCTGAAGAACTCACTACCGCCTCAACCGGCACCTCTGCATCCCATACCACCACAGACAGCTCATCGGAAGAACTCACTACCGCCTCAACCGGCACCTCTGCAGCCCATACCACCACAGACAGCTCATCGGAAGAACTCACTACCGCCTCAACCGGCACCTCTGCAGCCCATACCACCACAGACAGCTCTTTGGAACAATTCACTACCGCCTCCACCGGCACCTCTGCAGCCCATAACCCCACAGCCAGCTCATCGGAAGAACTCACTACGGCCTCAACCGGCACCTCTGCAGCCCATACCACCACAGACAGCTCATCGGAGGAACTCACTACCGCCTCCACCGGCACCTCTGCAGCCCATACCACCACAGACAGCTCATCGGAAGAATTCACTACCGCCTCCACCGGCACCTCTGCAGCCCATACCACCACAGACAGCTCATCGGAAGAACTCACTACCGCCTCCACCGGCACCTCTGCAGCCCATACCACCAACGACAGCTCATCGAAAGAATTCACTACCGCCTCCACTGGCACCTCTGCAGCCCATACCACCACAGACAGCTCATCTGAAGAACTCACTACCGCCTCAACCGGCACCTCTGCAGCCCATACCACCACAGACAGCTCATCGGAAGAACTCACTACCGCCTCAACAGGCACCTCTGCAGCCCATACCACCACAGACAGCTCATCGGAAGAATTCACTACCGCCTCAACCGGCACCTCTTCAACCCATACCACCACAGACAGCTCATCGGAAGAACTCACTACCGCCTCAACCGGCACCTCTGCAGCCCATACCACCACAGACAGCTCATCGGAAGAATTCACTACCGCTTCCACCGGCACCTCTGCAGCCCATACCACCACAGACAGCTCATCTGAAGAACTCACTACCGCCTCAACCGGCACCTCTGCATCCCATACCACCACAGACAGCTCATCGGAAGAACTCACTACCGCCTCAACCGGCACCTCTGCAGCCCATACCACCACAGACAGCTCATCGGAAGAACTCACTACCGCCTCAACCGGCACCTCTGCAGCCCATACCACCACAGACAGCTCTTTGGAACAATTCACTACCGCCTCCACCGGCACCTCTGCAGCCCATAACCCCACAGCCAGCTCATCGGAAGAACTCACTACGGCCTCAACCGGCACCTCTGCAGCCCATACCACCACAGACAGCTCATCGGAGGAACTCACTACCGCC
This sequence comes from Odontamblyopus rebecca, assembly GCA_030686955.1. Taxonomy (NCBI): domain Eukaryota; kingdom Metazoa; phylum Chordata; class Actinopteri; order Gobiiformes; family Gobiidae; genus Odontamblyopus; species Odontamblyopus rebecca. Next base: position 12,565,205 of record CM060654.1, read on the forward strand.
TCCACCGGCACCTCTGCAGCCCATACCACCACAGACAGCTCATCGGAAGAATTCACTACCGCCTCCACCGGCACCTCTGCAGCCCATACCACCACAGACAGCTCATCGGAAGAACTCACTACCGCCTCCACCGGCACCTCTGCAGCCCATACCACCAAAGACAGCTCATCGAAAGAATTCACTACCGCCTCCACCGGCACCTCTGCAGCCCATACCACCACAGACAGCTCATCTGAAGAACTCACTACCGCCTCAACCGGCACCTCTGCAGCCCATACCACCACAGCCAGCTCATCGGAAGAACTCACTACCGCCTCAACAGGCACCTCTGCAGCCCATACCACCACAGACAGCTCATCGGAAGAACTCACTACCGCCTCAACCGGCACCTCTTCAGCCCATACCACCACAGACAGCTCATCGGAAGAACTCACTACCGCCTCCACCGGCACCTCCACAGCCCATACCACCACAGACAGCTCATCGGAAGAATTCACTACCGCCTCAACTGGCACCTCTGCAGCCCATACCACCACAGACAGCTCATCGGAAGAACTCACTACCGCCTCCACCGCCACCTCTGCAGCCCATACCACCACAGACAGCTCATCGGAAGAATTCACTACCGCCTCAACCGGCACCTCTGCAGCCCATACCACCACAGACAGCTCATCGGAAGAACTCACTACCGCCTCAACCGGCACCTCTGCAGCCCATACCACCACAGACAGCTCATCGGAAGAATTCACTTCCGCCTCCACCGGCACCTCTGCAGCCCATACCACCACAGACAGCTCATCTGAAGAACTCACTACCGCCTCAACCGGCACCTCTGCAGCCCATACCACCACAGACAGCTCATCGGAAGAATTCACTACCGCCTCAACCGGCACCTCTGCAGCCCATACCACCACAGACAGCTCATCGGAAGAATTCACTACCGCCTCAACCGGCACCTCTTCAGCCCATACCACCACAGACAGCTCATCTGAAGAACTCACTACCGCCTCAACCGGCACCTCTGCAGCCCATACCACCACAGACAGCTCATCGGAAGAATTCACTACCGCTTCCACCGGCACCTCTGCAGCCCATACCACCACAGACAGCTCATCAGAAGAACTCACTACCGCCTCAACCGGCACCTCTGCATCCCATACCACCACAGACAGCTCATCGGAAGAACTCACTACCGCCTCAACCGGCACCTCTGCAGCCCATACCACCACAGACAGCTCATCGGAAGAACTCACTACCGCCTCAACCGGCACCTCTGCAGCCCATACCACCACAGACAGCTCTTTGGAACAATTCACTACCGCCTCCACCGGCACCTCTGCAGCCCATAACCCCACAGCCAGCTCATCGGAAGAACTCACTACCGCCTCAACAGGCACCTCTGCAGCCCATACCACCACAGACAGCACATCGGACGAACTCACTACCGTCTCCACCGGCACCTCTGCAGCCCATACCACCACAGACAGCTCATCGGATGAAATCACTACCGCATCCACCGGCACCTCTGCAGCCCATACCACCACAGACAGCTCATCGGAAGAACTCACTACCGCCTCCACCGGCACCTCTGCAGCCCATACCACCAAAGACAGCTCATCGAAAGAATTCACTACCGCCTCCACCGGCACCTCTGCAGCCCATACCACCACAGACAGCTCATCTGAAGAACTCACTACCGCCTCAACCGGCACCTCTGCAGCCCATACCACCACAGCCAGCTCATCGGAAGAACTCACTACCGCCTCAACAGGCACCTCTGCAGCCCATACCACCACAGACAGCTCATCGGAAGAATTCACTACCGCCTCAACCGGCACCTCTTCAACCCATACCACCACAGACAGCTCATCTGAAGAACTCACTACCGCCTCAACCGGCACCTCTGCAGCCCATACCACCACAGACAGCTCATCGGAAGAATTCACTACCGCTTCCACCGGCACCTCTGCAGCCCATACCACCACAGACAGCTCATCTGAAGAACTCACTACCGCCTCAACCGGCACCTCTGCATCCCATACCACCACAGACAGCTCATCGGAAGAACTCACTACCGCCTCAACCGGCACCTCTGCAGCCCATACCACCACAGACAGCTCATCGGAAGAACTCACTACCGCCTCAACCGGCACCTCTGCAGCCCATACCACCACAGACAGCTCTTTGGAACAATTCACTACCGCCTCCACCGGCACCTCTGCAGCCCATAACCCCACAGCCAGCTCATCGGAAGAACTCACTACGGCCTCAACCGGCACCTCTGCAGCCCATACCACCACAGACAGCTCATCGGAGGAACTCACTACCGCCTCCACCGGCACCTCTGCAGCCCATACCACCACAGACAGCTCATCGGAAGAATTCACTACCGCCTCCACCGGCACCTCTGCAGCCCATACCACCACAGACAGCTCATCGGAAGAACTCACTACCGCCTCCACCGGCACCTCTGCAGCCCATACCACCAACGACAGCTCATCGAAAGAATTCACTACCGCCTCCACTGGCACCTCTGCAGCCCATACCACCACAGACAGCTCATCTGAAGAACTCACTACCGCCTCAACCGGCACCTCTGCAGCCCATACCACCACAGCCAGCTCATCGGAAGAACTCACTACCGCCTCAACAGGCACCTCTGCAGCCCATACCACCACAGACAGCTCATCGGAAGAATTCACTACCGCCTCAACCGGCACCTCTTCAACCCATACCACCACAGACAGCTCATCGGAAGAACTCACTACCGCCTCAACCGGCACCTCCACAGCCCATACCACCACAGACAGCTCATCGGAAGAATTCACTACCGCCTCAACTGGCACCTCTGCAGCCCATACCACCACAGACAGCTCATCGGAAGAACTCACTACCGCCTCCACCGCCACCTCTGCAGCCCATACCACCACAGACAGCTCATCGGAAGAATTCACTACCGCCTCAACCGGCACCTCTGCAGCCCATACCACCACAGACAGCTCATCGGAAGAACTCACTACCGCCTCAACCGGCACCTCTGCAGCCCATACCACCACAGACAGCTCATCGGAAGAATTCACTTCCGCCTCCACCGGCACCTCTGCAGCCCATACCACCACAGACAGCTCATCTGAAGAACTCACTACCGCCTCAACCGGCACCTCTGCAGCCCATACCACCACAGACAGCTCATCGGAAGAATTCACTACCGCCTCAACCGGCACCTCTGCAGCCCATACCACCACAGACAGCTCATCGGAAGAATTCACTACCGCCTCCACCGGCACCTCTGCAGCCCATACCACCACAGACAGCTCATCGGAAGAATTCACTTCCGCCTCCACCGGCACCTCTGCAGCCCATACTACCACAGAGAGCTCATCGGAAGAACTCACTACCGCCTCAACCGGCACTTCTGCAGCCCATATCACCACAGACAGCTCATCAGAAGAACTCACTACTGCCCACACCGGCACATCTGCAGCCCATACCACCACAGACAGCTCATCTGAAGAACTCACTACCGCCTCAACCGGCACATCTGCAGCCCATACCACCACAGGCAGCTCATCGGAAGAACTCACTACCGCCTCAACCGGCACCTCTGCAGCCCATACCACCACAGGCAGCTCATCGGAAGAACTCACTACTGCCTCAACCGGTACCTCTGCAGCCCATACCACCACAGACAGCTCATCGGAAGAACTCACTACCGCCTCAACGAGCACCTTTGAAACTGATACCACAACAACTACAACAGAATCTACTACTGCCCTAACAAGCACCTTTGAAATTGATACAACAGAAGCACCTTCTACCACTCAAACAAGCACCTTAGAAACTGATACCACCACAGGGAGTACAACTGACGAAATTACTACCACCCAAATGGACCACGTCGGAAATGGTACTTGCACTACTACTGCCCCAACAAGCACATTTGAACCTGATACGACAACTACTACAGATCTCACTACCGCCCCAACCAGCACCTCTGCAGCCCATACCACCACAGCCAGCTCATCGGAAGAACTCACTACCGCCTCAACCGGCACCTCTGCAGCCCATACCACCACAGACAGCTCATCGGAAGAACTCACTACCGCCTCAACCGGCACCTCTGCAGCCCATACCACCACAGACAGCTCATCGGAAGAACTCACTACCGCCTCAACCGGCACCTCTGCAGCCCATACCACCACAGCCAGCTCATCGGAAGAACTCACTACCGCCTCAACCGGCACTTCTGCAGCCCATACCACCACAGCCAGCTCATCGGAAGAACTGACTACGGCCTCAACCGGCACTTCTGCAGCCCATTTCCCCACAGAGAGGTCATCGGAAGAACTCACTACTGCCCAAACCGGCACCTCTGCAGCCCATACCACCACAGACAGCTCATCGGAAGAACTCACTACTGCCCAAACCAGCACGTCTGCAGCCCATACCACCACAGACAGCTCATCGGAAGAACTCACTACCGCCTCAACCGGCACTTCTGCAGCCCATACCACCACAGCCAGCTCATCGGAAGAACTCACTACCGCCTCAACCGGCACCTCTGCAGCCCATACCACCACAGACAGCTCATCTGAAGAACTCACTACCGCCTCAACCGGCACCTCTGCAGCCCATACCACCACAGCCAGCTCATCGGAAGAACTCACTACCGCCTCAACCGGCACCTCTGCAGCCCATACCACCACAGCCAGCTCATCGGAAGAACTCACTACCGCCTCAACCGGCACTTCTGCAGCCCATACCACCACAGACAGCTCATCGGAAGAACTCACTACCGCCTCAACCGGCACCTCTGCAGCCCATACCACCACTGACAGCTCATCGGAAGAACTCACTACCGCCTCAACCGGCACCTCTGCAGCCCATACCACCACAGACAGCTCATCGGAAGAACTCACTACCGCCTCAACCGGCACGTCTGCAGCCCATACCACCACAGACAGCTCATCGGAAGAACTCACTACCGCCTCAACCGGCACTTCTGCAGTCCATACCACCACAGCCAGTTCATCGGAAGAACTCACTACCGCCTCAACCGGCACCTCTGCAGCCCATACCACCACAGCCAGCTCATCGGAAGAACTCACTACCGCCTCAACCGGCACTTCTGCAGCCCATACCACCACTGACAGCTCATCGGAAGAACTCACTACCGCCTCAACCGGCACTTCTGCAGCCCATACCACCACTGACAGCTCATCGGAAGAACTCACTACTGCCCTAACGAGCACCTTTGAACCTGATACCACAACTACTACAGAATCTACTGCTGCCCCAACAACCTTTGAAACTGATACCACCACAGGGAGTACAACTGAAGAACTCACTACCACCCAAACAAGCACCTTCGAAACTGATACCACAACAAGTACAAGAGAAGCTACTACTGAAACTACTACTCGCAGACGTAGAAAGAAGTATTTTGGAAAAAATTGCAGAAAATATGTCACCCCACCAGGTGAGTTCTCATGTTTTTTATGTTTTTTTCAGTAAAACTTCTTTCTTTCGCTTTAACAATCCATAGTATGGCATGAATCTTATCTGTGCCTATAGAGAATGGTCAAAAGTATGGTTTTAACTTTCTGTTTCTGTTTACTGTCACAAACTTTTATAAATAATGAATAATGAGTTAATTATAACTTCATTAACTCTGTGGTTGTATTTTTTTTTTAGTAGAGGAATGTCCTAAAGGATGGACTCACTTTCAGTCTCGTTGCTTTATGTTCTTCCCCGGCCCAAAGACATGGCTCGACGCAGAGGTATTCACATTTTCTCCTTATCCCCTTATTTTTTTTCCAATTTTGAAATTAAAGGTGCATTGCACAACTTTCCTGTCGGGGGGTCCGTCACCTGCTTTTCTTCGTGGAGATTTTATTGCTTTGTCTAGAATGTGAATCCACAGTAGCGATTAACTAACTAACTAACCATCTCGAGGAATACAGCTATAGGCTACATTACAGGTCAGATCTGTGGAGAGCAACCTATTCACGGAAAGAATTATTGTATTTTTGAGCAATAGAAACACCCATAATGAATAAAAGCTACATGTTGTACCATGAAACATTCAGGGTAAACAATAATATCTCCATGTAGACAAGCAAGTGATGGACCCTCCACCAGAAAAGTTGTGCACTTCACCTTTAAATATAAACAACAAGAATAAAGATGGACGAAAACAAGACAAAAACCCTTCCACCCCTCTCTCCACACTCAACATATACATAAAACTACAATCACACACAAATACATAAATAGAAACACTAGGTATACAAACATCAAACGTGATATGTCCAAAGTTGTGTTTTGTTTCATTCACACGTTTGAGTAACCCTTTATTATTAGTCAACCTACGTCTCCAAAGCTCAAAATTCTCTGTTCCACCTTGTGATGTCCTAAAAAGGTATAGTTTTCATGTTAACAGCTCCTTTTACCTTTAGTTGAGTAGAGATTGACAAGTCCAAGCCTGAAATTATCCAAATGATTCTAATGAAGGTCTGTGGGGTTTAAAACACAGTGGAGCACTTCCTGTATTACCATGTGACATCACAAGGTGGAACAGAGTGTTTTCTGTTTGGGAGAAGAGCTCAGCCTAAATATCCAGGGTTTGTGTGTTAAACATGTGTGAATGAAATAAAACACAACTCCAGGTATTTTAATGACAAAATTACAACATAGATCAGAAAATAACATAATATGCCCCCTTTAAAAGATGAAATTAGTTAAATTAATTGAAATTTCTCTGGTCTGAAACATATTTTTGGGGCAGTGTCACATTGTAATAATTGTAACATGCTTTTCTACAGCTCTCCTGCATTGAGATTGGTGGAAACCTGGCCTCTGTCCACAGTAATGACGAGTATCAGTTCCTCCAAGACCTCGTGCTGCGCGTGACTGGAGCAAACACCTACACTTGGCTCGGTGGACATGATGCAGTTCAGGTAAAATCACTTCCAGTATCACTAATTTCTATGGATATGTCACTGCTCTGCCTGGAATGTTCCACAGTGTGACATTAAACAGCTCTACCTCACATTTATTCAATTACAGATGTGTTTACAGCTCAAAGTACCTACAAAAACAGACATTCTGACTGTGAGCGGGGTCGCCTCTCCCCAGATCTGACCTGTAACTTGGTCTGGTTTGGTCTTAAGTGAAAGTAGAAAGGGTTAATGCCACACTGTGAAGCATTCCAGACGAAGCAGTAACATTTGACGGACCCTCCACCAGAAAAGTTACACAATGCACCTTTAAAGTGCCTTAGACATTTTACAAAAAAACAGTTAAAATCATGATGTTTTTTTAGATTTTTGCAAAATCATTAACACTTATTTACCCAATTTGGCATTTTTAGGTTTAAAATTGAACTTCCTGGTTCACGTTTGGGAATCTCACAACTTTTACCTAGCAACCATGTAGTGCACTGGCCCAAAACTCCTCTAATGTGCACACACATTATTATCTGACAAATAGTATCAGTAAAAATGGAAAATCAGACTTTTCCTGTGTGTAAATTGTAGCAGACTTTTAGACAGAATTCTCCCTCGTGCGGCGTCACCAGTGTGTTTACAGCTCTGTCATTTTCAACACATTTTTCATCAATTTGTCACAAACTGCTCCTTGAGTGGGCTAAAACTATAATTTATATATGCAACAGTTATAATGCAATGATGTTTTTCCTGTTTCTTTATTTATTTATTGAAAACAAGACTTGTTAGGAGTCAACACTAGAAGCCATTCCTGAAATATAACCTCAGAAAAAGATTAAACTTGCCCATTTATTCGAGTAGCTAAGTACACACATCTACTTGACTTTGGTGTTTTCATGGTGAATCCAGGAGGCGGTGTGGCAGTGGACGGACGGGACGGCATTTGACTTCAATCTCTGGAATACTGATGAGCCTAATAACCTCAGAGGAAATGAACACTGCCTTCACATGAACTTTCAAGGTGAGCAACATGTCCTCATACAGCCGGGTTTGAGAAGGCACCACAGCATCTACAGGCCAATATGACTGAATACAGACGGGGCAGTTAAAATGAATACTGTTAAAATGCTAAATTATATTGTAATACAGTGAGTACTTGGGTTTAGTGAGGAATTGAAAATCCCTGGATCAACATTTGTGAATTTACCCTTTGGATATTTCACTGGTGGTTTTCAGATTTCATTGTTTTGCAGTTTTTTCCTGTTCATTACATTGTACTTTGCCATGAAATATCGGAAAGATAAATTCCCAAATATGGATCCTGAAAAATTCTATTAACTTTAACGTAGACAAACCTTATTGATCCACAAGGGAAATGACTTGGACACAGCAGCTCACGCATCACATTATATGACAATAACAAAGTATAAAAATGGTAATGATGCATAAATAAATAAGTAACAGTACAAATATTAAGAGACGGGTGTGAAATAAGGCATAATTATGTAAATGTTTATCTACAAGAAAAGTAAAAAACAGAAATATAGTAATATAAACACAGTATATCTCAGGTATATACAGGAAGTCATGAGGAAAACAGTGCAAAGATGATATGATTGACACGACATAGGGTTATCTGTTACAGAAGGGAGTTGTGTACAGTTGTGGGGAGTATTATTGACTAGACCCAAGGCCCTGCTATATTACAACAGAAATCTGCAGTTGAACAAATACTCGTTTTACCTGCTCCCATCTGTATTAAATTATATTGGCCTAGAGAATGTTGTGAATCCACCAATTGGCCGAACATAATATATAAAGTATTAACGTTATTGTAAATGGTAAATTGTCGGTTTTCTATCCACAGGACGCTTGAATGACCTCCCGTGCTCACTTACACTGGCCTATGTCTGCACCAGTCGCCCAGTGGCCAGGACTTGTGAGTGTAATACATGTCATGAGAGTAGTCAGAGTAATGAGAGTAGTGGCAGTAATGAGAGTAGTGACAGTAATGAGAGTAATGGCAGTAATGAGAGTACTCACAGTAATGAGAGTAATGGCAGTAAGAAGAGTAGTGGCAGTAATGAGAGTAATGGCAGTAAGAAGAGTAGTGGCAGCAATGAGAGTACTCACAGTAATGAGAGTAATGGCAGTAACGAGAGTACTCACAGTAACGAGAGTACTCACAGTAACGAGAGTACTCACAGTAATGAGAGTACTCACAGTAATGAGAGTACTCACAGTAATGAGAGTAAAGGCAGTAAGAAGAGTAGTGGCGGTAAGAAGAGTCGCCACCGTCATTAGAGACGACACTGAACGCTGTTGGGGAAAATGCTTTTACTAATTTAAATTAATTTAATTTAAAAAAATAATGCAGTGTTATGCTTTTCTATTTATTTTGCTATTTGCTGTAAACTGTGTTCTTATATCAAATCAAAAGATGTGATTTTGTTTTGACACTCATCATACACAAATAAAGACTTGAATGATTCTTGAAATGATTCTTTTGTTATTCTTACTGTTCTTTACTGATCATTGAGTAAAAATAAACGAACCCTGACACACGACACACAAATGACAAAGGGAGTGGGTTTATCGGTCAAATGTTATTCACAGAGCCCTTTACGGCACTCGAAAAGAGCTTCCCAATAAACTCAACACTGTATGAATATGAACTGCACAAACTAGAATCCAGCCAAGTTAAGATGACTTGAATTAAGAAAGTTTTATCATGACTGGAGTAAATTTCTCCGGACCAGTATAATTATCTACCAACGGACAAGGATTTTTGTACTTAAAATATGAAAAGACACTATATATTTCACTTAAAATAAATAAAACAAACAACTCTGCACAAAAAATAAGAAATAAATTCGAATGTTGCTTGAATTAAGAAACTAAGAAGAAATGAAATGTTGCTTTTTGTAGTGTAAACACATGCAAAACATTAAACAATAAAGCATCACTGAGTGTTAAAAGCCAGGTTTTGTTTTTGCCAGTTTTGAGCCTGGATGTAAACAGGCTGCAGTCTGTAATAGTGCTCATATCAAGGGCCGTGCTCCACTGTGTTGTTAAACTCCATACACTGTGTTATATTACCCATCTCCACTGAACAAAAGGTAAAAGGAGATGTTCATTTGAAAACCACCGTTTCATGACATCACAAGGTGGAACAGAGCATTTTGAGCTTTGGAGATGTAGACGGACTAAGAAAGAGTTATTCAAGCATGTGAATGAAACAAAACACAACTCTGGGTATGTTCTTAGGGAGAGTGCACTATTATAATAAAGCTCAAAGCTCACAAGAGTCCATTTTGTGTAAAAACGTTATATGTTATATGATATCATGTGGGTACTAACAATTGTGTATCCTGGGTGTGAAAATAAGTTAACTACTATTAATAAAATACACACTAAATACAATACTAAATACAATCAATCATTTAAATACCGTCCCACTTAAACTGCAGACTTTTAACTGTATGTTTTAAATCGCACTTTACTTGTTTATTTGTTGTAAGGCGACCTTGGGTGTCCAGAAAGGCGCCTAATGAATAAAATGTTTTATTATTATTATTACAGTAAATTTTCTAACAGTATGTTACATTCCATCATGTACAATTTCATAACTAAATAAAAAATGTGATTTGATGTATTAAATTAAACTCATCAGGTTAAGCTAAGACAAAAACATGGCTTAAAAGTCCTATATTACACAGAATTAACTTTTCTGAGCCTTAAGCCATGTTATAATGTTGTTACCTGTGCAAAAACACACCCTATAATTTCAAAATAATAATTAATTTGGTTTTATTGTCATGTAAATTCCCAGACACGTTTTATAGTTATGATTTGTTTTTACAGTTCATACAATTGCTGCTGTTTATTGGTGTGTTTGTTCTACTGACAGGTGAAGTGAACAGCGCCCTCTGGTGGCAGACGGGCAGGTTGGACGTGTCAGAGAAGGTGACGGGGCTCTCCACTTTCAGCAGAGCAGTGTCATTTCTGTCAGGAAGATCTCACTGTTTTTTCTACATGGAGAAGTCATTGCTTTGTCTGGAATGTTTCACAGTGTGGCATTAAACAGCTCTACCTTATATTTATTCAACTACATGTAGTTTTATAGCTTCAATACCTAGAAAAACAGACATTTTGAGTCAGAGCGGGGACGCCTCTCCACAGATCTGACCTGTAACATGGTCTGGTTTAGTCTCCATGAAGATAGAAATATTTAATGCCACACTGTGAAACATTCCAGACAAAGCAATGACTTCTCCATGTAGAAAAAACATTTGAAAAGCATCACAAAAGTTACACAATGCACCTTTAAGGACTTTTGCATGTTGAGTAATGTCTTGCACTGATTGTCTCATAACAGTGAGATCTTCCTGACAGAAATGACACTGCTCTGCTGAAAGTGGAGAGCCCCGTCACCTTCTCTGACACGTCCAACCTGCCCGTCTGCCACCAGAGGGCGCTGTTCACTTCACCTGTCAGTAGGACAAACTCACCAATAAACAGCAGCAATTATATTAACTGTAAAAACAAATCACAGCTAAAACATGTCTGGAAATGTACATGACAATAAAACCAAATTAATTATTATTTTGAAATTATAGCGTGTGTTTTTGTACAGGTAACGACATTGTAACATGGCTTAAGGCTCAGAAAAGTTAATTCTGTGTAATATAGGACCTTTAAGCCATGTTTTTGTCTTAGCTTAACCTGATGAGTTTAACAATGTAATACATCAAGTCATATTTTTTATTCAGTTATGAAATTTTACCTGATTAAAGGTAACGTACTGTAGTTAGGACATTTACTGCAAATTGTAGTTTACTGTTGAACCACTGCCTTGATGTGGTGGAAGGGCTTGAGTGGCCGAATGATCCTGGGAGCTTTGAGGTCAGGGCTTTATGAGCCTGGTAGGAACACCCAAGGCAAACAGGCTCTGGGGGACTGGTCAGACTAAGTGCGGTTCAGAAGCTCCTTATGATGAGTACTACACAGTGGTCAGTTACGTTGCCCAGTTTGGCATCACAAGGGCCTCACCTTGGAGCCAGATGCGGGGTGGGTGCTTGACAGCGAGCATCTGTTGACCGGACCTTCCCCTACGGGTCTGGTCAGGCACAGCCCGAACAAATGACATGAGGCCATCATTCCATGGACCCACCACCCGTAGGAGGATCCATAAGCGGGTCTTTGGACATGGAAATTGGCTCTGGATGTGGAAGGTCACTTCCCTGGGGGGTTGAGCGTTGCCAACTAGATATAGTCGGCCTCACCTCCACACACAGCTTGGGCTCTGGAATCCAACTCCTTGAGAGGGGCTGGACTCTCATTTCTCTGCCCTTGCCTGTGGGGAGTGGCTGTGGGCTGGTGTGGGCTCATCGCCCCACAACTCAGCTGCTGTGTTTTGGAGTTCACCCCGGTGAACAAGAGGGTCGAGGCCCAAGCGTATCGAGAGGATCTGTTGGGAACGTCTGGCAGAAACCTCTGTCAGACCTTCAGCTCACACCTCCAGCAGAGCTTCTCCCAGATCCAGGGGGAGGCTGGGGACACAGGGGCAGCAATTTATGTTCTCAGCTTCTGTTGTCAATGCGGCCTCTTGTAGCTGTGCTCTTAGAGTTGTGTTTTGTTTCATTCATGTATTTGAGGAATCCGTTATTATTAGTCTGTGTACATCTCCAAAGCTCAAAATGCTCTGTTCCACCTTGCGATGTGTTTTCAAGTTAACAGCTCCTTTTCCCTTTTGTTCAGTAGAGATTGGTAAGGGCGGAAATTATCCAAATGACGCTACTGAAGGAGCATGACATTAAAAACACAGTGAAGCTCTTCCTGTATTACCCCATGACATCACAAGGTGGAACAGAGGGTTTTCTGTTCAAGAGAAGAACCCAGGTTAAACATGCAGGATTTGTGTGAATGAAACAAAACACAACTCCAGGTATGTTTGTGATGAGGAAACAACATTATAAGAGATCAGAAAATAGTGTTATTCCCAGAGTCGGGGTCAAACACTGGGGCGACGGGACTTTCTCTGTCACTGGCCCCAGACTCTTGATATGTGCATCACAGACTTCAGCCTGTTTATTCAGGCTCAAAACTCATCCATGATTTGAGTAGATTCAACTTGAAACGCAACATTTTCTATCAATGGAATAAGTGTGTTTTTCTTCATTCAAGCAACTTTGGATTTTATTTCTAATTTTTCGTACAGAGTTGGTTTTTTTAAAATTTATTTTAAGTGAAGTACAATGTATTTTGATATTTTAAGTACAAAAATCCTTGTCTGTTGGTAGATAATTATACTGGTCCGGTGAAATTTACTCCAGTCATGATAAAACTTTCTTGATTCAAGTCATCTTAACTTGGCTGGATTCTAGTTTGTGCAGTTCATATTCATACAGTGTTGAGTTTATTGGGAAGTTCTTTGGTCGCCTCGAGTGCCGTAAAGGGCTCTGTGAATAACATTTGATCGATAAACCCACTCCCTTTGTCATTTGTGTGTCGTGTGTCAGGGTTCGTTTATTTTTACTCAATGATCAGTAAAGAACAGTAAGAATAACAAAAGAATCATTTCAAGAATCATTCAAGTCTTTATTTGTGTATGATGAGTGTCAAAACAAAATCACATCTTTTGATTTGATGTGAGAACACAGTTTACAGCAAATAGCAAAATAAACAGCAAAGCATAACAAATATGAATGGTTTTTTGGTTTGAATTAAATAAATCTAAATTAGTAAAAGCATTTTCCCCAGCAGCCTTCAGTGTCATCTCTCATGACTGTGGCGACTCTTCTTACCGCCATTACTCTTCTTACTGGGGCGACTCTTCTTACTGGGAGTACTCTCATTACTGTGAGTACTCTCATTACTGCCATTACTCTTCTTACTGCCATTACTCTTCTTACTGCCATTACTCTCATTGCTGCCATTACTCTCATTGCTGCCATTACTCTCATTGCTGCCATTACTCTTCTTACTGCCATTACTCTCATTACTGCCATTACTCTCATTGCTGCCATTACTCTCATTGCTGCCATTACTCTCATTGCTGCCACTACTCTTCTTACTGCCATTACTCTCATTGCTGCCATTACTCTTCTTACTGCCATTACTCTCATTACTGCCATTACTCTCATTGCTGCCATTACTCTCATTGCTGCCATTACTCTCATTGCTGCCACTACTCTTCTTACTGCCATTACTCTCATTGCTGCCATTACTCTCATTGCTGCCATTACTCTCATTGCTGCCACTACTCTTCTTACTGCCATTACTCTCATTGCTGCCATTACTCTCATTGCTGCCATTACTCTCATTGCTGCCATTACTCTCATTACTGCCATTACTCTCATTGCTGCCATTACTCTCATTGCTGCCATTACTCTCATTGCTGCCATTACTCTCATTACTGCCATTACTCTCATTGCTGCCATTACTCTCATTACTGCCATTACTCTCATTACTGCCATTACTCTCATTACTGTCACTACTCTCATTACTGTCACTACTCTCATTACTGCCACTACTCTCATGACATGTATTACACTCACAAGTCCTGGCCACTGGGCGACTGGTGCAGACATAGGCCAGTGTAAGTGAGCACGGGAGGTCATTCAAGCGTCCTGTGGATAGAAAACCGACAATTTACCATTTACAATAACGTTAATACTTTATATATTATGTTCGGCCAATTGGTGGATTCACAACATTCTCTAGGCCAATATAATTTAATACAGATGGGAGCAGGTAAAACGAGTATTTGTTCAACTGCAGATTTCTGTTGTAATATAGCAGGGCCTTGGGTCTAGTCAATAATACTCCCCACAACTGTACACAACTCCCTTCTGTAACAGATAACCCTATGTCGTGTCAATCATATCATCTTTGCACTGTTTTCCTCATGACTTCCTGTATATACCTGAGATATACTGTGTTTATATTACTATATTTCTGTTTTTTACTTTTCTTGTAGATAAACATTTACATAATTATGCCTTATTTCACACCCGTCTCTTAATATTTGTACTGTTACTTATTTATTTATGCATCATTACCATTTTTATACTTTGTTATTGTCAGATAATGTGATGCGTGAGCTGCTGTGTCCAAGTCATTTCCCTTGTGGATCAATAAGGTTTGTCTACGTTAAAGTTAATAGAATTTTTCAGGATCCATATTTGGGAATTTATCTTTCCGATATTTCATGGCAAAGTACAATGTAATAAACAGGAAAAAACTGCAAAACAATGAAATCTGAAAACCACCAGTGAAATATCCAAAGGGTAAATTCACAAATGTTGATCCAGGGATTTTCAATTCCTCACTAAACCCAAGTACTCACTGTATTACAATATAATTTAGCATTTTAACAGTATTCATTTTAACTGCCCCGTCTGTATTCAGTCATATTGGCCTGTAGATGCTGTGGTGCCTTCTCAAACCCGGCTGTATGAGGACATGTTGCTCACCTTGAAAGTTCATGTGAAGGCAGTGTTCATTTCCTCTGAGGTTATTAGGCTCTCCAGTATTCCAGAGATTGAAGTCAAATGCCGTCCCGTCCGTCCACTGCCACACCGCCTCCTGGATTCACCATGAAAACACCAAAGTCAAGTAGATGTGTGTACTTAGCTACTCGAATAAATGGGCAAGTTTAATCTTTTTCTGAGGTTATATTTCAGGAATGGCTTCTAGTGTTGACTCCTAACAAGTCTTGTTTTCAATAAATAAATAAAGAAACAGGAAAAACATCATTGCATTATAACTGATGTTTATCCTCCTGGGACCCGAAGAAAAAAAGTGCATTGCAATATATATTTTTTGTGATCTTCCATCTATTTAGAGGTAAATGAACACCTTAGCGTTTAGATTTTGTTAATTTAGTTTTTATTTTTAATGTTATAGCATGTTCTCTGTAATGGATGCCAGGGACATTTTGGTGTTAAATTCATGTGACGTTAACAACCAAACAAAAACGTTTTGATGACCAACGTCTCTGACAAACTTCTACTTCTACAGTCGCCTCCGAAAAAATGCCAAATTGGGTAAATAAGTGTTAATGATTTTGCAAAAATCTAAAAAAAAGGCACTTTAAAGGTGCATTGTGTAACTTTTCTGGTGGAGGGTCCGTCGTGGCATTAACCCTTTCTACTTTCACTTAAGACCAAACCAGACCAAGTTACAGGTCAGATCTGTGGAGAGGCGACCCCGCTCACAGTCAGAATGTCTGTTTTTGTAGGTACTTTGAGCTGTAAACACATCTGTAATTGAATAAATGTGAGGTAGAGCTGTTTAATGTCACACTGTGGAACATTCCAGGCAGAGCAGTGACATATCCATAGAAATTAGTGATACTGGAAGTGATTTTACCTGAACTGCATCATGTCCACCGAGCCAAGTGTAGGTGTTTGCTCCAGTCACGCGCAGCACGAGGTCTTGGAGGAACTGATACTCGTCATTACTGTGGACAGAGGCCAGGTTTCCACCAATCTCAATGCAGGAGAGCTGTAGAAAAGCATGTTACAATTATTACAATGTGACACTGCCCCAAAAATATGTTTCAGACCAGAGAAATTTCAATTCATCGAACTAATTTCATCTTTTAAAGGGGGCATATTAGGTTATTTTCTGATCTATGCTGTCATGCTGTTTCCTCACAAAACATACCCGGAGGCGTGTTCACACATGTTCGACACAAAAACCCTGCATATTTGGGCTGAGTCCCCTCAAACACTCTGTTCCACTTTGTGATGTCACGTGGTAATACAGGAAGTGCTCCACTACCTTTTCATGACATCACGCGGTGGAACAGAGCATTTCGAGCTTTGGAGATGTAGACAGACTAATAATAACAGGTTACTCAAACATGTGTGAATGAAACAAAACACAACTCTGAGTATGTTTTTGATGAGGTAACAGTATTATAACATGGCTTTTGCACAGTATAGGCCCTTTAATTATGGACAACTGACAAATTATACGACATACCTTGTAGTTTTGGTACCATTTAGTAACATATAGAGCAAAAGGTTTACGTTTTAAAGAACACATATTATGCAAAATGTATATAAATATATATGTGTGTTTTAGAATGTTTTTGCTTTTTATCCTGCTTTAATATTCTTCCTTCATTGTACATTTAGGTTAATTCGTGCAGGTTTCATTAATTCTCTGTAAAAAGTCTAAAAACACAAGATTTGAATTGTTGCATCGCAGCCAGAAACCCACGTGCAGTTTATAAATCCTTCAATCATTGGCATCATTAAATTGTTGTGGTATGTTATTCATGACCTATTAACATTTTTGTTACTACCTCCTGTAATTCCCGCTCTTGCCAGTAGATGCCAGTATTGGAGCACTGAAGTTGCGTAATAACGTGCGCTTCTTTAATTTCCCACTATTTTAACTTCTAAACTTCTCCGATTGTGTAACTTTTCTTGTGGAGGGTCCGTCAAAGGCTTTTCTTCGTGGAGATGCTATTGCTTTGTCTGGAATGTTTCACAGTGTGGCATTAAACCTTTCTATCTGCATGGAGACCAAACCAGGCAAAGTTACAGGTGAGGGCTGTGGAGAGGCGACCCCGCTCACAGTCAGGATGCCTGTTTTTCAAGGTATTTTTGATTTTGAACAAAGAAATGTAAGGTAGGGCTGTTTAATGCCTCACTGTGGAACATTCCAGGCAGAGCAATGACATAAAAATACAATAATTCTCTCTGTGAATGGCTCGCTCTCCGCAGATCTGACCTGTAATGTAGCCTATAGCTGTATTCCTTGAGATAGATAAGTTTAACCTCTACTGTGGATTCACATTCTAGACAAACCAATAACATCTCCACGAAGTCAAGCGGGTGACGGACCCCCCCTACAGGAAAGTTCCGCAATGCACCTTTAATTTCAAAATTGGAAAAGAAAGAAAAAGAAAAGAGGACATATTTTGGGACAAGGAACAAAATGTGAATACCTCTGCGTTGATCCATGTCTCTGGGCCGTGGAAGAACATGAAGCAACCAGACTGAAAGCGAGTCCATCCTTCAGGACAACATGCTGCTAAAAACAACCAAACACAAGCACAGAATTAATGAAGTTATAATTAAGTCTTAACTCAGTCTTATTTGTTTGTTTGTGTGTTTGTTTGTTTTTTGCTCTCTTATTTCTATTGAAAGGCCATTTAATTCTGCATTAATTGATGAAGTCTTTACTTAAGGTGTAGTTATTATAAAGTGGTATCTAATGAGAGATTTATAATACTTTCTAATAATTTAAATGTGCCACTAAACTGTAAATAATGAACAAACATAGTTTAACACAGTTGAATGTTAAATTAACCAAGATGTACAAATATTTATTTTTCAAGCCTTGTTCAGAGGATTTTGACAAAACATAATCTAACCTTAAACCCCAGTCTTTACAGTGATACACACTTACACACTTTTAACAATTACTCACGTTTGATTTATTATTAATATGCAGTATTTTTGCATTAATAGATGCTTATGTCTTACTATAAAGTGTTACTAGGGCATCATCTATAAACCTCTATAGGAAAAATGTAATTTAAAGCAACGCTGTGTAACTTTCTGAAGGTGGCACATCACCTGCATGTTTCCATGGAAATACAAAGTTAAAACCAGGCTTTGGAACATTCTCTATGGCCATAGATAAGAGTCCTGCCATACTATGGAATAGTATATAGTTTTAGAGAAAAAAACAACAACAAACAAAACACTTGAGGACTTACCCTGTGGGATGCCACATTTTCGCCAATATTTTCTTCTTCGTCTGAAAGTAGTAACAGGAGGAGTAATAGGAGGAGTAGTAATATTAGGAGGAGTAGTAGGAGGAGTAGTAGTAATAGGAGGAGTAGTAGTAATAGGAGGAGTAGTAGTTATAGGTGGAGTAGTAGTAGGAGGAGGAGTAGTAGTAGGAGGAGTAGTAGTAGTAGGAGGAGGAGTAGTAGTAGGAGGAGGAGGAGTAGTAGTAGGAGGAGGAGTAGTAGTAGGAGGAGTAGTAGTAGGAGGAGGAGTAGGAGGAGTAGTAGTAGGAGGAGGAGTAGTAGTAGGAGGAGGAGTAGTAGTAGGAGGAGGAGTAGGAGGAGTAGTAGTAGGAGGAGGAGTAGGAGGAGGAGGAGGATAGGAGTATAGGATGACAGTAGTAATAGGAGGAGTAGTAGTTATATGGAGTAGTAGTAGGAGGAGGAGTAGGAGGAGTAGTAGTAGTAGGAGGAGTAGTAGTAGGAGGAGGAGTAGGAGTAGTAGTAGTAGGAGTAGGAGTAGTAGGAGGAGGAGGAGTTTGTCGTGGTTTACATCTTAGATTAAGGGGGGATGTACTCCTGTTATCATTATGGCAGGTAGTATTAGGAGTAGATGAGGATAGTAGTATGATGCGAGTAATAGGATGCGAGTAGTAGTAGTATGATGAGGAGTAGTAGTAGGATGAGTAGTAGTAGTAGTAGGATGAGGAGGAGTAGTAATGATGCGATAGTAGTAGTAGTAGGAGGATGATGATAGTAATAGGATGATAGTAGTAGAGTAGTATAGGATGATAGTATCCATTTTAATCCAGATCATGTGACGAACTCCTGTTATCATTAATGGCAGGTAATTAGGATGATGGATAGTAGTAGTAGAGGATGATAGTAGGATGATGAGTAGTATGATGCGATAGTAATGATGATGTAGTAGTAGGAGGTGAGTAGTAGTAGTAGGATGATGTAGTAGTAGTAGGAGGAGGAGTAGGAGTAGTAGTAGGAGGTGGAGTAGTAGTAGTAGGAGGAGGAGTAGTAGTAGGAGGAGGAGTAGTGGTAGTAGGAGGTGGAGTAGTAGTAGTAGGAGGAGGAGTAGTAGTTTGTCGTGGTTTACATCTTAGATTAAGGGGGGATGTACTCCTGTTATCATTATGGCAGGTAGTATTAGGAGGAGGAGTAGGAGGAGGAGTAGTAGTAGGAGGTGGAGTAGTAGTAGGAGGTGGAGTAGTAGTAGTAGTAGGAGGAGGAGTAGTAGTAGGAGGTGGAGTAGTAGTAGTAGGAGGTGGAGTAGTAGTAGGAGGTGGAGTAGTAGTAGGAGGTGGAGTAGTAGTAGGAGGTGGAGTAGTAGTAGTAGGAGGAGGCGTAGTAGTAGTAGGAGGTGGTGGAGTAGTAGTAGGAGGAGGAGGAGTAGTAGTAGGAGTAGGACATCTTAGTTTAAGGGGGGATGTACTCCTGTTATCATTATGGCAGGTAGTATTAGGAGTAGGAGAAGGAGGAGGAGGAGGAGGTGGAGTAACAGGAGGAGCAGTTTTGTTTTTGTTTCTGTTATGGTCCTCATGGCAGTGAATAGTAACAGCTGAGGTAGTAGCTTCTGTTGTATTTGCTGGACTCGTTGTTGTCCTCGTTCTTGTACTTGGTGTTGGATTTCGTGTTGGTGTTGTCCTTGGTGTTGTACTCGTTTTTGTCCTCGGTGTTGGACTCACTATTGCAGTCGTTGTACTTGGTGTTGGACTTGGTGTTGGACTTGGTGTTGGACTTGGTGTTTGTGGTGCTGGTCTCGGTTTTAGCCCCTGTGCTGGACTCATTGTTGCAGCCGTTGTTGGACTCCAGGCATTCTAAAAAATAAATACAGAAATAAAAATCCTTACCATCGCCATACACTGAAACCTGTATGTATATTAAAACAATGTTGTACTGCTGCTTAAGTATTTTTTTCTGGAAATAATAAAAGAGATAAAGGTAATAA
Organism: Odontamblyopus rebecca; assembly: GCA_030686955.1. Classification (NCBI taxonomy): domain Eukaryota; kingdom Metazoa; phylum Chordata; class Actinopteri; order Gobiiformes; family Gobiidae; genus Odontamblyopus; species Odontamblyopus rebecca. Next base: position 12,585,867 of record CM060654.1, read on the forward strand.
TTGAGTTCTATGGGGAAATATAAACTTTCTGTTAAGACAAAATCAGCAAATGAGACAATAACAATCCAAGGAGAAGGTCAGTATGATCTTGTGATTATTGGCGAGAGTTTTAAGTGTTATTTTTTTTACTTTTTCTCTGATTTAAAACTAAAACAGAATGGAATAAATTACCAGTGCATTTAAAACTATGCAAGGGCTTCAAAAAGTTTAGTGCTGAATTAAGAGCATATTTTTTAACAATGCAGAAGTGCCAACATTTACTAACAAATAAATGAAACCTGATGAAGGGTCAAGAAGAGGAAGAAGCAGAGGAAGCAGAGGGCACAAAGGAAGAAGGGGTGGCAGAGGAAGGAGAGGAAGAAGTGGGAGGAAAGGAAGTAGAGGGAGAAGAGGAAGCAGAGGGCATAGAGGGAGCAGAGGGAGTAGAGGAAGCAGAGGGAGGAAAGGAAGCCGAGGGAGTAGAAGGAGAAGAGGGCATAAAGGAAGCAGAGGAAGTAGAGAGAGAAGAGGAAGCAGAAGGAGAAGAGGAAGCAGAGGGAGCAGAGAAAGCAGAAGGATCAGAGGGCACAGAGGAAGAAGAGGGAGCAGGAGGAGAAGAGGAAGCAGAGGGAGAAGAGGAAGCGGAGGAAGCAGAGGGAGAGGAGGAAGCGGAGGGCACAAAGGAAGCAAAGGGAGAGGAGGAAGCAGAGGGCACAAAAGAAGCAGAGGGCACAGAGGAAGCAGAGGGAGCAGAGGAAGCAGAGGGAGCAGAGGAAGCAGAGGAAGCAGAGGGCACAGAGGAAGCAGAGGAAGCAGAGGGCACAAAAGAAGCAGAGGGCACAGAGGAAGCAGAGGGAGCAGAGGAAGCAGAGGGAGCAGAGGGCACAGAGGAAGCAGAGGGCACAGAGGAAGCAGAGGGCACAGAGGAAGCAGAGGGCACAGAGGGCACAGAGGAAGCAGAGGGCACAAAAGAAGCAGAGGGCACAGAGGGAGCAGAGGGCACAGAGGAAGCAGAGGGCACAGAGGGCACAGAGGAAGCAGAGGGCACAAAAGAAGCAGAGGGCACAGAGGAAGCAGAGGGAGCAGAGGAAGCAGAGGGCACAGAGGAAGCAGAGGGCACAAAAGAAGCAGAGGGCACAGAGGAAGCAGAGGAAGCAGAAGGAGAAGAGGAAGCAGAGGGCACAGGGTGTGAATGGGATAGAGTCAGTTCATGTTATTGTACTTGTTATAACCATTCGTGTATAGATTATTTATGCTATTTTTGTCTTCTATGTTTTGTCTGTCTCAGGGACTATAGATCCGAGAGTCCTGTACAAAGCATCTTTTCAATCTTTCTTCGTTTAATGCTCCCGGTCAAATAAACTAAATAAACAAAATGAAATGAAATTAAACTTACAGCTCCAGCCAAAAGTCCACAGGTAAAACTGAGGAAGAGGATCTGAACCCAGAGTGCAGCCATCTGAGGAGATAAAATCCTTATTATAAATGTTAGACTTCAGAGTTTGCTGAGTGACCAGGACTTACTGTTGGAGAGGATATGAAGATCTCTGAAGAACCTGTTGGTGAAGAGGTTATATAGTAAATCTGGAATGTGGGATGGCCAGGTAATGACACATCCATAATAAGCACTAGCAGCCAAATGTATAATTATTGAGTAATTGCTGTTAATTAGTTTCCCATAAGTGTTGTACAGTTGTTTGCGGTAAGGATGACATGAGAGTTTGAATGTTATGGAGCCCTTTATTCATTTCTTCCAATACCAGAGCTTTAATTTATTTATTTTTGTCAGTTTTACTTAAAGATGCACTATATAACTTTTCCATCATCCGGCTTGCCTCTCCACAGATCTGGCCCAAAACTGCCACCTGAATGCCATCCAGATATACAATACAATCTCCATAGACCTAGAAGTATGTGGCAGACCCTCGACCTGAACAGTTACACCATTAAAATTCTGTGATTCTCTGATATTTTACGCGCTTTGGCAAAGTAATGTTGAGGATTTATCCACCAATAGTTCATACAGTTCATACACTTTCATGTGTTATGAGGTCATAAATGGGCGTAAGTGCTCATGACGAGTTCTGTAATTAACATGTCAGAGGGTCACTGCCCAAATAGTTGGATTAGTAGGAGTGGCCCCTCACATAAGATCCTTAAAATGTCAAAAAAAAAAAAAGAAGAGATTCCAGTTGATCCATTTGTTTTGGTCCACCATGAAAAGAAGTGAAGCCTGTAATTTTGCAAATAAAAGTCAAATATGTAACATTTCACCTGGTATTCTCTATTAATATTGAGGTAATAGTTTTGGAATAGTTTTGGAATCTCCTCCTACTTTTGTTCTCTTGAAACCTTTTAAGAGCGCAAACCAGTCTGACCTCCCAAATGGCACAATAATTACACCATTTAAATTGTCCATTTGTATAACATTATTATGCTTGTTCCACTGACGCATTTCCATTTCAACTAATCAAGGATCAGAGCTAGAATTTATTCATTTAATAACATGTACACGAGAAGCAGTATTTGTGTCCACACTGACATCTTTAGTCATTACTTCATACACTACTAGTCAAAAGTTTGGACACACCTTTGCATGTATGTTTCTTCTTTATTTTTCAGGATTATTTACAATTAAGATAGTTTTAAAAGTTATTAAAACAGTTGCTATGTGCCTTTATGTACTTTTACCATGTGATAAAATACAGTTGGTAACTTAATTTAAATATATTGCGTTGGTTCTTGACCCCAAACTAAGAAGAACATAGAAAGAAAATACAAAGAAACATGAATTACTTCAAACTAATCAGTTTGAAGTAATCCCCAAACCGGCTGCTTTCTATGACCTTTCCCCACATATGTCACAGTGCATGACAGCAGCAGCTCCTCAGTCACAAAGCACATCGGTTTATGACTCATATTCTTGAGAAATATCATTTATCAAGCTCAGAGAGTTTCAGTAATTTGTATGAAATGTGTAAAATGTAATAATAATAGTTTTAGATTTTAGATTTTTTAAAGGAGACGTCATCCGGAGAGAAGGTCGAGGGTTTGTAGCTCTGTCAACAAAGCAAACGGAGGCTAATTTGAGGCTTTGAGGGTTTTTGCTACATAATTCTATATATCTTGTGTCACAGGTTTGATCGTCTTCCATGTATAAATAATTAAAGCTGCACTGTGTAACTTTTCTGGTTGCATGGAGATGTTATTGGTTTGTCTAGAATGTTTCACAGGATGGTATTAAACCTTTTTTATCACCATGAACACCAAACCAGACCAGGATACAGGTCAGATCTGTGGAGAGGGGACGCCGCTCACAGTCAGAATGCCTGTTTTTCTGGGTATTTTTGAGCTGCAAAACCACCTGTAATTGAATAAATGTAAAGTAGAGCTGTTTAAGGTGAACAGAAACAAGCAGGTGATGGACCCTCCACCAGAAAAGTTACACAATGCACCTTTAAGTTTGTACTGGCAACATACTGTACATCATTTAGTTTTTGACTGACACTATTCAAGGCTTGGGAATCCAGAGCAAAACAGGCTGAACCAGATCAGACCAAATCTGGTCACCGACAACTGACCTACAAGGAAATAAATCCACATGTATGAGGAAACTAAAATTTATAATTACTTTGGACCAAATACCAAATTAATTACTGGCAAACATTTTCAATCAGGGCTAGTGGGAAGAGGAGGAACTTTCAAATCAAACTTCATGATTAAAAGATTAAAACATAATTTGTACTTACTTTCCTTGTTTACTGACGAGAAGAGTGTCTTGCAAAAATACTCTTATGTAAAATGGACAATAAAGACAAGTTACAAAATAAGACTACTTGAAATCCAACTGTCTAAACCTTATTATATTTGTTCCATTGTCCGGTTTATGTATTTTTAAGTGTTCTTTAAGTTCTTTAAGTGTCTTTATTACAGTTTTTACCCATTGGTTTGGCTCAGTTTTTGAAACAGAAAACTATAAGATAACATTTCTCCCAGAACTGTTCACACATGCTTCAAAACTAGATTCATTTCCCATATAAAGAGTCAGTACCATCAAAAAAGATGCAAAGATCCTTCCTTCTCAGTTGCTTTGGCTCATTTGCATTCACTTAGTGCTTTTGCCTAAATAATCATCCCTTTGGCTTTATGTGAGCGCTGCCAGTCAAAATTCCTTGATGATTTGTCACTCACACACACTAATAATAATAATGCAACACACACACACACACGGCACTCACACTGCCAAGAAACTGTAACCACTTTTATTCACACACATAAAGTAACCTTCATACATCAGAGTACATAAATAGAAAATGTATACAGTATTCTGTACATGTACAAAATATGAACACAAACAAAAAAAGAAAAAATATATCTAACCTACAGTGGTGTAAATAAAGTTTCACAACTACAGAAACACTTTGACTGGACTCTGTCGTCACCCTCCCTCTGCTGACACCATCCTCATCCTCCATCCCTGCTCTGCTCTCTGTTTGGACAGAGATTTTCGTCCACATTGCAGTGGATATTTTCCTTTGTGCTGCAGCGAGGGAAGAAACAGCACGACTGTCTCCACCATCTCCTGCACTGATCCCTGTGAGATCCTCGTGGTCTTGAGCCCCATGTTCAAACACTCTCCACCTCCAAGCACAAAAAAACTCCTCAGTGGGATTGAAGAAAGGAGAGTACTGTGGTTTGGGTACTTCGGGGTCCACCCAGAGGAGCTGGGGGAAGTGTCTGGGGTGAAGGGAGTCTGAGAGTACCTGCTTAGGCTGGTGTCCCTGAGACCCGGCCCCGGAGAAGCAGAAGAAAATGGAGTACTGTAGCAGTAGCTCCATGATGTGCATGCGCAATATGGCGGACACGCTCGATTGGTAGCACTTTTATTCAGTTTTTAATCCAAAATTTCTTTTAATCCTTCTGCTTTTTCCGGGTTCTTCCATTGGATTTTAACTCACCAAGTGGATATTTCCCGGCGGACTGTCTTGGACCCAGCTGACATTCAACCCGATCCCTGATCTCACAGGTCTTCTGTAAGTAGAGAACCTCAGGATTTTAATTGTTTTACAAATTTTATGCCTTTATCCCTTTCTTCCCTAATCGATGTTTTAGCCCACATGAAAGTGACCACGTGCAGTCTGGATGTCATACCCACCAAATTTCTCAAAGATGTTTTTAATGTGGTTGGTCCCAGTATTTTATCTATTGTCAACAAGTCTCTGTCGGAAGCCCTCATCCCATTTTAAACACGCTGTGGTCCAGCCATTTTTAAAGAAACCTAATTTAAGCACCTCTGATTTTAACAATTTTACACCAATTTCAAAGCTTCCATTTTTATCCAAATGTATCCGACCCCGGGAGCCTGGCTGCTCTGTTAAACTGCTTCAGTGACGTGAACAGCTGGATGGCACAGAACTTCCTACAACTCAACAGCTCCAAATCTGAAATTATTCTAATCAATCCCCCCCAATCCACCTCCCCTATCAGCAATAGTCTCAGCCCTCGCCCCCAGCTGCCAGAAACCTCGGAGTCATTTTTGACTCTCACCTCAACTTCCATCTTCATATCAAAAAAGTCGCCCAATCCTGTTTCCTCCACCTCCACACAATTAGCAAAACCAAAACTATCCTCTCCCGTCCCGATCTCGAAAAAGTCATCCATGCACTCATCTTCTCACGTCTAGACTATTGTAACTCCCTCCTCTCTGGCCTCGACTCCAAATCCATCTCCCGCCTCCAGCTGGTTCAGAACGCAGCAGACATCAACACATTATCCCTGTTTTATCTTCCCTTCACTGGCTGCCTGTGTGTTTTAGAATGGATTTTAAGATTTTACTGATCACTTTTAAAGCTCATTTAGTTCTTGCACCAAGTTATATCTCAGAACTTTTAACTCCATACGATCCTCCTGCAGCCTTAGATGCTCAGGCAGGTCCCTGTGGCTGTTCTGAAGTCCAGGGTCCGGACGAAGAGCGATCGAGCCTCTTCAGTCCGGGGCTTCGGCTTTGGAACGACCTGCCTGAGGAGATAAGGCTGCACCATCATCTTTTAAATCACTTCTTAAAACCCATTTTTATCGGTTGGCCTTCCTTTAACTGGTTTTAGATCTTTTTGTTCCCTATTTATTTTCATTTTATCTCTTTTATTTATTTATTAGAATTAATGGATCATTGACTGTTTTCTTTGTTTTATGTGCTATTTTTGTGTTTTGTATTGTTCATTGCTGCTTGTACAGCAATTTGTAAACCTTGTTTTTAAAAGTGCTTTATAAATAAAGATGGCGGCACGGTGGCTGAGTGGCAACACTCCGCACCCCTATGAACTAACATCAAGGACCATGTTGTCCACCCTCCTGTGGGCTCACCACCTGCAGAGGGGTTCATAGGGGGGGTCAGGTGCCTGCGACCCAGCCGGATTGAGTGGGAGAAGATGGATGGATATATGGGACTACGGATGGAAATTAGCACTTGTGCTAAATCCAGTGTATTTACATCAATATGTGTGATTTCATACAAATTGTATGTTCATGAATATGCATTGTCCCACCCAAATAAAACAAACAAACAAACAAACTCAGGCCTCACAGCAAGAAGGTTGCGGGTTCCATCCCCGGGTCGCCCAGGCCTTTCTGTGTGGAGTTTGCATGTTCTCCCCGTGTCTGGATGGGTTTCCTCCGGGTACTCCGGTTTCCCCCATCAACATAAAACATGCAGCACCCGATGAACTAACATCAAGGACCATGACGTCCACCCTCCTGTGGGCTCACTACCTGCAGAGGGGTTCATAGAGGGGGTCAGGTGCTGTGAGGATTGGGGCAAACTGCCCCAGCGACCCAGCTGGATTAAGCGGGAGATGATGGATGGATGGATGGATGATGGATGGATGGATTATAAATAAAGATTTATTATTATTATTATGAGTATCCCTGAATGGGAGTGAACCAGGCCCTGAGGAGCCACAGTGGAAACTCACTTTGTCTCACATACATATACACACATGCAAAGACAGTTCAAGAAAGGAGGAGCTTTTGAGTGTTGTGTGGGCCTAAAGTGGAGATGTGTGTGGTCACACCATTCCCCTAATCATAGACAGGACCTGTCAAGTAACTATAATCCTACTGTTTGATTGGTCATCTGAGATGTGGGAAACTCCTCCTTTTTTCTAATTTCACCCGACTGTCAATTACTGTCATGAATTTATCAAAGGTACAAAGAAATGCATATGTGGTGTTCCTGGTATTATGTTCTTGACTAATTTTGACAATTAAACAGTGTTGTGCATATGATACTTAGACACTGAAATCATGCTGACATGTTTTACAAAGAACAACATTAGACTGAGAATCAACTAATCAGTTTAGCTCAGCAAGATCTATTTATTTGGAAAATGTTCTAAATGTGTCTCTTTGTGCTAACTGCAGGCGACTTCTACAGAACCATTTGCAAAGATGCACCAAGACACTTGAGACATGCACTAAGGCATTTGGAATCTGATGAAATCAATGAGAAATGTCATTCTGTTGTGAACGATTCCAAGATTTGTCTGTGTCACTTTGAGAATGTCATTTCTGTTGAGCCAATGTTCTACAAATGGACTTGAATTTTAATGAATTTAAATGGTGTAATTATTGTGCTGTTTGGGAGGTCAGACTGGTTTGCGCTCTTAAAAGGTTTCAAGAGAACAAAACCAGGAGATTCCAAAACTATTACCTCAATATTAATACTAAGTAAAATACTAAGTAAAAATGTTACATATTTGACTGACTTTTATTTGCAAAATTACAGGCTTCACTTCTTTTCGTGGTGGACCAAAACAAATGGATCAACTGGAATTTTTTTTTGACATACTTTAAGGATGTTATGTGAGGTGTGACTCCTACTACTATTTCGGCAGAACTAATGACAGAATTACAGAACTCAACATGAGCACTTACACCCATGTATGACCTCATAACACATGAAAGTGTAATTATTAAATTAATTATTTTGTATCCATGATTCACAGGTGGATAAAGGCAGCTCCTCAACATTACTTTGCTGAAGCACGTAAAATATTGGAGCATCATAGAATTTTAAAGGTGTAACTGTTCAGGTCGAGGTTCTGCCACATACTTAGCTCTATGGAGATTGTATTATAACTCTGGATGGCATTCAGGTGGCAGTTATGGGCCAGATCTGTGGAGAGGCAAGTTAGATGATGGGACGTCCCCCTGGAAAAATTACAAGGTGCACCTTAAAGTATAACTGACAAAAAACAAGATAATAAAAGCTCTGGTATTGGAAGAAATGAATAAAGGGCTCATAACTCTCATGTCATCATTACTGCAAACTGTACAACGTTTATGGAAAACCGATTAATTCAATTCATGTCTAAGTCATCATATGCACAATAGTCTGTTTAAGTGAATCAATAATTCAATCAATCAGTCAATCAATCAATCAAACTTTATTTATAAATGAATGACGGCAAACCCGGCCCATAGTCACAAGTCCAAGTGTTTGCAGTTATGCCCGTCGTCCCAGTCCTTCCAGACAGCCACACTGGGGCTTTGAACAGCTGACTCAGTATTCTGAATTTTCCAGAAAAAAAAACAGGGCCACGCCTTAATCCGCAAGAGTTCAGCAATCAAAGGTCCGAATAGGTAAATGCTGTCCACCTCGAATTGGGGTAAGCAGCTTCCTGCAAGAAAAGATCCCAATTGCGTTGAGAGACCAATTTATCAAATCCAAAGTTGATTAATTTAAGGTTTGGAAGAGCAGGGCAGAAAGAATCTCTCAAAGTATGAGACAGTCGACACGAGACGAGACGAGAGGCGCGAAACAGAGAAGATAAAGGCAGGAGAGGAGAGAAAAATGTGACAGCCTTTGTCGAGAGCCAAAGAGAAAGATGTAAGTTAGAGCTATTTAATGTCATAGTGTGGAACATTCCAGGCAGAGCAATGACATCTCCATAGAAACAAGCAGGTGACGGATCCTCCACCAGAAAAGTTACACAATGCACCTTTAAATTTTGGCTAGTAGCATATACTGGCAACATACTGTACTTCATTTATTTACTGACTGACACTATTCGAGGCTTGGGAATCCAGAGCAAAACAGGCTGAACCCATAAGGAAATAAATCCACATGTCTGAGCTAATAAGCTAATGCTAACACTAGACTTATAATTACTTTGGACGCTACCAAATTATTTACTGGCAAACATTTTCAGACAGGGCTAGCGGGAAGAGGAGGAATTTTCGAATCATGCTTATTAAAAGATTAAAAAATACATAGCACTTACTTTCTTTGTTTACTGACATCCAGTGTATGTATTTTTAAGTGTCTTTATTAAGCCGTGTTGACAGTCGTAAATATTTCAGCACTTCAGCGAAGCACATTTCACTTGAATGTAGTTTACAAAGCTATTTATTTGAATGACTCAGCTAATATTTATTAATACAATTGAATATATTGCTGTAATATTTTGTTACTGCTGAATTAATGTATTGAACTTGTTTACATACAACTAGTGCTATTTTACCTTTGTTGTGTGCACACTGAGGATAATGATATTAGGCTAAAGCTGCTTATAAAGTTGTTTTATAACGTTTCCAGACACTAAGGAGTGATTCAGGCAGAGCGTTTTGTTTGTTTGACTCGTGGCTGTTGTAAGATGGTTAGAAAGTGATTTTAAGCTTCTTCAGTGTGCAAGTGCAAGGGATTTTACGTGGTAGTTAAGAACGTGCCGAAATCACTACACTAGTTTGTTGCCTTGACAGACTCACTTCCACAGCGAGATTTCCGCCGAGGCAACACTGATCTGCGCCGTTTTTTGGCTTCTGACAGTATTCGACCGCCTCTAGCAACGGACTTTAGCTTCAAACGTGCCGGAGTTCCCCTTTAAGAACTGTTCAATACCCATTAACATATGAGGTGGTTTTATCGTTAGTCTCCCGCCACAGCACTGCCCTCGCTCCAGCGCTCACTCACAGCCTTCATCCCTCCCCTTCACACATTCTTCCCTGAACCACTTACCACACAAGGTCAAATTTATTCAAACATTACGTCAGAACACAAATTTTAAGTCAGAGGATTCAGTAAATATATAGAGATGAGATGTTATATGCTTTATAATCTGTATGAGGGCAGGTTGAAAAATAGTGATTATAATAGAAATCAACGGTGAATTACAGGCATTTCCATGGTTGACCACAAAAGGTAAAATGACGTCATCCTCCAAAGAATATGTCAGAACACTAATTTGAAGCCAGAGGTTTCAGAAAATATATCACACTAGGGCTGGGCGATATGGACCAAAAAATATATCTCGATATATTTTGCTATATCTCGATATACGATATATATCTCGATATCTTTACAGGAAAAATAACCCCCTCCCACACTACTGCAAAAACAACAGACAAATTTTATCTGATTAATATTCATTTAGTACTGCACTTAAACACTCTGTGCCCCTTTTTGGACCTTCACCCACAGTTTAAAACCCTCTTCTTTAAGAGAACTTCCACTGGTACTTTAAAGAAAACTACTTCAAAGTGAAAAAAGTGGCTAGGATTTTTAAACCTGTATTTTGACATTCCAAACTGGAGTAACATTCTCTTGTTTTAAAGTGATGTTTAGTCTCTGCACATTTACCAAACCAAATGCACATTGTGAAAAATATGACCGCACTCAGTATTCAGACCTTGAGTCTGTGACAAGACCGAGTCCAAATGCGCTCGCTTTAGAGAAGGAAGTTCAGCGGTGTGGGGGTGTCTAATGAGTGGTGGGGCAGGTGTGGGTCCTGCTGCGGGGCGCTCCTCGTTTAAGGTGGGCGTGGGTGTGTTTTGAAGCGGAGTTTGTTCGTATGAGTGATATTAGCCACACGCGGAGCTCGTATGCTGGAGTCGTGCGCGGTCGGAGGTGTCATGTGGTTGCGCTCGCGCTGGGCAGGTGCATTTAGAAAGTTTAACTCGTCACGTTGCGTCTGTGCGCAGTTCTCCTTATTGTGGCTGCAGAAGCACTCGCACAGAGGCGCCTGTTTGTTTTCCCCGTTCACACAACGAAATATTTACTCGCAAATGCGAGTGAAATGGACGCACTGGAGAGCCCTGGTCCTAGTCTTGGTTTAGTCCGCAACTGAGCCCCAGGCTCTGCGGCCGCGTTTAGTCCTGGTTTAGTCCTAGTCCTGGTTTAGTCCGAGGCCAGCTCCGGGCTCCACGGAGGAGCTCGGGGAACAAACGCGAGGAGGCGAGTGCGGCACAGAGAAGGCAAAATAAGCGAAGCGGCAAAACCAGAAGTAAAGGTAAGCATTATAGCGATATATCGATATGTCAGAATTCATATCGAGTTTCAAAAATATCTTGATATATTTTAAATATCGAGATCTCGCCCACCCCTATATCACACTTAGATATTTCATGCTTTACACTTTATACAATGGCAGGTTCAAAAACAGTGATCATTTTTGTGTTCACGGGCGCACAAAGCCAGGATCTTTCCTAGCACAAATTACAATAGGCTACAATTATAAAACTGGAAAATGTTAAAACACAATGCACTATTTTGCCAAATATCAGCTCATTTGCTGAAAAATGAAGACGTTATGCAAGAAACAAAAGTCAAGTGTGATTGAGGGTTAAAATAAAATCTATCCTTCGCCTGCCGCCACTGCTCAAATGTGTGCGAATGAAACAAAACACTCCAGGACTGTTTTTGAGGTGCTAACAACATTCTAACATGGCATAAAGTTCACAAGAATCACTTTTAATATGGGACCTGTGCTCTAAACAGCAAAAGAAACAAACAAACAAAAAAAACTCTTGTGTGGGCCCTTAGCTGGAGGATATTACCAACGATGCCTGAGCCCGGATGCCCAGAGGAAACCAGACACAGAGAGAACCTGCAAACGCTGCACAAAAAGGCCCGGGGATCGAACCCAGAACCTTCTTGCGAGCCAGTGCTAGTGTCAGTGCGAGCCACTCTGCATTTAACTTGAGACGTGTGGTGGCAGACAGGAAGCTGTAACTTTAAGCATGTTTTGCTCTTCCACAGATGCAGAGGTGACTTCCTATAAGCACCACAAAAGTCCGACTCCTTTGGATTTTGCATGGGCCTAGTTTACTGACCCTTGGTATTTCTAATAAAAAAGTTTTTTTTATTAATTTTGGAAATCCACTGTTATGAAGTGACCATTTTTGGTGGGTCATTATAGTAGCTTGGTAGGTTGTTATGGTAAGATTTGTTTAAAGCTCCATTGTGTAACTTTCTAGACAAAATAATGACTGAAATAAAATCATGTTTTATCATTTTGGCCGTTTTATTACATTGAAAAGTGTGGAAAAACCTGCCTCTTCACGGTCAGCGAGCTTCGTGTCCACAAACCTTAAACTTTTTATTTCTTGCAGGTGATGTATGATAATATTTTAAAGTGGGTAATGGGCTAGGAAATGTGCTTTTATATTCACTGCAAAAAGCAATATCAGGTCTAGGTTAAAATGATTTAAATTAAGAACATTTTACTTTATTTGAGTAGATTCTACTTCGATCCATCCATCTTCTCCCGCTTAATCCAGCTGGGTCGTGGGGGCAGCTGTTCGCCGCCCAGTCCCCTGTGCACCTGCCCAGTCCCCTGTGCACCTGCCCCCCTTATAACACTCCAGTCATAACTCAGCAGCAGGACATTGTGGTTTTGTAAGTTTCACTTGTAGAGGTGTTGCTTGTTCCTCTTTAACAGAAATGTGAGCTGACATCCTGAATGAGACGCACAACTTTCAACATGAATATCTGCCAAATCTTCACCTTATTTTTTGGTGAGTACATGAAAAAAGTGTTTGCTACATTTATAGAAACGGTCAAATATGTGTTTTACGTATGTGTGTGTGTATTATGACAGGTTAGACCACCCATTTCACTAAAACTTAGTTAAAGGTGCACTGTGTAGCTTTTCTGGTGGAGGATCCACCACCTGCTTGTCTCCATGGAGATGTTATTGCTTTGTCTGTGGAGAGGTGCCCCTATTCATACTGAAAAAAACAATATCTAGATAAGTTAAAATGACTTAGTGCTGCCACTAACGACTAATTTTCTAACGATTAATCTCTCGACTAATTTTTCGATTAGTCGACTAATCTAAACGACTAATTAAAAAAACAAAACAAGCGGCTCTAACACACACAAGTGTGTGCATTAGATTTTCCCGGGAGGTTACCTTGTGTGTGCTGTGCGTGCGAGTTGCAAAGGTTATTGCTGTTATGTCTGTTGTGTGTGCTCATTCGACAATGTTGAACAACGATATGCACACACAATTTAACGAGTATGCACGAGCAGCATATTGCAACGGTATTCTCAATACCTCATGCATCGTGGTCGTGCTCCTGTGATAAGCCAAAGAAGTCTTACAGAGTGTACAAACCACTCTATCACCATCTGTCCGAAAGTATTCCCAGACTTTCGAGGCTTTAGGTCTTGGTCTAGAAGAAGTCGCCACTGTTCTTGGATCCGACTCTGACCCACCGGCCGCTGCCATTTTCATACCGCTCTCAAATGCTCAAATCGGGGGAAGGGGGAAGAGAGAAAGAGAGAGACCAGCCAGCAGAGTGCGCACGGCAAATACTTCCTCAAGTTTGTTTTCTTTGGCGGTGCCATTATTTACCACTGCTGTTAGCCTTTGGTGAAGCCGAGGTTAGCCACCTCGGCGTCAACCCCGGATGTAGCCGCTGTCAGCAGCACCGGTGTCCGCCTGGGGCGCAGCCGCTGCCCGCCGCACCGGTGTCCGCCTCGAGTGCAGCCGCTGTTAGCCGCGCCGGTGTCCGCCTCGGGCGCAGCCGCTGCCCGCCGCACCGGTGTCCGCCTCGGGTGTAGCCGCTGTTAGCCGCGCCGGTGTCCGCCTCGGGTGTAGCCGCTGTTAGCCGCGCCGGTGTCCGCCTCGGGTGTAGCCGCTGTTAGCCGCGCCGGTGTCCGCCTCGGGTGTAGCCGCTGTTAGCCGCGCCGGTGTCCGCCTCGAGTGTAGTACTACTAGTGGTGTGGAGGGGAAATACCTGATCTCAGGCAAGCAAAAGGTCTCTGGACGAGCCGTTTGAGACCAAAAATAAATAAAGGCGAATATTCAACCAAAAAAATTGTATTCGACTCATTTTCACATTCGATTACGTCGACAACGTCGAATAATCACGGCAGCACTAAAATGACTTAAATTAAGACCATTTTACTTTGAGTTGATTCAACTTGACAAGTAAAATGATCTGCCAGTGGAATCAGTGTTTTTCCATAATTAATAAAGCAACATTCAATTTTGTTTTTGTTTTGTCTTATTTTAAGTGCACAAAGTTATTGTTTTTCTTATTTTAAGTGTAGCAAGATGTATTTTCATATTTTAAGTACAAAAAGTCTTAATCCACCGGCAGATAATTTTACTTGTCAAGTGAAATTTACTCAAATCATGATAAAACTTTTAATCCAAGTCATTTTATCTTGACTAGATTTTGTTTCTTCCAGTGAATTTGTGTATTTTTTAGCAACAGAAACACCTGTAATGAATAAATGCTACATATGTTTAATGTCATATAATGGAACATCCCAAGCAAAGGAATAATATCTCCATGGAGACAAGCAGGACCTTCCACCCGAAAAATTCCACACTGCACCTTTAACACATCTATATCGAGCTATAAGATATTATAAAGAATCCAGTGTAATTTTTACTTGTTTTTTTCAGTTTTGGTAGTTTTTTTTTTTTTTTCATTTTATTTCCTGGTACCTAACAACCCTACTGTTTACAAGGGCCAAATTTAGTTTAGTTGTTTATTGTTTATTTCATTCATAAAGTATGTTGATGTTTATGTCACTCATAAAGTATAAAGTGACATTAACAGTGTCACAACATCAAACATGCAAGAAATGAATGAAAAAGAGCAGAAAGAAGAGTCATCTTATGTTATCTGTCCTCTTTTCCCTTTTCTAGACACATCAACACTGATAATACCTGAGAAACATTTAAAATCAGGACATTTCATTTTAGTCACAATCATTAATCAGTTGCAAACAGAAATCTTCACTTTTATGCAACTTAGTTTTCTTTTTCATACATACACATTACACTGGATTTAATGTGTTTTTAAAAGCCGTCATTGTACTTGATCCTCTGATTTCTTTTTCAAGACCATTTCATCTCAAACTGTTTTGAATATGTAATATAAGATCATTTGAAGGATACTTAAGTCAACAATATCGCACATTTTCAACACTTTAAGTTTGACAAATAATGGGTTGGACGGCTCTCGAGGCCCTTTTCTGTAAAATAAATAATGGCTGTAGGTAAGTTTTACATGTTGACCCCCAAATTTCCACACAATACATAAAATATGGTGCGATTATAGTTATACAAGGTTAATAATGCTGCACTATTTAGTGAGAACTTAACTTTACGCAGCACAGCAATTGTTTTGGAAACTTTGCCTTTAATGTCATTTATATTCCCTTTATTGATGCCGTCCTTGTGCGTAAATTATAGGGGTGTGTTCAAAAAATCGATACGGGGATACATCGTCGTGGGCCTCTTGGCGATACACGTATCGATACGGAGGCATCAGTATCAATATTTTACATGCAACAAACATTATTTATCAAGCTTCACAAACTGAATCTGATAAGTGATCCTTGCTTGCAATGCGCATTTCGTATTGTCAAAGGCAGCATTCCTTCTGCACTACAGCCTTGTTAAGGCCATATCTTAAGTTTAGCCTTGTTCAGCCATGTTTACACCCACCCGCCCGCCAGCGGGCGATTACACAACATTAAAAAGTCAAGCCAGATATTCATTGTACCGTAAATTCCGGACTACAGTGCGCACCCGATTAAGAGCCGCATGCTCAGATTTATGAAGAAAAATCAATTTTGTAATTATATGAGCCGCACCATATTATAAGCCACTGGCCAAAGACTAGGCGGGGGGTTTGCTTCTGCGTCCCCGACGCCTGGAGCGCCTCGGGGACGGGCCGCGGACGCGGCCCCCCACTGAACTCTGGGGACGGACTCGCTCACTGGTGACACTTGGGACACACACGCACCACAGGCACTTACACACCTTTCACACACTTAGGACACACACATGCGACATGCACATACACACCTTGGCGCTCTGGGAATAAACCACCCTCAATGTTCATCTCGGTAGCGATCGCTTTAGCCTTCAGTCTGATTTGTACAGTGGAAACACCGCGGCCGCCTGCTCTTTGCATGTTAACCCAGTCCTCCAGAAAGTTTTCAAGCTCAGGCCATCTGCTATGGTTATTTCTGAAAGCTTTGGTTGTCTTTTTACATTGGCTCACTTCTTCTTGCTGGAGCCTCCACCTTCACACCATCGACTCGTTTATGCCAATTTTACGGGCAGCAGCTCGATTTCCTTCTTTAACTGCCAGAGTGATCGCTTTTAGTTTAAAAGCTGCATCATATGCTTTTCGTCTGGTATTCTCCATGTTGATGAGGGTTAGCAGAAAGACTGAAATAAGGAAGTTGTGATTAATCATACAATTTCATTGGACCTCAGTGAACTACGTATTCATTTTATTGGTCCATGTTTTTCCCGCGATGGAAAAAAAAAAAAAAAGCCGCTTCATATTACGAGCCGCAGTGTTGAAAGTGTAGAAAAAAAGTAGCGGCTTGTGATCCGGAATTTACGGTACTTATTTTTCCAATATTGACATGCTATACATCGTTTGAAAGCTTAAAACAACCATATCATTCATTTTATGCCACACAGCGAGCCCAAAGAGCCATAACTTATAATTCCCGAAAATATTCATCGCATTTCTTACTTTTGAGCCGGTTCTGTCGGACCGAAACGGGTCTAGTCCAGGAATAGCTGTGCTCAATTAGTCCATAACAATCCACAGAAAAAGAATATCCAGTTGCTTTTTTCATAAAATAATTCCATGTGGAGAAATAATCCAGAAAGTCCGAGTTTGTCTGAATGGATGAGCGATGCATCTCTCTACTACTCTCGCTCTTGTCCTTAGCATAGCTAAACGCTTAGCTCCTGTTAGCGGTGTGGGGGATGTTTGTTTTCTCCACACTCTTAGCTACAAAACAAGCGTATCCAGGCTTCGGTCCGGCTACGGGGCGCCGCGCTACAGCTTGGGGAACAAAACGAGTGCGTCCAGTTAGCAGCGTATTACCATGACCGAGGGACAGTTCCACGGCAAAACCTCTTCAGTCATTGGTTCTTTCAGGAAATGATTGACAGATCTGAGTAGCCTATGAAAAGATGATTTCAGCGGTGGGCCCCATGTGGGGCAGAGGTGCTGTAGTGTAGCTCCATGCGCTCTGTGTATGGGGACTCTCTCTCTCTCCTCCTTTTACGCACACTCACTAGTGGAGGCACACGAGACATATGGAGCGAAATTTTTTGGCTTGTTTTAGTTATTTATCTTAAGAAAACATGCCTAAATTTCAGAAGATGGTTTATTTATTATACATTACATCTTATTACAGTTTGGAACATCTGGTACATATTTGAACACTTGTGCCGAGTGCGGGTGTTAACAGGTTAATCAAGGGCAGATCCTGCCTTACAGCCTTCTTCTGTTACATTGCAAATGATGCGCTACACCAAAATAAAAAATAACATTTGAGTTAACATCTGTCTTTTTTTTTAATTATAGGTTACGTAATGTAAAATATCGGGATACATATCGCCTTGAAAACCATGTATCGGGAAACCCCTGTATCGCGAATCATATCGTATCGAGACCCCTGTATCGCGAATCGTATCGTATCGCAAGGTTATTGGCAATACCCACCCCTAGTAAATTATCTCTAAGCTTTGGATGAAATTTTTGACAGGTAGATCTCACTGCTATTTCCTGTATTTTTGTACTTTTCAAGTGACAATTAACTGATGTGAAACTATGATATTTACCACAGATACTTTCCCACCAAACCAAGCTGTGTGCACCCATTTAACCCATTTGTGTTTCTGAACAGTTTTGTGCAACGGCCCACGACTCACCAGAGGACACAAAATTTCTGTAACTGAAGGAGAAGACGTCACAGTCAGTTGTTGGTTTCTCTTCCCTGGAAGAAACAAGATTTTCTGCAAAAATGACTGTCAAAATAAAGAAGACATTTTGATGCAGACGTCCAAAGAAGAAGCATGGAAAAAAAGATACAGCATCAAATCTAGGAAACATACATTTTATACGATGGACGTGACAATCAAAAACGTGACCAAGTCGGATTCAGGAAAATACCAGTGTTTGTTACAGAGATCAATACGAAATGGTTTCTTTGAATTTATAATTGAAGTCACTCATGGTAAGTGAATACATTTATATACAAAGCTATAATATAGACCAAAATACAACTTTAGACATCCCACATTACACAAAATGGATTCTTGTGAGCTTTAAGCCATGTTATGATGGAGGTACCTGATCAGAAACATACTTGGAGTTGGGTTGTGTCTTTAAAAACACAGTGAAGCACTTCCTGTATTACCACATGACATCACAAGGTGGAAAAGAGTTTGGACACATCCTAAATACGCAGGGTTTGTGTGTTAAACATGCATGAGTGAAACAGAACACACCTCCAGGCATGTTTGTGATAAGGACAATATTATAACAAAGATCAGAAAATCGTGTGATATGGGCCCCGTGACTTCATGTTTTACAGACTTAGTTCCAAATCCAAAAGTTATTCTCAAACCCAGTGTCACGCCTTCGACCTCCTGTGGATCCACCGAGCTGCAGACGCTTCCTCTCACGATATCCAAAGAGCCTCCTCACACTGAATACAAGCAGCCGCTGCAGACCTCCACAGTGCCACCTTCTGCACCTTCAGGTACTACACTTTTCTGACCTATTCTTTTCATTTCAGAAACATGTCAAGGAGACTTAATAAAATACTCCTCACATATTTCAAATTAAATCACTTTTTGTAGCTTTTTTTTTTTTTTTTTTATTAAAGTGCCAGTCTGTAACTTTCTGGAGGTGGAAAGTCATCTGCATGATTCCATGGAAACAGAAAGTTAAACCCACACTTCAGAACATGGAGATTGAGATACATGTCTTATAACACACTGTGGAACAGGGATGTGCACAGGCAGTTTGAGGGGCAGCTGCTCTGGCCTGAAGAAAGGGCACAACCCCCTCCTTCCCCCTTTTGCTGAAAAAATATGATATATTATTACACTCAGTCACTCTAACTAGGCCCACTACTTATTAATCCTCGAAGACCTACGGTACCATATACGATAATGAGGAATATGTTTTATATAACCGCACTTAACTTTCTAACCGTGAAAGATAGAAACTTACTTTTTTTCTCTCTGAAAGTGCAGAGATAGAGGTTTCCGTACATATCTGCGGCATTCTCCTACGTCACACTCACTGTGTGATGTCGTGTGTAAAACGAGTGTCCAATAGGAACTTTGTTTTCTGTCAAACTCATTTGCTCCGTCCATTTTGATCGGCCAAAACTTTGCCAAAGAGTGAAGTGAGTCAAGATGGTCGACTCCTCTCGGCTGTGTATGTTTATAACGATTGAAGAAGACACTCTAAGTGGAGTTAATTCTCGCATACTTGGCAAATTACGCATCTTGGTGTGCGTAATTGCACATCCCTTTCTATTTTTATTTCAAAGTAGTGCTGCCGCGATTATTCGACGTTGTCGACGTAATCGAATATGAAAATGAGTCGACTACAATTTTTTTGGTCGAATATTCGCCTTTATTTATTTTTGGTCTCAAACGGCTCGTCCAGAGACAGGTGTTGTGAGATGTGTCTGTGGCTCAGTGAGAGAGAGAGAGTGGGTGGTTGTGTGCGCGCGCCGGGGGCGCGCGGGAGGTATGTCTGCGCGGACCAAGGGAGCCGGGTCTCGCTCTGGGTGTGTGTCCGCATGTGCTCTGGGAGAGAGGGAGACGGCGACCGGGCGAGTAGAGGAAAAGTAAGGATGCCATGCCTACAGTGTAGTGAGCGAATAAAGCCGACTCGACAGCGAAACTGCCTCCCTTTATTTACATTTTTTTTATATACACCGCAAGCGCACGAGGTCCTCAAAGGGAGTTAACTCCGGCCCTAGGAGAAGACGATCTCTCCTGTGCTCCCCAACCACAGTTAGGGGGCTAGAACAGGAAAAAGTTAACACAGGTATTTCCCCTCCACACCACTAGTAGTACTACACTCGAGGCGGACACCGGTGCTGCTGACAGCGGCTACATCCGGGGTTGACGCCGAGGTGGCTAACCTCGGCTTCACCAAAGGCTAACAGCAGTGGTATATAATGGCACCGCCAAAGAAAACAAACTTGAGGAAGTATTTGCCGTACGCACTCTGCTGGCTGGTCTCTCTCTTTCTCTCTTCCCCCTTCCCCCGATTTGAGCATTTGAGAAAATGCCAGCGGCCGGTGGGTCAGAGTCGGATCCAAGAACATTGGCGGCGACTTCTAGACCAAGACCTAAAGCCTCGAAAGTCTGGGAATACTTTCGGACAGATGGTGATAGAGTGGTTTGTACACTCTGTAAGACTTATTTGGCTTATCACGGGAGCACGACCACGATGCATGAGGTATTGAGAGTACCGTTGCAATATGCTGCTCGTGCATACTCGTTAAATTGTGTGTGCATATCGTTGTTCAACATTGTCGAATGAGCACACACAACAGACATAACAGCAATAACCTTTGCAACTCGGACTCGGAAGGTAACCTCCCGGGAAAATCTAACACACACACTTGTGTGTGTTAGAACCGCTTGTTTTTTTTTTTTTTAATTAGTCGTTTAGATTAGTCGACTAATCGAAAAATTAGTCGAGAGATTAATCGTTAGAAAATTAGTCGTTAGTGGCAGCACTATTTCAAAGGTTTATTTTACTCAAAATGAACAAATACAAATGTAATAAACACCATGGAAATGTGTAGCATATATGTTACCCAAAGCTAATAATACTGAGCTGGTAATAAGTAGGTAACAATGCGATTATAGCCAACATTAAAGTTGGATTGGGCTAGTTCAGAAGGCTCTAGATATCGACTCTAGGAGTGGAGTGGAAAACAAGGACTGAGACAGTTATTTAAAGTTGCTGGTACCATATATTGAAAAGACATACAAATTCAAAGACAATACAAATGCATGCGTAGTACGAAGAATGGCCATTCAGGAAAAATATATACATTCATAATCCGAGTTCAGAAAAATGTACATTCAAAAGACTCTGCCTTAGCAATTTAAATAGTCCATATGTAAACAGCAGAAAAGCTCGACTATTGATTTGTCTGACGTATGACACGCAAAGAGTTCGTGGCGTGGAGATTGTCCATATAGTGCTGAGGTAGGTTGTGCGAAAGTGCGAGTATGAATGGGATCCAGAATGATTAGCCACGAGCCATGCGAACAGACAAAAGAGTTCAAAAACGGGGTACAAATGTAAAGAGCGGCTACAGGAGCTTCCTACCAGCCCAACCGAGCAGGTGAGGGTCACGATACTGTGTCCGGGCTGAGGGTATATGCCAGGCCTGTTGCCTGGGTTCAGTTCAGTTCAGTTCCTCAAGGTTCTAGCTCGCCATCCGATCTGGCCTGCACAAGAACAGGACCAAATCAATAAATCATGTGCACATCATAATTCCATCCAATCAATAAATAAACAGTGTATTTATAAATCAATCAATGTACCAATATCAGTGCTAAATATTGAGGATCAATATCGAAAGTTCATAATAAATAACATTAGCATATGTAGTTAATCATCATGTTGTCCAATTATCCATGTATTGTATGAACAATTAAATCCAAGAAATAACAGTACCAAGTGTACCCTTTAAAGTACATGAAGTGCAATATACTGCATTAGAATCCACAGGCTCCAACCAATTACTAAGTTTGGGCCTTAGCATGTATCCAATTGCAACCAAACTTCACACACAGTTAGACAATAAGTTGGTAAAATCTCAATATAAATTGCACTTCACTTAGTTAAATACATTTTGAGAAATAGGCATAAAAGACAAGGCTAACCGCTCCATTCAAATCAATGGACTCAGCTAGGCTAGGCTAACTCATGCGTTTGAATGAGAGGCTAAGCTACATGTTAGCACAACTCACCAATTCGGGTTTTAACGCGTACTCGCGCTCTTTTCCGTAGTGGTCGGGACCCAGTAGTCAGCTCCTAAAGTTCCGACAGTAATTGCATTTAATGAACTGACAAAATACAGCGAAATAAACTATAAAAGTAACTTTAACCCACCTGTAGCATCTGCCCTGGAATCCTATGCCTCGCGCTGACCGGCGCGTCTAACTTCCTGTTAATATGCTGCCTGATTGGCGGTACAGCGGTCACGTGACTACGTCACTAACGTGATAACGTCGGCGCAAAGTGTTCTGAATATTAAATAGTAGGAGAACGGCTCTGGAGCAGGGTTTTTCTCACCTGGGTTACAAATGCATTACAAGTGATTTGGCTCTGTTCTATGCTCTGGTCCTGGACTTTACAGGAGCTGTTTCCATGAGGCACCAGAAAAGTAATGGAGCAATTACACTTTTTGTTTTTGTTTTTAGGGCAATAAGGATATTTTTAATTTACTTACTTTATATTTTGCATTTTTGTAGCTGAGGCCCTAAATTAAGCATTTTGTATGTCCAAAAAGTGGTTTATGTTATGTTATTTTTTTTTTTCATCTCTATTTCTGGTCCTATAGCTTTTATTACAGTCACATGACCCAGCTACAGCAGCAGATTGTGAAATAACAGGCTGTACTGAACAAAAGGATGTATAACACTTCATTATAGGGTAAAAGGGGCAGTTTTAAAAGCAAAATTAAGAAAAAAAATTCAGGCGAGGAGAAATGTACTAAAATTGCCCTTAGGTCTTCAGCGGGTTAAATACTATTACTCCAAACTATTGTATGTAGGAATAACGGGCTGCTCTATCTGATTATTTAGGTTAAACGTGGCAAAAGTTGAACCTGGATTTACCTTTTTCATAAAACTTGATGGTGATCATTTGTTATACATCTCAATCTCACCTTTTCCAACAACATCCAGACAGATGGTCAAACCACAACAACCGGGACAGTCTCTTCTTACTTTGCGCGTGCAGGTTCAGGTCATAGTCGCTTGTAGCTCTGAGGCTCTGTAAACAGAACAGAGTCGCCCTAATGTAAGTGAATGAGGCGAATATTTTATTTTCACTTTCAAATCTAGGCAGGGCAACTTCATTCGAGGAGGGCATACGGGCAGTTGCCAGGGAAAACAGAGCAGCCCCCTGTGCACGTCCCACCTGTGGAACATTATAACCAAAGGAAGTCAGGTTTGTGGAGATGCAAGCCTGTTCAGAGTAACAGCGCAAGTTTTTAAGTAAAAAAAACAACATGCTTTTATTTTTATTTCATGGCAAAAAGTCACATGCTGTGGCTTTAAAGGTGCCACACCAACAGAAAATTTACACAGTGCAATTTGTTCGAGTAGCTTTAATATACAGTTGTGCTCATAAGTTTACATCTCCTGGCAGAATTGATGATTTCTTGGTCCAGAAGCTGCACATGGGACGTACTTGGATATTCCAACATGATAATGATCCAAAACACAAAGTGGACCTGTTACTGGCTCCAGCAGAATGAAGTGAAGGTTCTGGAGTGTTCGTCTCTTCTGACCTCAGTATCACTGAGCCTCTGGGCAGATCTCGAACTGCAGTTCAGACAAGAGCCCAAGAATTTACAGGAACTGGAGCCTTTTGCCAAGAAGAATGAGCAGATTTACCATCAGAGAAAATAAAGAGCCTCATCCAAAGACTGAGTGAAAGAAAAGTTTTTGTGTTAACATTCATATTCTCTGAAAGAAATCAATCAAATTCTGTCAGGTTTATAGATTATAGATAAAGGAACAACATTTCCATGGAAACAAACAGGAGAAGGCCCAGGTTTGTGGAGAAGCAAGCCTACCCACAGTATGGACACATGTTTTGGTTTTTGGCTAGAAAGTTACATATTGTGGCTTTCAGAAATGATAAAGATTCAATTTGTGATAAAGCGATAAACGTGTTACAGATCATAACTTGTGTTGTGTACTTTGTTCACAGGGGTGTTGTACTATGTAGGTATATCCACGGTTGCTGGTGGGGTTGTTTTATCAGTGGTTTTATTGTTGTTACACCGGAGAAGCAACAGAAACAGAACAGAAGGTAAAGCACATGACATATATTTAAGTACTTTTATTTGAGTTTAATCAATTTCATGTCTTTTAATGGTTTGGACAGAGAATCCTGTGAATACAAACAACATTCAAATACTAGAAGTGAGTTCAATCTTAACTTTTAACTTCATTGTGTTTTTCATTGAATCAGTCAAGACTTAAAAGCAAAACCAATTAATTTTAAAGGGCCCATGTGACATTACTATTTTCTGATCTATGTTATAATGTTGTTTCTGCATCACAAACGG
The DNA here is from genome assembly GCA_030686955.1 of Odontamblyopus rebecca. NCBI lineage: Eukaryota > Metazoa > Chordata > Actinopteri > Gobiiformes > Gobiidae > Odontamblyopus > Odontamblyopus rebecca. The sequence continues at coordinate 12,610,255 of CM060654.1, forward strand.
ACCTGGATTTGCGTTTTGTTTCAGTTACACATGTTTAACACACAAACCCTGCATATTTAGGCCCGGTTCTTTACTCAAACAGAACAAACTCTATTCCACCTTGTGATGTCGCGTGGTAATACAGGAAGTGCTCCCTTTATGGAGTTTTTAACCTCCCAAAAAAGGGTCGCTGTTCATTTGAAAACTCACTCCATGACATCACAAGGTGGAACAGAACATTTTGACCTTTGGTGATAGACAGACTAATAGAAAAGGGTGTTTTTGGTGAAGTAACAACATTCTAACATCTTTAATACTAGATCCAGTTTGATTTAGCTTTTGCATGGTTTGTTTGTCACAATTTTATAAAAGATCGATTTGATTTCTTACATTTCTTTCACATTACAGGATGACCAGCTATATGAGGAGATACAAGAGGACTTAAGCCACAACGCAACCAATATAATTCAAAATTTAGAGATCTACAGTCTGGCCACAGCACCCAGTGACCATTCCTGTATATGACGTATATAACTTCGCAATCATATCTATTTATTTAGTCTTTTTCCCTGTATTTTTTTGTACTTTGGTGACAACAAGCTCCCATTATATTTGTTTGTTTTATTTTATGTATTTATTTCAAGCAGGTCAGTGAACATAAGAAATAAATTTGCATGTATCCAGTACACCGTTTCACATTTTTGTTCTGATGTAAACTTGAAAAGGAGTGGGAAGAAGAAAATCTTAAATGCCACCACTGTCTTTCATTATAACTGAAATGCTTTGTTTTATTTTTCTTTCCATATTTATTTTATTTAGATTTTGTATATTTACAGTCATATAAAAATAAAGTTGCAAAATGTTCAAGAGCCACATTTGTGTTTCTGATTACAAACAAACTGACAGCAGGGGCGGAGCTTGAGCTGTAGATACCTGCTGGACCAATCACACGGTTCCTTATATCTCCTGACTCCGCCCCCTCACGCCGCACTCACAGCCAAGAGCTGCAAAAGAGTTACCCGACCAGCCAGAACCACGCGCTTTCACAAAACTTTACGAAGACGAGTGGGTCTGGAACAATCTCCCGTCTCCCTGATTTCAGAGGGCGTGATTGACAGGCGGATGAGCCAATCAGAGAGACGCATGCTCCATTCGTGTCAAAACAAACACGGCGGCTTACACGTGAATAAGGAGAAAGATCTACAGAAAGGACTCGGAAACGGTGCAGGGAGCGCCGTAGGGCCCAGGGGGAGATGGGGCCAAAGCACCATCCCCCACCAAGAGCCCACGGGACAGACCCCGGCAGCCACAGCCGACCACCGCTCCCGGTGGAGAGGGCTCCTGCAGAGGAAACACTGGAAATCTTAAAAATATATCGAAAATGAATACATGTAATAAAATGTGTATAATAAAAACAAGTAAAAGTATAAAATTTAAATCAAAAGCTAAGTTAAAAAGGTGAGTTTTGAGCCTGTGTGATATGACCGTAGAGAAAATAGTACCAAGCAATTACGAGGTCTGACTATTTCTTGTCTTGTGATGCAAATGGATCACTCTTTTAAACACATATTGTTTGGAGAAGTAAAAAGCTTATTTTCATGACCCCAGACAACTTGCCGGACACTTTCGTCAGCACCGAAACCTGGGAAGAACTGGGCTCACCGGACGCTGACGGGAGGTAAGTCAGTGTTGATGCACGACACTGCTGACGGGGATGTCACACAGATTCATGTTAAAAACCCAAACTATCCCTTTAATTCTAACACATTCACAGACATTTACAGGCTCATTTGTGCACATTTAAACTGGAGTGCATGTGTGTCTGGAAAATATGATTTTACTGATATTTTACTGATGTAAAACTACAGAAACTATGAACATATTCACTCACCCATCTTAGACACACACGTAAGATTTACTGTCTGGCGGATGGACGGGCGCGCGCTGTAGCAGTTGGCATCTCTCCATTTTGTGCTTGGTAACAAAACTGCACAGTGTTCATTAGAGTTAAAGTTGTCGCGTAAAGAGCTCCAGTATCTGTAGGTGCTGGTGCTGCCATCAGACCACCTCCTGTAGAGGCCGATCCAAATGCTGTCCGTCAGGGTCAAAGAATCAACTGTGCTCTGGTCATTTTGGTTTTCAATGTGAGCCAGGAAAAATTGGAAATTGGAATTGGAAAAATTACAAGGTGCACCTTAAAGTATAACTGACAAAAAACAAGATAATAAAAGCTCTGGTATTGGAAGAAATGAACAAAGGGCTCATAACTCTCATGTCATCATTACTGCAAACAACTGTACAACGTTTATGGAAAACCGATTAATTCAATTCATGTCTAAATCATCATATGCACAATAGTCTGTTTAACTGAATCAATAATTCAATCAATCAGTCAATCAATCAATCAAACTTTATTTATAAATGAATGACGGCAAACCCGGCCCATAGTCACAAGTCCAAGTGTTTGCAGCTATGCCCGTCGTCCCAGTCCTTCCGGACAGCCACACTGGGGCTTTGAACAGCTGCCTCAGTAATCTGAATTTTCCAGAAAAAAAAACAGGGCCACGCCTTAATCCGCAAGAGTTCGGCAATCAAAGGTCCGAATAGGTAAATGCTGTCCACCTCGAATTGGGGTAAGCAGCTTCCTGCAAGAAAAGATCCCAATTGCGTTGAGAGACCAATTTATCAAATCCAAAGTTGATTAATTTAAGGTTTGGAAGAGCAGGGCAGAAAGAATCTCTCAAAGTATGAGACAGTCGACACGAGACGAGACGAGAGATGCGAAACAGAGAAGATAAAGGCAGGAGAGGAGAGAAAAATGTGACAGCCTTTGTCGAGAGCCAAAGAGAAAGATGTAAGTTAGAGCTATTTAATGTCATAGTGTGGAACATTCCAGGCAGAGCAATGACATCTCCATAGAAACAAGCAGGTGACGGATCCTCCACCAGAAAAGTTACACAATGCACCTTTAAATTTTGGCTAGTAGCGTATACTGGCAACATACTGTACTTCATTTATTTACTGACTGACACTATTCGAGGCTTGGGAATCCAGAGCAAAACAGGCTGAACCCATAAGGAAATAAATCCACATGTCTGAGCTAATAAGCTAATGCTAACACTAGACTTATAATTACTTTGGACGCTACCAAATTATTTACTGGCAAACATTTTCAGACAGGGCTAGCGGGAAGAGGAGGAATTTTCGAATCATGCTTATTAAAAGATTAAAAAATACATAGCACTTACTTTCTTTGTTTACTGACATCCAGTGTATGTATTTTTAAGTGTCTTTATTAAGCCGTGTTGACAGTCGTAAATATTTCAGCACTTCAGCGAAGCACGTTTCACTTGAATGTAGTTTACAAAGCTATTTATTTGAATGACTCAGCTAATATTTATTAATACAATTGAATATATTGCTGTAATATTTTGTTACTGCTGAATTAATGTATTGAAATTGTTTATATACAACTAGTGCTATTTTACCTTTGTTGTCTGCACACTGAGGATAATGATATTAGGCTAAAGCTGCTTATAAAGTTGTTTTATAACGTTTCCAGACACTAAGGAGTGATTCAGGCAGAGCGTCGTCTCTTCACAGCCAGACCTCACGTAACTCCATGACCTTGAAGACATGAGTCTTCCCACAAGGAGCCTGGACAGAGCCTGGACAGAAAGAAACATGGATCCTGCCCTAATGATAAGCTCCGGGCCAGCTGTGGGCCTGCTCTGTACGCCTTTGTTCCAGAGATGTTAAAGGCACAATATGAATTTTATAATGACTGGTAGAAATGATTACATTCTTCATTACAAGGCATATATTAAAGACACACAATGAATTTATAATCAGTAGGAATGACCGGACACCCATTTGGACCCAGCCAGAGTCCATCTGAGCACCTAGTCGCACCTTTGGCAAGCCAGTAGGATTGTTCCTGTGGAGAGCATCTCCGTTGAGCCTCAACAATATGCGTGATATCCAATGGTTGCACAGTGTCAGGAATTTGGACCATGATCATATTTTGTGAGGAGTGGTAACCTGCAGCGCACTTGGCAGCTTGGTCAGCTGCATTGTTACCCTGAGAGACAAAAGAATTTTGTTTACAATGCCCTGGCACTTTAACAATAGCTACTTGCACCGGGAGCTGGAGAGCCACGTCCAGGCAGTCCATGAGTGCTTTGTGAGCAATAGGTTGGCCCTTGGCGGTGAAATAACCATTTCTTTTCCAAGCGGCTAGATCAAGAACAGCTGCCGAAACAGCATAGGCTGAGTCAGAATAGATTGTAACCTTGTCACCTGCAGAGTGTTCCAGAGCTAAGCAAAGTGCTAACACTTCTGCTGACTGAGCTGATGGAGAGGCAGTGATGACATGAGTAGTGAGTGTAGAAAAGACGTGAGGTGTCCGACCCCCTGGGTCTGGATTCCCCTCGACAACGGCCGCTGCCGCTTTCAAGGAGCCATCACTGTGTCTCCAACAGCATCCATCTGGGAACAGCATACGTCCCTCTGCCAGAGGAACCGTGCTTAAGTCGGGTCGGGATTTGGTTTGTAGTGTCACAATGTGTGCACATTCATGTGAGCAAACCGAGATGTGATCCGCCATATTTACACCGACATGTTTGTATGTTATATTTGGGGCAGACACAATTTTCAAAAGTCTGGTTTGTCTCAAAGATGACATGGTGAATGATGCAGAAGCAACAAAAGAGACCACAGAGTGGTCTGTGCAAACAATCAAGGGGTGGCCCATCATCAGATGGGCTGTTTTTTTGAATAACTCGTGCCAGACCAGCCGCATAAAGTGCACAGTCTGGTTGCCTTGTTTCCATGGCATCCAATGGGGCACTGCAGTACATCAGGACAGAACGTCCCTCCGGAACCTTTTGAAAGAGTACTGCATTCACAACCGCCGGGGTCACTGCCACAACAAGGAAAAAGGGTTTGTCATAATTTGGGTTCGCCAATGTGGATGCAGCTGCAAGCTCATTGACCAATGCAAGAAAAATTTTGTCCGTTTCATCAGTCCACTCTAGTTCAGCGGTCAGATTCTTTGAGCCTTGGGCACGAACCAAAGCTCGCAGCCCGTCAGTTTTGTCAACATAGCATGGGATGTAATGGCGACTGTAGCCACAGAGGCCAAGAAAACACAACATGTCTTTGACAGTGACTGGTCTTGGGTGTCTCAAAATGGATGACCTGTGTTCTGCTGACATGGCTGTTCCCGAGGATGATACGACTCGTCCGAGAAAGGTGACAGATTTTCTGCAGCACTGAAGCTTTTTCTTTGACATCTTGAAGCCGAATGAGTGCAAAGCACGCAACAAAACATCAGTAGCTCGCAGACAAGAGTCAACGGTTGGAGCACCCAGCAAAAGATCGTCAACATACATCAGCAACTTACACTGGGGTGGGAGTGTCACGTCCATCAGCAAAGATTTCAAAACTTGGTTGAAGATTCCTGGGGAACACTTGTGTCCTTGCGGTAGTCTGGTGTACTGCAATCTGCAGCCCTTGTAAGTGAAGGCAAAGTACTTTGTACACTGTCTAGCCAATGGCAAGCAGAAGTATGCATTTGCCAGATCAATTGCAGTAAACCACTGCAAATCTGGCCCCAAAGATGTCAAAAGTCTGTGAGGATCTGGGACAGGAAGAACAGGAGTCTCCGTAACTTCATTAATGGCTCTCAAATCATGGGCCATTCTCCAGGTGTCACCTGTGGCTTTCAACACTGGCCGCAATGGGGTACTCCATGATGAATCTGACTGTTCTAACACTCCTGCATCCCACAGACCACAGTGTGTTTCTTCCATGCCCTCAGCAGCTTCTGGCCACCGATACTGGGCACGATAGACACCTGTGTTTTTAGCCTGATTACTCATTTCTATCACAACCTCTGGAATCTTGGTGCAATGTCCTACATCGTATAGTCCTTGGGACCAAACGCCTTCGGGGATTTTGTCTAACATGGCTGCTGCACTGTCATGGTCAGACAACTCATGTCCGTGATGTCTGTCAAGAATCTCATGTTGTAGAATGCATGTGTCAGTTGTATGAATGTGAATTCTGTATGCATCAGCTGTGGGTGAGAACTGAATGTCAGGTGTCTCACCAGGTTGCCAATCAGTGAGTGCATGCAATCTTTTAACCATGGGGCCTAATTTGCGTGCTTCATTTGTGGGTGCCAAGGCCAAAGAGATGTGTGGAAGTGCCTCATCCTCCATTTTATACCACTGTTTTTGTTCTTGAGTGAGATCACAAAGTGCCGTAACACCAATTTCAGAGATGTAAATGAATAATGATCTTACCTCCCACGAATCACCCTCAATTAGCCTAAACTCCTCACTGTACATTTCATCCTGATTTCTGTCATAAATGAGAGTGCAATGTAGAGGATCGATGGGCGGGTGGTATGGTCCCAGAGAACTAATCCAAGGTTTCCACAGCTGGAATACAGATCTCAGTCCCTTTGTTGTTGGTGTTTCTGGGTCAAGACACGCCCAGTAGATGTCAGCACTGTGTTTTTCAGACAGGTTTGGTTTCATGAGCCACTGTCCTGTATGTCCTTGACTAGAGCATGTGAATGTTTGTCCATTTGAAAACGTGACACAGAGTCCTTGATGTCCACACAAAATTGTGGCACCAGTGGAAGTCAACAAGTCTCTGCCCATTAAGTTCACTGGTGTCCCAGGTGAGTGAACAAACGAGTGAAAAAGTGTATGTCCAGCAATTTGTGTCCTTTTGGTTTGGTGAATGGCAGTGACTTAGGTTGTCCCAAGAAGCCCACAAGTGACATGGTGTCTTTGGTCAACGCAGCCTTTGGCAATGGAACATTCAGGGATGAATAGGTAGCTCCAGTGTCCACAAGTGCCATGATCTTTTGACCATCCACGTCCATAGGAAGCATAGGTTCTGCCGGTCCCTCGCCTCCAGAGCCGCTCAGGCCTCCCTAGCAGTTGCCGTACCCGTCCCCCTCGTAGTATTGGGAGTACGGAGCACCGCCAGGTTGGTTCCACTGGCCTGGGTTCTGCCACGGACGGCCTCCTTGTCCTGCCAGGCTACCCCTGCCCCGGGGTGGACCACGTCCCCTCATGGGCGGACCCTGCTGCTGAGTCTGAGGACATTCACGGGCCCAGTGTTCCCAGGAGCCACAAACAAAACAGGTTCCTGGTGGGAACTGAGAACGACCTCTTCCAACTGGTCCACCTCGGCCTCGTCCAGAGTTACCCCCACCACGCCCAGGAGCCTGCCACAGCATTGAGTCTGTCCCTTTTGCTTTTTATTTTCCCTCACTCTTCTTTTGGGTTACGTCATCTCTCATTTTGGCCAATTGCAATTTTAGAAGCTGAACCTCCATCTCTTTGGTCTTGGCATCTGTCTCAGTGTTTAAGTCAGTGTATGCTTTTAAATGATATGTCACGTGTCTCCTAAAACGACCTTCCTCACCTCCCAAGAGGTCAGGGTCGCGTTTCAACTCCTTTTGCACCTGTTCTGGTAGACCATTCAATACCGCGGTGCGAAACAAAATCTCAGCCTCCGGCATGTGTGTGGGGTGCCTACCTGTTTGGGCTATCCATTTGTCCACACATGCAGTGTAATGTTCTTCCGGATCATGTGTTTTGGTGTATGGAAATGATGTTGGTGTGCCCTCGCTGGGTCTGGGAAACACATCTCTGATTGCCTGGAACAAGGGTGCAGCCACCTGACCCAACGGGGTACTGGCTGGCTGTCGGGACGTGCCTGCCTGTGCCTCAACCTGTTGTGACTCATGCCCACTGCAACATGCGTTCATTGCCTGACGTAAGTCCCCTAAAGCTAGCTCTTGACCCGACATTGTAGACAAAAATTTAGAAAGCCACTGTGCATCTCCTTTTGACAATTTTGGTAACTGTTCCACCAGAGCTTGCATGTCTCTTACGCCAAATGGTTCATATTGTCCCTGTGCTCCCTGTCCTCGCCTCATCAAGGGAAAGAGTCCTGGATCTCCTGTTGACTTCTTGTCTCGTGGTCTAAGATTATAAGATTGCCTCTCTTTCCACATTTCTTCTTCAGATCCGACTCCTCCTGCAACACCGTGTTCTTCTTCAAATTGCTCTTCCAGTAAGCCAAGCAAATGTCCACCTTCTGAGGACATTGCGTGTGACTCGGCAGTATACTTACCTTTCTGCTGTTCTCTCGCTTTATTTTTGTGACTCCAGTCAACTTGCCGGACACTTTCGTCAGTGTTGATTCACAACTCTGCTGATGGGGATGTACAGATTCATGTCAAAAAACCTAAACTGTCCCTTTAAACAGTCAAATAACCTGACTCCTTCATTTTGTGTCCTCGTATTTCAAAAACAAAGGAAATATATTGTTATCTCATCAGCCGTCATTATAAATAAACACTCAAAGCTCTAATATCAATCGGAATCGATATCGGAAGTGAAAAAGTTGAATCAGTACAAGGTAGAACGGAGCATTTTGAGGTTCGGAGATGTAGACTCATAATAAAGTGTTATTCAAACGTGTGAATGAGACAAAACACAACTCCAGGTTTGTTTTTAATGCAGTAACAACATTATAACACGATTTAAAGCAGAAAAGAGTCAATTTTGCGTAATAGGAGCTTTAAAACTGATTCATAGTGTTATATTGGTCTGAGGCACTCTTCTGTGCCTAATATTTTCTAATGATCTCTGGAGTTCAGAATGTGAAAAGTTTTATCAGACAAACTGAAGGGTTTTGTTTCTTTACGTTAGAATTTGATTGATTTCTTGTCCATCTTTCAGAGAATATGAATGAAAACACAAAAACTTTTCTTTCACTCATGGTTAGTGCTTGGGTGAAGCCGTTTGGGTGAAGCCACAACTGTAAGCTCAGATCCTGTGTGGATGGAGCTTCCTCACATCCTTCTGTCTCTTCATGTTAATCCCAGACTCACTCCATGATGCTGAGGTCTGTGGGGCTCGACCAGCACCAACACAACTTCTGCTTCTGCTTTACGCTCAAGAGAGTTCTGAATGACTTTGGCTTTTTCTTTTGTTTGATAAAAACAAAGAATCATTGTTTATATTTTGAAAGCTTCTTTGTTTACAGCATTTTTTTCACACCTGACTAAAACTTCTACACAGGACTGTACATTTCATCAACTCAAAATGCTCTGGTCCACCTGAAATTGTTCAAATGAGTCTAGTGAAAGTGTCTAGAGTTTAAAAACACAGTGGAGCACTTCCTGTATTACCACATTATCACCAGATGGAATAGTTTTCTGTCTGAGAGAAGAATAAAACCACCTGGAATTGAATAAATGTGAGGTAAAGCTGTTAAAGTAAATGGTTGCCTAACGTTTTTAAGTTTTCTGATTCTACTTTTTAATATCTGTAAGTTAAAAATGTGCCAGTATCACGTAAAATCACATCTAATAAAAAGACTTAGTAAAATATTTTAAAGAATGTGAAGTGATTATTTTTAATAAAACACTAAATGTAATTAAAGATTTTAGAATATCTTTATTTGTCATTGTAACAAATACAGTGAAATTAAGTGCATTCCTCGTTCAGTGCAAAGGCAATAAAATGATAAAATAGTAAAACGACACTGTGTACAGTCCATAAAAAGTGTATAACAGCCTGACACACCCACAGAAATGTAAAAAACTCTGCTTTAGTGGCCCTGTTTAGTACAATAATGACTGTTAGGTCCGCTTTGTGTGATACATACTGATTTTTTTGTTTTACATAAATTAAAAACAATAAAATTCTAAACTTTAAAAAATGTTAGCTCAATTTTTTAATTACTGCTTAATTGTTTGGGTTTATATTGCACCATAACATAGACTAGAGCAAATATCCCAGACTGTAGACCGGTTTACAGCCTTTTTGATTTAAAACAAAAGGCAATTTTTTTATGTTTGTTGTTGGTTTGTGCAGCTTCTTTAGACTTACATGCATATTTACATATTAACAAAATGTCAGCCTGGAGTTTCCACAGTTTTGATGTGTATTTCTTTCATACAAAGCTGTTTTATTTGTTCAATACTTTGTGGTTATTTCCTGGCTTGTCCTTTGCGACAGTCGCCAGTAGAGGTCACTGTGCACACGTAAAATAAACCCTGACGTTTTCTTTTATTGTTTAAACACTTTTAAATAAACTTACCTCACACTACACAACCCTGTATTCAGCTGTTCCTGCACATTATGGCACAATTCGATAACACTTCAACTATTTAACACTATATTTTATACATGACAGACAAAACAAAAATAAATTCAAACTCTCATGTGGACAAGACACTTATTATGTCTCTTTTAAATACGTTTTTAAACAGTACGAAGTTCCTAAAACTCTAAATCCTTCTGTAAACCCGCTCTGTAGACTATCTCTGTACACTGAGTACACTGATTTTAAACGTCTTAGGCCCAGTTTTGTCGTTTTTGTGCTATTTTTATTATTGAGATGGTTCTTCCTATTTTCTTTGGTTTGGTGTTTGCTTGAGCTGCATGATTTTTGGTAATTTTGGTAATTCTTTATGATTATTTGGTGATCGTTTCCTTAAAAATAAGTTGATCTATTTACATTTTTCTGTCAGTTAATTATTGCTAACGTTAATCATAAGGAAGCCAAACAGTTTTTAGACCTCCTGTCCCTGACAAAATTCCCTTTTATTGTACGTTTCTGTGTCCTTGATTATGTGAATACTCAGTAAAGAGTTTTTAACTGCACTTGGATCGTTCTCTGTGGATTTATTTCACTTTTGAGGCGTTTAAAAGGTGGAACAAGGTGCAGGTAAAGGGTTAGGGTCAATCTATGGCGTCACAAATGTTTGGCCTTTACAGTTATATTATATTATATTAAAATGGTCTCCCCCAAACCAGTCCAGGAACCAGCAGGAGGACGAGAGCGAAAAGTCACAGGGCAAATATGAACAGTGGGGAGTAGGACTGTGAGGCAGGTGAACTTTACTATTGCAAAATTAGGCAAGACAAGTTTATTTGTACAGCACAATTCAAGTGCTTTACAGAACAAGAAATACATCAAAATCACAATACAAACAAATCAGGACATAAATAATCATCATAAAATTAAGAGAGAGAGACTTTAAATGTGAGAGAAGAAGAGTGCGGAATGAGAAATGAAAATCTCTCAGTCGTCTGCAGCTGAACAGAACCGTTTTTAGTCTGGATTTAAACAGAGTCAGAGTCTGTCTCACATGTTCAGACTGTTCCAGGTTTTAGCTGCATGAATCTGAAACTCTGACTCCTCGAGTTTAGTCCTGACTCTGGGACCAGCAGGAGGCCGGGACTAAACCAGGACTAAACCAGGACTAGAGCAGGAGGCCGGTCCCTGAGCTCCTCAGTGCAAATGGTTCATGTGGCTTTAACATGTCACAGATGGACTCTGGTGCTCGGTAGGGACGGGTATACGATAAAGTTTTCTTAATCGATCGTTGGGAGAATTAACTATTGATTTTGATTCATCATTAACGTTTTTATATTAAAAGTATCATCACTATTATTACTATTCTTAATCTGCATTAATAAACTCAACTCTACAACATATAAACCATCACCACTACAGAGCCACATCAGTGTGAGATCAGAATGTGTTTAATGCAGCTTTGGTACATTTGTTTACGTCTTACAGAAACAAAATATAAAACCACATGGCTCATTTGCATAAAGTGTAAATGCTGGGAAAAAAGTGGCTCTTTCCTTGTCCTGATGTGGTTTAGCTTCTGTTGGACTAAAGGACACGACTCAGTGGAATATGAGTGTTCTGCATGTGACAGAGGATGTGATGAGGCTGCTGAGCCGAGACGTGGGACTGTGGGGCCGAAACTCCAGTGTTTGTGCTCAGACGCAGCCTCGACTCTTTACACTACAACAACCTACATTTGGTTTGTCGATTAAAATGAACGTGATCGACGAAATTCTTAATGATTGGTCGACTAATGATGCCCATCCCTCCTGCTCGGCCATGGAGAGACGTGCACGAGCAGAGCCGCTTTAAAGTCTCTGAGCCACAGGGGGCAGCGCAGAGACCTGAGACCAGGACTTATGTGCTCGGACTTCCTGGTTGGAGTCAGGACCCGAGCTGCATCGTTCTGGATGTTCTGGATGTTCTGGATGTTCTGCAGCGTCTCACAGCTCGTTTGGAGAGGCCAGTGAGAGGCTGTTACAGGAGTTTAACCTACTAAAGACAAACGCATGGATAAACTTTTGATTTTTGCTGTTTTTTAGATGGTAAAAGCAGTAGATGTTTTTGATTTGATGTGGCTGTTAAAGTTCAAGTCTGAGTCCATTATTACCCCAAGATTTGCAGGTTTCAGAGACACTGGAAGTGACGCTGACACTGTTTCTGTTTCTGACTGTGACTTGTGTCTTGTCTGAGTTTAGCTGGAGAAAGTTGTTTTCATCCACACATTGACCTGTTGGATGCAGTGGCAGAGTGAGTCCTCTGGTCCATAGTCCCTGCTGCAGCGAGACATAGATCTGAGTGTCGTCTGCACAGTTGTGGTAGGACACATTATCGCTGTGTATTGACTGGCATGTAGGGGGCAGCATGTAGAGAGGGAAAAGGTGTGGGCCCAGGATCGACCCCTGGGACACCCCACAGGCCTATGTATAATTAAACATAAAAAGAGCCGGTCTCAAACGACTCTTTGACATGAACCAATCCAAAAGATACAAGTACACAAAACTGTTTTTTATGCATTTATTTATTCATTCACTTCAATAAATCTGGTATATTCACTATATTCCTATGGTTGAATTAGTGGACCAGCCCCGACAGCAGGTAGGAGCTGAGAGGACCTTTACGGATTAAATTGCTCCTAAAGAGATTCCTCAGTCCTGAATGTGCTCGTGCTGTCTTAGGCTCGTGCACGAAGAGTGCATATTCGAGATATGTCTTCACCGCGCGCTCGATGCAAACTGTGTCCAAGCAATAGAACATCATAGACAGCAGCTGACAGCCTATATCTTTATGAAGGACTTCAGCAGCAGTTTTAGCGACGTGTTTCAGGTCTTTGACGCTGAGCTCGCAGTTCTCAGGCATCTCAAGCTCCTTCTCCACTTTCCGGAGTCTCTGCACAATTGCCACCTGTTTGTCATAATCAGGAAAGCGCTTGAGTTTGGGAACCAGTTTTTTGAACATGGCTCGGATCATGCAGTGTGCGGCTTCAGGGTCGGTTTTTACATTGTACCCAGCGCTTGCATCAGACGGCTCCTCCGGTTCACTGAAGGCCTTGGTTGTAGCTGACTGGACTAGTCTGGGTATCCGGGTTGGCCTGGAATGAACTTGGACTGGCCTGTGTTCTTGAGCTGGTCTAATTTTGTGTTTTGGCCCTGGTTCCTGGTTCAGTCCTGGTTCCTGGTTCAGTCCTGGTTCCTGAGCTGCCAGTCTAGGGGCTTTTGCGGCTTCGTTCTGTTCCCTCTTGAATTTTCCCTGCAGTTCGTGGACGCGCTGCTGGAACATCTCAGGCGGCTCCATTTGAGGGTCGTCCACTGGTCTTTCCATCTTTATAGTGTATGTAAATTAACAATAAAACGTCAAAGTTTAACGTAGTAGTTGTTGTGATGTGTTCGTCTGTTCGATAAATTGACAGTAAATATCTCTCTGGATCTCAGTGAGCGACTGATTCATGAGCTGTAACGTTGTGTCCAGTTTGAGCCGAGAGCTGCACCCACAGAGAAAAGGGTCAAAGGCTCAAAGCTTCTTCAAAGCTTTGTGACGTGTCACAAAGCTTCTTCAAAGCTTTGTGACGTGTCACCATGGCGACACGTCCCAAAGCTTCTTCAAAGCTTTGTGACGTGTCACCATGGCGACCGTTCTTTCACGCATGCGCACGGGTTTGAAAAAGAACGTTTAGAACGGCTTCGGTCTGAGTTCAAATGTAAACAAATTCAAACTTAAGGAAAAGTAGAGTCGAGATAAATGAACAAAAGGCACAAAGGGAGTTTTTTTTACAGGAGGAATTACAACACTTTAGTCGTTTGCTAAACTACAGCTCTGTGCGTGGACAAAACGAACTGAAGACAGGCTCTAGGAAGTTAATAATAATAATAATCATAGTTTACATTGTACGCTGTACAAAAAACTATTAAGCGTTTTACTTTTGAATCAATATAAAACAGTTTAAAACAAAAAAAATGGATGACACAAACTGCACCCTCCATCAAAGACTGGTCAGAAACTATAAATTGAAATTCGGAAAATGGAAAAAATAAGGTTTGGACTTAATTTGAAGCTGGACCTCTTTGACAAACTTTGGACCAAATGGGACTCATACATTGGACGTGAATTTAAATACAACTTTTAATGCAGGATGCAGTTTGCCTGATGTGTTCACTCTCCATGTCGTGTTTACTGTTGTGTGTTAACTATGTACACCTATTCAAAAATGCTGAAAAAATAAAATTAAAAAATAACAATTTTCATTTCGGTGCATAACTTAAAACTCACAAGAGTCCATTAAAATAGGACCTTTAAAGCTCCATTGTGTAACTTTCTTGACAAAATAATGACTGAAATAAAATCCATCCATCCATCTTCTCCCGCTTAATCCGGCTGGGTCGCGGGGGCAGCTTGCTGCCCAATACTCATAGCACCTGACCCCTCCTATGAACCCCTCTGCAGGTGGTGAGCCCACAGGAGGGTGGACATCATGGTCCTTGATGTTAGTTCATAGGGGTCCGGGCATGTTTTAGGTTGATGGGGGAAACCTGAGTACCCGGAGGAAACCCATCCAGACACGGGGAGGAACATGCAAACTCCACACAGAAAGGCCCGGGTGACCCGGGGATCTAACCCGCAACCTTCTTGCTGTGAGGCCTGAGTGTTGCAACTCAGCCACCGTGCCGCCTGTATCTAATACCTTATATATGTAATACTTTGGTATATAATACATTATATACACAATACTTTGGTATATAATACCTTATACAATATTTTGGTATATAATACCCAGTATATATAATACTCTGGTATATAATACCTTATATATATAATACTTTGGTAGCGGCTTAACGGCTGCGGCGCTGGACCAAGGGCGCCTTTTTTTTTTTTTTTTTTTTTTTTTGGCGTCACGAACAGGATGCCAAAAAAAAAAACAACAAATTATAAAACATGAAATAAAATCATGTTTTATAATTTTGGGTGTTTTATTACATTGAAAAGTGTGGAAAAACCTGTGTCTTTACTGTCAGCGAGCTTCGTGTCCTTGAACTTTTTATTTCTTGCAGGTGATGTATGATAATATTTGAAAGTGGGTAATGGGCTAGGAAATGTGCTTTTATATTCACTGCAAAAAGCAATATTAGGTCTAGGTTAAAATGATTTAAATTAAAAACATTTTACTTTATTTGAGTCGATTCTACTTCCATCCATCCATCTTCTCCCGCTTAATCCGGCTGGGTCGTGGGGGCCGCTGTTCGCCGCCCAGTCCTCTGTGCACCTGCCCAGTCCCCTGTTCACCTGCCCCCCCATGAACCCGTCTGCGGGTGGAGCCCACAGGAAGGTGGACGTCATGGGCCTTGAAGTTAGTTCAGGTGCTGCATGTTTTGAGTTGATGGGGGAAACCGGAGCCCAGAGGAAATCATAAACAATCAAGTAAATTAAACAGTAAATATAATAGTAAATTAAATGAATGAATTACTCTGCTATTTAAATACAAAATACAAATACAAACTACAGTATGACACTCAAGTCATAACTCAGCAGCAGGACATTGTGGTTTTGTAGGTTTCACTTGTAGAGGTGTTGCTTGTTCGTCTTTAACAGAAATGTGAGCTGACATCCTGAATGAGACGCACAACTTTCAACATGAATATCTGCCAAATCTTCACCTTATTTTTTGGTGAGTACATGAAAAAAGTGTTTGCTACATTTATAGAAACGGTCAAATATGTGTTTTACGTATGTGTGTGTGTATTATGACAGGTTAGACCACCCATTTCACTGAAACTTAGTTAAAGGTGCACTGTGTAGCTTTTCTGGTGGAGTCGATTCAACTTGACAAGTAAAATGATCTGCCAGTGGAATCAGTGTTTTTCCATAATTAATAAAGCAACATTCGATTTTGTTTCTTATTTTCAGTGCAAAAAGTTATTGTTTTTCTTATTTTAAGTGTAGCAAGATGTATTTTCATATTTTAAGTACAAAACGTCTTAAACAACCGGCAGATAATTTTACTTGTCAAGTGAAATTTACTCAAATCATGATAAAACTTTTAATCCAAGTCATTTTATCTTGACTAGATTTTGTTTCTTCCAGTGAATTTGTGTATTTTAGCAACAGAAACACCTGTAATGAATAAATGCTACATATGTTTAATGTCATATAATGGAAGATCCCAAGCAAAGGAATAATATCTCCATGGAGACAAGCAGGACCTTCCACCCGAAAAATTCCACACTGCACCTTTAACACATCTATATCGAGCTATAAGATATTATAAAGAATTCAGTGTCATTTTTACTTGTTTTTTCAGGGTTTTTTATTTTTCCATTTTATTTCCTGGTACCTAACAACCCTGTTTACAAGGGCCAAATTTAGTTTAGTTGTTTATTGTTTATTTCATTCATAAAGTATGTTGATGTTTATGTCACTCATAAAGTATAAACTGACATTAACAGTGTCACAACATCAAACATGCAAGAAATGAATGAAAAAGAGCAGAAAGAAGAGTCATCTTATGTTATCTGTCCTCTTTTCCCTTTTCTAGACACATCAACACTGATAATAGCTGAGAAACATTTCAAATCAGGACATTTCATTTTAGTCACAATCATTAATCAGTTGCAAACAGAAATCTTCACTTTTATGCAACTTAGTTTTCTTTTTCATACATACACATTACACTGGATTTAATGTGTTTTTAAAAGCCGTCATTGTACTTGATCCTCTGATTTCTTTTTCAAGACCATTTCATCTCAAACTGTTTTGAATATGTAATATAAGATCATTTGAAGGATACTTAAGTCAACAATATCGCACATTTTCAACACTTTAAGTTTAACAAATAATGGGTTGGACGGCTCTCGAGGCCCTTTTCTGTAAAATAAATAATGGCTGTAGGTAAGTTTTACATGTTGACCCCCAGATTTCCACACAATACATAAAATATGGTGCGATTATAGTTATACAAGGTTAATAATGCTGCACTATTTAGTGAGAACTTAACTTTATGCAGCACAGCAAATGTTTTGGAAACTTTGCCTTTAATGTCATTTATATTCCCTTTATTGATGCCGTCCTTGTGCGTAAATTATCTCTAAGTTTTGGATGAAATTTCTGACAGGTAGATCTCACTGCTATTTCCTGTATTTTTGTACTTTTCAAGTGACGATTAACTGATGTGAAACTATGCTATTTACCACAGATACTTTCCCACCAAACCAAGCTGTGTGCACCCATTTAACCCATTTGTGTTTCTGAACAGTTTTGTGCAACGGCCCACGACTCACCAGAGGACACAAAATTTCTGTAACTGAAGGAGAAGACGTCACAGTCAGTTGTTGGTTTCTCTTCCCTGGAAGAAACAAGATTTTCTGCAAAAATGACTGTCAAAATAAAGAGGACATTTTGATGCAGACGTCCAAAGAAGAAGTGTGGAATAAAAGATACAGCATCAAATACAGGACACATAGATTTCATATAATGGACGTGACAATCAAAAACGTGACCAAGTCGGATTCAGGAAAATACCAGTGTTTGTTACAGAGATCAATACGAAATGGTTTCTTTGAATTTATAATTGAAGTCACTCATGGTAAGTGAATACATTTATATACAAAGCTATAATATAGACCAAAATACAACTTTAGACATCCCACATTACACAAAATGGATTCTTGTGAGCTTTAAGCCATGTTATGATGGAGGTACCTGATCAGAAACATACTTGGAGTTGGGTTGTGTCTTTAAAAACACAGTGGAGCACTTCCTGTATTACCACATGACATCACAAGGTGGAAAAGAGTTTGGACACATCCTAAATACGCAGGGTTTGTGTGTTAAACATGCATGAGTGAAACAGAACACACCTCCAGGCATGTTTGTGATGAGGACAATATTATAACAAAGATCAGAAAATCGTGTGATATGGGCCCCGTGACTTCATGTTTTACAGACTTAGTTCCAAATCCAAAAGTTATTCTCAAACCCAGTGTCACGCCTTCGACCTCCTGTGGATCCACCGAGCTGCAGACGCTTCCTGTCACAACATTCACAGAGCCTCCTCACACTGAATCCAAGCAGCCGCTGCAGACCTCCACAGTGCCACCTTCTGCACATTCAGGTACTACACTTTTCTGACCTTTTCATTTCAGAAACATGTCAAGGAGACCTAACAAAATACTCCTCACATATTTCAAATTAAATCACTTTTTGTAGCATTTTTTTGTTAGTTTTTTGTTTTAATTAAAGTGTCAGTATGTAACTTTCTGGAGGTGGAAAGTCATCTGCATGATTCCATGGAAACAAAGTTAAACCCACACTTCAGAACATGGAGATTGAGATACATGTCTTATAACACACTGTGGAACAGGGATGTGCACAGGCAGTTTGAGGGGCAGGTGCTCTGGCCTGAAGAAAGGGCGCAACCCCCTCCTCCCCCCTTTTGCTGAAAAAATATGATATATTATTACACTCAGTCACTCTAACTAGGCCCACTACTTATTAATCCTCGAAGACCTACGGTACCATATACGATAATGAGGAATATGTTTTATATAACCGTGCTTAACTTTCTAACCGTAAAAGATAGAAACTTACTTTTTTCTCTCTGAAAGTGCAGACATAGAGGTTTCCGTACATATTTGCGGCATTATCCTATGTCACACTCACTGTGATGTCGTGCGCAAAACGAGTGTCCAATAGGAAATTTGTTTTCTGTCAAACTCATTTGCTCCGTCCATTTTGATCGGCCAAAACTTAGCCAAAGAGTGAAGTGAGTCAAGATGGTCGACTCCTCTCGGCTGTGTATGTTTATAACGATTGAAGAAGACACTCTAAGTCAGGGGTCTCAGACTTGGCCCGGGGGCCAAGTGCGGCCCGCAGTACAATATTTTGTGGCCCGCACCTTAATATGAAAGTATAATATTAGTGTGGCCCGCGGAGAAAGTGGACCTCCGAAGGGCCAATCAGCCAGCTCCCGCGCGCCATCCCTGGTCAGGGCTAAGCTACACCAGCTTCGTGCACTTTACACTTGCAACGACAGCACGGCGTGTAATGAACAGTCAGACAGCAGTCGCCTTTGCGCTTGCCATCTATCGTACTTTCTACCACAAATGTCATGATCGAGCGCAAAAAGAACGGTGACTGTTACCGGGCTGTTTATCGTCTACGCTGCTGTTACAGATAGAAGTGTGTGACGGAGCACCTGTAGCTGCCCTGACATTCCCCGATTGGCGCCTCTCGCTCTGGCTCGAGAGCGCAGCAGAGCGCACGGAGCGCTCTCCCGGTTAAGTTGCGCTCCGTCACAAAGCGTTAAGACATTCTCTGTGCGCAATTAGCTAGCGAAACACTTGTTTGAAATGTTCCAAAGAAATGTTGGTCACAGGGGCATCTCCACATGTCTTATTTGCACAGAGAAAGTTGCAGTGCACAAAGAATACAACGTTAAACGCCATTATTCAACTAAACATGATGAGGAATGTGCAAAATACCAGGGGGATGAGAGAGCCAAGTGAGTTGCCAGTCTTAAAGCATGTCTACTGAGGCAACAAGATTTCTTCAAGAAAGCAACCAAAGAGAATATTGCAGCAGTCGAAGCTACATGGTTAGTGAGTCTCTGGCAGCAAAGAGTAGGCAAGAGAAGCCATGTTCAGAAGAACCATTCATGATTTTTAGTCAATGTTCATTTCATGTTCAGGTGACTTCGTGTTCAGAAGAAATCATTAAAACTGTTAATGACATTTGAGGATGAGGCACCAGAAAAGTAATGGAGCAATTACACTTTTTTTTGTTTTTAGGGCAATAAGGATATTTTTAATTTACTTACAGACTTGATATTTTGCATTTTTGTAGCTGAGGCCCTAAATTAAGCATTTTGTATGTCCAAAAAGTTGTTTATGTTATGTTTTTTTTTTTTTCATCTCTATTCCTGGTCCTATAGCTTTTATTACAGTCACATGACCCAGCTACAGCAGCAGATTGTGAAATAACAGGCTGTACTGAACAAAAGGATGTATAACACTTCATTATAGGGTAAAAGAGGCAGTTTTAAAAGTAAAATTAAGAAAAAAAATCCAGGCGAGGAGAAATGTACTAAAGTTGCCCTTAGGGCTTCAGGGGTTAAATACACTACTACTCCAAACTACTGTATGTAGGAATAACGGGCTGCTCTATCTGATTATTTAGGTTAAACGTGGCAAAAGCTCAACCTGGATTTACCTTTTTCATAAAACTTGATGGTGATCATTTGTTATACATCTCAATCTCACCTTTTCCAGCAACATCCAGACAGATGGTCAAACCGCGACAACCGGGACAGTCTCTTCTTACTTTGCGCGTGCAGGTTCAGGTCATAGTCGCTTGTAGCTCTGAGGCTCTGTAAACAGAACAGTTTGTTTTGTGTTAACATTCATATTCTCTGAAAGAAATCAATCAAATTCTGTCAGGTTTATAGATTATAAAGGAACAACATTTCCATGGCAGGTTTGTGGAGAAGCAAGCCTACCCACAGTATAGACACATGTTTTGTTTTTTGACTAGAAAGTTACATATTGTGGCTTTAAGAAATGATAAACATTCAATTTGTGATAAAGCGATGAACGTGTTACAGATCATAACTTGTGTTGTGTACTTTGTTCACAGGGGTGTTGTACTATGTAGGTATATCCATGGTTGCTGGTGCGGTTGTTTCATCAGTGGTTTTATTGTTGTTACACCGGAGAAGCAACAGAAACAGAACAGAAGGTAAAGCACATGACATATATTTAAGTACTTTTATTTGAGTTTTAACAATTTCATGTCCAGAATCCTGTGAATACAAACAACATTCAAATACTAGAAGTGAGTTCAATCTTAACTTTTAACTTCATTGTGTTTTTCATTGAATCAGGCAAGACTTAAAAGCAAAACCAATTAATTTTAAAGGGCCCATGTCACATTACTATTTTCTGATCTGTGTTATAATGTTGTTTCTGCATCACAAACGGACCTGGATTCGCGTTTTGTTTGATACACATGTTTAACACACAAACCCTGCATATTTAGGCCCGGTTCTTTACTCAAACAGAACAAACTCTATTCCACCTTGTGATGTCGCGTGGTAATACAGGAAGTGCTCCCTTTATGGAGTTTTTAACCTCCCAAAAAAGGGTCGCTGTTCATTTGAAAACTCACACAAAGACATCACAAGGTGGAAAATAACATTTTGACCTTTGGTGATAGACAGACTAATAGAAAAGGGTGTTTTTGGTGAAGTAACAACATTCTAACATCTTTAATACTAGATCCAGTTTGATTTAGCTTTTGCATGGTTTGTTTGTCACAATTTCATAAAAGATCGATTTGATTTCTTACATTTCTTTCACATTACAGGATGACCAGCTATATGAGGAGATACAAGAGGACTTAAGCCACAACGCAACCAATATAATTTCAACTTTAGAGATCTACAGTCTGGCCACAGCACCCAGTGACCATTCCTGTATATGACGTATATAACTTCGCAATCATATCTATTTATTTAGTCTTTTTCCCTGTATTTTTTTGTACTTTGGTGACAACAAGCTCCCATTATATTTGTTTGTTTTATTTTATGTATTTATTTCAAGCAGGTCAGTGAACATAAGAAATAAATTTGCATGTATCCAGTACACCGTTTCACATTTTTGTTCTGATGTAAACTTGAAAAGGAGTGGGAAGAAGAAAATCTTAAATGCCACCACTGTCTTTCATTATAACTGAAATGCTTTGTTTTATTTTTCTTTCCATATTTATTTTATTTAGATTTTGTAGAATTGCAGTCATATAATAATAAAGTTGCAAAATGTTCAAGAGCCACATTTGTGTTTCTGATTACAAACAAACTGACAGCAGGGGCGGAGCTTGAGCTGTAGATACCTGCTGGACCAATCACACGGTTCCTTATATCTCCTGACTCCGCCCCTCACGCCGCACTCACAGCCAAGAGCTGCAAAAGAGTTACCCGACCAGCCAGAACCACGCGCTTTCACAAAACTTTACGAAGACGAGTGGGTCTGGAACAATCTCCCGTCTCCCTGATTTCAGAGGGCGTGATTGACAGGCGGATGAGCCAATCAGAGAGACGCATGCTCCATTCGTGTCAAAACAAACACGGCGGCTTACACGTGAATAAGGAGAAAGATCTACAGAAAGGACTCGGAAACGGTGCAGGGAGCGCCGTAGGGCCCAGGGGGAGATGGGGCCAAAGCACCATCCCCCACCAAGAGCCCACGGGACAGACCCCGGCAGCCACAGCCGACCACCGCTCCCGGTGGAGAGGGCTCCTGCAGAGGAAACACTGGAAATCTTAAAAATATATCGAAAATGAATACATGTAATAAAATGTGTATAATAAAAACAAGTAAAAGTATAAAATTTAAATCAAAAGCCGAGTTAAAAAGGTGAGTTTTGAACCTGTGTGATATGACCGTAGAGAAAATAGTACCAAGCAATTACGAGGTCTGACTATTTCTTGTTTTGTGATGCAAATGGATCACTCTTTTAATCACATATTGTTTGGAGAAGTAAAAAGCTTATTTTCATGACCCCAGACAACTTGCCGGACACTTTCGTCAGCACCGAAACCGGGGAAGAACTGGGCTCACCGGACGCTGACGGGAGGTAAGTCAGTGTTGATGCACGACACTGCTGACGGGGATGTCACACAGATTCATGTTAAAAACCCAAACTATCCCTTTAATTCTAACACATTCACAGACTTATAATTACTTTGGACGCTACCAAATTATTTACTGGCAAACATTTTCAGACAGGGCTAGCGGGAAGAGGAGGAATTTTCGAATCATGCTTATTAAAAGATTAAAAAATACATAGCACTTACTTTCTTTGTTTACTGACATCCAGTGTATGTTTTTTTAAGTGTCTTTATTAAGCCGTGTTGACAGTTGTAAATATTTCAGCACTTCAGCGAAGCACATTTCACTTGAATGTAGTTTACAAAGCTATTTATTTGAATGACTCAGCTAATATTTATTAATACAACTGAATATATTGCTGTAATATTTTGTTACTGCTGAATTAATGTATTGAACTTGTTTACATACAACTAGTGCTATTTTACCTTTGTTGTGTGCACACTGAGGATAATGATATTAGGCTAAAGCTGCTTATAAAGTTGTTTTATAACGTTTCCAGACACTAAGGAGTGATTCAGGCAGAGCGTTTTGTTTGTTTGACTCGTGGCTGTTGTAAGATGGTTAGAAAGTGATTTTAAGCTTCTTCAGTGTGCAAGTGCAAGGGATTTTACGTGGAAGTTAAGAACGTGCCGAAATCACTACACTAGTTTGTTGCCTTGACAGACTCACTTCCACAGCGAGATCTCCGCCGAGGCAACACTGATCTGCGCCGTTTTTTGGCTTCTGACAGTATTCGACCGCCTCTAGCAACGGACTTTAGCTTCAAACGTGCCGGAGTTCCCCTTTAAGAACTGTTCAATACCCATTAACATATGAAGTGGTTTTATCGTTAGTCTCCCGCCACAGCACTGCCCTCGCTCCAGCGCTCACTCACAGCCTTCATCCCTCCCCTTCACACATTTTTCCCTGAACCACTTACCACACAAGGTCAAATTTATTCAAACATTATGTCAGAACACAAATTTTAAGTCAGAGGATTCAGCAAATATATAGAGATGAGATGTTATATGCTTTAGAATCTGTATGAGGGCAGGTTGAAAAATAGTGATTATAATAGAACTCAACGGTGAATTACAGGCATTTCCATGGTTGACCACAAAAGGTAAAATGACGTCATCCTCCAAAGAATATGTCAGAACACTAATTTGAAACCAGAGGTTTCAGAAAATATATCACACACTAGGGCTGGGCGATATGGACCAAAAAATATATCTCGATATATTTTGCTATATCTCGATATACGATATATATCTCGATATCTTTACAGGAAAAATAACCCCCTCCCACACTACTGCAAAAACAACAAACACATTTTATCTGATTAATATTCATTTAGTACTGCACTGAAACACTCTGTGGCCCTTTTTGGACCCTCACCCACAGTTTAAAACCCTCTTCTTCAAGAGAACTTCCACTGGCACTTTAAAGAAAACTACTTCAAAGTGAAAAAAGTGTGCAGGATTTTTAAACCTGTATTTTGACATTCCAAACTGGAGTTACATTCTCTTGTTTTAAAGTGATGTTTAGTCTCTGCACATTTACCAAACCAAACGCACATTGTGACAAATATGATCACACTCAGTATTCAGACCTTGAGTCCGTGATAAGACCGAGTCCAAATGCGCTCGCTTTAGAGAAGGAAGTCCAGCGGTGTGGGGGTGCCTAATGAGTGGTGGGTCAGGTGTGGGTCCTGCTGCAGGGCGCTCCTCGTTTAAGGGGGCGTGGGTGTGTTTTGAAGCGGAGTTTGTTCGTATGAGTGATATCAGCCACACGCGGAGCTCGTATGCTGGAGTCGTGCGTGGTCGGAGGTGTCATGTGGTTGCGCTCGCACTGGGCAGGTGCATTTAGAAAGTTTAACTCGTCACGTTGCGTCTGTGCGCAGTTCTCCTTATTGTGGCTGCAGAAGCATCGCACAGATGCGCCTGTTTTGTTTTCCACGTTCACACAACGAAATATTTACTCGCAAATGCGAGTGAAATGGATGCACTGGAGAGCCTGGTCCTAGTCTTGGTTTAGTCCGCAGCCGGGCCGGGCTCTGCGGCCGCGTTTAGTCTGGTTTAGTCCTAGTCCTGGTTTAGTCCGAGGCCAGCTCCGGGCTCCACGGAGGAGCTCGGGGAACAAACGCGAGGAGGCGGAGGCGAGTGCGGCACAGAGAAGGCAAAATAAAGCGAGCGGCGAAACCAGAAGTGAAGGTAAGCATTATGGCGATATATCGATATGTCAGAATTCATATCGAGTTTCAAAAATATCTTGATATATTTTAAATATCGAGATCTCGCCCACCCCTATATCACACTTAGATATTTCATGCTTTACACTTTATACAATGGCAGGTTCAAAAACAGTGATCATTTTTGTGTTCAAGGGCGCACAAAGCCAGGATCTTTCCTAGCACAAATTACAATAGGCTACGATTATAAAACTGGAAAATGTTAAAACACAATGCACTATTTTGCCAAATATCAGCTCATTTGCTGAAAAATGAAGACGTTATGCAAGAAACAAAAGTCAAGTGTGATTGAGGGTTAAAATAAAATCTATCCTTCGCCTGCCGCCACTGCTCAAATGTGTGCGAATGAAACAAAACACTCCAGGACTGTTTTTGAGGTGCTAACAACATTCTAACATGGCATAAAGTTCACAAGAATCACTTTTAATATGGGACCTGTGCTCTAAACAGCAAAAGAAACAAACAAAAAAACTCTTGTGTGGGCCCTTAGCTGGAGGATATTACCAACGATGCCTGAGCCCGGATGCCCAGAGGAAACAAGACACAGAGAGAACCTGCAAACGCTGCATAAAAAGGCCCGAGGATCGAACCCAGAACCTTCTTGCGAGCCAGTGCTAGTGTCAGTGCGAGCCACTCTGCATTTAACTTGAGACGTGTGGTGGCAGACAGGAAGCTGTAACTTTAAGCATGTTTTGCTCTTCCACATGTGGCAGTCGAGGGTAGGCACTTAACATGTGATAGTTGCAGCAACGCCACCCCAAATCTAGTTTGGGGAAATAGAAGTGTGGGTCTAAGGCACACAGGTAAGTATATCAAAATGCGAGCCAGGTTCCATAAATTACAAAGGCTTTATTTGGCATTTCGTTTAAAAAAGAAGACATTTTTTATTCAAATAAAAGTAACTATACTAATTAAAACCAGTAAAATAGTGAAGAAAAACCCAAAACAGTGACAGTGGGACAGTGAAGCAGAATACAGGAGAAATAAAAAACGCAAAGCCGAGCAGGAAAAGGCAAAGCAAAGCACAAAAGGCGAAGCAAAGCAGCAGACACGGCGTGCCCAGCACCACTGCTGACCGATCCTGACACCTGAAACAAACTGGTGGTTAGGCGTTTAAAGGTAAATTCTGTCAGTACACTGGAATTGCACGACGAGTGCATACCGCTAATGAAAATGTGAGCGCGATCCCAGGGTGGACAGCTGGGATCCCGGCTTAACGCAGCCCACTTTGAGTTTGGGTTGACTGGTGCAACACGGATGGAAAGGCGCAGGACTGTGTGCAGAAGTCCTGACACGGCGAATGCAGCCGAGCAGCGGGGCTATGAGGGACAGATACATTAGAATTTGGGAATTTTATGAATGAAACGGTAGTAAGGGGCGTTTACCTGTCGCGGCAGATGAGGACGCGCGGTGGCGTGCGCGTGGCCCAAGCAATACGGAGGCGACCAGGACACAAACTACGGGGAAACAGTAACTGTGACAACTGGGATATGTTTGGGACTAAAACGGGACCAATAAAACGGTACTAATAGGCATTCCTTACCTCACCGAAGCCTAGGCACACGAATGCACTGTTAAAGCGCGTTTCAAAAGGGAGCAGAGCGGTGCCGGACGCGCAGTCAACGGCGGCACTAAAAGACCAGGAATTAATAATTTACTTATTTTCATGAATGGGGCCAAAGGACGAGAATGTTACCTGGTCGTGGAGGACAGAGCAGCCTACACGGAGACCCGGAAATGCGTGTGGGCAAAAGGGGGAGCAACGAAAGGGAGCGCTTATAAAGCCCACCAGCCCGCGCCGCCTGTCGGGGAACCAGGTGAGCGCATTTACGTCATAGGCCTCAATAGCCGTCTTACCACACACAGATGCAGAGGTGACTTCCTATAAGCACCACAAAAGTCCGACTCCTTTGGATTTTGCATGGGCCTAGTTTACTGACCCTTGGTATTTCTAATAAAAAAGTTTTTTTTATTAATTTTGGAAATCCACTGTTATGAAGTGACCATTTTTGGTGGGTCATTATAGTAGCTTGGTAGGTTGTTATGGTAAGATTTGTTTAAAGCTCCATTGTGTAACTTTCTAGACAAAATAATGACTGAAATAAAATCATGTTTTATCATTTTGGCCGTTTTATTACATTGAAAAGTGTGGAAAAACCTGCCTCTTCACGGTCAGCGAGCTTCGTGTCCACAAACCTTAAACTTTTTATTTCTTGCAGGTGATGTATGATAATATTTTAAAGTGGGTAATGGGCTAGGAAATGTGCTTTTATATTCACTGCAAAAAGCAATATCAGGTCTAGGTTAAAATGATTTAAATTAAGAACATTTTACTTTATTTGAGTAGATTCTACTTCGATCCATCTTCTCCCGCTTAATCCGGCTGGGTCGTGGGGGCAGCTGTTCGCCGCCCAGTCCCCTGTGCACCTGCCCAGTCCCCTGTGCACCTGCCCCCCCCACAAACTATGACACTCCAGTCATAACTCAGCAGCAGGACATTGTGGTTTTGTAGGTTTCACTTGTAGAGGTGTTGCTTGTTCGTTTTTAACAGAAATGTGAGCTGACATCCTGAATGAGACGCACAACTTTCAACATGAATATCTGCCAAATCTTCACCTTATTTTTTGGTGAGTACATGAAAAAAGTGTTTGCTACATTTATAGAAACGGTCAAATATGTGTTTTACGTATGTGTGTGTGTATTATGACAGGTTAGACCACCCATTTCACTAAAACTTAGTTAAAGGTGCACTGTGTAGCTTTTCTGGTGGAGGATCCACCACCTGCTTGTCTCCATGGAGATGTTATTGCTTTGTCTGTGGAGAGGGTGCCCCTATTCATACTGAAAAAAAACAATATCTAGATAAGTTAAAATGACTTAGTGCTGCCACTAACGACTAATTTTCTAACGATTAATCTCTCGACTAATTTTTCGATTAGTCGACTAATCTAAACGACTAATAAAAAAAAAAAAAAGCGGTTCTAGTGTGTGTTAGATTTTCCCCGGAGGTTACCTTGTGTGTGCTGTGTGTGCGAGTTGCAAAGGTTATTGCTGTTATGTCTGTTGTGTGTGCTCATTCGACAATGTTGAACAACGATATGCACACACAATTTAACGAGTATGCACGAGCAGCATATTACAACGGTATTCTCAATACCTCATGCATCGTGGTCGTGCTCCGTGATAAGCCAAGAAGTCTTACAGAGTGTACAAACCACTCTATCACCATCTGTCCCAAAGTATTCCCAGACTTTCAAGGCTTTAAGTCTTGGTCTAGAAGAAGTCGCCACTGTTCTTGGATCCGACTCTGACCCACCGGCCGCTGCCATTTTCATACCGCTCTCAAATGGTCAAATCGGGAAGGGGGAAGAGAGAAGAGAGAGACCAGCCAGCAGAGTGCACACGGCAAATACTTCCTCAAGTTTGTTTTCTTTGTGCGGTGCCATTATATACCACTGCTGTTAGCCTTTGGTGAAGCCGAGGTTAGCCACCTCAGCATCAACCCCGGATGGCCGCTGTCAGCAGCACCGGTGTCCGCCTGGGGGCCCGCGGTGTCCGCCTCAGTGTAGCTGCTGTTAGCCGCGCCGGTGTCCGCCTCGAGTGTAGTACTACTAGTGGTGTAGAGGGGAAATACCTGATCTCAGGCAAGCAAAAGGTCTCTGGACGAGCCGTTTGAGACCAAAAATAAATAAAAGCGAATATTCGACCAAAAAAATTGTATTCGACTCATTTTCACATTCGATTACGTCGAATAATCACGGCAGCACTAAAATGACTTAAATTAAGACCATTTTACTTTGAGTTGATTCAACTTGAGTAAAATGATCTGCCAGTGGAATGAGTGTTTTTCCATAATTAATAAAGCAACATTCGATTTTGTTTCTTATTTTCAGTGCAAAAAGTTATTGTTTTTCTTATTTTAAGTGTAGCAAGATGTATTTTCATATTTTAAGTCCAAAAAGTCTTCCCACAGATAATTTTACTTGTCAAGTGAAATTTACTCAAATCATGATAAAACTTTTAATCCAAGTCATTTTATCTTGACTAGATTTTGTTTCTTCCAGTGAATTTGTGTATTTTAGCAACAGAAACACCTGTAATGAATAAATGCTACATATGTTTAATGTCATATAATGGAAGATCCCAAGCAAAGGAATAATATCTCCATGGAGACAAGCAGGACCTTCCACCCGAAAAATTCCACACTGCAACTTTAACACATCTATATCAAGCTATAAGAAAAGAATTCAGTGTAATTTTTACTTGTTTTTTTCAGGGTTTTTATTTTTCCATTTTATTTCCTGGTACCTAACAACGCTACTGTTTACAAGGGCCAAATTCAGTTTAGTTGTTTATTGTTTATTTCATTCATAAAGTATGTTGATGTTTATGTCACTCATAAAGTATAAACTGACATTAACAGTGTCACAACATCAAACATGCAAAAAATGAATGAAAAAGAGCAGAAAGAAGTCATCTTATGTTATCTGTCCTCTTTTCCCTTTTCTAGACACATCAACACTGATAATAGCTGAGAAACATTTAAAATCAGGACATTTCATTTTAGTCACAATCATTAATCAGTTGCAAACAGAAATCTTCACTTTTATGCAACTTAGTTTTCTTTTTCATACATACACATTACACTGGATTTAATGTGTTTTTTAAAAGCAAATCATTGTACTTGATCCTCTGATTTCTTTTTCAAGACCATTTCATCTCAAACTGTTTTGAATATGTAATATAAGATCATTTGAAGGATACTTAAGTCAACAATATCGCACATTTTCAACACTTTAAGTTTAACAAATAATGGGTTGGAATGACTCTCGAGGCCCTTTTCTGTAAAATAAATAATGGCTGTAGGTAAGTTTTACATGTTGACCCCCAGATTTCCACACAGTACATAAAATATGGTGCAATTATAGTTATACAAGGTTAATAATGCTGCACTATTTAGTGAGAACTTAACTTTATGCAGCACAGCAAATGTTTTGGAAACTTTGCCTTTAATGTCATTTATATTCCCTTTATTGATGCCCTCCATCCATCCATCTTCTCCCACTTAATCCGGGTCGCGGGGCAGCGTGCTGCCCAATTACTCATAACACCTGACCCCCCTATGAACCCCTCTGCAGGTGGTGAGCCCACAGGAGGGATTGATGCCGTCCTTGTGCGTAAATTATCTCTAAGCTTTGGATGAAATTTTTGACAGGTAGATCTCACTGCTATTTCCTGTATTTTTGTACTTTTCAAGTGACAATTAACTGATGTGAAACTATGATATTTACCACAGATACTTTCCCACCAAACCAAGCTGTGTGCACCCATTTAACCCATTTGTGTTTCTGAACAGTTTTGTGCAACAGCCCACGACTCAACAGAGGACACAAAATTTCTGTAACTGAAGGAGAAGACGTCACAGTCAGTTGTTGGTTTTTCTTCCCTGGAAGAAACAAGATTTTCTGCAAAAATGACTGTCAAAATAAAGAGGACATTTTGATGCAGACGTCCAAAGAAGAAGCGTGGAAAAAAAGATACAGCATCAAATATAGGACACATAGATCTTATATAATGGACGTGACAATCAAAAACGTGACCAAGTCGGATTCAGGAAAATACCAGTGTTTGTTAGAGAGATCAATACAAAATGGTTTCTTTGAATTTATAATTGAAGTCACTCATGGTAAGTGAATACATTTATATACAAAGCTATAATATAGACCAAAATACCACATCCCACATTACACAAAATGGATTCTTGTGAGCTTTAAGCCATGTTATGATGGAGGTACCTGATCAGAAACATACTTGGAGTTGGGTTGTGTCTTTAAAAACACAGTGGAGCACTTCCTGTATTACCACATGACATCACAAGGTGGAAAAGAGTTTGGACACATCCTAAATACGCAGGGTTTGTGTGTTAAACATGCATGAGTGAAACAGAACACACCTCCAGGTATGTTTGTCATGAGGACAATATTATAACAAAGATCAGAAAATCGTGTGATATGGGCCCCGTGACTTCATGTTTTACAGACTTAGTTCCAAATCCAAAAGTTATTCTCAAACCCAGTGTCACGCCTTCGACCTCCTGTGGATCCACCGAGCTGCAGACGCTTCCTCTCACGACATTCACAGAGCCTCCTCACACTGAATCCAAGCAGCCGCTGCAGACCTCCACAGTGCCACCTTCTGCACATTCAGGTACTACACTTTTCTGACCTTTTCTTTTCATTTCAGAAACATGTCAAGGAGACTTAACAAAATACTCCTCACATATTTCAAATTAAATCACTTTTTGTAGCATTTTTTTTGTTAGTTTTTTGTTTTAATTAAAGTGCCAGTCTGTAACTTTCTGGAGGTGGAAAGTCATCTGCATGATTCCATGGAAACAAAGTTAAACCCACACTTCAGAACATGGAGATTGAGATACATGTCTTATAACACACTGTGGAACAGGGATGTGCACAGGCAGTTTGAGGGGCAGGTGCTCTGGCCTGAAGAAAGGGCACAACCCCCTCCTCCCCCCTTTTGCTGAAAAAATATGATATATTATTACACTCAGTCACTCTAACTAGGCCCACTACTTATTAATCCTCGAAGACCTACGGTGCCATATACGATAATGAGGAATATGTTTTATATAGCCGCACTTAACTTTCTAACCGTAAAAGATAGAAACTTACTTTATTCTCTCTGAAAGTGCAGACATAGTGGTTTCCGTACATATCTGCGGCATTATCCTACGTCACACTCACTGTGTGATGTCGTGTGCAAAACGAGTGTCCAATAGGAACTTTGTTTTCTGCCAAACTCATGCGCTCTGTCCATTTTGATCGGCCAAATCTTTGCCAAAGAGTGAAGTGAGTCAAGATGGTCGACTCCTCTCGGCTGTGTATGTTTATAACGATTGAAGAAGACACTCTAAGTCAGGGGTCTCAGACTCGCGGCCCGGGGGCCAAGTGCGGCCCGCAGTACAATATTTTGTGGCCCGCACCTTAATATGAAAGTATAATATTAGTGTGGCCCGCGGAGAAAGTGGACCTCCGAAGGGCCAATCGGCCAGCTCCCGCGCGCCGTCCCTGGTCGGGGCTAAGCTACACCAGCTTCGTGCACTTTACACTTGCAACGACAGCACGGCGTGTAATGAACAGTCAGACAGCAGTCGCCTTTGCCCTTGCCATCTATCGTACTTTCTACCACAAATGTCATGATCGAGCGCAAAAAGAACGGTGACTGTTACCGGGCTGTTTATCGTCTACGCTGCTGTTACAGATAGAAGTGTGTGACGGAGCACCTGTAGCTGCCCTGACATTCCCCGATTGGCGCCTCTCACTCTGGCTCGAGAGCGCAGTAGAGCGCACGGAGCGCTCTCCCGGTTAAGTTGCGCTCCGTCACAAAGCGTTAAGACATTCTCTGTGCGCAATTAGCTAGCGAAACACTTGTTTGAAATGTTCCAAAGAAATGTTGAGCACAGGGGCATCTCCACATGTCTTATTTGCACAGAGAAAGTTGCAGTGCACAAAGAATACAACGTTAAACGCCATTATTCAACTAAACATGCTGAGGAATGTGCAAAATACCAGGGGGATGAGAGAGCCAAGTGAGTTGCCAGTCTTAAAGCATGTCTACTGAGGCAACAAGATTTCTTCAAGAAAGCAACCAAAGAGAATATTGCAGCAGTCGAAGCTACATGGTTAGTGAGTCTCTGGCAGCAAAGAGTAGGCAAGAGAAGCCATGTTCAGAAGAACCATTCATGATTTTCACTCAATGTTCCATTCATGTTCAGGACACTTCGTGTTCAGAAGAAATCATTAAAACTGTTAATGACATTTGAGGATTTTTTTTTTTTACTTTTTTTTTGTGGAATCCCTTATGCGGCCCACCCTCACCCAGACTCTGCCTCCAGCGGCCCCCAGGTAAATTGAGTTTGAGACCCCTGCTCTAAGTGGAGTTAATTCTCACATACATGGCAAATTACGCATCTTGGTGTGCGGAATTGCACATCCCTTTCTATTTTTATTTCAAAAGTTTATTTTACTCAAAATGAACAAATACAAATGTAATAAACACCATGGAAATGCATTACAAGTGCTGTGGCTCTGTTCTATGCTCTGGTCCTGGACTTTACAGGAGCTGTTTCCATGAGGCACCAGAAAAGTAATGGAGCAATTACACTTTTTTTGTTTTTAGGGCAATAAGGATATTTTTAATTTACTTACAGACTTGATATTTTGCATTTTTGTAGCTGAGGCCCTAAATTAAGCATTTTGTATGTCCAAAAAGTTGTTTATGTTATGTTTTTTTTTTCATCTCTATTTCTGGTCCTATAGCTTTTATTACAGTCACATGACCCAGCTACAGCAGCAGATTGTGAAATAACAGGCTGTACTGAACAAAAGGATGTATAACACTTCATTATAGGGTAAAAGAGGCAGTTTTAAAAGTAAAATTAAGAAAAAAAATCCAGGCGAGGAGAAATGTACTAAAATTGCCCTTAGGGCTTCAGGGGTTAAATACTACTACTCCAAACTACTGTATGTAGGAATAACGGGCTGCTCTATCTGATTATTTAGGTTAAACATGGCAAAAGCTGAACCTGGATTTATCAGCCTTTTTCATAAAACTTGATGGTGATCATTTGTTATACATCTCAATCTCACCTTTTCCAACAACATCCAGACAGATGGTCAAACCGCAACAACCGGGACAGTCTCTTCTTACTTTGCGTGTGCAGGTTCAGGTCATAGTCACTTGTAGCTCTGAGGCTCTGTAAACAGAACAGTTTGTTTTGTGTTAACATTCATATTCTCTGAAAGAAATCAATCAAATTCTGTCAGGTTTATAGATTATAAAGGAACAACATTTCCATGGCAGGTTTGTGGAGAAGCAAGCCTACCCACAGTATGGACACATGTTTTGTTTTTTGACTAGAAAGTTACATATTGTGGCTTTAAGAAATGATAAACATTCAATTTGTGATAAAGCGATAAACGTGTTACAGATCATAACTTGTGTTGTGTACTTTGTTCACAGGGGTGTTGTACTATGTACGTATATCCATGGTTGCTGGTGCGGTTGTTTCATCAGTGGTTTTATTGTTGTTACACTGGAGAAGCAACAGAAACAGAACAGAAGGTAAAGCACATGACATATATTTAAGTACTTTTATTTGAGTTTTAACAATTTCATGTCCAGAATCCTGTGAATACAAACAACATTCAAATACTAGAAGTGAGTTCAATCTTAACTTTTAACTTCATTGTGTTTTTCATTGAATCAGGCAAGACTTAATTTTAAAGGGCCCATGTGACATTACTATTTTCTGATCTGTGTTATAATGTTGTTTCTGCATCACAAACGGACCTGGATTTGCGTTTTGTTTCAGTTACACATGTTTAACACACAAACCCTGCATATTTAGGCCCGGTTCTTTACTCAAACAGAACAAACTCTATTCCACCTTGTGATGTCGCGTGGTAATACAGGAAGTGCTCCCTTTATGGAGTTTTTAACCTCCCAAAAAAGGGTCGCTGTTCATTTGAAAACTCACTCCATGACATCACAAGGTGGAACAGAACATTTTGACCTTTGGTGATAGACAGACTAATAGAAAAGGGTGTTTTTGGTGAAGTAACAACATTCTAACATCTTTAATACTAGACCCAGTTTGATTTAGCTTTTGCATGGTTTGTTTGTCACAATTTTATAAAAGATCGATTTGATTTCTTACATTTCTTTCACATTACAGGATGACCAGCTATATGAGGAGATACAAGAGGACTTAAGCCGCAACGCAACCAATATAATTCAAAATGTAGAGATCTACAGTCTGGCCACAGCACCCAGTGACCATTCCTGTATATGACGTATATAACTTCGCAATAATATCTATTTATTTAGTCTTTTTCCCTGTATTTTTTTGTACTTTGGTGACAACAAGCTCCCATTATATTTGTTTGTTTTATTTTATGTATTTATTTCAAGCAGGTCAGTGAACATAAGAAATAAATTTGCATGTATCCAGTACACCGTTTCACATTTTTGTTCTGATGTAAACTTGAAAAGGAGTGGGAAGAAGAAAATCTTAAATGCCACCACTGTCTTTCATTATAACTGAAATGCTTTGTTTTATTTTTCTTTCCATATTTATTTTATTTAGATTTTGTAGAATTGCAGTCATATAATAATAAAGTTGCAAAATGTTCAAGAGCCACATTTGTGTTTCTGATTACAAACAAACTGACAGCAGGGGCGGAGCTTGAGCTGTAGATACCTGCTGGACCAATCACACGGTTCCTCATATCTCCTGACTCCGCCCCCTCACGCCACATTCACGCCAAGAGCTGCAAAAGAGTTCCCCGACCAGCCAGAACCACGCGCTTTCACAAAACTTTACGAAGACGAGTGGGTCTGGAACAATCTCCCGTCTCCCTGATTTCAGAGGGCGTGATTGACAGGCGGATGAGCCAATCAGAGAGACGCATGCTCCATTCGTGTCAAAACAAACACGGCGGCTTACACGTGAATAAGGAGAAAGATCTACAGAAAGGACTCGGAAACGGTGCAGGGAGCGCCATAGGGCCCAGGGGGAGATGGGGCCAAAGCACCATCCCCCACCAAGAGCCCACGGGACAGACCCCGGCAGCCACAGCCGACCACCGCTCCCGGTGGAGAGGGCTCCTGCAGAGGAAACACTGGAAATCTTAAAAATATATCGAAAATGAATACATGTAATAAAATGTGTATAATAAAAACAAGTAAAAGTATAAAATTTAAATCAAAAGCTAAGTTAAAAAGGTGAGTTTTGAGCCTATGTGATATGACCGTAGAGAAAATAGTACCAAGCAATTACGAGGTCTGACTATTTCTTGTTTTGTGATGCAAATGGATCACTCTTTTAAACACATATTGTTTGGAGAAGTAAAAAGCTTATTTTCATGACCCCAGACAACTTGCCGGACACTTTCGTCAGCACCGAAACCGGGGAAGAACTGGGCTCACCAGACGCTGACGGGAGGTAAGTCAGTGTTGATGCACGACACTGCTGACGGGGATGTCACACAGATTCATGTTAAAAACCCAAACTATCCCTTTAATTCTAACACATTCACAGACATTTACAGGCTCATTTGTGCACATTTAAACTGGAGTGCATGTGTGTCTGGAAAATATGATTTTACTGATATTTTACTGATGTAAAACTACAGAAACTATGAACATATTCACTCACCCATCTGAGACACAAACGTAAGCTTTCCTGTCTGGCAGATGGACGGGCGCGCGCTGTAGCAGTTGGCATCTCTCCATTTTGTGCTTGGTAACAAAACTGCACAGTGTTCATTAGAGTTAAAGTTGTCGCGTAAAGAGCTCCAGTATCTGTAGGTGCTGGTGCTGCCATTTAATGTCATAGTGTGGAACATTCCAGGCAGAGCAATGACATCTCCATAGAAACAAGCAGGTGACGGATCCTCCACCAGAAAAGTTACACAATGCACCTTTAAATTTTGGCTAGTAGCATATACTGGCAACATACTGTACTTCACTTATTTACTGACTGACACTATTAGAGGCTTGGGAATCCAGAGCAAAACAGGCTGAACCCATAAGGAAATAAATCCACATGTCTGAGCTAATAAGCTAATGCTAACACTAGACTTATAATTATTTTGGACGCTACCAAATTATTTACTGGCAAACATTTTCAGACAGGGCTAGCGGGAAGAGGAGGAATTTTCGAATCATGCTTATTAAAAGATTAAAAAATACATAGCACTTACTTTGTTTACTGACATCCAGTGTATGTATTTTGAAGTGTCTTTATTAAGCCGTGTTGACAGTCGTAAATACTTCAGCACTTCAGCTAAGCACGTTTCACTTGAATGTAGTTTACAAAGCTATTTATTTGAATGACTCAGCTAATATTTATTAATACAATTGCTGGATGGTTCAGCACAACACCACGGATCACCTGTAAAAGCTCAGATCTCTGCCAAAACACTTTACCCACGTGTCAAAACTAAACTCCTTTCTCACAGAAATTGTCAGTGCTCCTAAAATGTATCGTGCCTTTGGCTTTGTGTGAGCGCTGCAAGTCACACAGTAAGCGCAGCCTCCAATATACTAAGTATCCATAGCAAAAGAAAATTCTGTTCTGTCTAATGGACAACAGTTGTAGAGTGAAGACATCAATTTGTTTAGTTTTTTTATCTCAGTCTATTGACCTGTCTCCGTGTGCGATTTTGAAGCCGCTGCTCCTCATGTGCAGTGTCAGTGTCAGATCGTAACCACCAAACATCAGCAACGCTACAGTAACAGCCGATAAAACAGAGCATCAGGGGCAGATGAGTGACGGGCTCAGAGATGCAACATACAAACTCGGGATATAGTAAAAATAAAGATTTTATTCCTCACCTAATGTAAAGTGGTACATTTAAAGTTCCGCATCTCATCCATAGAAATAGTCCTCCTCAAATAATGAATCCAGTACACAAAACCACACAATTAATACATTTTGAAGGGTTCTTTGAAAGTAAAAATGCAAAAATTGTTCCTCACATGTGTTTGTTTACATCCACCGAGCGTAAAGCTGCACATTAGCGATCGAGCTGCTACTTCTTGTGCACTTTATTGCTGATCTTTTATGCTTTAAGAATCCTTTATCTGAAGTATTGCACCACATTTCACAATAACACAGTTTTGACTTGTCTAAACTAGAAGTGCAGAGCTCTGACCTTTTGAACACTTAAGACTCTCGATGCGAGTACTTTTACTGTAGACAGGAAACAGCTGACGCCATCGTGCTCACAGCTTTGCAGCCTGTTTTACGCAGACAGAACCCACTGAAGTCTTTGCGATCAGAGATTTTAAGTCTCATAAGTTTCTCCTCGTGTCTGTGGTGAGCGCATTTTGTTGCACTTTTAAAAATCATTTCAGACCGAAAAATCCTCTTGTGTGTAGTGGCCTTAAGTGTGAACTGTGCCTGTCAGGCTATTTTACATAATCATTCAGCATTGTGCTTTTTTATTAAGGACTAGCCAGAATCATCTTTATTTAGTTTTGATGTAGGGAGTGATGAGTAGTTACATGTGTGTAAACTAGCAATGCTCTAAATATACTGTATGTTATTAGCCTGTAATAGTGTGAGTGTCTGTCTTTATTATTATTACTTTATTATTAACCATCTTCATCATCATATGTGACAGACCACAGCCATTTACATGTAATAATCTATTCAATGATACATGTTTGTTAAAAAAGACATGGATTAAACATTTCATTAGGAACTAAGCTGGTGGGTTTGTCAACTTCATCAGCCTAAAATGTCAACTCTGTCACA
The DNA here is from genome assembly GCA_030686955.1 of Odontamblyopus rebecca. Classification (NCBI taxonomy): domain Eukaryota; kingdom Metazoa; phylum Chordata; class Actinopteri; order Gobiiformes; family Gobiidae; genus Odontamblyopus; species Odontamblyopus rebecca. Next base: position 12,648,638 of record CM060654.1, read on the forward strand.
CTTTCAGCTTAACATAATAAAATATGTTATTTATGCTGTATTGAACTGTATTATGTGCTCATTAAACAATGGAATGGCAGTTTAACCCATTTCTAAGTTCACAAATAATATTTTATTAGCACATTTATAGGCTACTGCTGCATTTGGTAACTCCTTTGTCAAACAGATATGGTACAGTGCAGCTGGTTTATTTTTGTTCTATTTGTGAGCTGCCTTATGGACGTCACTAAGGGCGTTACCTCCACTTTAGTTTCTATGAATGTGTCATAATGGAGTGACGGGGATGACACTTTCCAGCTGTGATGGATCTAATGTAGGTCTAATTTTATTCACATGAATAGACTTTTAAATGTTCTTGATGAATGAATGAATGAACCCTGGTGGAGGAATACATATAATACAAATAAATAAATAAATTCAATTCAAAATCAATCTATATCTATTCATATCTTGTCCTTTTCCGCCTTGTTGAGCCAACCAGACGCAAGTGGCAGGCGTAGTGTACCGAAACATCTGTGCAGAGTACGGGCTGGAAACCCCAGGATCACAGTGGGAAACGCCTCCAAAGGTTGTGGAGAATGACCGAGCCAAGATCCTGTGGGACTTCCAAATACAGAGTGACAGAATGGTGATAGCGAACCAACCAGACATAATGGTTCTGGATAAGCGAGAGAACAAAGCCGTGGTGGTGGACACTGCAATACCGAGCGATGGTAATGTCAGGAAAAAGGAACACGAGAAACTAGAGAAATATCAGGAGCTCAAGGAAGAGCTGGAGGAAAAGTGCAGTACTGGGAACAGTACAGATACTGCGCAGAACTCTCAAGCTTCAAGGCCTCTGGTAGAGGACCCGAGCTGATGAGGATGAGAGACCAACCAGCGTGGAAGTTGAGGAACACATTTTTTTATACAATTCTTTTTTTCGTTCAAATTGCTGTGTTTTAGAGAGGACCTTTTTAGTCCCAACGCCAAAGAATCACAGATATTATAATTCTAGACCTCCTTGTATATTGGTAGCACTTCTAGGATGTCTGTGTGTGAGAGGTTTATTTAATGTCTCATGTGATAAAGATTTTGATTTCAATAGCAGGACACCAGAACAGATGAACAAAAGCCGTGCCTCTCTCTATCTTGTCTCTCTCTGAAGGTACAGTTCTCGATACAGGAACCCAGTCATTTAACTCTTAACAGTCACTTAAAGACCAGAATTTTTCTTCTTTCCTCAAAAATCTACCAAAAAGTTCACATTTAAGATAAAGGGGAAAAAAAGGTGTGTAGATACTAGTATTGTAATTAGAACTACATATTGGCAACTAATTCTCCTGTTAAGCCAAACTCTGCATGTTACGCTGCAAGGTTGGGTTTAATATATGGCCAGACTGTCAGGTGCAGCTCTCTCCTGGAGTTGAGCATTAAGCAAGTGCAGCAGGAGAGGAATGTTTGAAGACATCTGGTCTTTTCTTTCGGCTTTAGCATGACCACCTTGGAGATGTACATAGCAGAAGTGTTCTGCGCTGAAGTTTTCCTTGTATTTGTAAAGTGTTTAACATATTGTCAGTGACATCCACCTGCAGCTCCCTGTCCACTGACTGATCTGTCAGTATTAATTTTAGCCCAACTCTGCATAATCCTCATTGGGATTACATTACAGTGGAAATGGCTGTGCTCTAACCAGAAATAGTGCCATCAAACAACTAAACTTTTCCAAACAAGCTGTAAATTAGTTTGAATCATTTCTAACATCAAGACAACAATGAGTGAAAATAAATGGTGTCAAATTAACAATTCAAAATTGTAACCTAGGTGTACTACAAGGGTCAGTATTGGGCCCCCTGCTGTTCCCCTGCTGTTTATGCATAAGTCACCAGCGGCCAACTCTATGCAGACAGTACAATTATTTTTGTAGCAGCAGACAGCCCTAAAGAGGCCTCAGATGCCTTAAACAGGCAGCTAGTCAGCATATCCCAGTGGCTGCATGACAACTGCCTTACATTAAATTATACCAAAACTGTCGCCATGTGTTTCTCTTTAAAGAGAAATGCACAGAAAGAACTTAAAATCAATATTGATAAAAAATCAAATTAATGCGGTTGATGAATTCAAGTATCTGGGGGTTGTTTTAGACTCGAAACTGAAGTTTGATGCTCATGTTAGAAAAATGTTTCCATATGATTCGGCCCTGTACATCGACCAAGCTGCTCTAGTATATCTCCATGCTATGATTTTATCTCATATGTTGTATTGTTCTGTCATTTGGGGCCAGGCCACAAAATCAGTCCTAAAACCTCTGATGTCTCAGTATAAACAAACACTAAAGGTGTTTGGTCAAAAACCTGCACACTGCACGATCACTGAAAGATATAAACTGATGACATTTGATAATTTTATCAGTTTCTCTTTTATAAAAACATATTCAAGTGTCTCAGTGGTCTTGCACCTGTAATGTGTCAGTTAAGAAAAAAAATATACAAATGAAGGAGAGGAGCAGAGCTGGAGTCAGTGGGAGCTGCAGAGTGAAGAGGTGTAGATCTGCTCTGGGTTCTCAGCGTTTCTCAGTCAAACGAACACAGTTGTGGAACTTTACCTCTGGAGCTAAAGTCTCAGTTGAACCTGAGACTTTTCTCATGAAAGCTGAAGCTCTGGATCAAGAACAATCAACAGTGCGAGCGCTAAACTGCAAATGGACAAATGGTGTAAAGTGACCAGATTTGTCTCAAATGGCACATCCCATCTTATTGTTCTTTTAGACGGTGTATTGTACAAATTTCACTGCATTTTTTATTTTTGTACTTGTATTGACATTTGTAAAAGCCTAACCAGGGACGGGGGCTGCAAATTAGCTTGTGGCTTGAAGCCTTATGTACATTATATCGGTTACCTATTTGGTGACAATGTTTTTTGCACAGTCCCTGACAAATAAACTAATTATAATAACAAAACAAAAAAACGTGTAAAAATATGTTTTTAATTCTTTTTGGAATCTATACTGAACATTCTTGAGCCCTATGTGTATGACTCAAGAGTCTTAATCTTCCAGATAATTACAATAAAGTGTGTGGGGGCGGGGATAGGGGGTAAGTGAAAACAGGAATTTTCTGAAGTTTACTCAAGCATGCATGAATAAACTGAATCAGGGGTGCCCAAACTTTTTCAGCAATATTGAGATGCTACAAGCTTTTTACGCCACATGTGACAGACCATGGCTGTTTTCATTGTAGGTTCTCACTGAAAGCATCAGAAGTGTTAAACTCATAAGAAATGTAACAGACTGTAGACTGATTGTTAATCTCCTCCAGAGATTACTGCAGAGCCACCTGCACAGATCTGGCTCACATTGAAAACCAAAATGACCAGAGCACAGTTGATTCTTTGACCCTGACGGACAGCATTTGGATCGGCCTCTACAGGAGGTGGTCTGATGGCAGCACCAGCACCTACAGATACTGGAGCTCTTTACGCGACAACTTTAACTCTAATGAACACTGTGCAGTTTTGTTACCAAGCACAAAATGGAGAGATGCCAACTGCTACAGCGCGCGCCCGTCCATCTACCAGACAGGAAAGCTTACGTTTGTGTCTCAGATGGGTGAGTGAATATGTTCATAGTTTCTGTAGTTTTACATCAGTAAAATATCAGTAAAATCATATTTTCCAGACACACATGCAATCCAGTTTAAATGTGCACAAATGAGCCTGTAAATGTCTGTGAATGTGTTAGAATTAAAGGGATAGTTTGGGTTTTTAACATGAATCTGTGTGACATCCCCGTCAGCAGTGTCGTGCATCAACACTGACTTACCTCCCGTCAGCGTCCGGTGAGCCCAGTTCTTCCCCGGTTTCGGTGCTGACGAAAGTGTCCGGCAAGTTGTCTGGGGTCATGAAAATAAGCTTTTTACTTCTCCAAACAATATGTGTTTAAAAGAGTGATCCATTTGCATCACAAAACAAGAAATAGTCAGACCTCGTAATTGCTTGGTACTATTTTCTCTACGGTCATATCACACAGGCTCAAAACTCACCTTTTTAACTTAGCTTTTGATTTAAATTTTATACTTTCACTTGTTTTTATTATACACATTTTATTACATGTATTCATTTTCGATATATTTTTAAGATTTCCAGTGTTTCCTCTGCAGGAGCCCTCTCCACCGGGAGCGGTGGTCGGCTGTGGCTGCCGGGGTCTGTCCCGTGGGCTCTTGGTGGGGGATGGTGCTTTGGCCCCATCTCCCCCTGGGCCCTATGGCGCTCCCTGCACCGTTTCCGAGTCCTTTCTGTAGATCTTTCTCCTTATTCACGTGTAAGCCGCCGTGTTTGTTTTGACACGAATGGAGCATGCGTCTCTCTGATTGGCTCATCCGCCTGTCAATCACGCCCTCTGAAATCAGGGAGACGGGAGATTGTTCCAGACCCACTCGTCTTCGTAAAGTTTTGTGAAAGCGCGTGGTTCTGGCTGGTCGGGTAACTCTTTTGCAGCTCTTGGCTGTGAGTGCGGCGTGAGGGGGCGGAGTCAGGAGATATAAGGAACCGTGTGATTGGTCCAGCAGGTATCTACAGCTCAAGCTCCGCCCCTGCTGTCAGTTTGTTTGTAATCAGAAACACAAATGTGGCTCTTGAACATTTTGCAACTTTATTATTATATGACTGCAATTCTACAAAATCTAAATAAAATAAATATGGAAAGAAAAATAAAACAAAGCATTTCAGTTATAATGAAAGACAGTGGTGGCATTTAAGATTTTCTTCTTCCCACTCCTTTTCAAGTTTACATCAGAACAAAAATGTGAAACGGTGTACTGGATACATGCAAATGTATTTCTTATGTTCACTGACCTGCTTGAAATAAATACATAAAATAAAACAAACAAATATAATGGGAGCTTGTTGTCACCAAAGTACAAAAAAATACAGGGAAAAAGACTAAATAAATAGATATGATTGCAAAGTTATATACGTCATATACAGGAATGGTCACTGGGTGCTGTGGCCAGACTGTAGATCTCTAAATTTTGAATTATATTGGTTGCGTTGTGGCTTAAGTCCTCTTGTATCTCCTCATATAGCTGGTCATCCTGTAATGTGAAAGAAATGTAAGAAATCAAATCGATCTTTTATAAAATTGTGACAAACAAACCATGCAAAAGCTAAATCAAACTGGATCTAGTATTAAAGATGTTAGAATGTTGTTACTTCACCAAAAACACCCTTTTCTATTAGTCTGTCTATCACCAAAGGTCAAAATGTTCTGTTCCACCTTGTGATGTCATGGAGTGAGTTTTCAAATGAACAGCGACCCTTTTTTGGGAGGTTAAAAACTCCATAAAGGGAGCACTTCCTGTATTACCACGCGACATCACAAGGTGGAATAGAGTTTGTTCTGTTTGAGTAAAGAACCGGGCCTAAATATGCAGGGTTTGTGTGTTAAACATGTGTAACTGAAACAAAACGCAAATCCAGGTCCGTTTGTGATGCAGAAACAACATTATAACATAGATCAGAAAATAGTAATGTGACATGGGCCCTTTAAAATTAATTGGTTTTGCTTTTAAGTCTTGCCTGATTCAATGAAAAACACAATGAAGTTAAAAGTTAAGATTGAACTCACTTCTAGTATTTGAATGTTGTTTGTATTCACAGGAGTCTCTGTCCAAACCATTAAAAGACATGAAATTGTTAAAACTCAAATAAAAGTACTTAAATATATGTCATGTGCTTTACCTTCTGTTCTGTTTCTGTTGCTTCTCCGGTGTAACAACAATAAAACCACTGATAAAACAACCGCACCAGCAACCGTGGATATACCTACATAGTACAACACCCCTGTGAACAAAGTACACAACATAAGTTATGATCTGTAACACGTTTATCGCTTTATCACAAATTGAATCTTTATCATTTCTGAAAGCCACAATATGTAACTTTCTAGCCAAAAAACAAAACATGTGTCCATACTGTGGGTAGGCTTGCTTCTCCACAAACCTGGGCCTTCTCCTGTTTGTTTCCATGGAAATGTTGTTCCTTTATCTATAATCTATAAACCTGACAGAATTTGATTGATTTCTTTCAGAGAATATGAATGTTAACACAAAAACTTTTCTTTCACTCAGTCTTTGGATGAGGCTCTTTATTTTCTCTGATGGTAAATCTGCTCATTCTTCTTGGCAAAAGGCTCCAGTTCCTGTAAATTCTTGGGCTCTTGTCTGAACTGCAGTTCGAGATCTGCCCAGAGGCTCAGTGACACTGAGGTCAGAAGAGACGAACACTCCAGAACCTTCACTTTATTCTGCTGGAGCCAGTGACAGCTCCACTTTGTGTTTTGGATCATTATCATGTTGGAATATCCAAGTACGTCCCATGTGCAGATTCTGGACCAAGAAATCATCAGTTCTGCCAGGAGATGTAAACTTATGAGCACAACTGTATATTAAAGCTACTCGAACAATTTGCACTGTGTAAATTTTCTGTTGGTGTGGCACCTTTAAAGCCACAGCATGTAACTTTTTGCCATGAAATAAAAATAAAAGCATGTTGTTGTTTTTTTTACTTAAAAACTTGCGCTGTTACTCTGAACAGGCTTGCATCTCCACAAACCTGACTTCCTTTGGTTATAATGTTCCACAGGTGGGACGTGCACAGGGGGCTGCTCTGTTTTCCCTGGCAACTGCCCGTATGCCCTCCTCGAATGAAGTTGCCCTGCCTAGATTTGAAAGTGAAAATAAAATAGTCGCCTCATTCACTTACATTAGGGCGACTCTGTTCTGTTTACAGAGCCTCAGAGCTACAAGCGACTATGACCTGAACCTGCACGCGCAAAGTAAGAAGAGACTGTCCCGGTTGTCGCGGTTTGACCATCTGTCTGGATGTTGTTGGAAAAGGTGAGATTGAGATGTATAACAAATGATCACCATCAAGTTTTATGAAAAAGGTAAATCCAGGTTCAGCTTTTGCCACGTTTAACCTAAATAATCAGATAGAGCAGCCCGTTATTCCTACATACAATAGTTTTGAGTAGTAGTATTTAACCCGCTGAAGACCTAAGGGCAATTTTAGTACATTTCTCCTTCCCTGGATTTTTTTTCTTAATTTTGCTTTTAAAACTGCCCCTTTTACCCTATAATGAAGTGTTATACATCCTTTTGTTCAGTACAGCCTGTTATTTCACAATCTGCTGCTGTAGCTGGGTCATGTGACTGTAATAAAAGCTATAGGACCAGAAATAGAGATGAAAAAAAAAAAAACATAACATAAACAACTTTTTGGACATACAAAATGCTTAATTTAGGGCCTCAGCTACAAAAATGCAAAATATAAAGTCAGTAAATTAAAAATATCCTTATTGCCCTAAAAACAAAAAAAAAGTGTAATTGCTCCATTACTTTTCTGGTGCCTCATGGAAACAGCTCCTGTAAAGTCCAGGACCAGAGCATAGAACAGAGCCAAATCACTTGTAATGCATTTGTAACCCAGGTGAGAAAACCCTGCTCCAGAGCCGTTCTCCTACTATTTAATATTCAGAACACTTTGCGCCGACGTCATCACGTTATCATCACGCATATTAACAGGAAGTTAGACGCGCCGGTCAGCGCGAGGCATAGGATTCCAGGGCAGATGCTACAGGTGGGTTAAAGTTACTTTTATAGTTTATTTCGCTGTATTTTGTCAGTTCATTAAATGCAATTACTGTCGGAACTTTAGGAGCTGACTACTGGGTCTCGACCACTACGGAAAAGAGCGCGAGTACGCGTTAAAACCCGAATTGGTGAGTTGTGCTAACATGTAGCTTAGCCTCTCATTGAAACGCATGAGTTAGCCTAGCCTAGCTGAGTCCATTGATTTGAATGGAGCGGTTAGCCTTGTCTTTTATGCCTATTTCTCAAAATGTATTTAACTAAGTGAAGTGCAATTTATGTTGAGTTTTTACCAACTTATTGTCTAACTGTGTGTGAATTTTGGTTGCAATTGGATACATGTTAAGGCCCAAACTTAGTAATTGGTTGGAGCCTGTGGCTTCTAATGCAGTATATTGCACTTCATGTACTTTAAAGGGTACACTTGGTACTGTTATTTCTTGGATTTAATTGTTCATACAATACATGGATAATTGGACAACATGATGATTAACTACATATGCTAATGTTATTTATTATGAACTTTCGATATTGATCCTCAATATTTAGCACTGATATTGGTACATTGATTGATTTATAAATACACTGTTTATTTATTGATTGGATGGAATTATGATGTGCACATGATTTATTGATTTAGTCCTGTTCTTGTGCAGGCCAGGTCGGATGGCGAGCTAGAACCTTGAGGAGCTGAACTGAACTGAACCCAGGCAACAGGCCTGGCATATACCCTCAGCCCGGACACAGTATCGTGACCCTCACCTGCTCGGTTGGGCTGGTAGGAAGCTCCTGTAGCCGCTCTTTACATTTGTACCCCGTTTTTGAACTCTTTTGTCTGTTCGCACGGCTCGTGGCTAATCATTCTGGATCCCATTCATACTCGCACTTTCGCACAACCTACCTCAGCACTATATGGACAATCTCCACGCCACGAACTCTTTGCGTGTCATACGTCAGACAAATCAATAGTCGAGCTTTTCTGCTGTTTACATATGGACTATTTAAATTGCTAAGGCAGAGTCTTTTGAATGTACATTTTTCTGAACTCGGATTATGAATGTATATATTTTTCCTGAATGGCCATTCTTCGTACTACGCATGCATTTGTATTGTCTTTGAATTTGTATGTCTTTTCAATATATGGTACCAGCAACTTTAAATAACTGTCTCAGTCCTTGTTTTCCACTCCACTCCTAGAGTCGATATCTAGAGCCTTCTGAACTAGCCCAATCCAACTTTAACGTTAGCTATAATCGCATTGTTACCTACTTATTACCAGCTCAGTATTATTAGCTTTGGGTAACATATATGCTACACAGTTCCATGGTGTTTATTACATTTGTATTTGTTCATTTTGAGTAAAATAAACCTTTGAAATAAAAATGGAAAGGGATGTGCAATTACGCACACCAAGATGCGTAATTTGCCAAGTATGTGAGAATTAACTCCACTTAGAGTGTCTTCTTCAATTGTTATAAACATACACAGCCGAGAGGAGTCGACCATCTTGACTCACTTCACTCTTTGGCAAAGTTTTGGCCGATCAAAATGGACGGAGCAAATGAGTTTGACAGAAAACAAAGTTCCTATTGGACACTCGTTTTGCGCACGACATCACAGTGAGTGTGACGTAGGATAATGCCGCAGATATGTACGGAAACCACTATGTCTGCACTTTCAGAGAGAAAAAAGTAAGTTTCTATCTTTTACGGTTAGAAAGTTAAGCACGGTTATATAAAACATATTCCTCATTATCGTATATGGTACCGTAGGTCTTCGAGGATTAATAAGTAGTGGGCATAGTTAGAGTGACTGAGTGTAATAATATATCATATTTTTTCAGCAAAAGGGGGGAGGAGGGGGTTGTGCCCTTTCTTCAGGCCAGAGCACCTGCCCCTCAAACTGCCTGTGCACATCCCTGTTCCACAGTGTGTTATAAGACATGTATCTCAATTTAGAGCTGGGCGGTATGACCAAAAATTGATATCACGGTATTTTTTTAAATTATCACGGTATCACGGTATTTAACGGTATTTTTGTCTTTGGCTAAGTCTAAGTGGAGTGTGATAGAGTTGGTAATATCATTCCAACGTTTGCTTTTCTTGTCATAGACGGTCCCTTTAGCAAACGCGCCTACCAGGGACGTCTGTGTAGTGTTTTGTGCTGCAGTGCCAACGTTACGCAGAGATTGGGGAGAAGATGCAGATTTTACTTTCATGCAATCTTCGTATTCCAGGATATGATTGTGGCGGAGGTGGTGAAGCAAGTTGCTTGTGTTGCCTCCTGCAGCTAAAACATTAGCTCGACAACACTATACATGATGTTCTATACACACAGAACATCAATTATAGGCTACAACACCAGTTGAACTAACGTTAAATTTAATGTTTTACTACTCCAAAATAATCACAGGCCAACCTTATTAAGCATAACTCGCATTAGAACAATGATCAACAAACATTTCAATAACCCGCAGACAGCGCTGCCTCGAAAGCAAAAAAAAACAGAGTAACTTACAGTTGATGTTTTCATTGACTGTCAAAGAAACCGCCACACTGGGTTGAATACAGACAAATCACTAATGGACGAGCACACCTTGCAGCCAAGTTTCCCGTCCTTATCATCGATCCAGGGATAGGCCTCCTTCTTTCTCTTCCACATGTCTTCACTCCAAATCGCGAACGGTGAGCTACTGGAGCTCCCCGCCACCTCCGTGCTAGCATCACCATGGCTAGCATTAGTTGACGAAGTGACTTAGGTGTTGGCGCTGACTGGTTGCTCAACTTGCTCACACAAAGTCTCTGAATTGGGTGTCTGGATACTGGTGGCGTCTTTCTCTTTCCGAAAATAAAAATCAATGTTTTTCTGCTTTTTCTCTGTCATTTTAGTGCAGGGCTAAAACCGAAATAAAAATTGAACGTGGCGTCAGGAGAAGTGGGTGGACGACGTACCACGCCCACTACACCCCTGCTGCCACTACCACGCTCTCCTGCAGAGTTGGCTTGTTTGGTGTAACACTGAAAAACAGCCCCCGCTCAATCTACGCTGTGCGCGTTCCGCCGCTCTGTGTTGCCGACATATGCGTGCACACACGGTATGGCGGTAAATAAAAATTCATATCATAAAAATAAAAATTACCGGTATACCGGTTCAAACGGTTTACCGCCCAGCCCTAATCTCAATCTCCATGTTCTGAAGTGTGGGTTTAACTTTGTTTCCATGGAATCATGCAGATGACTTTCCACCTCCAGAAAGTTACAGACTGGCACTTTAATTAAAACAAAAAACTAACAAAAAAAATGCTACAAAAAGTGATTTAATTTGAAATATGTGAGGAGTATTTTGTTAAGTCTCCTTGACATGTTTCTGAAATGAAAAGGTCAGAAAAGTGTAGTACCTGAATGTGCAGAAGGTGGCACTGTGGAGGTCTGCAGCGGCTGCTTGGATTCAGTGTGAGGAGGCTCTGTGAATGTTGTGACAGGAAGCTTCTGCAGCTCGGTGGATCCACAGGAGGTCGAAGGCGTGACACTGGGTTTGAGAATAACTTTTGGATTTGGAACTAAGTCTGTAAAACATGAAGTCACGGGGCCCATATCACACGATTTTCACGATCTTTGTTATAATATTGTCCTCATCACAAACATGCCTGGAGGTGTGTTCTGTTTCACTCATGCATGTTTAACACACAAACCCTGCGTATTTAGGATTTGTCCAAACTCTTTTCCACCTTGTGATGTCATGTGGTAATACAGGAAGTGCTCCACTGTGTTTTTAAAGACGCAACCCAACTCCAAGTATGTTTCTGATCAGGTACCTCCATCATAACATGGCTTAAAGCTCACAAGAATCCATTTTGTGTAATGTGGGATGTCTAAAGTTGTATTTTGGTCTATATTATAGCTTTGTATATAAATGTATTCACTTACCATGAGTGACTTCAATTATAAATTCAAAGAAACCATTTCGTATTGATCTCTCTAACAAACACTGGTATTTTCCTGAATCCGACTTGGTCACGTTTTTGATTGTCACGTCCATCATATAAAATCTATGTGTCCTATATTTGATGCTGTATCTTTTATTCCACACTTCTTCTTTGGACGTCTGCATCAAAATGTCTTCTTTATTTTGACAGTCATTTTTGCATAAAATCTTGTTTCTTCCAGGGAAGAGAAACCAACAACTGACTGTGACGTCTTCTCCTTCAGTTACAGAAATTTTGTGTCCTCTGGTGAGTCGTGGGCCGTTGCACAAAACTGTTCAGAAACACAAATGGGTTAAATGGGTGCACACAGCTTGGTTTGGTGGGAAAGTATCTGTGGTAAATAATCATAGTTTCACATCAGTTAATTGTCACTTGAAAAGTACAAAAATACAGGAAATAGCAGTGAGATCTACCTGTCAAAAATTTCATCCAAAACTTAGAGATAATTTACACACAAGGAGGGCATCAATCCCTCCTGTGGGCTCACCACCTGCAGAGGGGTTCATAGGGGGGGTCAGGTGCTATGAGTATTGGGCAGCACGCTGCCCCCGCGACCCAGCCGGATTAAGCGGGAGAAGATGGATGGATGGATGGAGGGCATCAATAAAGGGAATATAAATGACATTAAAGGCAAAGTTTCCAAAACATTTGCTGTGCTGCATAAAGTTAAGTTCTCACTAAATAGTGCAGCATTATTAACCTTGTATAACTATAATTGCACCATATTTTATGTACTGTGTGGAAATTTGGGGGTCAACATGTAAAACTTGCCTACAGCCATTATTTATTTTACAGAAAAGGGCCTCGATCCGTCCAACTCATTATTTGTTAAACTTAAAGTGTTGAAAATGTGCGATATTGTTGACTTAAGTATCCTTCAAATGATCTTATATTACATATTCAAAACAGTTTGAGATGAAATGGTCTTGAAAAAGAAATCAGAGGATCAAGTACAATGACGGCTTTTAAAAACACATTAAATCCAGTGTAATGTGTATGTATGAAAAAGAAAACTAAGTTGCATAAAAGTGAAGATTTCTGTTTGCAACTGATTAATAATTGTGACTAAAATGAAATGTCCTGATTTGAAATGTTTCTCAGCTATTATCAGTGTTGATGTGTCTAGAAAAGGGAAAAGAGGACAGATAACATAAGATGACTCTTCTTTCTGCTCTTTTTCATTCATTTCTTGCATGTTTGATGTTGTGACACTGTTAATGTCAGTTTATACTTTATGAGTGACATAAACATCAACATACTTTATGAATGAAATAAACAATAAACAACTAAACTAAATTTGGCCCTTGTAAACAGGGTTGTTAGGTACCAGGAAATAAAATGGAAAAATAAAAAACCCTGAAAAAACAAGTAAAAATGACACTGAATTCTTTATAATATCTTATAGCTCGATATAGATGTGTTAAAGGTGCAGTGTGGAATTTTTCGGGTGGAAGGTCCTGCTTGTCTCCATGGAGATATTATTCCTTTGCTTGGGATCTTCCATTATATGACATTAAACATATGTAGCATTTATTCATTACAGGTGTTTCTGTTGCTAAAATATACAAATTCACTGGAAGAAACAAAATCTAGTCAAGATAAAATGACTTGGATTAAAAGTTTTATCATGATTTGAGTAAATTTCACTTGACAAGTAAAATTATCTGCCGGTGGATTAAGACTTTTTGTACTTAAAATATGAAAATACATCTTGCTACACTTAAAATAAGAAAAACAATAACTTTTTGCACTGAAAATAAGAAACAAAATCGAATGTTGCTTTATTAATTATGGAAAAACACTGATTCCACTGGCAGATCATTTTACTTGTCAAGTTGAATCGACTCCACCAGAAAAGCTACACAGTGCACCTTTAACTAAGTTTTAGTGAAATGGGTGGTCTAACCTGTCATAATACACACACACATACGTAAAACACATATTTGACCGTTTCTATAAATGTAGCAAACACTTTTTTCATGTACTCACCAAAAAATAAGGTGAAGATTTGGCAGATATTCATGTTGAAAGTTGTGCGTCTCATTCAGGATGTCAGCTCACATTTCTGTTAAAGACGAACAAGCAACACCTCTACAAGTGAAACCTACAAAACCACAATGTCCTGCTGCTGAGTTATGACTGGAGTGTCATAGTTTGTGGGGGGGGCAGGTGCACAGGGGACTGGGCGGCGAACAGCTGCCCCCACGACCCAGCCGGATTAAGCGGGAGAAGATGGATGGATCGAAGTAGAATCGACTCAAATAAAGTAAAATGTTCTTAATTTAAATCATTTTAACCTAGACCTGATATTGCTTTTTGCAGTGAATATAAAAGCACATTTCCTAGCCCATTACCCACTTTAAAATATTATCATACATCACCTGCAAAAAATCAAGGTTTGTGGACATGAAGCTCGCTGACAGTAAAGACACAGGTTTTTCCACACTTTTCAATGTAATAAAACACCCAAAATTATAAAACATGATTTTATTTCATGTTTTATAATTTTGGCTGTTTTTTTTTTTTTTGGCATTTTTTGGCATTTTTGACGCCAAAAAAAAAAGGGGGGCGCCCGCCGGGTCCAGCGCCGCAGCCGTTAAGCCGCTACCAAAGTATTATATATATAAGGTATTATATACCAGAGTATTATATATACTGGGTATTATATACCAAAATATTGTATAAGGTATTATATACCAAAGTATTGTGTATATAATGTATTATATACCAAAGTATTACATATATAAGGTATTAGATACAGGCGGCACGGTGGCTGAGTTGCAACACTCAGGCCTCACAGCAAGAAGGTTGCGGGTTAGATCCCCGGGTCACCCGGGCCTTTCTGTGTGGAGTTTGCATGTTCCTCCCCGTGTCTGGATGGGTTTCCTCCGGGTACTCCGGTTTCCCCCATCAACCTAAAACATGCAGCACCCCTATGAACTAACATCAAGGACCATGATGTCCACCCTCCTGTGGGCTCACCACCTGCAGAGGGGTTCATAGGGGGGGTCAGGTGCTATGAGTATTGGGCAGCAAGCTGCCCCCGCGACCCAGCCGGATTAAGCGGGAGAAGATGGATGGATGGATTTTATTTCAGTCATTATTTTGTCAAGAAAGTTACACAATGGAGCTTTAAAGGTCCTATTAATGGACTCTTGTGAGTTTTAAGTTATGCACCGAAATGAAAATTGTTATTTTTTAATTTTATTTTTTCAGCATTTTTGAATAGGTGTACATAGTTAACACACAACAGTAAACACGACATGGAGAGTGAACACATCAGGCAAACTGCATCCTGCATTAAAAGTTGTATTTAAATTCACGTCCAATGTATGAGTCCCATTTGGTCCAAAGTTTGTCAAAGAGGTCCAGCTTCAAATTAAGTCCAAACCTTATTTTTTCCATTTTCCGAATTTCAATTTATAGTTTCTGACCAGTCTTTGATGGAGGGTGCAGTTTGTGTCATCCATTTTTTTTGTTTTAAACTGTTTTATATTGATTCAAAAGTAAAACGCTTAATAGTTTTTTGTACAGCGTACAATGTAAACTATGATTATTATTATTATTAACTTCCTAGAGCCTGTCTTCAGTTCGTTTTGTCCACGCACAGAGCTGTAGTTTAGCAAACGACTAAAGTGTTGTAATTCCTCCTGTAAAAAAAACTCCCTTTGGGCCTTTTGTTCATTTATCTCGACTCTACTTTTCCTTAAGTTTGAATTTGTTTACATTTGAACTCAGACCGAAGCTGTTCTAAACGTTCTTTTTCAAAACCGTGCGCCTGCGTGAAAGAACGGTCGCCATGGTGACACGTCACAAAGCTTTGAAGAAGCTTTGTGACGTGTCGCCATGGTGACACGTCACAAAGCTTTGAAGAAGCTTTGTGACACGTCACAAAGCTTTGAAGAAGCTTTGAGCCTTTGACCCTTTTCTCTGTGGGTGCAGCTCTCGGCTCAAACTGGACACAACGTTACAGCTCATGAATCAGTCGCTCACTGAGATCCAGAGAGATATTTATTGTCGATTTATCGAACAGACGAACACATCACAACAACTACTACGTTAAACTTTGACGTTTTATTGTTAATTTACATACACTATAAAGATGGAAAGACCAGTGGACGACCCTCAAATGGAGCCGTGTGAGATGTTCCAGCAGCGCGTCCACGAACTGCACGGAAAATTCAAGATAGAACAGAACGAAGCCGCAAAACCTCCTAGACTGGCAGCTCAGGAACCAGGACTGAACCAGGAACCAGGACTGAACCAGGAACCAGGGCCAAAACACAAACTTAGACCAGCTCAAGAACACAGGCCAGTCCAAGTTCATTCCAGGCCAACCCGGATACCCAGACTAGTCCAGTCAGCTACAACCAAGGCCTTCAGTGAACCGGAGGAGCCGTCTGATGCAAGCGCTGGGTACAATGTAAAAACCGACCCTGAAGCCGCACACTGCATGATCCGAGCCATGTTCAAAAAACTGGTTCCCAAACTCAAGCGCTTTCCTGATTATGACAAACAGGTGGCAATTGTGCAGAGACTCCGGAAAGTGGAGAAGGAGCTTGAGATGCCTGAGAACTGCGAGCTCAGCGTCAAAGACCTGAAACACGTCGCTAAAACTGCTGCTGAAGTCCTTCATAAAGATATAGGCTGTCAGCTGCTGTCTATGATGTTCTATTGCTTGGACACAGTTTGCATCGAGCGCGCGGTGAAGACATATCTCGAATATGCACTCTTCGTGCACGAGCCTAAGACAGCACGAGCACATTCAGGACTGAGGAATCTCTTTAGGAGCAATTTGATCCGTAAAGGTCCTCTCAGCTCCTACCTGCTGTCGGGGCTGGTCCACTAATTCAACCATAGGACCCCCCACCCCCACCCCATCCCTATCCCCACCCTCCAACGTCTCCCCCGACCTCCAACCCCCAGCCCCACCTCTAACCAGGCCCACTGACAACATTTTGTGGGCCTGGGGAAAGAAGCCTCACACGGGCCCCTCTCTGATTTAAATTCAGAAGAAGAGGATCCACTTCTGGGCCCCTAAGACCCTGGGGCCTGGAACAACTCTTTGCCCCCCCTGTTGACTCTACTGCCCCTAACCCCCTGACCCCTCCCCTGTCAGCACCTGTCACCTCCCCAAACACCTACATATTATTATGTTTAAATGGATGGGACAGATATAAAACACTAAAATAATTTAGCACTTTTAAAATTCACACCAAGGAATTAAAAAGATTTTTGGTGTGAATTACTGAATCAAAATATTGCATCATAAAAACATTAGATTCAGCTGACACAATACTGATACAAAAACTATATATCTGGCCCATCCAGGCATAATGTTTAAAAAATAACCAATTTGGCACCATTTAAATTCACCTCAGTGAATATACCAGATTTATTGAAGTGAATGAATAAATAAATGCATAAAAAACAGTTTTGTGTACTTGTATCTTTTGGATTGGTTCATGTCAAAGAGTCGTTTGAGACCGGCTCTTTTTATGTTTAATTATACATAGGCCTGTGAGGTGTCCCAGGGGTCGATCCTGGGCCCCCACCTTTTCCCTCTCTACATGCTGCCCCCTACATGCCAGTCAATACACAGTGATAATGTGTCCTACCACAACTGTGCAGACGACACTCAGATCTATGTCTCACTGCAGCAGGGACTATGGACCAGAGGACTCACTCTGCCACTGCATTCAACAGGTCAATGTGTGGATGAAAACAACTTTCTCCAGCTAAACTCAGACAAGACACAAGTCACAGTCAGAAACAGAAACAGTGTCAGCGTCACTTCCAGTGTCTCTGAAACCTGCAAATCAGGCCAGAAATCTCGGGGTAATAATAGACTCAGACTTGAACTTTAACAGCCACATCAAATCAAAAACATCTACTGCTTTTACCATCTAAAAAACAGCAAAAATCAAAAGTCTATCCATGCGTTTGTCTTTAGTAGGTTAAACTCCTGTAACAGCCTCTCACTGGCCTCTCCAAACGAGCTGTGAGACGCTGCAGAACATCCAGAACATCCAGAACGTTGCAGCTCGGGTCCTGACTCCAACCAGGAAGTCCGAGCACATAAGTCCTGGTCTCAGGTCTCTGCGCTGCCCCCTGTGGCTCAGAGACTTTAAAGCGGCTCTGCTCGTGCACAAGTCTCTCCATGGCCGAGCAGGAGGGATGGGCATCATTAGTCGACCAATCATTAAGAATTTCGTCGATCACGTTCATTTTAATCGACAAACCAAATGTAGGTTGTTGTAGTGTAAAGAGTCGAGGCTGCGTCTGAGCACAAACACTGGAGTTTCGGCCCCACAGTCCCACGTCTCGGCTCAGCAGCCTCATCACATCCTCTGTCACATGCAGAACACTCATATTCGTGTCCTTTAGTCCAACAGAAGCTAAACCACATCAGGACAAGGAAAGAGCCACTTTTTTTCCCAGCATTTACACTTTATGCAAATGAGCCATATGGTTTTAAATTTTGTTTCTGTAAGACGTAAACAAATGTACCAAAGCTGCATTAAACACATTCTGATCTCACACTGATGTGGCTCTGTAGTGGTGATGGTTTATATGTTGTAGAGTTGAGTTTATTAATGCAGATTAAGAATAGTAATAATAGTGATGATACTTTTAATATAAAAACGTTAATGATGAATCAAAATCAATAGTTAATTCTCCCAACGATCGATTAAGAAAACTTTATCGTATACCCGTCCCTACCGAGCACCAGAGTCCATCTGTGACATGTAAAAGCCACATGAACCATCTGCACTGAGGAGCTCAGGGACCGGCCTCCTGCTCTAGTCCTGGTTTAGTCCTGGTTTAGTCCCGGCCTCCTGCTGGTCCCAGAGTCAGGACTAAACTCGGGGAGTCAGAGTTTCAGATTCATGCAGCTAAAACCTGGAACAGTCTGAACATGTGAGACAGACTCTACTGTGACTCTGTTTAAATCCAGACTAAAAACAGTTCTGTTCAGCTGCAGACGACTGAAAGATTTTCATTTCTCATTCCGCACTCTTCTTCTCTCACATTTAAAGTCTCTCTCTCTTAATTTTATGATGATTATTTATGTCCTGATTTGTTTGTATTGTGATGTTGATGTATTTCTTGTTCTGTAAAGCACTTGAATTGTGCTGTACAAATAAACTTGTCTTGCCTAATTTTGCTATAGTAAAGTTCACCTGCCTCACAGTCCTACTCTCCACTGTTCATATTTGCCCTGTGACTTTTTGCTCTCGTCCTCCTGCTGGTTCCTGGACTGGTTTGGGGGAGTCCATTTTAATATAATATAATATAACTGTAAAGGCCAAACATTTGTGTCGCCATAGATTGACCCTAACCCTTTACCTGCACCTTGTTCCACCTTTTAAACGCCTCAAAAGTGAAATAAATCCACAGAGAACGATCCAAGTGCAGTTAAAAACTCTTTACTGAGTATTCACATAATCAAGGACACAGAAACGTACAAAAAAAGGGAATTTTGTCAGGGACAGGAGGTCTAAAAACTGTTTGGCTTCCTTATGATTAACGTTAGCAATAATTAACTGACAGAAAAATGTAAATAGATCAACTTATTTTTAAGGAAACGATCACCAAATAATCATAAAGAATTACCAAAATTACCAAAAATCATGCAGCTCAAGCAAACATCAAACCAAAGAAAATAGGAAGAACCATCTCAATAATAAAAATAGCACAAAAACGACAAAACTGGGCCTAAGACGTTTAAAATCAGTGTACTCAGTGTACAGAGATAGTCTACAGAGCAGGTTTACAGAAGAATTTAGAGTTTTAGGAACTTCGTACTGTTTAAAAACTTATTTAAAAGAGACATAATAAGTGTCACACTTACTTCACTTTTTTTACTCAGTCTTGAACACAATGCATTTTTTGCAAATTCAAACTGCCCTTGTTTGGCTGACAGGACATCCACAACTTTCACAAAGGTAAGATTTTGTAGGAATCTTTTCTACTTTCTCAACATAAACTTTAAAAAAAAAAAATTAAATCCTCAGTGCCTAAAAGTTAGCTTTGTAAGACTTAGCCTAACTCTGCTCTAGCAGCTCTTGCTCTGATTGGTCCAAACGCTCCACACCGTGCACATTACAGACGTCACATGATTGGGAGGAGCTCACCCGTACGGAAGTAAATGTGGAAGAGAAAATTACTTTTGGGCCCATGTGCCAATGAGCACAGAACATTGAAAACAATACGACGCCATCTTGGGTTCACCTTCCAGATTTTATTATAGTTGGCATAAACAATGGGTCTATTAAAATAAGTGGATCGGGTATTGCTGCTTGTAGCTGTCTCCAGTTGGTGTAGTGGCCACTCACTGGTATTTCAATACTCCGGCTCAGAAAGGATTTTTCTCATAGAGCGCAGCTGATCACAAACTGCTCGTATTCAGCTAACAGGGCACCTACAATTTCAAAAATGTCAGATTTTGTGGCGATTTTCACCTATTTTTAGATCATAAACTTTTTTCTCACCTCAAAATCCTTCAGTTGTCTTAAAAAATGCTTTTTAATCATTAGCTCTGGCTATGCTCCCGCTCCTCTCGCTGTCATTGGTCAAAAGTTGGGAGAAAAGAGCACTACTGTACATGCTCAATCAGCTGGTAGCCACCAGAAGTACTTTATGAGAAATGATGCAGATGACACTCAGATCCGTCTCACTGCAGCCGCTGAATATGGACCAGTGGATGCAAAACAACTTTCTCCAGCTAAGCCCAGACTGAAGTGTGTATTTTGTCTTTGTCCCAGGTATAAGCACAACCTGGTAAACATGATGTGTGAAAGCCAGAGCATCACGCTCCTTCTTTTGGTTGGTCTTTGCTGGACCAGTAATTGCTGTTGTCTTTCTTCCAGTCACCTTTGGACTATTTTAACTATTTTATACATTATTATAGTTAATTCACCAAATCTAGCCAACAGATACCTTCATCTCCACTTTTACAGATAAAGAAAAGTGCATTCTGCAATCCCACAGGTAAAACACTGTAATAATAATTATTATTATAAATAATAATAATAATAATAATAATAATAATACATCTTCTCCCGCTTAATCCGGCTGGGTCGCGGGGGCAGCTTGCTGCCCAATCCTCATAGCACCTGACCCCCCCCATGAACCCCTCTGTGAGTGGAGCCCACAGGAGGGGGGACGTCATGGTCCTTGATTTTAGTTCATAGGTGCTGCAAGTTTTGAGTTGATGGGGGAAACCCGAGCGCCCGGAGGAAACCCATCCAGACATAGAGAGAACATGCAAACTCCACTCAGCTACCATAATAATAGTCAAGAAAATATAATATAATAATCAACATCACAACCATTAGAGATGAATTTAATACAATTTAGTACTGAGCAAGCCCAGGTGACTCCAATACAGCATAAATAACATATTTTACTATGTTAAGCTGAAAGTGTGACAGAGTTGACATTTTAGGCTGATGAAGTTGACAAACCCACCAGTTTAGTTCCTAATGAAATGTTTAATCCATGTCTTTTTTAACAAACATGTTTCATTGAATAGATTATTACATGGAAATGGCTGTGGTCTGTCACATATGATGATGATGATGAAGATGAAGATGGTTAATAATAAAGTAATAATAATAAAGACAGACACTCACACTATTACAGGCTAATAACATACAGTATATTTAGAGCATTGCTAGTTTACACACATGTAACTACTCATCACTCCCTACATCAAAACTAAATAAAGATGATTCTGGCTAGTCCTTAATAAAAAAGCACAATGCTGAATGATTATGTAAAATAGCCTGACAGGCACAGTTCACACTTAGTGTAGGTCAATAGACTGAGATAAGAAAAAAACTCAAACAAATAGCTGTGTTTGTTTCAGTGTAGTTAGCTCCTCCCTTCAAACAGATATAAGACAGTGTCCCATCAGAAACCATGGGCAGTGCTGGGGGCTCGAGATCCTCCCAAGAATAGCCACAGCTCCCCTATAGCTCCCCCAAAGATGTTTGCCTCTTATGCATGTACACACTGCCACCATCCAAGAGCAGTTTGGTGATGAACAAAGTCTTTTCCAGCATGAGGAGCACCTTCCCATAAAACAAACGTAATAACCAAATTATTCGAGGAACAAAACATAAAGATTTTAGGTCCATGGCAGGAAACTCCCCAGATCTTAATCCCATTGAGAATTTGTGGTCAATCTTCAAGAAGCGGGTGGACGAAAAAAACAAACAAATTCTGACAAACTCAGGGCACTGATTATGCAAGAATGAACAGCCATCAGTCAGGATTTGGTCCATAAATTGATTGACAACATGCCAGGGAGAACTGCAGAGGTCTTGAAAATGAAGGGTCAACACTGCAAATATTGACTTGTTGCATGAACTCAGTAAAATGTCAATAAAAGCTTTTGATACCTGTGAAATGCTTGTAATTGTATTTTAGTAAACCATAAAAACATCTGAGAAAACACCTAAGAACAATGAACCATCAGACCCTGTGAAAATGTAATATTTGTGTCATTCTCAAAACTTTTGGCCATGACTTTAGAAGTGCACAGAGGAGCTAGTCAATGATCTCAAGGCAGCTGGGACCACAACCACTAAGAAAACCATTGGCAACACTTTACGCCGCAATGGATTAAAGCCCCACAGTGCTCAAAGGACCCTCTGCTTAAGAAGGCACATGTGCAGGCCGTCTGAAGTTTGACCATGGACACCTGAAGGATTTAGGATTGGGAGAACGTGCTGTGGTCAGATGAGACCAAAATCAAGCTCTCTGACATGAACCCAACTCGCCGTGTTTGGAGGAAGAGAAATGATGCCTATAGCCCCAAGAACACCATCCCCACCGTCAAGCATGGAGATGGAAATATTGTGCTTCGGCGATGCTTTTCTGCCAGGACATCTTCAGTGCTGGAGGATGGACGGCGCCATGTACTGTAAAATCCTGAGTGACAACCTCCCTCCCTCTGCTAGGAAACTGAAAATGGGCCGTGGATGAGTCTTCTAACATGACAATGACCCAAACATACAGCCAAGACAATAAAGGAGTGGCTCAAGAAGAACCATATTAAGGTCCTGGAGTCTCTGGACCTTAACCCTATAGAAAAACTATGGAAGGAGCTGAAGCGCCGCGTTACTAAGCGACAGCCTCGAAACCTTAATGATATAGAGATGCAAAGACATTTAAACTTAGATCAATCAGACTGATGTGTATGTATACACACACTATGAGCACGATTGCCTCTCCAGAACCGGCATTTAACAGTTGTCTCCATGGAGATAAGTTCAAGATTGCACTAGGGAACATTTCGGGAAATCATCCTCATTGTATTCTTCTTTTGTTGGTTCTTTGACCCATTTCAGTTTGAAATTGACACCAGGATTTTTCTCCTTAAGTTTTTCTTGCACCTGTATCAGAAACATTAACAGTGTAAATGAGGTTGACAGGACTGAACAGAAGACAGTGGAGACGCACCAGCTCAATCAGCTGTTCTCTGATGGCCGCTTCACTCAGGTCGCCTTTGGTCTGAAGTCTCATCTTCATGTGGAACACAGAGGCCGTCTTCACTGCACACAGAACAACA
The DNA here is from genome assembly GCA_030686955.1 of Odontamblyopus rebecca. NCBI lineage: Eukaryota > Metazoa > Chordata > Actinopteri > Gobiiformes > Gobiidae > Odontamblyopus > Odontamblyopus rebecca. The sequence continues at coordinate 12,671,829 of CM060654.1, forward strand.
GTCAGGACACTTTTGAAGTGTACTGAAAGAAACACAGGTTAAATAAAAACTCTAGTGTGATTTCACTGTGCAGCCATGTGGCCCACACACATGCTCCTGGCCCAATTCTTATGAGCCGTCCCAAAGCCGACAGGGTGAGACCTGAGCCCAAACGCCCTGTTACACTGTTCACTCCCCCTCCTCTATGTGTTTAATGTATTTACTGTATGTGTCCTTTATCACTACAGACTGTACTGTGTGAAAAGAGACAAAATAATAATAATAAACAATTGAACAGCTAGGATTAGCCGGGTTTAGAAAAGTCAACAAAGCCAAAGCTTCAGTTTAGATGTAGGTACCTTGACAGATGAAGGGAAGTATTCCGTAGCACTGCGTATCCTGCATGAAACCATCTTGAGCGATGTCAGCACAATATTGATCGCCACCGTGGTTATTAGGTGATAAGGGAAACCATATCCTGTAGCTGCTACTGCTGAGGTCAGACCAGACCCAGGGCTCTCGGTACAGACCGATCCAAGCAGCAGTCGATCCTACCTTGGCCCCCAAAGCCTGGTTCTCAGCTTCACTCTCAATCATTGCCAGGTCCTGGTACTGCTGTCTGCAGACAGTCTGGCATTCAGCCCATGGCATATATATGGTGTTTACCAGAAAAAACTCTTTGACGCCTGATCGATCTGATTAAAAAAATAAATAAAACATAGGAATGAAAAGAAAGTGCTGTGTTTTAAATGGAATGTGTCAACAATATAACAATTACAATATATTTAACAGTGCCCAATATAACAATACAATAAAAATAAAACAAAACATATAGCATATGCATAGAATAAAAATCTAGTTGAATACATTGCTCAAGTGATTGATCAAAACAGTACAAAGGATTATTTTTGTTCTTGTTTCACCGTGAGCGGAAATATAATAATTTGTAAAGATTAAACGGCAGTTTGTCTTCCCACTGATGTCATGCCAAAGCACTCACCTTCATAACAAGCACAAGGGGCGTTGCCTGAACATGAATAGTCCACCCACATGTTGTTTTTCATATAAACACAGCATTCATTCCCCCCATAGTTATTTGGCTGAGCCAAATCCCAGTTCTGGTATCCTCCAGGGTTGGTGGCGCCAGTAGCAGACCATCTCCAGGAGTTGGGGTCAGCGGTCATGAAGTTCTTCCATGCAGCAGGGTCATCATGGAGACCGATCCAAGCCCACACTCCATTCGGAATTGCAATTTTAGACAAGTCCTCCACTCTTTCTATTGTGGCCAGGTCAGTGAAGTGCTCTCTGCAGTACTGCTGAGCATCGCTCCAGTTCACGGGTTTGTTGATGAAGTGATACTCCTCAATCAGACAGTGAACCAATGGGATAAAGATTACCCCATGACCTACAATTGAAAGTCCTGTTATTCACTGAACTCTGTAAGCAAAAGGAGCATAAGCTTTGACAGTGCGACTCATTCTGTCTTAAACCAGGCACATGTGACTTAAACCCAGTAGCCTGCGATAACTTTTGTGGGTAAACAACAGACTTGGGATGGACTTCAGTATTTAGTCAAAAACAATTTAATATATAATACCACTATTTAAACCAACTACTTTGCAAATGAGTCTACTTTTTACTGACATTAAATGCATATATACCGAGCCATTTTGGAGTTACATAAGAAAAGCTTAGCCCTAGATAGTTTATTCATAGTTTTCTATAGTAGACTGTATTTGAGAGTATGTACAGAGGGCTCATTAGTGGGCTTTTTGTTTCTTTACATGTGTCCTACTTTTACACATTATTTATGCATATTATCCATATTTAATCAATAAATATAATAATGTTTAATGGCTCTTATGTCAAAATTATTTTACAGAAACATTCTGCATGTAAAATATATTACTAAGAACATTTTAGATTCAAAAACTATTCAGTTCTATTTTTGTTTTAAATCTGAAATCATGCTAAGTAGGAAAGTGTCAGTGCATACCCCACTTAAAGAATAAAGCACTTTTCAAAGCATTTGATGTAAATCTTACCAAAGAGGATACAGAGCAACAGGGCTTCTCCATCCATGTCTAATTATTTACCTAAAAAAACAAACACCATCAAGTGAATGAGGTGGTATGGAAACAGTCCATTAGACAGTCGATATCTGAGCTCCTGAAAAGACGTGCTGAACCCACCCCTGGTCCTGACTTTAATCGTAAAAATTAATGCGTCTTTAGCCGTTAGTTGAAACCACAGCAGAAATCCTAGTCACTTAAATAGGTTCTTCAAAAGCCGTTCCTTACCTTGTCCAAATGTCCAGCCACAATGACCTGTAAGGTGCGCTTCATAATATATTGGTCTCATGCTTCCGGTCGCACATCCTGTCATTTGCTTATCACTGTGAGCCAGTCTCGCTTTGGTTTATAACTCCAGTCATTTCAATGAGCTCTCTGTCTCTCCATTCGATGCAGGGGGAAAAGTCTTGGGTTTGTGTTTTTCATAAGGTGCTCAGACGTCCCTGTTCGCCCAGTCCCAGTTTTGAGTCCTGGGTCCCCTGTCCCAGCAGATTTATCCAAAAACAGTGATTTGTCCCAGTTTTATACAAGAAATGTCCCAATTTTTGACAAATCTTAGACCTGCCAACAGTAAAACAAGGCATATATTATCGTTTGTTTCAGTAAAATACAGAAAAGCTGCTTAAAAATGACCAAAACACAAAGAAAACGTGACATACTGACACATGTTGGCCACGAATCAGCCAAGTGCAGAACAATTCTCCTTAAGTACGCACTCCTTTCACAATTTTACTATTACCAGCTGCCACAAACTGAGGGAGTCCCAGGTTTTGATTGTGAAAATTTGTTTTTTTTCACATTTTGAAGACAGTAAAAATCTGGTGCCTTTGAGAAATATCTAGAAAAACTCTCAGTGTGAGTTGTTTTCATGGAAATGGATGTATGGCATTCATTCTCCACTGAGATCTGCAGGTAGCACACCCTCCACCAGCGCACTTCACTTGGTTATGTAATGTGTACTTTTTTAATATTGTGTGATCCATCCATCCATCCATCTTCTCCCGCTTAATCCAGCTGGGTCGTGTGATAATAATTTAAAATCAATGTTCACATCCAGGAGCATCAGAGAGACTGAGAGCTCAAAAAGCAGGAATACTCAGTAGAGGACATAACATTACAGAGTCCCAGTTTTGGTCATTCATTCATCAACATTGCGGAATCCCCACGTCAATGGGCTCATTCCAATTTGACAATGAGGATTTTTGATATGTTTGGTCTCGTTTACTGCTTCATTTTTGGTGGGGGGATTTTCTAGTTGCAGTTTCAGTTCGTCTCAAGCCTCAATATTCTTGTCCTTTGGCCTAAGAATGACCCAAACCAGTACACAGACATGTTAGCAGCACAATGTCGACTTGCGAAGGAGGAGGGCAGGAGTGCTCACTGGATCTGAAGTCAGCAGCTCTTCAGGATCGTGGAAAAAAAAAAGTTAAACTGTTTTTGAATATGTACACAGAATGCTGGAGATTTTTTTTTTTCAATTTGCATGTTTTTTTGCATCTCTAGGCGGATTTCCTCAGGTTTTTATACCTCCCCTATTAAACTAAAACAAGCATAGCAGGCTAAGCTCTCGACTCGGTGCTCCTTCGGTACTGCAGACCAGTATTTGGGATCTGCAGTTGCAATGAGGTCAGATGAGGACAGATGGAGCATTTTCTCTACAGAGACCAAATGTATTACCTTATCTTTTTTATTTAAATACATAATCTTAACCCAAATCATGACACCAATCTCATATCTGAAATGTTATCACTTAATTTAATACAAATAACAAGAAGTTAATGTGTAGTACACCCTGGTTTTGATTATCCAGTTAGTTTATTTGTGCATGTTTTTGAACCTGGGAGTAGCTGAGTGAGACCAGGAGAGGAGATAGGCTAACCACTCTGCCGCAGTAACGCAGGAAGGACATGCTGATTTTAAGTTTAATTGAATATAATTTCTCAATAAAATACCTGTTCAAAGAGGTTTAACTCTGTTCTTCTGGCAGAGGAAACCTACAAACAGTTTTTGCATTCCCAGATTTCTGAATGACCTGCAGGATACAAGTAGAAGTACCGTAATCTCTGGGATACGTCTAAATCTTACATCAGAGGCGACTTATCTCTTTTATTTCGAACAAGAAGAATGAAATGGATGGAAATGAAGGATGTTGATCAATCCTGACCCTGGTCTTTAAAAGGAGCCTCTTGCATTACAGACAGAACTTGATCAAACCTCCATCATCGTCAGACAGGGTGACCATCGGAATGACTCTGAAAGTTAAGGACACTTAGGCCCAAAAGTGAGGACACGACCAGAACCGCAGCCACAGAGCACGACAAAATGGTAGAGTATAGTATTCTCCTTTGGTGCTCTGGCAAAACAATGCTTTTTTTTAGGATTTATGGTGATGTAGGCAACGGTGAGGGTCCGAAATGAGGACAAAATATCAAAAATGAGGACACGTAACATAGATACAGACAGAAGGTTCTAAAACAGGACTGTCAGGCCGAAATCCAGACAAATGGTCACCCTACCGTCAGAACCACGACTGAGTATCGCAACGGCCGGAGGTGCACCTGCATGGACTGTCTGTTGACCGCAGCTGTCACCCGATCACGCCCCGAGCCACGGCGCCCCGGGCCCCTGTTTTATATAATAAATCCCCAAAGTCACTTTCTTGACCAGGAAAACACGGCACTCGCGGACCACAGCTGACGCCTGGACGCACGTCAAGTATTTGCGTTTTTGGACACTACGGTGTGAACGTACTATAAAGTTTGGGTTGTCAGAATGAAGGGATGGACGGTGAAACCATAAAAAACAGGACATTCAGAGTTCCGGGAGAAATTTTTCCATTAAAAACAGGGACAGGGGACAACCCTGTCGTGGCACCAGGCAGGTCTGTCCTCTTTCCCTGTTTATTCTGCTTATTGAGCTGCACAATAACCATAAAGGGATTATGAGACAAAAAGACAGACCCACCATTGATTTCAGACAATGTTTATTTGTAATTTTATGACAAACAAGGAGCCGTACTGTAATTTTACAAGGTTCATCAATCAAAAAGTTCCTCTTCAAAATCCCCAAACATTAACTGAATGTACTCAATTTCAGTATTTTCTTTAGGTTTTTATTTACTTCAAAAATGCATCTTTGTACAGAAAACAAAAAAGTTTAGAGAAAGAGAGAGCTACATATTTCCACAACAGACGATTTTGGGCTGTTGGGATTCAGCTTCTCAGAACGAGGCAGAAAAAGCTACAGAGATTAGCTTTAGCATTTTTAGCGTGATTGCTATCTTACGTTAGCCCAAGTCAACATGGTCAAAAAGAGGTTATACAAGGCGTATTTACAAGCTCAATAGGTAGCGAACGTTATCAACAGCTTAGACGTGAGTTAAAAGATGAAATGGTCCAAATAGGAGTACGCACGAGAGACGTAATAATAAAAAACATGGAAGGACTAAAAGTGATGGAGAAATCTGTGCTGTGATTGGCTGGTGAAGGTTAAAAAGAAGTGCTGTCATTGGCTGAAAAATCCTGAGGTGCACAAATATGACCAACGACATAAGGGAATACATATATTTAACCCTAGATATAAACATTTACAAGATATGACAGGTATTTAATCAGATTTAATGCCTAGAAGCAAATAAATATTTAAGAACACATACGATGCAAATGTCTTTTTTGAGATTTTAACCACGTCGTACTGTTGTCCTCATCAAAAAAAATATCCCCGGAGTTGTATTTTGCCAGTTTTGTCGCGTCACAGGTCAAACTTCAGACTTCTACACAGTTTTTAAGTCCATAAATAATCTCTCAGATTCAAAGTGTGTTCACAAGAAACAAATAAAGCCTTCATTTGTTTAGGGTGCCACTGCTCATAGCTCCAGGGCTTTAAATTCCTCATTGGAAACGGAAGTGAAGTTTACAAGGTACATTTAATTTGAAAATGTAAAATACTAAAGCCAAAGTCACCAAAAAGCATGAGTGCAACAGAATTAAAGCCCCAAGAATGCATTATATGTGTTCTTTAAACATTTTATCTGTGTTTTTTTTTGTCAATTTACTACTAAGATTTGTTTTGATTGTATGCAAATATAAAAACATGACATAAAGATGATTGGAATCCTATTCGATGATGTATTTATACTGTTAACATTTTTATTTGTGTTTTTTGGGGACTAACAGCCTTGCAGTCACATGATTTTAGCAGTGGTGGAATGAACAGTTTTTAGGTATCTGTACTTTACTTAAGTACATTTAACAGTGGGTACTTTTTACGCTTACTTCACTACATTTGAGAGGATGAATCTGATCTGTACTTTCTACTCCACTACAGTTTAGATCTGGACTGAAAAATAATAAGTGCTTTTCTTGCTGAAAAAGATGAGACTTATTTTTAGCACATTTAATTTGAGTTAACGTCCAACTTTGAGCAATGCAAATACACAAAAACAGCAAGAAAAATTAAGAAATCGATTGAATGCCTTAAAATCTGTCAAGTTTTTAATCAAAATCACTAAATTTGATGCTTTAATAGTTCTAAAGAATCTCTGCAAAATACTTAAGTACTCTCAAAGTACATTTTTAAACAGGTACTTCCATTGGCTTTACTTAAAGAGGAACTCTGGCCTGTTTGAAGCTAAAGTCCATTTCTAGAAGTGGTCGAATTCTGTCAGAAACAGCACAGATCAGTGTTGCCTCAGTGGAGATCTCACTGTGGAAGTGAGTCTGTCAAGGCAACAAACTAGTGTAGCGATGGGGGGGGGGGTCAAAAGACTCGACCGTCGACTCCAGTGGCGGCGAGCGGCTCGAGCCGCCAGAAACAAGTGAAGATCGACTACTGATGGTGAAGAACAATAGAAACTGAAAATTGTTGAAAGAAAATGGTTTGGGAATGTATTTTTTAGCGTTTTTCAAAAAAATATAATTAACTCGTAAATAAATGGGATTAGAAACTACGTTGGCGATCGAGTCTTTTGGGCTTTCACATGCGCAGTGGGAAATCAACAGCAGTAAGGCTAAAGCTGCTTATAAAGTTGTTTTATAACGTTTCCAGACACTAATGAGTGATTCAGGCAGAGAGTTTTGTTTGTTAGACTCGTGGCTGTTGTAAGATGGGTTAGAAAGTGGTTTTACGCTTCTTCTGTGTGCTAATAATTTTATGTGGAAGTTAAGAACTTGCCCCCATCACTACAGTAGCTTGTTGCCTTGACAGACTCACTGCCACAGTGAGATCTCCACTGAGGAAACACTGATCTGTGCCGTTTTTTGGCTTCTGACAGAATTCAACCACCTCTAGCAAAGGACTTTAGCTTCAAATGTGCCGGAGTTCCCCTTTAAGTAGATTGTTTCATGTGATGCTTAAGTCACTTCATCCACCACTGTATTTTCGTAAATTAGAAGGTAAAACTGTAAAAGGCACTAACTCATTTTGTTGGAATGGACGAGGAAGGTTCTGACAGATGAGTATAAAACATGATTACTGGTGAAAGAGGTAGTGCAGGACTGGGTAAAATCAAATGTTTTTTTTCCTTTGCTCTGATAATATTTTTGCATATATTTTTTGTTAATCCTTATGGCGCAAAATTGAGTCTAAACTGGATTGTAACCAAGCATCAGTTCATATATTGTGTACTGTGTATACTGTGCTTTTTGCTTTCTGGAAACTTTGAAAGGGTTGTGCACTTTTTTCGTGAGTTTGCTAAAAACTGGACGATTCACCAAACTCCCTGTCGGAATTTTAGAACAAATAGCACCACCGAAAATGATACGATGCTAAAAATGAGCAGAAAAGGTGAAAATAAGCCTTTCTTGTTATAAAAGGTGTTCTGCGTAGAGACCTATATGGTACAGGATGGTGCGTAAGCTACATACAGCAGAATGTCTATAAATATACTTAAATCCTAACGCTATTTAGTTTACACAAGGCCTGTCCGGTTTGTCGATGAAATCCAGTTTTGGTGCGAGCTGAAAAACGTTGAAATGACAGGCACTTTCAAATATCGAGAAAGGAACAAACCATTTACATAAAAAAATAAAAAATAAAATCAAAATCAGATGTGGTCTGATAAATGAATAATATTTAGCTTGTGTGCAAACGTTGGTACAAGTACAAATTTTCACACTCGAGTGAAAAGTTGGCCCTTTATAAACAAGTATAAAATTAAATCAAATTTTACCCTAGAAAGTAATTTTAAAGGTAGTTTGTATCCGGAAAGCTACATTCAGTCAATTGTTCGTGAATTAACCAGACAAACAAACAAAGAAAAATAAAAAATCTAAATAAAAGAGAGAAAAAAAACATAAATAAATAAAATAAAAAATTAAATATTCCTGGGAATGTAAAAAAAACAACTCATGAGTACGATTAGCTATGCATTGGACCCACCACTTTGACTAAGGAGAGGTTTTATTTTTTATTACTGAAACATGTTTTTTGAAGAATTAAAAATCTCAAAATAAGATCGAAAAGTTGCAATTTGCAAACTTTCCATGGCACCAATGCAAACCCAAGCTGCACTTCATAAGCCTGAATCTTGTACATAGCATGATCGTTCAAGTAAACATCTTTTTGCACCAGAAACCATTAAAATCAACACAAAAAAAAAAGTATAAAATGTTCCAAATCAGACCGTGGAGATTCAGGTTTGTGAAAAAGTAGGTCCATTTTGTTTTGAAGTGACATTAAAAAAGCTAAAAAGAGTCCATCGAATACCTATAGCAATGCATGCTCTTCAGGATAATAATTAGAAGCCGTTTGCTTTGTGCTAATTTCATTTCACCGTCCCATAAAAGTTTGCGGGGAAAGTCTGGTCCTGTTTATTCCAGGTGAAAATCCAAATGGCTGCCAGTCCAAGAATGCTAAAAATGATGTAGATGGTGTTTGAGTGTAGCCGTCAGTGTTGACATCTTTGTAGTTGATGAGGTTGTGGTGCTGGTAATGATACGAAATCATATGATATACCACCCAAATTGGTCAATACTTGGAAAAAAAACAATAAAACGCCAATAAATTGAGTTACTTGCCACAGAAAACGTAATATTGTACGTAAGATTTTAAATACTATAAATAAAACGTGTCCCCAGATGTGACGAAACGAGGTAAACAGGTCGTTTTTTACTGGTAACTGTAATGCAGATTTGCTCTTAAATTCTAAAAAACATTGGACACGGTGGCGAAGTCGTTTGTGTTTATGTTTAATTTGGTGTTTTTTAGTTCTCCGGACGATTATCCAATCAGAAAGCAGAATGAGCCCGGCCTGATTCGCAAATATTCAAAGCTTCACGGGCGCAGAAGTGTCGGAAGGGTTTTCCCGAAGGCCGCGTCGCCAGATATGAAGCGGCTCGTCCCGTCGTCAGTGTGCGGCAGTGGGCCTGTGAGTGGGCTTTCTCTAACACTGGCAGTGCGTTTGTGTAGCCTAGTCTGAGGTTGTGTAGCGGTGGCAGTGGTGTATTGCTCGGGTGCACGACGGTAAGAGCTGGCAGGAGTCACTCGGCGCTGGTCTCCGCTTTCTCCTCGGCGCAGGTGCTGGACGGGGAGGGGGCGGGGTCTTGGGGCCGGTGCTTGCATTGACCCGTAGAATGGCGCCCGCTGGGTCTCGACGGTCTGGGGAAGCCACAGTCGCACGGTGCATCCTGGTGAAAAAGTGGTAAGACACATCAGCATTACCTCGGGGCCTGATGTGAACTGTAGGCTCGTTCTGTCTGATGCTGTGGTTGAATTTCATTTGAGTTTTGTTTTAAGGGGGAACTCCGGCACGTTTGAAGATAAAGTCCGTTGCTAGAGGTGGTCGAATTCTGTCAGAAGCCAAAAAACGGCACAGATCAGTGTTTCCTCAGCGGAGATCTCACTGTGGCAGTGAGTCTGTCAAGGCAACAAACTAGTGTAGTGAATTGGACAAGTTCTTAGCTTCCACATAAAAGACCAATTTGCACAGAAGAGGCTTAACACCACGTTCTAACCCATCTTACAACAGTCACGAGTCTAACAAACAAAACGCTCTGCCTGGTTCACTCGTTAGTGTCTGGAAACGTTATAAAACAACTTTATAAGCAGCTTTAGACTTGTTGATTTTCCACTGCGCATGCGAAAGCCCAAAGACTCAACTGCCGACTCCAGCGGCGGCGAGAGGCGACTACTGACGGTGAAGAAGAGAAACTGAAAGTTGTTGAAAGAAAATGGTTTGGGAATGTTTTTTTTTGTGCATTTTTCAAAAAATATAATTCACTCCTAAATAAATGGGATTAGAAACGACATCGGTGATCGAGTCTTTTGGGCTTTCACATGTGCAGTGGGAAATCAACAGAGGTAATGCTAAGGCTGCTTATAAAGTTGTTTTATAACATTTCCAGACACTAATGAGTGAACCAGACAAAGCGTTTTGTTTGTTAGACTGTGGCTGTTGTAAGATGGGTTAGAAAGTGGTGTTAAGCCTCTTCTGTGCAAATTGGCGTTTTACGTGGAAGCTAAGAACTTGACCCCATCACTGCACTAGTTTGTTGCCTTGACAGACTCACTGCCACAGTGAGATCTCTGCTGAGGCAACACTGATCTGAGTTTTTGGCTTCTGACAGTATTCGACCACCTCTAACAACGGACTTTAGCTTCAAACGTGCCGGCGTTCCCCTTTCAGGCAATTCAGTTTTTTCAATCATTATGACTTAAAACTGGGAGTTATTTGGTGAAGCTCTTTGAAACTGTATTATATTTTAGCAAGTACTGTATGAATTAAGTTTATTTTTAACTCATCTCACCTATTTGAAACAATAAAAATAACAGGACTTTACCATTCTCAGTGTTTAATTACTTACATCTACTAAGTTATACCTCATCTATGTTATTAACTTATGCTCACTTATAACCACAACCACATTTAACCAAAAAATATTAGTTAAAATGACTCAAAAAGAATCACAGCAACTTGTCAAAATTAAGTTAGCAGGACTATTTCTAAAACTTTGGCTATACACAATTTAATCTATTTAATCACTTTGAATGTTTGGGTTTACAGCGATGGAGAAGAGCATCTGACGAACCCTCCATCAGAAAAGTTACACAGTGCACCTTTAATAATAATAATAATAAATAATACATCTTTATTTGTAAAGCACTTTTAAAAACAAGCAGCAAAGAACAATAAAAATAGCGTCCAGAAAGTAAACAAAATCAGACAGTGAAGCAATCAGTTCAATAATTATAATAAATAAGTTAATAAAATAAATAAGGAATCAAATCTAGCTAATAACCATATGCAAAAAAGTGGAAGTATTGGCGCAATATTTCCTTGTTCTCACCTCTGCCCCGGCTGTGCCTCCTCCCATGATGCATCCCATCTCCTCTCCGGCCGTCTGCCTCATGAACCTCTTGTTGACGATGCGCGTGACCGGGTCTGGAGCTGCCCCGAGTCCGGCCAGCACCCCCAGCCCCCCTGCGCCTGTCCCCACCGAGAAACACTCCGGCTTGGGTTCATCCACGCCTCCCAGGGCCTCCCGCTGGCACCTCTCCCCAGAGACGGACACTCCCGCCTGGGTACGGCCGCCGCACACGTCCCTGTACATGTCCTGGAGCCCTCCGTACCGTTCTGCGGAGGGTTTACCCGCGGCGGGGGGCTGACGCGCTGGACTCACTGTTGGATCCGAAACAAATAGGATGAAAATGACTTTAGGACATTGGACTGGGACAGAGAATCTAAGAAGAGATGTTGGAACTACTTATGATATTATAGATATAATCTCGTCTGAAAGTGTTTTTGTGAGTTTTTTACCTGGCTCTCCCCTCCACAGGCTCTCGGTGCTCCCTGTGTGCTCCACCACGCTGAAGAGGCTGGAGAGGCCGTCGGTCAGCCCGCTAAGGACTGGACTGTCGCGGGTGGTGGTGGAGCGGGCCCAGGCTGAACCTCCAGGTCTCTGCTGCAGGCTCCACAGGCTCCGATCCCTGGACGAGGAGGAGGAGCTGTCCAACCGCGACGTGGAGCCTGTAAATCAGGTGCAAAAACGGCTTTCTTGATTCAAATAAAGGAGCGTGGCAGGACTCAGTTTGCATGTGTCCTTGAGGTGTTTGTATCTCTTGTATAATTAAAACTAAAATATGCAGAATAGGCATAACTCTTGACGTAGGTACTCTAAGTTACAAGGAGGTCACATGAGGACAGATGGCCATACTGTATTACCTTCATTTTTTATGTAAATATATAATCTTACTTTAAATCATGACACAAACCTCATATTTGAAAAGATTTTCTATTTTAACCGCAAATAGAAGTAATAAGAAGTGGCTGAAACTGACGGCTTAAACCCCCAAGACCTAAGGGCAATTTTTGTACATTTCTCCTCGCCTGGATTTTTTAATTAACTTTGCTTTTAAAACTGCCCCTTTTACCCTATAATGAAGTGTTATACATCCTTCTGTTCAGTACAGCCTATTATTTCACAATCTGCTGCTGTAGCTGGGTCATGTGACTGTAATAAAAGCTATAGGACCAGAAATAGAGATAAAAAAAATCACACTCTTTTATACAAAACACACACCAAACAACTTTTGTATAAACAACTTTTTGGACATAAAAAATGTTTAATTTAGGGCCTTAGCTACAGAAATGCAAAATATCAAGTCTGTAAATAAACTAAAAAAAAAAAAGGGTAATTGCTCCATTACTTTTCTGGTGTCATGGAAACAGCTCCTGTAAAGTCCAGGGCCAGAGCCACATCACTTCCTGCATTTCCATGGAGTTTATTACATTTGTATTTGTTCATTTTGAGTGAAATAAACCTTTCAAATAAAAATAGCAAGGGATGCGCAATTACGCACACCAAGATGCGTAATTTCCCATTTATTTGAGAAAAAAAACTGCACTTATAGTGGCTTTTTCAATTGTTATAAACATACACTCTCGAGAGGAGTCGACCACCTTGACTCACTTCACTCTTTGGCAAAGTTTGGGCCGATCAAAATGGACGGAGCGCATGAGTTTGGCAGAAACAAAGTTCCTATTGGACACTTGTTTTGCAGACGTCACCATGCAGCATGAGTGTGACGTAGGATAATGCTGCAGAAATGTATGGAAACCTCTATGTCTGGGGGAAAAAGTATGTTTCTATCTTTCACGGTTAGAAAGTTATGTGCGGTTATATAAAACATATTCCTCGGAATTGTATATGATGTCGTAGGTCTTCTGATGTGTAGTGCAGCCTGGTCAGTTGGGAAATGTTGATTATCCAGTCAGTCTATTCGTGAATGTTTGTGACTCTGGCAGTAAGTAACAAAAGAAAGACGTGAACATCCCATTTCACTGAGAGCGGGAGTCTAACCCACAGCCTCCTTACTGAGAGGAGGAGACAGGCTCGCTGCAAACACTCACACTCACACTCAGACGTACTGCAGGTCAGTAAAGGCTCACACATATTTAAGAGCGAGTTTTACACTTCTCGGGTGTATCCATTGTTAATCCATAATATATTTTGATCACCATGTTTACTTTCATTGTTTTTAAGACGCGTATTCACCAAAGCTTCAGCCACCCCTACTCCCCGTGCTAAGGTACTCCCCCTTCAGAGTTCTATCACAAGGCAACTTCACAAACCAGACATGATGTGCATTATCAGGGTTCCTATGTGTTTCTTCAAGTTAAATTCAAGTCTACCCTTTTAAGACAACATATACAAACTAAATACCTATTTCATAAACCTACTGGCAAAGAAAAGCTAAATATTTGAAATTGTATTCATTTATTTCTCAAACAAAGGAATATGGTAGAATAAGTAGAGACTCTTCCCCTTAAGTCCAGCATGAAATGTGTCGCGAGGTCACGTAAAACCAAGGTTAAAAAACAACATAACGGCTTTAATCAAACTTTGTTCTGCTCAGAGTCTTTGATTTTACGCTTCTACTGAGTTTGTTTCTTGTTGCTGTAGCGCGTGATCTTCAGTGATGTGCATTTTGACCTGCATTGTGTTCTCAGTTATTGGTTCTGCCGCTCTTTATTTAGGTGACGTTATTTAACCAAATACCGTATTTCATGCGTAATGAAGAAGAAAAAAACATATATAAGTCGCACCGGACTATAGTTTTTTTCTAAAATTTATTTTATAAGACCAAGAACGACATTTCATCTTGCTATAACATGGTAGAAGTCCCTAAATTGTGTATAACACCGCCTCTTTAAGCAAATGTACAAATAAAATACATATAAAAAGAAAAGTCCACAGACCTGAAGACACGCGGCGCTGCAGTTTGGGTGAGCCGTATTTGGGTGAGCAGCAGGGTCTTTCGATGCGCCCGTGCACCTTGTCCAGGGAGGTGGAGATGTGTCGAGAGCGGGCGGAGGCTAAGGGGTTGGCTGTGGACGAGGTGGGTCGGGGAGACCAGACCTTGGACTGGAGCCCCCTGCTGGTGGAGGGGGCGTCCGTCTGCAGAGCCACACTGACGCACAGGAGAGAGGTCTGGGTGGAGCGGGACGACGTGCCAATCACCTGGAAGAAGAGAAAAGGCCATGAAAATAAGAGCCTAAGTTGTTTTATTGTTTGCATGATTGTGAGTTGTAGCTTGTATGAGGTTTTGTGATGTAACATGAATCATACTAGAACTGCAACGCGTCATTATTATAGCAGCCAACAAGTCCAACGCTTTCTACTGTTTTTTGGGATGCTGTTAATATAATTTAAACCAACTGAAATTGTTTTAACTGCACTATTATTCACATTACTTCTTATTCATCTTACACAGATCTCTTTGTATTTGTAAAAACCTTTTCTTACTTTTTCTGCAGAGCACTTTAAATTATGATTAAATTTAGGATCCACTAAATCACTTTTCTGAAGGAGGGTCTGCGAACTTTACCTACATACAGTATGGCATTATCTCCATGAACAAAAACAGATGGCACAACCTGCCCAAGTAACATGTCAGATCTGTGGAGAGGTGAGCCTGCTCACAGAAATTATCTTTTTTTCTACAAAAAGATGTAAATTATATCTTTGGGTTATACATTTTACTACTTATAGGTCTGTGTTTCAGTAAAATTAACATTTTTGTTTCATTCTATAAATTACTGACAACATTTTTCCCAAATTTCAAATAAAAATATTGTCATTTAGAGCATTTATTTGCAGAAAATGACAAATGGTCAAACAAAAAAGATTAAATGCCTCAAATAATGTGCAGAAAACAAGATCATCTTCATTTTAAAACAACACAATACTAATGTTTGAACTTAGGAAGAATTCAGAAATCAATATTTGGTGGAATAATAATAATGATGAACACAGCAGTTGTTTTTCTACTTTTCCTCCTCCGTCTCTTATTTTTTTCCAGAGCTGTATATGGCCTTACAAATGTAGAATTATTTTTTTTAATATACAGAGGGATATCAGTCCAGTCACCGCATCCTCCGCCGCATCTCGAGCCAGAAAGCACAATCGTCCAATCAGATTTGTTTATTTTGGCAGCGTGTGTGACATGAAGGAGCTCATTGCTCATTGCTGTCATTTACACACAAAATCTAATTTTCACCTCATATTAACAGAGTTTATGTTTCATTCTGCAGAAATCTTTTTTCATTGTCTTGTAATAGCAGCAACAATATTTAGACTATTTGCCCATTTAGGCAGTTAAAAAGTCATGAGACAAAAGAGGTTTGGATTTACAGCTTTAAACTAAACCACTAAAACTATCAGGGAGCTCATACCGGACTTCCTGGTTCCTTGCTGGACTTCCTCTCCAGTGAAGACGAGCGGATGGCCTGCCGCACACAGTTGGTCATCTCCTTCATGTCATCGCTCAGATTGGCCGAAATCTCTCCCATCTGGAAATCCGAGAATGAAGAAGCAGAGGGCAAACTGCTGACCACACTGTTAGCAGAAGCCGGTGCTGACATGGCTCTGCTCTCCAACAGCTCCCTGTGCTGCGTGGACAGGGAGCTGAGCCACTGCTCGTACGAGGAAGAACCTTGGACCTCCAGACCTCCAGACCCAGTATCCGGAGCGGTCGTACCCGGAGAGGAGCACCCGTTCTGGGCTAGAAAGTGCTCAGATAGTCCCTGTTGGCTCCGGAGCTGTTCCATCCTCCGGACAGTAGGGGGGCTGTAGTATATGCGGATGCCGGTGCGGTCCGGGGCCGTGTAGCTTCTCTGCGCAGAGTCCAGGTCCTGCTCCGTGCTCAGACTGGAGCCGTCCCAGGTTTTACAGGTGTCGCCCACTTCTGGAGTCTTTGGAAAATATGAGAGAACCATACATACGTTAATAAAACGTACAATTAAAAAACTTTAAAATATCTTATGGGCCACAGTGTCTGGTTACAACAGTTTTATATTTGTAAACTTTTTGGACTTCCCTTCCTCTTGAGTCAATTGCTTGTTTTTTTTTTTTAAATGAAGGTGTAATGTTTAAGCCTAAATGTACATCTTCTTTAGTATTGAACTATGACCCGAGGCCCAAATGCAACTCTCTGACCAATTTTTATTGGCCTTGGAATCGCCAAATTCAACACAGGCACTCTTTTTTATTTAGTTTTATTAGTTTATTTGAGTTTTCTTTATGTCTAGTTTACATTACAGGTGCACAATGAAGCATACAAAGCCCAAAAGGAGTAGGCTGAAGCACATACTCCCAAACACCTCGATCACATCACATTTCACTGTGATAAAGAGCTAAATATAATGTTCCACGTCTTATTAAAGGTACAGTAGTTCTGTTTAAACTATGTTAAATGCCTCCAACTGAACGACCCGCTGTATTAAGCACTGTTCTGTGGCCCTCTGCTTTAAATATGTTAAATAGGCTCTCGGTGAAACAACTGATTTAGACATTACAACATTACGATTACAATAATCTCTCACCTCATTGGTCAGATTGGCCCAGTTCTTCCTGGTGATGTCATAAGGCTCTGGGCGAATCACAAGAGACATTTTCTCCAACTGTTCAGCTGCTCCGTTCACCTCCAGGTCCGACGTGGATTTGGTCCTTTTCATTTAGGAAAGAAATGTTAGATACTTTAACTGGAGAAAATGATGATTCAAACTTCTTTTTTAGGTTTCTGACAATATAAGACTATTT
This sequence comes from Odontamblyopus rebecca, assembly GCA_030686955.1. NCBI lineage: Eukaryota > Metazoa > Chordata > Actinopteri > Gobiiformes > Gobiidae > Odontamblyopus > Odontamblyopus rebecca. The sequence continues at coordinate 12,688,918 of CM060654.1, forward strand.
GTATGCCAACACTCTAACAAGAAAACGCAAAAAATATTGTTTACATCATTTAAATTTTCTTCATGAATATTACCTTGGAGAGGCAGACCCGTTTTGGATCAGTCCGTCAGCAGAAGAGTCACTGCCCTGTGGCTTAGGCTGTTATGACACACAAAATATTTAATAAGTTAATTTTATTTATTTATTACAACATTTGCTCAAGTTTGTGACCAAATAAGAGTCTATCCTCAGTAATAATAATTAAATGTTATCTTACTGTGGCTTTAATTTAAGATGGGATAAAATTAAACTTCTTTTTTTGTCATCAGTCAACACAATTACTCATATCAGACGGGGGAGGTTAGTTCCTTGAAACTGCACATGGTAAAAAACATCTGTGCACTACCTGTTTTACACAAGACATTCCTGCAGAGGGCAGTATTGTCCTGTCTAAAATATGTTCAGCTCTGCGCTATGGTCCATCTCATTTCCAATCCAGAATAGGCAGAAGAAAAGCAAATCTGATGTATCTTTTTAATTAATTATTTTTTATATTATTGAATTATAGAACAGAAATTGACAATATCATGTTGTATATTGTATATTTAATCCCCCCAGGGACTTGTTCTTGTTTGAACCTCGTGTAAGCCTTGTTTTCATCCTAATGAGCTGCACATTAATACAAAACATTGAAACCACTAATCCTAGTAATTCTTCCGGTTTAGTCCTGTTTCTAAGTCGTTTTGACCTGGATAAGTCCTATTTTAGAATTGGCGTAGTTGAGGTTTAGATCTTGTTTATTCCTGGTTGATTCTTATTAAAATGTTATGTTTAGTCCAGTGGTTCAGACCCGGTTCAGATCTAGTTAAGACTTGGTTTAGTCCATGTTTCGTCAGTGTTGTTTTTGACCTCGAGTTCTTCTGGTTTAGAGATCGGACTGGTCCAGATTTAGACCTGGTTCTGTCGGATGTGATTCCTGGATTCATCTCGGTCTACGCCTGTTTTAGTCCGTTTAAAACCAATGGTAAAATTACATGAAGTGATCTTTGTCTTTCTCTGGTCTCTAATTCATCTCAGCAGTTGATACTTTGCAGCGACATCAAGTGGGGGGTGTTCTACATGTACCCCTATGGTGGAATGTTCAGCAGTTTCCATGGAGACACAACAAACGCATTGGCAAACACTGTCAAAAATTGTTTCAAGATCGTTTGATCACAAAATGGGTTCACGCAACTCATTTTCAGGAGCCTGTGATCGATGCAAACTCTCATGGTCGTGTTTCGGAGTTTGATTTTCAACAAAAAGGTGAAAAAATGTTGGCCTAACACTCGCTAACCTGTGATTGAAATATTATGAGAGTGTGAGAGACTCGTTTCACAGAACAGAACACATCAGCTCACCTGTAGTTTCAGCTAAGTCAGTTCTTTATGGTCAGACTGTGGTCAAATAAAGCTCAGATTAAAGTCTAACTGGAGTCACAGAGCTTCACACAGAGCAGTTCCTTCAGTTTGGGAATGTTGATGACGTCAGCTGCAAAGTATCATTAAGCTCCACATTTGGACCACATTAAGGCTCATAACAGCATTCAGAGTCTTTACATAATTTGCTGTAACATAAAGTAAAAGTAAAGGTAAAGAACTTGAGTGGTCCGCAGACTGTACCTTGTGGTGCACTGTGGCCTCCCTGAGTCTCTGCTCCCACTGGGCTCTTTCTGCGCTGAACCTCTCCAACAGGTCCAGCTTCTCCCGGCCCCAGTTCCTCTCGCCGATCTGGAGCTGCACCAGCAACGAAACAAGAATATCTTTGTTGAGGTGTGAGTAAAGCACCAAAACAGGCAAATATTTTCATTGGGTTACGGGTCAATGACGTATAAGGCAAATTTTAAAATATAAAAATATTAGTTTCTATTAAACTTTTTCAATTATTTACAGTGTCAGGTGCATAAATCTATGTTTAGTATTTATATTAAGCATTTTTAGCTTCTTTTTATGTACATGAATTGGCTACGACCTTAAAAAAATGTCATGTGGTGCGACCAAGAATAACCTTAAAATTGTTTTATTTTCTAAAACATGGTTGGGGTATTAATCTAAATTCAGAGTAATATGAAGTGTATAGAAACAAACTGTTGGCATTTCTTTAGATTTTTAATGCATATTGATATTTTCTTTTGCTCCAATATGACAGTCGCCTGCTTGTGTTTAATGAACAAACTACTGCCCTGTAAAATGCATCAAATGAAGAAAAATGCCTAAAGAACCATTCACCCAAGTCGACTTTGTTATTCAAGCCATAGAATTCCTGCCATTATTAGTCGCACCACATGACATTTTAACACTTTAAGTACAAAAACATGCATAATAACTAATGATTTCTGAAAAAATGAGGATGGAGGTCAGAGGTACCACAGAAATGCGGTGAATTATTATGAAATTTTAACCATTTTAACTGAGGAAATTGCAATTGGACAGAAAATGTAGGCGTCACATCATTGACCCTTATACATTATTTCTTTCACTATTTCCAAATCCTAGTAGTTCTCTGAGAAAGACGCAGATATTTCTTGCCTCACCTGTTTAGTCAGGTCCATGACTGCAGCGTAGGACTCTGCCAACAGGTGCTGGTGCTCTTCACGTTCCTTCTTCAGCGCCACCTTCAGGTCAGGGGCCTCCACAGCATCAGCAGAGCTCAGAGGTTTACCAGCTTTAGTCTCCAGCTACAAGACATGGACAAAAATGTATGCAACCATTAAAGCTGATAAAGATTCTCTAACCGGAGTCTGTCTGTAGTGTTCCCACCCAAAGATCCACCCCTCATACTTTACAAACACTTCTCTGTAGTTAAATGTCTCTTTTTTTAATTTTATGATGATCATTTATGTTTTGATTTGTTTGTACTGTGATTTTCATGTATTTCTTATTCTGTAAAGCACTTTGAATTACTTTGTGTACGAATTGTGCTGTACAAATAAACCTGCTTTGCCTAAACAAGGGTAAATATGCATAGAAATATAATAAAATTAAAATATTTAAACACCTTGTACCTGTTTTTCCCCCCATATTTTTGAGTATAATTTATCTTGCCCCAGTACAGATATTTTGCATAAGCAGCTCTTGAGGTCAAAATAAATCTGCTGTGCGCTGTCTGCAGCTATTTAGAAAGCGTTTCATTGTCCACAAATCAGGAATTGCACTGTCCGCATGCTGGTTGTTAGCAAAGTTAACAGAAATGACGCACTGGAGTTGTGAAAAGCGCTCATTGGGTCAGTCAGGAATAACTCTGGACCACTGCGCTCCGTTCTTCTTCTGTTTTTCACATTTTTAAGGAAGCCGAAATCAGACACGGCGCCTTTAATAAATATAACGTGCGTGTTTTGTTGCTGATAAGATGTCCTAAAATAGACAGCCACACAAAATGAGCGCATCCATCACAGCTCGACACGGATCCTGCCGTGTGTTGTGGTCACGGCGGCGAGTGTGTTTTCCTGATACAGCCTCCGCGCCCCGCCCCCGTCCTCTTTATCTCCGACCCATTTCATTTGTGAAGTGGTTTTGATGAATGAGCCGCGCAGAACCACAGCTGCCCCCACACCGAGAACAGGTGCTCCGACAGGGCCCACGCCCACAATATGTCAACACTGGAAACCCTCACTCATCTTTGATCGGATATGGCGCTCAGGATTGCCACGACAAATCAGCGAAATGTGCAGTAATTTATGCATTTAATTTATCTTACAAGGAAAACATGGGAACCCGAAGATATTTTGATTTGCTTATTTAGTTACAGAATTGTTTAGCTCTAACCCCACTGTTGTAACATAGAGTTGAGCTAAAGAAGTGTATTAAATGAACTGTTTGCAATGAAGAATAAATCAGCATTAGCATGTAAAAGCTGTATTTGATTTCAACGTGCTTACACTGCGAAAAAGCACGGCCAGAATTTAAGATATAAACACTTAAATCTATCAGAAAATGACTTAAAAGTAGTGAAATTATCTGTCCATGCAGCAAGACAATTTATTTGACAAGTTATCTTAAAATAAACGACCTCTAGACTAAAATTAAACCATCTCCGGTTTAGTAAGTAAATAATAAATCTGAAAACAAGATGAAAAACCTGATAAAAGTTTTAAAATCTTGGCCAGATCAGAGACATTTGCAGTGTAGCTCATATCAGGGGACACAGATGGGTCGAATTTATGAAATTTAAAGCACAAATCTTACAGAATGTTCATTAAAATGTTGTCTGAAGTAGTATTTGTAATCAAATCCTTTTTTTTTATTATGGAATATTATGTTTATTTAGTTATCTGACCCCAACCTTGTGCTCTTATAGTTTTAAAAAAGGAAGCAGAATCAAAACTGAACCTGAGTTGCCAGTGGCTTAACCTGCAGACTGACACAAACACTTTTCTCTCATTCTCAGCAAACAAAACCTCCAGAATTCCCTCGCTGAGCTGCAGAGGCTGCACTAGCACTGGTTCAGGATTGGCTGTTTGCAGTACGTTGGTTTTTAGGCAGTGACCGTTCACATCAGAGAGACGCATTTTAGGTCTAAAGGTGCTTTTTGTGTAACTTTTCTGGTGGAGGGTCCATCAAATACTGTTTAATACTTTACTAAATACTAAATACTAATAAAATACAACACTAAATACAATACTAAATAATTAAATACTGTCCCACTTTGACTGCAGGCATTTAACTGTATGTTTTAATCGTATTTAATTTGTTTCTGTTGTTGTAAGGCGACCTTGAGTGTCCAGAAAGGCGCCAAATAAATAAAATGTATTATTATTATTATTATTATTATTATTATTATTATTATTATTATTATTATTATTATTATTATTAAAGTATTTTTCTGTATGGAGATGTTATTGCTTTGTCTGGAATGTTTCTATCTCCATGGAGACCAACACAGAGCAAGTTACAAGTTAGATCTGCGGAGAGGCGACACTGCTCACAGTCAGAATCCTTGTTTTTTAGGTAGTTTTGAGCTATAAAACCACCTGTAATTGAATAAACGTAAAGCAGAAATGTCTAATGTCAAACTGTGGAACCCCCAACAAAAATGTTACATAGTGCACCTTTAAACCAACCGAATTTCAGCAAAATTCTCACAAACATCTTGGCCATCATGCCCAAAGTTTTTGTAATTAAGAATAAATCAGCATTACCATTATAATCTGTAAAAGTTATTGTTGATTTGTACATTTTTATGTCAGATCTGAGGAAACAGCTGGATCATGTTTATTAAATTTAAAAAACGTGTTATTTTAAATGCTATAATATTACATGACATTACAATTCATAAATTATCAGCAATCATTGTGTTTATGGATTATGTTTAGCCGTTTAGAGAATTAGCTTTATCGATAATTATGTCTTGGTTTTATCCCTATCCCATCATTTATCACTTTTTCTCATTCATTCTTGGACATTATGCTATAACAAAGATTAATATCAATACTAGATACTCATTTAAAAGCATGTGAAGTCAATACTTTAAAAAAATTGACCTTTCCTGAATAGTTTTAGAATAATTTTGATCTATAACACATCTAGTATAACAGCATATGGTCACATCAACAAAACTAAACTATTATTTAAAATATTTTGTATTTATCATCGTTGTGGGATCTGATTCTATCCAACTTTTCCTTAGGATCAAAATCAAATCTGACGTTTTAGTATTGCATCAACACTGTTCTATCTGTCATTTACTTCAGTCTGATATAAGTGGGCTGAGCGGCCAATTTAACAACACTCACTTTCATTTATTGTCACGGTTAATACGCTCTAATCTAATCCTGACGTCTTGATTTGTTTCTCGAGGTGAACAGTGCCTATAATTCCCCACGCCTGAGTTTTCAGATTGAGACGTCGGCTGAGGAGGAGGAGGAAGGAGGAGGAAGGAGGAGGAGGAAGGGCTGGAGCGGAGCCAGGAGGCGGAGGTGCCGATGATGTGGTTGGCTGAGCGGACATTTATCAAACCTCTCCGGGATCCACACACACACACGTCACGTTTTTGTCCTTCTTGCGGACGTTACACCGACTTCAACGTTCGTTTCCTGGAGCCTGATCCTCACCTTAACCAGAGTTAGTCACTACTTGCATAAGATTAACTTGAAGGTGCATTGTGCAACTTTCTGGTTGGGCGTTCGTCACCGTTTTTGTTAAATATGTCATTGCTCTGCCTGGAATGTTCCACAGTAAGACCTTAACCCCCTGAATTTACATAGATGTATATAAAAAAAAATGTTTTGCATGTGTTTTTGCCTTTAAGAATATGGTCAATTCTCAAGTTGGATTCTCGTGCGTTTGTGAACTCACAAATATCCCGTGAATCCGTTTTACTGCGTGAGGTTTTCTGTATCGTACCTGTAAGATGATATTTTTCAGCTCGGCGCGCTCCACTTCCCATGATGCCTTGGCCTTAGCGAACTGCTGCGTTAGCTCTTGGGATCCCTGTCTCTCCTGATGTAACTCTGCGCTCAGGTCCTGCAGCGCCACCCTCAGGTCAGCCAGCGTACTGCTCACTGCACTTGACTATACAGAGAAGCAAGAACATTGGTTAGTTTAGTTTAGGTTAGTTAGTTTAGTACTTTAGACATGACAGTGGAGTATTTGTACCTTTATAGTAGGACTGGCAGGTTGTGCGTCTGCAGCCTGGTGCGAGGGGCTACGGTTCTCTTCATCCAAAAGGAGGTAAAGATCCTTCAGGCTGTTTATCTGTAAAACAAACGTATTCAGCTGTCAAATATTATTATTACTTTTTATTCTGATTAGTTATACTGTGTTTTCTATCTACTTTCAAATGGCATAATGTAACATTTCTGGTATATTTTTATTTTGGCTTGAGTCAAAAGCTAATTATCTAGTAATATATTTTCTTTACTGGTCAGTAGAAACCAATATAAAACCAATGTTAAAAGATCAATTTAGAGGAAAAAAGTGAGTCTTTAGTTTAACTTTGTGATTACTAGTATATTTCTAGTTAGAAGTAACATTTAAAATACCGGTAAGTACTTTTAACACTGCTCATGTTTTTGTGTCTTCAATACAAAAACAAAATAGAAAACAAAATACAGTCAGAGGTGTATGATGTATGTAAGTAAAAGTACATATACAGCGTATGTATTCAACACTTTAGAGAACCTTAAGTGTGCAGAGATATTGATACACTGAATATGTAAAAATACACCAGTTATCACCAAATATACTTGTGTGTCTGACTTTAATATATAAAACGAGGCCCTGACCTCCAGCACGTCCTTCCACTGAGCGTCCTTGCCCCCCTGGACCCTCCACTGTTTGAGGAGGCAGCGCAGTTTGAGGCTGAGCAGGAGCAGAGTGTGTTTGAGGTGCTGATTCTCCTGCAGCAGGAGGCTCCTCTCCTGGGCCCAGAGCCTCTGGTGCAGTCGGGCCTGGAGCCCCACACTCTGCAGCTGGAAGTCCCTCCTCACCAGGGCCTTGTGCTGCTCCTCCTGCAACTGGAGAGCCACAGTGTCAGTGTGTGCGGTGGCCTGAGATGGTATCACAACACACTAAAATGTAAATTATTATTGGGCCAGTAATTTATCAATATTCATTGCATCTTATTTTCATCTAATCTCTTATTTTAGGCTGCCAGATCCTAAAACCAGCTAGGACTCTCTGATCTGAATCGTCACTACCTCAACCCCAGCAGTGCTAGTGCAGCCTCTGTAGTGAATTCTGGTGGTTCTGAGCTTCTGGGCACGGCCTACCTACTGTATATACTCAGAACGAGGGAACTTGGATTTGCATTTGTCCTCTAAGAGCAGGTTAAGGTAGTGGGAGGGTTCAGTTGTGATTATAATAAATACTTTTCTTTTTGTAGTAAGAGCCAGAGCCTACACACCCTCTATTTAAAAATCATCTGGAGCTATAAATAACTTTCACAAAGCGGAGCATACGTGGAATAGGTGTGGATTCAAGCTAACAGACATGTAGAGCGACTGACCTGACGATGTACGTGCTAAACATGCTCAAGGAACAGTACTTGGAAACTGACCTGTGTGATTTTATGGGTGAGTTCTGAGTGAGATTGCCTCTTCCTCTCCAGCTCCTCCTGAGTTTGGGACAGCTGCATCTGAAGATCTGAGCACTGGAACAGACACAGACACAATATCAACGTAGAGAATACTAATACTGATTGAAAATAGTTAGGTTTTCATTACTCGATTTTTGTCCAATTTGGCATGCTTGTTTCAAATTCAGCAACAAAAACATGACATTATAATACTGCGCAAATCCAACTAAAATCAAACTAAATCCTGCATATTTAGGTTGCATTCTCTCAAATACAGGAAGTAAAGTGTTTTTAAACTCTTTTACTAAAATCTTTTGGATATTTTCAGTTTTGGAATTGCTGATTTCTACTGAACAAAAGGAAAAACGTGACTGTTAGCTTGAAAACTACAGCTTCGCGACATCACGAGGTGGAGATGTAGACAGACTAATAATAAAGTGTTACTCAGACATGTGTGAATGAAACTAAACACAACTCCGGGTATGTTTTTGAGGAGGTAACGGCATTAAAAACATGACTAACAGCTCACAAGAATCAATTTTGAGTAATACGGGACCTTTAAGATTCACATAGACCTACTATTATTTGGGTATTATAATAAACACTAATGCTAAACGCCATTTCCTGGACTCACTTCTTCATAATAGCAGGGTCAGCACAGCCATAGCCTCTGTGACATGACACACCGCACAAATAGCACAAGTGTGGGGTCATGTAACGAGTCAGATAGGTTCCGCAGTGGTCTTTAAATCACACCTCCGATACCCCCCTAACCCACCCACGCCTGCACACGGGCCATTAGCGCTGGTGTGATCCATCGACCCAGCCGTGTACCGCTAATGTCCTCCCCCTAACCCGCGGGGACAAAATGTACCGGCCGAGAGGAGCCACTGTAACACGGAACAGCTAATAAACAACAAAAGTATAGATATTATCATGATTGTCGTGTGTTTTTGAGGAATGGGACAATAACAGAAGAACATCGTAAACTCAGCGATGGAACGGGACAAAGTAAAATTAGTTAAGTACTATAGCTAAGTATACATTACAGGTATCTGCTCTTTACTTAAAGGTTCACTGTTTTGGCTGGAGGTTTGTCACCTGCTTGTTTCTATGGTCATGTAACTGCTCTGCCTGGAATGTCCCACAATATGACATTAAACCTGATATTTATTCAATTACTGGTGGTTTTATAGCTGAAAAACCCCTAGAAAAACAGGAATTCTGGCTGTGAGCGGGGTCGCCTCTCCACAGATCTGACCCGTAACTTGGTCTGGTTGGGTTTCCCTTGGCATTTAACCAAAAGATTAAATGCCAAAGGTTTAATGCTATACTGTGAAATATTCTAGACAAAGTAGTAACATCTGCATGGAGAAAAACACCAGAAAAGTTACACAATGCACCTTTTAAGTAGATACTTATGTGGATACTTTATACTTTTACTTCACTGCATTTAAGAGGAGGCATCTGTACTTTCTACCCCACTATATTTTTAAACAGGAAAAAAACACTAAAAGTATTATTATTATTGTTTGAGATTGAGGGATTTGTTTTTACTTTTTAACACATTTGGTTTGAGCAAACAAAAATATACAATTAAAAACAGGAAAAAACAAATCAATTAAATTGTTTCTGCTGAACAAAATTCAGAAAAAATCTTTGTCACACTCGACACATTTGAGCATTAAGAGTTCTCAAAATCTGTGCGATATATTTTTACTTTTCACTCTTTTAAATGAGTGCTTTATCGTATGACGCTTTTACATTTACTTCAGTTTGTTTTTCCTCAGGTATCTGCACTTTAACTTAAGTAATGAAATTGAGTACTTCTTTCAAAACAACGTATTCAACTGTTAAGTGTCAGTTTTGTGTTTTCTATTAAAATTCTTACAGTGGTCGGACCCTCCTCTCCACAGAGCTGACCTGTAACCCCCAAGCGTCACCATAAGAAGTACTTATAGACCGTATATACTGTACGAGTGGATATAGCTAACGTGCCAACCACCGCGTACCAAACAGGAAGTGCTCCAGGAGATTCTTCCGGCTCCTTCTGACCCCGGCTCCCATTGACTTACACTGGGATCTTATGGTCCCTCTGTCTGTACCTGCTGCTGTGGTCTCGTCATCCTGGTCTTAAAATGTTTGTATTAACCCGCTCTACATGATCCTGATTTTAAATTTTTTTTGCTATTTTGTCCATCAAAAAATCCTGGCTTCAGATTCGCTCCTGTAACCGTGAGCATCACAAGCCTCATTTGAGCGGCGCTGAACGCTGTGGGCGATGTAACACCCACTTAGTCCATTTCTTTATACAGTCTATGGTACTTATGAATCCATATACAAAATAATCTACATTAAAGTGGGACTAAACACGTAAACTCTGCCCACAATCCCAATTTAAATGGAGCTTCTGAGCTGTGCAGAACCTGGAGGCCAAAAGGGGGGTCTGGACATATATAAGAAACACTGACTGGTCGAACAGGTATCAACACTTCAAACTCCGCCTCCTGTTTATAATCACAAGCCCCCGTCTGTACTCAGGGCAGTGCTGTGTGGTGTCACGTAGTACCTGAACCTGCAGGGGTCACTGGAGGCAGCAAACTCAGCAACACAGAGCTGCAAATTTACCGAGTTTGCGTTTAGTTTCACTTTAATCTGTCTCTCTTTTTAGTGTCTGTTTTGTCCTATGATTCAGTGCCATTCCCTTTGACACACACACACACACACACACAAACACACACATACACGAGGGGTCGGTTGCTATAGAAACCGCCTGCAAATGTCAAACAAACAGAGCTGTTGATTTTCTCTCGCGACTGTGCTTAATGATGACAGCGCTGTTTGTGTACGAGCGCCTGTTGCTGAGAGAGAGAAGTGTCCCTCGTGAGCCGCCGTACATGTGTTTGTGTAGGCACGAACTTTAATAACCTTTGTGTACAGGGAGAATAAGACGAGCTCCATCGAATGTTCAAAAACCCCTGGTGCTACTGTATAAAGCTATCAAAGTAAATATAAGACAGTATTTTAAAGCTAGTAAAGTAATAAAGACGTATTTGTACAGTTCCAGATCACATTATTATTATTTTAGTGTGACGGGGGCATTGACTCGGTCCAGGTAAAATGAAGGATCAGATTTTATTTTGTTTCACATGAAGATATAACTGAAGTGATTAAAATACTGAGAAACAAAAAGAGAGCACAATTTTAGTTAGTTTTGCTATGTTAGGTTGTTTAAGGTTCCTTTATTATCACTTATTATTTTCTGTATTATTATGATGTGCCTTCGTATTACTTTAATTAAGTTAGTAGTTTTAGTTAATTAGTTAATGTAATTCCCCCTCTTGCTCAGTTTCGTTGGCCCTCATGTATTTAAACACCCCTGTTCTTTGTCTGTCCATCCATTTTCTTGGGCTTATCGGGGCCAGGTCGTGGGGGCAGCAGTCTAAGCAGGGACTCCTAGACTTCCCTCACCCCAGACACTTCCTCCAGCTCCTCCAGAGGGACCGCGAGGTGTTCCCAGCCCAGAGACACAGTCCCTCCAGTGTGTCCTAGGTCTTCCCTGGGGCCTCCTTCCGGTGGGACAAGCCCTGAACACCTCCTGAGGGAGGCGTCCAGGAGGCATCAGAACAGATGCCCTCCCCTCAGCTGCTCCTCTCAATGTGGAGGAGCAGCAGTTCTACTCCAAGCTCTTCCTGTGTGACCAAGCTCCTCACTCTATCTCTAAGGGAGCGCCCGGCCACTCTGCGGAGGAAACTCATTTCAACCTCTTGTATCTGCAATCTTGTCCTTTCAGTCATTACTGGTTGTTTTGTTTTTTTGTTCTGTTCAGCTTAATTTAAGTTCCCTCAGTTGGGACCGGCTTTTTGTTAATGATTTGAGCCATTGTTAAATTAACATTTTTTGGCTTTATTAAATTTAAACTTATTTATTATATACCTTTGCATTTCTGTGTGGTCCACTACAAAGTGGAGAAATAATAAGAAAACATGGTTAAATACTGTACTACTGGACCAGACAAAGCAACAACATCTCCATGGAAACAAGCAAGTGGCTAACCTCAATCAGAAAAGTGACACACTACACCTTTAAACAATGCTTTCTTGCGTCAAATACTTTTTTGACCAAAAGAGCACTGCGGCAGACAGATATGTGGCTACTTCTCTATGGCAAAGGAAGTTCCAACACAAAAAATAATTAAGTAATTAAATTAAAGAGTAATTAAAGAGTTTTCTGCCATTATTTTGGAACCTACCCATGCGTTATCTGACTCCTCTTCTTGCCGTTCTTGTACATCGTCCTCGTCTGTGGCCTCGTCTGATTGGCTCCCTTCCTGGCGTTGACCTCTGACTTCCGGCTCTGATTGGTCCCTAGAGTCAGGCTGCTGTATGCATGCATGGGCACGTTAATGACCGAACAAAACGAGACAGAAATGTGGAGGAGGAACCGTGTAAAATTAAACAAAACAGAGGGAGGGATGACCCAAAGAAAACAAGAATTTAATTAAAAAAGTACAAAATGTCATGTGAAATTTTTGGAAATAATTAAAAGTAAAAAAAAATAAAAATAAAGGGGTGATCATCACAAGACAAAAAACAGGATGTAGAGGAAAAAGATTTTGGTCAGAGACGAGAAGGAGAGAGTGGAGTAAAGGAAGAGGAGTAGGATGGACGGAAGGATGAACGGCTGAGGAGAGAGGAGACGAGGACGACAAGGAGGCAAGGAAGGAAGGAAGGCGTTAGGATGGAAGTCAGAAAGGGACCAATGAGGAGGCAGAAGCGGTGGGGGAAAGGGGTCAAAGGTGACACGTGAAGAGGAGAGGTGAGGAAGGGTGGGAGAGGAGGAGTGAGACGCAGCCCAGCCACAGACAGAGCGAAGGGAGTGAGGAGGGAGGAGGGAGGGAGCAAGGAGGGAGGAGAGGAGAGATAGCAGGAAGTTGGAATTGGCCTCAGATGGAGCAGTTAAGAGTGTTCAAGTCGGACCCAAACTCACCAGAAAACTACAAAATTGCTGCTCAATCACTGCGCACTTTGAGTGTACATTTGTATAAAAATGTGCGTCTTTATTATGCAAAACGGACTTGAGCTTTAAGCCATGTTATAATGTTGTTACCTCATCAAAAACATACCTGGAGTTGTGTTTTATTTCATTCACACATGTTGAGTAATCCTGGGTTATTACACTGTCTGCATCCTCAAAACTCAAAGTGCCAAAGTTCCACCTTGTAAAGTCATAGTTAAGTTACCGTAAAATACCAAATAAGCGCCGGGTTCCCTTTAAAAACCAGGTGTAGGTGTATATTTTTATAAAACGCCGAGTCTAATGTTTGTGTTGGAAGACAGAAGTCGTGCTGCAACAACAGGACGCAGGACTGATGCTCGCGTCGTCTCTACAGAAATGAAACTTAAACCCACATGGCTCATTTGCATAAACTATAAGCGCTGAAAAAAAACCTTTTCGCTCCTTGTGCTCTGATGCGGTGGATGAACGTTCTCACTCTGCTGCGTCTGTCTTTGGTTTTAACTCGCTAAAGAAATTTCTGCGTGTTGCGGGAGGGTTTTAATGACTTTCTGTAATTCAGAAGTCGCTTTCAAATGTGGGTTTAGTTTAGTTTAGTTTATTAAGACCCCCATTAGCTACCGAAATATTGAAATATCAATGGCTATTCTTCCTACACACTCCCCACTCCGTAGATATTTTGTTGTAACATTTCAAATTAACTCTCTTACATCTGTATAGAAAGTCGCCTAAATTCGAGTCATACTGGTTAAAAGAATTTGAGAACAATATTTCCCCAGTTTTTGGGCAAGATTTTTGAAAGGAAGGAGTTAATCTCCCCAAATTGCCGCCTGGTCTCAAATAAACGCCGGGTCTGTTAAGTTATTGAAACAAATAAATGTCCCGGCTCTTATTTGGTATTTTACGGTAGCTCCCTTCTACTTTTAGTTCAGTAGAGACGGGCAATTCCAGGGCTGAAAGCATCCAAATGATTCTAGTGTATGGAGTTTGAAAACACAGTGGAGCACTTCCTGTATTACCACATGACATCACAAGGTGGAACAGAGTGTTTTCTGTTTGAGAGAATAACGCAGCTTAAATAGAGTTTGTGTGTTAAACATGTGTGAATGAAACAACAAAACACAACTCCAGGTCTGTTTGTGATGAGGAAACAACATTATAACATAGAAAATACTGTAATATACCACACAAATAAGGACAAAAAACTAAATTTACAAGGAAAAGTTTGGAACACAGAATAATTACTCGACTATCCAAACAAAAATTAGACTAAATATAAAAGTTGACGCCTATAAACTCAAGCGTATTATGAAACGTACCATACTTTTACACATTTTGCATTGGTTCAAATCATAAAACTTCATCTCTATAATCCCGCTTTAAACATCAAAGATAAATGTTTTTCATCACAAACGTGTTAAAACCTGTGAACTTGACTATATAAAAAATGTCGTGCATTTTTCATACTTTGTTCGAAGCTGATAAAACTGAACTGGGCCATAATACCGGCCTATAAGTCTTGGTTCAGTGAATGGAGCATCTATAGCCATGCCTGTTATGATGGACTGTTTTAATAAACCCCATACAGTGGCAGTGTGTGTGTGTGTGTGTGTGTGTGTGTGTGTGTGTCCAGCGGCTCCATGTGAGGCTCTAAGTGCAGGTCAGGGGCAGGCCATGCAGAGGACAAGGGTACGGGGCTAATAGAGATTTACAACACCGCTCATATATAATCAAATATAATTCAGGTACAGCTAAAGTGAGAGTTGATGGAGCAAAAGTATTGGGAAATTGCAGAGTTGTGCAGAATCTCAAAAGTAAGACGTTCTGTTCTCGACTATTGACATTTAATTTACTGATGGTTTATCCTTAGGCAAGACACTTAAACTTAAAAGCAACGTATTATGTCAAATAGAGGATTTTAACCGTGTCATAATGCTGTTACCTACTCATTTTCTTACTCAAAGTTTTATTTTAAATAGATCCGTGTTCAGAAGGATGATCAAATGCAGTCAGGCTATTGGCCCATTAACTATTTGTTCTATATGTTCCTTTTGTTTTTCTTTCTAAACATTTTCAATAGGTTTGTTTGGGTTTCAGCAGGTTGTGTAAACCACTGTGCACTGGACAAACTGAGCATGTGCTGATGAAAGCTGTTAGTCGGCCACAACTCAAAATACAGCAAGAGGTCGTAGGAAAAAGTACACAGTGCTAAAATATAACAACATCTTGAGATTGTGTTTAAAGTGCATATGACAGGTTTGAAGACTTTTTCATTAAAATATAGATAAACATAGAAGAGAAAATGTTGCCTTATTTTGTTTTTGTTTTGTTTTTGTATTCTGGTGAAGTTGATCGTTTTACAGATGGGCTGCAGATGCGACATACAGGTAATTTCAGCTTTGTTACCTAGCAACCATAACACAAACAAGATCCAAAATCCGTCAAATTTACACAATAATTATGATTAGACTAATAAAAATAGATGAAAACACCTCAGTTTTGTTAAGTCAGTGCTTGTAAATTGTCCCTGCAGTTTGGATACAAAGCTCTGTGTTGATGACATAAGCACTTCTTGTTTTTTTTTGTATTTTTTGCTCAGCTTTTATTCTACAAACTGCCACTTAACCCTCACAGACCGACGGACAGCCCCAGCCCCAGCGCTCCCAGTTTCTAAGCGCAACTTCTCATTACCGTATCTCCAGAACTACATGCGCTATTGAAAAAATTCCAACAGTTCCTGAAAGCGGAGAAGTTGCGTTTTCTACCCATGAAGGGTTATTACGGTACATTTTTGCAGCACGCGCCACAGAGCCTGTAGTATTGAGTGCAGAGTGGCAGAGATTTGGATAGAGCTGCAGTAGTTTACAAGTGGTTTTTCGGTATTTTTTATTTCTTTTTTTGTGATTTTGTGTTTTTCTTCTTTTTCAACTGTTATTACACATTATTATTATTAACACACACAGTCATGTTGAACAGCTGCCAGGTACTGAAAGCTGAACTCATCCTGGTAAAACGGGACAAAAGCACTTACTCCTGGGACAATTTCTGACATTTTTCAAGTCAAAGGAACACAAAAAAATCCAGGTGGGATTTTGATGCATGGAAATAATGGGGCTAAAAGGCTTAAATGATGTAAAACTATGATACGTACAGTATTTACTAAAGATATTATCCCGCTAAACCAAACAATAATTAAAAAAACATCAAAACCTGTCATAAGCACTTTAAAGGTGCACTGTGTGACTTATCTCCATGAAGATGTTAGTTTTTTGCCTGGTATGTTCCACAGTATGACATTAAGCATATCCGTTTCCATGGTAACAGGCAAGTAACGCCACCGGGCCGAGTTAGAGGTCAGACCTGCGGAGATGTTACCCTGCTTACTGAATGAATGCATGTTTTTATTGAACGTAAAAGCAGCTGTAATTGTATTAAATGTAAGATTAAAGTTTGATGTCATACTACGGAACATTCAATAACATCTCCACGGAGACAAGCAGGTGCCAAACCAAAGCTCCACAGTGCACGTTCGCGTATTTGATGTTCCGCATGTACCTTATGGGCGGCCGAGTTCCCATCGGAGCAGGTCGTGGCGGCGGCCGGTGAAGTCTCCTCTGGGGCGACGGCGGCTCCTGACCCGGCTCCAGGAGGGGGCGCTCTGCTCAGCCCGTCCACACGCTCCACGAAGGCCTGCAGCTGGGAGTGAAGCGCCTGCAATCGGCCGGTCAGGGCTCCCACCAGGGGCCGGTCAGAGAGGTCAGACAGCTCGGAGATCTGGGGAGGAGCAGAGGGAGCGTCGGAACAGAGGAGGAGTAAAAGAGGAGATGATACAGACGAGAATAATAAAGCCAAGCAGAGAAATTACAGTAGAGGATAACAGAACGAGACTTAAAGTTGTGTGTAATCCACGAGGGAAATTATTATGGGTAAAATGATAGGTCTGGATTCTGTCAAAGCATCTGTGGATCTCGTATGTGGGCTGCACGGCGAGATAACGAACAAACACCCCCTCATTAGAGTTGAATTGTCAAAAAAAGAAAAAAAAGAAATAGCAAGTTCTGCAGTTATTTGGCTCCATCAAAAACAGAACTGGTTCATTTAAAACCGTTTGCATCGGACCAAAGTTCACTTTCCAACATTGTATTTGAAGTTTATGAGCGAGTTTCACAAGTTTGGCAGGTCAGAGCGGAGTTTTGCGGTCACGGTAATGCTAACGACAACTAGCATGTTAACGGCACACCTCCTGATTCGCCGGGGAAAATGCAAGGGACAGGTCGAAAATCAGAACTGCAGTTTTTAACCAAAAGTCAGTGAACCTGTCTCTTTTATTAATGTTAAGGTATGTTTATTCTAATCTGTTTTTTATTCTGTTTATTCTAATCACGCTCATATGATTATGTGTGCGTGTGTGTGTTATTGTAAAGCGCTTTGGGTGTCTTGAAAAGCCTTATATAAATGGAAGGTATTATTATTATTATTTGCACCCTTGGGTAAATTTGGTTTGCAGTGGTTAAAAGGCATCAGACATACTTCTGTCAAGCAATTAATGCAGGTAAAATGGATGAAACTATTAGCACTGGTGGAGCATAACAAAGTACAAATAGTAAAGTACTGTATTTAAGTAGAGTTTGTACGTATTTGTAGTTTATTTACTTACTCCACTACATTTTTGAACTGGACTGCAAAGCAAAAGTGCTTTTCATATGACTTGAGGGGTTAAATGGGTACTTAAAAGTATTTAAGTAGATCTTTTCATGATACTTATACTTGAGTAATATTTTGCCTCTGTAGTTGTACTTCTACTTAAAGGGAAAGTTCAGAATTTTGGACATAGGGCCTCATTTCCCAGTGAGCCAGAGTGTTGGAGACGTGTGGAGACACTTTTGTAAATATTTCATCCACTCTCCAGTGCACCCGAGGCAAAACAGTTATTACGCCAGACTGTCGATGTGAATGTCAGTGTTGATAGAATAATGTTTGAAATAAAACTAACCTTGCACTGTCACATGTTGAGGGACTATTTTCTCATTTTTCAGTCTGCCACTGCCAAGCTTTTTATCAGAAAGTACAACTCACTGCTGCTGCTGCTGCTGCTAAAACATAAATCCTTCAAAATACAAGGTTGGTTTTACTTCTAAAATTATTCACAAACATTCACGTCAACAGTCTGGCATAATAATAGTTTTGCTTCGGGTGCACTGTGGAGTGGGTGAGACCTCTCCAAATACAAGGACTGGATGGAATATTTTAAAAAGTGTCTCCACACGTCTCCAAAACTCACTAGGAAATGAGGCCCTATGTCCAAAATTCCAAACTGTCCCTTTAAGTAACAAAAGTACTTCATCCACCGCTGGCTTTTAGTTGCGCTGAGTCACCATATTAAAAAATACAGTGGCTACAGGGTCCTGCATTTTGTTATTACGTCAGTGTTTGGATTATTAAAGTGTTTCCTAATATTTAATAATGATCCACAGATGTTAAAAGCATAAAACCATCAACAGATTACGTCCAGATTTCTCAACAATCGTACCTGGCTGTTGTTACTCTGCGATTTGTCCTGGTCACATGACTCGGCTGCCTCCTCCTGATTGGCCGCCTCTTCTTTGCTCTCGTTGGTGCAGACTTTGTGGTAGAGGGAGGGGGACTGGAGGCAGCTGGACTCCGGAGAGATCAGGAGCTGGATCGCCGTGGAGACCAGTCGGGCCTGGTCTCTCATGGACAGCAAAGCATCATGGTCCTTCTGCACCAGCGGGACGGGAAGCGAGGAGGCGGAGGCGGCGCTGTCCTCGCTCTTGCGTTTATGTTCTTTCAACTCGGAGGTATCGGTCTCGCCCCCCACTGGCTCTCGACGGGATGGTGGGCTGGAAAAAAACAAATGTACATCAAATTATTTTTACTTGATTAGGAAAAGAAAATGATGAAAAATGACACAAAATAATGGTAGTAAAAAAAGATCCCCACACTAGAACCTGGAGCACGCCCTCTACTGGCAGAAGACAGAATTACCATAGGGGAAAAACTAGCTAATAAGCAACATGCCTCGACTTGTTGATGTAAGTATGTAGCTGTAATGAACATGATTTGATGACAGAAATGAGTCTGGTGATTATTTATGGACTGATTTAAAAACTGCACAGGTTTCTGCCTATAAGGCAACAATCCTGAGAACATTCAAACCCAGTATTTTCAGAGGCAAAGGACCTTTTACAGAGGATTACTGGAACTAGGACTGCCACAATAACAAATATCAAAGTTTGCTATACTGCTAAAGAGAAATATAATGATAAACAATAATATTGAAGCTACTTTATGCCACTGACACAACAACAATAAAGCAGGATAATCCCAGCAGACTAATTTGTAAATAGATGGATTGCAGATTGAAGCAATAATACGCCACAGAAGTGACTTTATCTTCAGTCCATTACAGCTCAAATCTTAACATAATATAACCGAGTTTCAGCTGACATCATGTTATTAAATGCGCATGTTGCATGATGGGAAATATTGAGGCCGGCGGCAAAAAAACATAAACACAGTGCGTGACTTTGCGGTCTCTCAGTTTATCAGCAATAATGGTGAATTCCCGCTGCATTATCGGATGCACAAATAGAAGGAAGGAAGAAGGAAAAGGTCTTTTCCATATTCCGAGTGAAAAGAACCACCAACGTCGGGTTAAACGGCTTTCAAACATCTTCAGAGTGAATATTGATGATCCTAGAAAACCATGGAACCCAACAAGAACACGTATGTTGGGTCAATTTTTTGACATGTTTGTGCATTTCTTTAAAATTCATGATTTCATGATCATGATTTTGCTGTGAATGGCCCAGGAGTTTCTACCAAGTAACTGTGGATGTCGCTGAAGTGGATGTTCGGCCAAGTAGTTGGTGATTCAGACCAGAAATTTGCTTTCGTCCACACTTTGTAGGGGTTGAAAAGGGTGATTTGGCATCCTTCAGTGCTCATGACCAATTTCTGGTCAAACCATCTTCAGTCCTTTGCAGTTAGAGTGGATAAATAAATAACCAGGATCGGTGCCATTTACTTTTTCACTATGTTCACCATGTTTCTTGCCGCTGGCCAAAATATTTTCCAGCACATAGGCTTTTGTCAACAATGAAACTCGCCTACAGCAAAGACAAATGTGTGATAAATGTATGATAAATACTGAGTCCAAAGTACAATGTTCCAGTTATCATATATTGACAGATAAATCGATATAGTAATTATCATGACAGGTCTAACTGAAACTAATGTGAATGATGTAAAATACAACTCAACATATGTTTTGGATGGGAGAACAATGCTAAAAGAAAAAAAAAAAGGTTAATTTGTTCATTTGATATATATGTGTTTTTTCACCTTGGCAGACACTCAGCGGAGTCCCCGGCCTCGGCGTCGGTCTCCAGGTTGAGCCTCAGGGTGGAGGGGGCGGGGTTGGAGGCAGGGTTATAAGAGGCCAGGTCACACCTCTGCAGGTTCGACAGGAGCACTCTGTTCTCGTACTGCAACTTCTTCACCTTCCCGCTCAACTCCCCGATCTGCAGCCGGGCCAATCGCAGCTCCTCTTCCTGCGAGGGGGCGTTGACGTTTATAAGCACCGCCCCTTCCTGTATGGAGTGCACCGGGCTGTCGTTGAGCAAACCGTCCGTCAAAGAGGCCAGCGAATTGGACGACAGGGAGGGCGGGAGTTCGGATTTGTAGCGGTTGATCTCGTTCATGAGGAGTTTGTTCTGCTCCTCCATCTCCGTCAGGGAGCGGCGCAAGAGCTCCGCCTCCTCCTCCACGAACTGCAGGTGGCGCTGTAGCTCCATCACGTTCTCAGAAGAAGCTCCGCCCCCGAGAACCATGGCCCCACTCCCGACACCGAGTCCGTGGCTGAGGCTGCCTCCGATGCCGGCCAAGTCTGGAGAGATGTCTGGGAAAACAAAAGTAGGGACAACTATAGATCAACTAGACTTCGATACAGAGACTTTTATCACTACTAGAATCATTTACTATTAGGGATTGGCCCAAAGTTTTATCATGGTTATAAAAAGAAACCACTTTTAACCATTCAAATGAGAAAATTACCCGATAAATTATTTGTTAGAATTTGTGTGGTTGAGAGAGAAAATTTATATGCTTTTTTATTTTTTGTTTTTTACTATAATCCAGGCCAAAAGATTTGCAATTTGAGACTTAAAAGGACAATTCACCATAGAATTTTGAACTACTCCAGCTCAAATTTAACTTAAGACACTATCATAAATGGTACGTTTACACGAAATCTGTAAATAAGTAAGAATAAAGTCCATAGATGCATTAGCCAAAAGTATTTGGCTTGGAAGTCTGACGTCACTCACGACTTCCGGGTCCAATGAAACATTTATTCAATACGGTCTATGGTTCAAAATGAGAAAACCAGAGAACATTTTCACCATCACCTCCTTTTTTTTAGTTAGACTCGGACACATTAGTGCTTCAGCTGTTTCCTGTCTACAGTAAAACCACTTGCTCTGAGACTCTGTGGTGCAATACTTCAGATACAGGATTTTGAAGCATAAAATTTTGGAGATAAAGTCCACAGGAAGCAGAGTCACTGTCGTTAATCTGCAGCTTCGCCTCGACCCGTGCGCTGTGCGTATGTAAACTGACACACGTTTGGGACGACTCTCACTTTTTACTTTTAAAGAACAACTCAAACTGGATTAACAGCGCGGTTTTGTGGACTGGATGTCATTATTTGCGGAGGACAATTTCTGTGGATAATGTGGATGAGACGCTGCCCATAAATCTACCACTTTAGGAGAGGTGAGGAGGCTAATAATGTCTTCTCATTATTTTCGCTATTTCCCGAGTTTATATTTTGCGTCTCTGTGTTGTCGTCTAGCCAGAAATGATAAATTAGCGAGTTAATACAGTGTTAGGGTGTAGATATTTCTCTCTGTTGTGGACATAAATAGCGATGGGAGAATGTGTAATGTGCTGATTTGGAAAAATATCTACGGCAGATGTCCATCAACTAGAAAACGAAAGAATGACAGTTTCTCCTCGTATTTGTGTTGGTTTCTGATCTGTTTTTACATTTTTACATGTAGATCAGGCTTGGACCCGGAAATAGAATGATGACGTAGAGACTTACAAGCCGAATATAAATACCACAATTCTGAGCATCTTTCCCTGTGTAAAGTTACGATAATTCTACTCAACTGACTATTAATATCTGAATCAAAATGGCACAGATTGCAAATATTTTCTTTCTGATGGAGCCAGTTGAGTCCAGGTGCCAGAGCAGATGTGTGTTCTTACCCTGTGGTCCCTTCATGTCGTCCATCTCTGCTCTCAGCCCTCTGTTCTCCACCTCCAGCTCCACGATCCTGCGACTCAGAAGATTGGCCTCCTCCTCCACCAGCTTCAGGTGAACGCGCACTTCAGCCTCTCGTGTGTGAGGGGAGTCTGCCACCTGCGCACAGGAAACACACAAGTCAGCGAGAACTATGCTTTATTTGTTTTTTCTTTACATTTAGGAGGCTGAAGCAACTGGTATTTAGCACCTACTCCCAACGTTTACTACAGTCGGTGCACATCCAATTACGCTCTATCTATTATATCTTTTGACTATGAAGATCTACTAGTATGTTTTTATTATACCTCAAACATGGGTCAGAAAACTAAACTGGCTGATATTTGTAGCTCTCAGGATTCAGGAAGAGGTGGAACATCATGACAAATATTTCAAGCTCATGAGCCCAAGCATCACAACAGTGGAACAAGCTTAAAAATCCATCTTTTGTTAAATCCAGAGTGAAGCACTGTCATCTGTCCCTCCACAAACGCACAAAGCATTTCTCTCTGCATGGTTTTCTCCCACACAAAATAGTGTGTACTGTACAGGGTTCCCACTCTTTTTCACTGTCAAAATTTCAAAACTTTTCCATGACTTTTTCATGACCTAAAGTGAATTTTCCATGACTTTATAGCACCGTACATGTGTAGAATTTTGCAGACTTTTAGGGCTAAATATGAAATGTTAACCCTTTCCACTCACCTTATGGTATTATCGTTTTTCAACATTTAAAACAGAGAACGGCACGGGACTTTTTTCATCCCATTCCCACCCGCTCCTGCTGAATTTCTGACCATGTCCGCAACGTGACCGCCCAATCCCGCCCAATCCCGCCCAATCCCGCCCACTCCCACCCAATCCCGCCCACTCCCGCCCGCAACCCACAAACTGAGAATTATGTCCGCACATGTACAGAATAGCCCCATAGAGATCCACTGATTTTGTGTATTTTCCCATCCCACAGAAAATTCTACTCTATTAATAAAGAGGTTCATGGGGTTGTCTGTTTCATTTCCCTCCATACATGTATTTTGACGCACTAGGAAGCGCGCTCCTGTTTTCACTTGATTTTAAAATGAAATAAAGACTTCCTGTCCTATCCCGCACTCTCCCGCAGTGTTTTTTTTAGCTATTATAGCCATTCCGCCTGCAGGTAAATTGAAACCGCCCATTCCCGTGAGATTTGCGGGACCCAATCCCAATGCAGATCTCTAATTCAAAACACTGTCAATGCATTTATTGTAGTTTTTTTTAATAAACAAATGACCTTATTGTGTATTGTCATGCTGGTTCGGAAATAATCGTAATAGCCTAATAATGATAATTTCACAGAACGCTGTAGTTGTATGAAAGAGATACTAAAATTCCATGACTTTTCCAGACCTGAAAAAATGACATTTTCAATTTCCATGACTTTTCCAGGGTTTCCATGACTGTAGGAGCCCTGTGTATATTTCTGCTAAACTAGGCTGAAGTACATCTGCCAGCGCCGTTATGTTTGTTTTCATTACTTTGGGCTTTGCTTTCGGCTTTTGTTTCAGCCCAAACCCAAATGCTGCGGGAGTTCAATCGTTCTAAATGTTTCGATGAATAACATGGTTTTTTAGTCCACCTGGGGCGATACTTAGCCACAGCGTTCATACCACACACACGTAACAATAATTAGTGAAATAAATGACTAAATCTATATGTGAACCTCCCTCTCTCCTCTTGACCAGGTCTCACCTTGTTCTCTTGTATCTCACTAATTCTTTCATTAATCTTCACCAGCGCTTACGTCTGTCTCTCTGTTCCCCGCACTGCCCTGTATTTATACTTGTCTCCAACATTCCCTGTGGGCGGGCTGCTAACTGGAGCTCTGTTAGACTTTTAAAGCTGCACTGTGTAACTTTTCTGGAGGGTGGAGGGTCCGTCAAATAATTTTCTGCGTTGATCTGTTACTGTTTTGTCTGGAAAGTTTCTCAGTATGGTATTAAACCTTTCTCTCATCATGGATTTCAAACCAGACCAAGTTCCAGGTCAGATCTGTGGAGAGGCGACCCCGCACACAGTCAGAATGCCTGTTTTTCTAGGTATTTTTGAGCTATAAACCCACCTGGAATTGGATAAACATAAAGCAGAGATGTTTAATGTCATAATGTGGAACATTCCAGGCAGAGCAATGACGTAGTAGAAAAAGTGCAACTTTTATCTGAGTTTTATTTTACCACAATCTGGCCATAAAGAACTGACTTAGCTGGAAGTGTAACATGTTTTTCAGTTAGTTCCTCTCACCTTTTTGGTTAAAAATCAAACACCTAAACAGGGCCATGAACACTCACCCTCAAAAGTAGTTGTTCAAATCCATTTACCGTATTTTTCAGACCATGAGGCGCACTTAAAATCTTTTATTTTTTCTCAAAAATCGTCAGACGGTGCACTTTTGTATGTGTTAATTCTGGCTGCGCTAACTGACCTCGAACAGATTTTAACATCATATTACGGTGGGAGTATAAGGACCTGAAATGGCCCCTGTTCAGAGACAGGCTGACTTATGTGCCTGATTGAAGCAAACTAAAGGTCGTGGACTCAATGCATCGAATTTACGTTGTCTTGTCGCCATCGTTTTTGATTTATGGTTCTACGTCGAGGTCTGTGCGCCGCAAACTAATTCACAGCAACAGCTAAACTGGCCTATGCTACTGCAGATGTATAATCTCCGAAAAGTTTAACACGAACCATCTCCAACACGACATACGCACAGAACAGACTCACCGTGAGCTCCACATCCTCTGTCACAGAAAGAACACAAATAATCCACTGAATCATGTCCTTTAGTCCAACAGAAGATGATCATATCAGCACGTGAGCTGTTTTTATCAGCCCAGTGCACGTAAATTAGCCACGCGGTTTTAAGTTTTGTTTCTCTGAATCGTAAACAAATGTGTGCAAAGCTGCATTAAACACATTACTAATAAATGTATATAGAGCGGCGTAATTTAGTGCTGCCGTCATTCCGGGTGGATTAACCAAAGAACTCCAACCACTAGATATCGTGTCAAAAGATCGTTCAGTTAAATTACAGCTGTGTGGGAGCGTTGGACGACAGAAGGTGAACACACATTCATTAAGAGAGGGAGGCAACGCCTGTGAGTTACACCACGATCTGCCAATGAATTGTAGACGCCTGGGCTCAGGTCTCATTCTCTTAACGCGCCTTATGGTGCGGTGCGACTTATGTATGAAAACAGACCCGGTCATTGATCTAGCGCCTTATAATCTGGCGCGCCTTATGGTCTGAAAAATATGGTAGTATTTTTTCTCGAGTCAAAAAGAAAACATTTTTGACCGTGTTTGTTATTGCGTGCATTGCGTCTCCACGGTAACGGCCGAACATTCCACCATAGAGATCCACACTGAACACGCCATCAGCGACATCAGCACTGTGAGCACATGTGTTCACCTCTTCCACGGTGAGGCTGGCGTCCACGTCCCCGTACAGCGAGCGGTATTTGGACAGCTCCTCCCTCATGGCCTCGCTCTCCTTCACCAGTTTGGTCAGCTTCTTGCACATCATGGCCGACTCCTCTTTGGCGAAGTGCAGCTGGCATTTCAGGTCCGAGCTGTCCTCCTGGAAGAGACAAAGAGAGAAAAAGAGCACATGTAATGAACTGTAATCAGACACATCACTGTTTACTGGGGCTGTACTGCAATGTTATAATGTTGTTTCCTTATCAAAAACATGCCTGGAGTTTTGTTTTGTTTCATTCACATGTTTAACACATACCCTGAATAATTAGTTCTTTCGCAAACTAAAAACACAAAAACATAAATTTATCAGATGGAATTTTAAGAAATGTCTTGAATCTTTGTAAATAAACTTTATATATAAAGCATTTTTATAGTGTCTTTGGGGAAATAGCATTACAATAGCAGCTTTAAACTTCAAGCTGCAAACTCAGCTTTCTTATGTAATTTTATGGTTTAAAATATTCATGATCTTAATTTAAGTATTCCCTATAACTTGCTTGTTGCCATAGAGATGTTTCTTTGCCTCAAATGACCCACAGTATGGCATTAAACCTTACTATTCTTACGTGATTCAGTTACGGGTGTTTTTATTGCTTAAAAAGTACATTCAAAAACATGCCTGGAGTTGTGTTTTGTTTCATTCACACATGTTTGAGTAACCCTTTGTTATTAGTCTGTCTTTCCCTCTAAAGCTCAAAATGCTCTGTTCCACCTTGTGATGTCATGTGGTAATCCAGGAAGTGCTCCACTGTGTTATGTAACTCCACACACCTTCACAAGAATCATTTGGATGATTTTAGCCCTGGAATTATCCATCTTTACTGAACAAAAGGTTAACTTAAAACTAGCCCTACATGGCATAGACAGGTTTAAAGCCATACTGCAGATCATTCCAGGCAAAGAAACAACATCTCTATGGCAACAAGCAAGTTATAGGCAATATCCAAATAAGATCATTAATATTCTAAACCATAAAGTGGAGTTTGCAGCCTGAAGCCTTTGAATTTTTCAGTATAAGGCTGCTATTGTAATGCTTTAAAACCAAGATATTTCCCTAAAGACTCTATAAAAACTCTGTATATATAAAGTTATATATAAAGTTCCAGGGGATTTTAAAATTCCATCTGTTAAATTTATGTTCACCCTTCGACTCGGTGAACCCAGCCTGCACACAGACTGCTTTATGCCTTCAGCTAAAACACCCGTGCTGAATAGTGATCGGAATATTTCACTTTGGAGCTCTCACCTGAATGTCGAGATCATGCAGCAAACCTTGTAGTATCAAATAGTATTTCATTTCAATACTCTTTTAAAAGCCTTTTACAACAGAAGGCATGTTATTCCCGCTGTGGTAACCTTGAATAATCTTTATACTATACCGTATTTTTATTATGTGAAGTGTAGCCTTCATTTTACTGAATTTTTAAGTTCACAAATCTGAGAATCTGTCTTGAGCAGCTTCATCTGAAGTGATTGCGTGGGATCCTGCAGAAACTGGCCAATCCATGGGGAAGCACTGTGGTTTGTATGAAAGCCACCGCCAAATAAACCAAAACAAACATGGCAATGCAGACAGACCGACGTATTATAATAGAAATATGGACTATTTGGGTTTTTTAATGTTTTCTTTTTTAAAGGTGCATTTGAATGTGCTTTTCCCTCAACTGGATTTAACTGACTAACTTTTGATTTTTTTTTTGTCTTGTTGTGACTAGAGATGGACATTTGATTAAATTTTCTTAATCGATCGTCGGGAGAATTAACAAATGATTATCGAGTAATCATTAACATTTTTATATTAAAATTATGATCATTATTATTGCTATTACTAATCTGCATAAATAAACTTAACTTTACAACATATAAACCATAACCACGCCACATACCATAGCCACATCAGCCTGTGTGAGATTAGAATGTGTTTAATGCAGCTTTGGCACATTTGTTTATGTTTTACAGAAACAAAACTTAAAACCACATGGCTCATTTGCATAAACTGTAAATGCTGAAAAAAGCAGCTCTTTCCTTGTGCTTCAGCTTCTGTCGGACTAAAGGACGCGACTCAGTGGAATATTTCTGTTATTTCTGTGACAGAGGATGTTCTGCTGATGGTGAGTCTGTTCTGTGCGTATGTCGCGTTGGAGATGGTTCATGTTTTCAGAGATCGTACGTGTTGTTGGTCGTGTGCAGGTTTAGCGCAGCTCTTTATTTAACAGTCATTTCAATCATTTTATTTATGTTGGTCACTTTTTTTTTTTTTACTGCTGTGATGAAAAGACTGAAAAGTGTTTGTGTTTCGGATCCATGCGCACTCATTCGGTTTGTCGATTAAAAAAGAACGTGACTGAATGAACATGATGAATTCTTAACGATCATTTATCGATTAGCCGACTAATCGTGCCCATCCCTACATGTGACGCTTCAATCGATCAGCGTGATATATTGTGTGAACACTCGGATCATCGGTTCTGAACACTTTGAGAGAGTAGAGCTGTATTCAGACGGCTACACATACCAATCTGAAGAGAGTCAAGTTAGTGAATTTGAGTATCTGTGGCTATTTCTCAATGTTATTCATTTTAAAAGCGCATTGTGTCACTTTTCTGGTCAGAATCCATGCTTTTCTAGGTATTTTTGAGCTATAAAACCACCTGTAATTGAATAAATGTAAGGTAGAGCTGTTTAATGTTAGACTGAGGAACGTTCGGAGCAGAGCAGTGACACTATTGTTGTTTTGCTCTCTCAAAGTCCCATAGTATTTTGTGCAATGATGATAAATAAATATACCTACAATGTGCTGGTGAAGTGAGAGCGGTAAAGTATTTGTTTAACTGTGCGCTCTCCACATGTTTGGATCCATTTAAGGCAGTGGTTTGGACCAGACCACAGACACAGACGTCAGGGAGAGAATTCAACCCACAACTGACCTACTAAATGTTTTTTATAGATATTTGAAAGAGAAGAGGTAACTATTAAGAGATTTGGGTTTACAGTAATGTGTTCCCGGCAAATGGGCGGTTGGATCTTTCCCACTTGGACCAGATTTCCGACGTTAAAGGGCCGATATTACGCCATTCTCTGATCTACTGTCTGTTATAAAGTTGTTTCTGCATCACAAACAGACTTGGAGGTGTGTTTTGTCTCATTCACACATGTTTAACACACAAAATCTTCTCAAATTCTTCTAAAACGTAGCTGTTAAACATGAAAGCTACCACTGCATAACATCACAAGGAGAAACGGAGGATTTTGAGCTTTTTAGATGTTGACAGACTAAAAATAAAGGCTTACTCAAACATGTGTGAATGAAACAAAACACAACTTATCACATAACAACATTATAACACAACTTAAAAGTCACAAGAGTCAATTTTGTGTAATATGGGACCTTCAAGGTGCTGTATCTGATTTTAACAGACTTCTTCTACACAACTTCTAGATTATCAAACAATAAAATGCTTTATAGTTAAATGCAGACAGTACAGAGCGGTCTTTTTATCCTCATGAGCTGCTTATACATCCGTGTTTACATATTATCTGTATGTGGGTCAATGACATGACACTGTCCTATTGCAATTTCCACAGTTAAAAAGGTTCAAATTTCATAATAATTCACCACATTTCTGTAGCACCTCTGACCTCCATGGAACCAAATCATGTTTTTTTGTGTGTCAGAAATAGTTTGTCTGCATGATTTCTAAGTGTTAAAATGTCATGTGGTACGACCGCGCATCATGTGGTGCGACTAATAATAGTAAAAAGTAGTAATTCTATGGCTGAAAGTCGACTTGGGTGATTGGTTCTTTAGGCATTTCCCTTCATTTGGTGCATTTTCCAGGGCAGTAGTTTGTTCATTAAACACAAGCAGGCGACTGTCATATTGGACAGCAAAAGAAAATATCAATATGCAGTAAAAATCTAAAGAACTGCTATCAGTTTGTTTCTATACACTTCATATTATTCAGAACTTAGATTAATCTCCCAACCATGTTTTAGAAAATAAAACAATTTTAAGGTTACCCTCGGTCGCACCACGACACTAAAAATGCTTAATATAAATGTTAAATATAGATTTATGCACCTGACACTGTAAATATTTGAAAAAGTTCAATAACTCATTTTTTTTTTTAGATTTGTTGAAAATCCTTATACATCATTGACCCATATCTGTACTGATGCAAGACACATTTGGTCAAATACATGGAAAAAATCAGGTCCAGGCCTTTAACGTTCACATAATTGATTGTGTATATACAACATGGCTAATGCTCTAACTACGAACTACAAAATGTTTGCAACGAGTAGAATTATGAGATTGAATGGTGTCCCAGAAAATTTTGCCAAGTTGGAGCTCTGAAATGCCAATGTTTCAAAGCTGGATCCACCACAAGGCCCAGTGGTTAGTGGGAAAATAACTGTAAAATCCTTTTAAAAAGCTGTGGTAAAACTGGCTTTTGAATAAATCCTTTGGTACTTTAATGCAGTTTGTTCATAGTTACATGTTTCTGAAAACATTTAATAGCGTCTTGGCATTGTCAGTGTACACATTGTACCGCCAAATACACACTGGACCAGTAGTGTGGAGGAAATATAAATGAAGGTTGAACAAATTGTCAAGAAAAATTATGTAATAAAGGTTAGGGGAAAGATAGGTTTATAAAATGGTAAAAATGCTCCTATTGTTGGTAGTATTTTGGAGTTGAGACAGAACTTTTAAATCTACAGCACAGACAAATTTATGAGGTTATAATGAAGTGTCATAAAAATATGTATAAAGAGAGCAGTGGGATTATATTAAACTCAACACCTGGAGATGAGCTGAGGATGAAAGGTGGAAAGAAAAGAGAGGAGGAGAAGAGGAGAAAAGAGGAGAGAGAAGAAGAGAGGGCAGGAGACAGAGGGAGAGGAGGAGAGAGAGGGAGGAAAGGGGATATAAGGACAGAGGAAAAGTGCTGAGGTAGAAGCTTCCGACTGTGTTTCACTATAGGAGAAAAGATTAACCTGCAGAACACAGATCATACACAGGAGACATTATTGAAAACAGCCAGTGACCCGAAATAACCTCCTCCCACCTTCCGCCATAGAGCCAGGGACACAGGAGCGGATATGGGTTAAGAAAAACACTGATGTCCATCCATCCATTTTCTTCCACTTATCTGGGGCTGGGTCTAAGCAGGGACTCCGAGACTTCCTCCACCCCAGACACTTCCTCCAGCTCCTCCGGGGGGATCCTGAGGTGTTCACAGGCCAGCCAAGAGACATTAGTCCCTCCAGCGTGTCCTAAGTCTTCCCCGGGGCCTCCTTCTGGTTGGACAGGAGGGAGGCGTCCAGGAGTGAACCGAAGCCCGAGCCACCTCTACTCCGAGCTCCTCCCGTGTGACCGAGCTCCTCACCCGATCTCTAAGGGAGCGCCCGGCCCCTCTGCGGAGGAAACTCATTTCGGCTGCTTGTATCCGCGATCTCGTCCTTTCGGTCACTACCCAGAGCTCATGACTATAGGTGAGGAGAGGAACGTAGGCTGAGGTAAATCGAGAGCTTTGCCTTCCGGCTTAGCTCCTTCTTCACCACAACGGCCCGATACAGCGACCGCATCACTGCCGACGCCGCACCGATCCACCTGTGAACCTCACGCTCCATCCTCCCCTCACTGTGAACAAGACCTCGAGATACTTGAACTCCTCCACTTGAGGCAGAGACTCTCCACCCACCTGGAGAGGGCAAGCCACATTTTTCCGTTCGAGAACCATGGCCTCGGAACTCTGATGTGACTTAGCTGACCGTAGCTGTCCTCTGCATTTGAACCATCTTTTTATCTCAGTCCATTCAGTCATCAAGTGAATATTAATTACACAATACACAGGATTTGAAGAATATACTGTACATTAAAAGTATGGTATGTCTGCGTGAAAGCTCAGAACCTACAGAATTCACTCCCTTTGAGAAGAATTTTAGCTCTAAACTGGACTTCAGCATAGGAACAACCAAAAGGAGAGATGAAATGAGAGACAAGAAATAAGAGGCTCAGTCTAATTGGACAATTGCCTTATAACATAAAAAAAACATGGCCATCATGTCCAATTTCTTCACTGAGAATAAATCTGCATTACAATTTTTATGAGTAAAATACCTCATGTTTATGAAATTTGAAATAGAAATTATATATACTGTAACTTTAAGATTAAGTTACACAATGATAGTTCCAAAATAAAGGAAATCGTAACTACCCCTGTAACATTAACCATAAAAACTATATTAGAGTTACTGCTGATACTCACTAGTTACAGTATTGATAGGATGGAAAGAGGAAAGAGCGATTCTTAAACATTTTAAAGTGCTGTGTGGTGTTTAAAACTTTTACCGCACAAACGAAACTATACAGTGACTAGAGCTAAATGTAGCCGACTTCCTCCGACAGCGGCGACCCAAAACAGCGGCAGGGTCTGATGTGGGTGAGTATTTGAAGTACATAAAGGTGGTGTTGTGTGCTGTGGTCGAGTTGGTTTATCAGTAAATACAGCTGTGTGGATGCACCCACCTGAGGGCACGGCTTCTTCTCGGCTTTGTTGTTGCCTCGCGCTCCTCTTTTTTTCTGGGAACTCTGCAGAAGACAGAAAAGAGAGGTTTAATCTAAAACGCGGTCGCTTTCACACAACCAGGGTGATATTTGTGTACGAAAGGTGCATTATGTAACTTTTCTGATAGAGAGTCCACCACCTGCTTGTCTCCTGTTTTTGCTTTGCCAGGAATGTTCCACAGTGTGACATTATATTTATATATTTTGCATTTTTCATTTACATGTGTTGTTATTGCCATGAAAGTAACTTGAAAACATGCACGTTTACAGTGATCATCTCTCCACAGATCTGAGAGACGTCACGTAACTTTCTGTAACCTACAGCGTCACCTGCTTGTCTCCATGGAGATAAATAAGTTTAATGATGATGACCCTGATTTCTAATGACGTACCCTAGAGATCCGGGGTCTCCAAGGTGTAGCTCAGGAGCCGCCAGTAGCTCTACACCCTTTTCCAAGTAACTCACCAAGAGATTTCTGAATTATATGTATTTGCGCTGAATGATTAAGTTGAGTCCAGGATTAAGATTAAAATATTGTAATATTGATAATAATTCATGTCATGGGTCAGGATGTATGTAATGTACACTGTATTTTCTTATTGTCTCTTCATAAATCCTTAAACATTAATGGTACCGAGCTGTTAAACATAATGAAATGTAACTTCTAATGTATAAACAGCAATTTACTACTACTATAAATTGTACTGGGAGGTCGGCATAAATAAACTCCTTTGCTCTGTTTGTGTTTTTGCGCACACTTTCATGTTTTATTTTATTACGCTCAAATAAACACTGACGATGACGATGAGGATGAATAACTCGGATTTGCCTATTTCCAATGTAAATATATCATTTTGATGCCTAATTTTGTGCACTAAAAACTGGATAATGTTGTATCGGCATCTAACTGCTCCTCATCTACGGGTGCTGTGGCTGATCTATTTACTCAATTTCTGGCAACCGCTAAAATGAGCTCTCTGGCATTTTTTTATTTAAAAAAAAGTAGCTCACAGGAGGAAAAAGGTTGGAGACTCCTGATATAGAACATTCCAGATAAAACAAGAACATCTCCATGAAGCTCGGCAGGTCACGGACTCCATAAATGTTACCAAAATTTTACATAATGCATCTCTAACATTTTTAAGCGTTTATTTTTGCATAAATAAAGTGTAAATTCAAACAGGAACGGACTTTTTTGTCCTCTAATCACAGCCGCCAGCATTTCTTCTCAACCAATTATCTTGGGAAAAAAAGTCCTCTTGCCTTATAAAGAGGAATTAATCACTGAATCAACTTCTAAACTACTAACTGTTTGCTACTAAACTGTGTACGTGGTGATTTTAGTAGTATTGTGTTCTGTGGGTCGTCCTGTTTGGCCATTTTAAAGCAAACCGGGTAGATTGGCAGCTTGGTGTTCACAAACAGAACTGGCCACTGCTATTTCAAGTACTACGTGACATCGCTCAGGACTGTCCTGATTAAACTTCAATCAATATTCAATCACTTTACTTATCCCCAAGGGGCAATTCAAAGGCACAGAGAGTTGCAGTATACAGTACAACAGTATAATAAATAAGCCACACACATACATTCATTCAGACATATGAGCGCATGTTTAAAGTGCTACTGATGTTGCAGAGCTGAGGAAGGGACGGCTTAGCATTCAGGAGCCGGACAACTGAAGGAACAAAGGTAGATTTCCTCCTCTGAGTCCTACAGCGAACACAGCGCAGTCTGCTTCCTGATGGGAGCCGTTCAAATCTGGAGTGTAAGACATGTGAGGGGTCCCTGAGAATTTTGAGAGCTGCCCTCACAGCCTGTTGGTCACACAGAGCAGGAAGAGGTCTCACCGCTTGACCAATTATTTTAGAACAAACATGAGCCACTCCGATCAACTGAGACCTGTTTTGAACCAGCAAATACATGAAAAAGACAGAACGCTCTCAATAAATGGGTGGTAAAAGGTCATCATGATGTTTTTACTGACATCAAATGACATCAGGAGCTCTTCTGCGTTCACGGAAAATTTTAACAGACCATCAAAAAATGTTCCAAGGTATTTGTACTCGTGCACTGTCTCTACAGGCTCGCCCCGGATAGTACAGGTGACTGATTCTGCCAGCTGTCTCTGCTTGTTAGAAAAAGTGACAATCATGTCCTTGGTTTGAGGGACGGAGTTTGAAACGTGAATACCTGTTCGGCCAATCACGCCGTTCCTTATACCCCCAGACCCCGCCCCTTCTCCGCCCTCACGTTCACCTTTAGTCCTCCAGGTTCTTCCCAAGTCTTCAGCTCTATTTGAACTGTGATTGTGGGCATGGGACTTTAGGTGTTTCAGTCCCACGTTTGTATCATTTTTTTCTCTTCATATCCTTGTCCTCACCACCAGCTAATACTGTCATTTCCCATAATCCTCTGTGTTCCTTACCAATGTGACTACGACGGCGTCAAAACCGTTTACAGCAAATCAACTTGGCACGGCACAACTGGGCGTCTCACATGACGAATTATCTGGCATATGCTAATGGATAATCGGGCTAATATTTCGCAGCTAATCAATCCTATGGGCGACGGCGTTAAGAGCCTCGCGCCGCGGAGCCTAAATGGAGCGCCGCGTTCGAGGAGCGAAGCAATAAACGTAAACGCGAGAACTGTGAATCGTAAAATAATAAGACGGCGCATAAAGCATGTTTCTTTATTGGAAGTGCACACACATAGAGAAACGCGCATTATCACTGCAGCCTCAGCATCCCTCATCCTTCCTCTTCCTCTCTCTCTCTCTGGCCTCCCGTCGTCATGGAAACAGAGTCGGTCCTCGGCAACCGGCGCGGCGACAACAAAAGAAGAAGGCGTGCGGAGACGGGGAGGCGGCGAGAGGTGAGGAGGGCTGTCTGAGGCGGAAATAATTAGCTACTTTAGTCCGATTAGTAAATAAACGCAGTCTGGAACAGCGAGGGGGGTAGGCAAGAGGGGAATAATTGTTGTTTTGACTTTCCTTAAAAGCAAATAGCATTTCCAAAAAAAGTGTAAGTATATAAGAAGGAGAATGGAGTTATGAGGGGTAAAAAATACAAGTATGGCAAAAAAGCTAGAAATGACTAAGTGGGGGATTTCAAAGAGAGAGAATAATTGCTGTTGTGACGCTCTTTCAAAGCAAATTGTGTTTCCAAATAGTAAAAGATAAGGCTTAGTTTGTGCATGTTTGTAATGTGTAAGGATAAGAAGGAGAATGGAGAAGTATGGCAGCCTCAGAGGGACAAGGAGAGTGAATAATTTTTGTTTTGATGTTAAAATCTTTCATATTTTCTCTTTCATTTGTCTTTGCCACTTTAGTTTCCTCCTTGTGGCATCATTTTCCTTCCAAAATCCAGTTACTGACGACTATGAGCTTATTTTTTTTAATAATGGCAACTAACAGGTTCTATTATTAATGTTTTGTATTTTATTTAACCTTTATCAAACTAGGAAAGTTCCAATGATGTGTTTTTCGAGGGAGTCCTGGCCAAGGATCAACAACACCCAGAGACAAAACATTATATGAAATGTTTTGTCTCTGGAGAGTTATAAAAGAGACCATATAAAAGTTAAACGCAGTGGCAGGTCAGTGATTGCATTTCCAGGTCTTATGCGTGACTGTCAAAAAGAGCTGAGGCACAAGGTTTTAGAGTTGGAGGTTTTTGTGGAGAGTTTCAAAGAGCAGCACAACACTGAAGAGACACAGTTCCTCGCTCTATTCTGACACTAGTGTACACATCCTGAAACTCTTATGAATGGAGGAGGAGGAGGAAGAAGTAGTCTCTTATAAATAAGAAATAAATAAGACTGCACCAGAGTGTGAGGTTGCTAAAGCAGACCAGACAACATGGAAGTGAATGGTGAGACTTTTATATAGCGCTTCTCCACCTTCAAGGCACAAAACGCTTTAAATCCAGGAACAACTTCGCTTCCCACTGTACGCAGACACTAGGGCGAGGTCGGTTAAGTGTCTTGCCTAAGGACACAGCAACAGCATTCATCTGTGGGACCTGGAATCGCACCGCCAACCTGTTTGTCAGTGGATCTGACCGCTCAACCGATGATGTTTATGGATCAACACCCTATCAACTAAACTACTGTCGTCCCAGTACTTTTAACAATGGTGGGTAATGAAAGACCTGCCCCCCACCCACTCCAGGGCTGTGGGTGGGACACTAAGGCCTCAAATACAGGACAATACTTCAGATGAAGAGGTAAAGCGCTTCACTGGGTCATAAAATGTCAAAAGTAGCAGAGCACGAGGGTTAAACTTGAAATCTTAACAGAACGTTGCCCGTAATGAAAAATGTAAATGTGGGCAAGGTACAAACCCGAGACACTCCGACTGAATATATTAAAAGTCCTTCATTACATGGAGGGACGCCAACGTGTTTAGATTAATAATATGGTCAATATGGTTTTGTACAGGGTTACTCAAACATGTACGACTCATTAAAATAAAACTTTGAGTAAACTAATGATGAGGTAACACCACCGTAACATGGCTTAAGAGTCATAGATTTCGCATATGTCGTCATCTGCTCTACAAATTGGCCTCAAAATGTGAATATTGGTTGCACTAGTCTTGAAAATAGTATTGAAAAAACATACTCAGTGTGCATTACTATTTCAGTGTGGAGTTTGTGTGTTTTCCCCGTGTCTTTCCTAATTCTGAAAAAGACAGAACTACAATAAAGTCAATAAATAATAGCATTTGTGACAAGTTAAATCAAATCTGTCAACTAAAAGACTCAATCACCAGAAGATTCCCATGCACCAGCACTACTTCCATCCCATTTCCCATCTAGTGCCAGGCGTAAATAAACACCAGAAACCCCAAAGTTCCGCATATAAGCTTCTGTTTGGAACTTGCACCGCTCATTCTCTTTCAAAAATACATTACGTCCGATGTCTAGCGCTGAAATTCTCCAGAAAAGTTCCTCGGTTGATTGTCATTTGTGCGTCAGCGTTTTGGTGGAGCTATAATTGCCGTTCTTTGGCCCTCCAGCGTCAGCAGCCTGCAGACAGCTGATGGACAGAGAGCTATTACAGGGCCCAAAATACACGCTATGGCTTCAGCTATTACTCTGTGGTTAACCAGGAACTAGACTGTACCAAGGTTACATTCAGTTTACTGGAGTTTGTCTGAGGGCAGGATATTAGTCATGTCTGTATGTTAAAGGGTTTCACTTGACATCATAGCATTTTATAAGCCAATAATGTGGAATACAGACGGGAGCAGATGGAATTAATAAAGTTACAAAGCAGGTTTTGGTTGTAATATGGTGAGTTTTGGAGTCTGGTTACTCAGAATTACTTCTTTTGGAAATTTCATGACAAAGTACAATGTCATCAACAGGAAAATCACCATTGCAGTTGAGGATTATTATTATTGCAAGTTTAAAGATGCATTATGTAACTTTTTGGTTGTGAATGTGTCACTGCTCTGCCTGAAATGTTCCACAGTATGACATTAAACAGCTCTACCTTGCATTTATTAAATTACAGGTGGTTTTATAGCTCGAAAATACCTAGAAAATCACAAACATTCTGACTGTGAGTTGTGAGCGTTGTTGCCTCTCCACAGATCTGACTTGGTCTGGTTTAGTCTCCATGTAGATAGAAACAGTTAATGCCACACGGTGAAACATTAAAGAAACAAAGAAATAACATCTCTATTGAAAAAGCATTTAACAGACCTGAAAACAGACCAGAAAAGTTACACAATTCACCTTTTATATAGTATAATGATATTAAGAGACTTTTTTTTTGCTGCCGTCATCTCCCTGGAGATGTTAATGTTATTGCTCAATGTTCCACAGTACAGCATTAGACTCGTGTTTATAATAATAATAATTATAATAAAAATAATAATGATCATCATAATCATAATAATAAGAATACATTTTATTTATTAGGCGCCTTTCTGGACACTCATGGTCACCTTACAACATAAACAAGTTAAATGCTATTTAGAAGTCGAATACTAATAAAAACAAGTTAAATGCTATTAAAAACAAGTTAAATAGTATTAAAAACAAGTTAAATGCTAATAAAAACAAGTTAAATTCTATTAAAAACAAGTAAAATTCTAATGAAAACAAGTTAAATGCTATTAAAACAAGGTAAATGCTAATAAGAAACAAGTTAAATGCTATTAAAAACAAGTTAAATAGTATTAAAAACAAGTTAAATGCTAATAAAAACAAGTTAAATTCTAATGAAAACAAGTTAAATGCTAATAAAACAAGTTAATGCTAATGAAAACAAGTTAAATGCTATTAAAACAAGGTAAATGCTAATAAGAAACAAGTTAAATGCTATTAAAAACAACTTAAATGCTAATAAAAACAAGTTAAATAGTATTAAAACCAAGTTAAATACTATTCAAAGCGTACAGTTAGATCGGGACAGTATTGTTACGTGTTTTATGGCTCAAAAAGGCTTAGAAACATTTGCATTATGGGAGCGGAAATGCTTGAACTGTAATTACTGCTGCATTCATGTGGTCCACGGGAAATCAGGAAACAGTTTTGCCCCGACTTGACAAATGCCCATGACAATGCACAAGTCTGAAAACAACTCTACACTTCCACACCTGATCTCGCCCGTGTGCAGACAGATCAGAAACACAAAAACGTGACTATATTTTTTTGTGTTTAATGTTACGATTGTCCATAAAATCAACAGATGTGTGCGAGAAAGGCCCAAATAAACAAATAACATTTAACTAATCAGCAACAGTTCTCACCACAAGAGGACAACATGAGCCAAAATAATAACATCTCCATGGAGACAAGCGTGTGAACTTACTAATGTTACACTGCAGAAAGGCTTGGCCGAAATTTAAGATATAAACACTTAAATCTATCAAAAAATGACTAGTGAAATGATCAGTCCATGCATCAAGATCACTTTACTTGACAAAATATCTTAAAATAAACGACCTCTAGACTAGAATGAAGCAGTCTCAGAACTAGTGAGTAGATAATAAATCAGAAAACAAATGAATAACCTGATATAATTTTTAAAATCTTCAGTCAAATCAGAGAAATTTGCAATTGATAAACTCTAAAATGTCTAAAATAATGACTCAAATAAGAAAATCATCTTTATTTTAGGATTTTAGAATAAACTTTAGAGGATTTAGAAAACATTTTTGTTAGTTTGCCCTGCACATAAGCTGGAGTTGTTTCTATGCCATTGCTCTGTCTGGAATGTCCCACAGTATGACATTAAAGCCATACTGCGGAACATTCCAGGTAAAGTAATAACATCTCCATGGAGACAAACGTGTGGACTTACTAATGTTATAAACTAAAATTTCTAAAATAATAACTCAAATAAGAAAATAATCTTCACTTTAGGATTTTTGAATAACCTTTAGAAGTTTGTCCTGCACATGAGCTGGAGTTGTTTCTATGGAGATGTCACTGCTCTGCCAGGAATGTTCCACAGTGTGACATTAAAGAGCTCTACCTTACATTTATTCAATTACAGGTGGTTTTATAACTCAAAAATACCTAGCAAAACTGGTATTCTGATTGTGAGCGGGGTCGGGTCTGCACAGATCTGACCTGTAACTGGGTCTGGTTTGGTCTCCATGGAGATAGGAAGGTGCGAAACATTCCAGACAAAGCAATAACACCTCCATGAAGAAAACGATCTGACGGACCCTCCACCGCCACTGCCACCTCCAAAACCACCAGAAAAGTTACACAACGCAGCTTTAAATCTTTCCCACCATTAGTCCGACTTAAACCTTTTTCTTTCATGGAGGAGAGGAGTGAAGTCTGAGGGCAACAAACAAAGATCTAAACTTCATTTAGCACTAAGCCAGGGTTAAATACAGAAAGACCCGAGTCTAAATCCCACTTTGATTGGGTCAGACGTCTCAAAAAAATCTATTAAAACTACAAAAAATGTCCTAAAAATGACCAAATTAAGAAAAAAACTGACGATTTATCAAAAAATAAATGGTAATATTGAACTTCTGTGGGTCCCAGTGTCGATTTTTACCTTTAAAACTGACTTGACTGAACCAGGGTCAAAAACTTTACGCTCTTTGTTCAGGGGAAATGTCATTAATTTGAAGTGTTTGCCTCCACAGGATAATCAGATGTGTTCACTCCACTCTACCGGCCTCTCCTCCTCCACTCCTCTGTTTTTCTCCTCTTTTTCCCTTTCTCTACTCTCCATCAGGGCCAGTGCTGCACAGAACAAAGAACAAAGAGTTACATAAGCCCCGAGCGATGGAGAGAGAAAGAGGGGAAAGAGAAAAAGAAGAGAAGCAAGAACGAGAGAGAGAGAATGTCAGGAGGAATAGAAAAGTAAGGGAGACGAACAGAAATGAAGAGACAGAGAAAAGAGGGGAAAGGAAAGACAGAGAGAGCGAGTAATAGAGGAGAGAGAGAGGAGAGAGAGAGAAGGAGAGAGGATAGGAGGGTGATGAAAGTAGAGAGAGAAAAAGAAAGAGGATAGGGAGGAGAGAGAGAGAAAGAGAATAGGGTGGAGAGAGAGAAAAATACTGAGAGGAAGGGAGTAAAATTACAGAGAAGGAAAGGGGACCGGGGAGAGAGATGTAAGTATATAGAGAGAAAAAAGACACTTGAGAGGAGAAAGAAAAGATAGAGAGCGAGTAATAGAGGAGAGAGAGAAGGGGATAGAGAGAAGGAGATGGAATAGGAGGGTGATGTAAATAGAGAGAGAGAGAAAGAAAAAGGATAAGGAGGAGAGAGAGAGCGAGGGGGAATAGTCATAGAGGAGAGAGAGAGAAAATACAGAGAAGGGGTAAAAAAGAGAGAAAGAAAGGGGACAGGGGAGAGAAATGTAAGTAGAGAAAGAGAGAAAAGAGACTAGAGAAGGGAAAGAAAAGATAGAGAGAGCGAGTAATAGAGTAGAGAGAAGGGGATAGAGAGAAGGAGAGGGGATAGGAGAGAGATGTAAGAAGAGAGAGAGAGAAAAGAGACAAGAGAGGAGAAAGAAAAGATAGAGAGAGCAAGTAATAGAGAGAAGTAGATAGAGAGAAGAAGAGGGGATAGGGAAGAGATGTAAATAGAGAAAGAGAGAGAAAAGAGACTAGAGAGGAGAAAGAAAAGATCGAAAGAGCGAGTAATAGAGAAGAGAGAGAAGGGGATAGAGAGAAGAGAAAATTACAGAGAGGAAGGGGTAAAAAAGAGAGAGAAGGAAAGGAGATAGGGAAGAGAGATAGAAGGAGAGAGAAAAATAGGACAGGGAGGAAAGAGAGCTAGGAGGCACTGGGCAAAGGGAGTGAGAAATAAAGGAGAGAAAGAGAGAGAAAGAGAGAAAGAGGACAGAGACAAGTGAAGATAGACAGGGAAAGAGAAAAAAGGAGAGAAGAAGAAAAAAGCTGAAAGAGAAAGAGAGAGAATACAGGAGGAGTATGAGGAAACTAAGAAAAGGGAGCAGAGAATAGAAAAACGAGAGACAAAGAGAGAGTAAAGGCAAGAAAAAGAGAGAGAAAGACAGAGAAGCAGAGAGAAAGAGCGTACGAAAGGAGGGATCAAAACACTAATTAGACAGAAATACGTCTTTAATTCCTTATAAAACGAACGTTAAATCCCCAAACGCCGCCCCGTAATAAGCCGTAATTACCTTTTCCAACATTTCCATCGTTTTTTGCACTAATCCAGTTTTTTCTCTGCCTTTCGAAAGAGTTTACGCAAGCAATATTTTGTTTGCGGCTGTTGGGTTTGGAGGCGAGGAGAGGTGGGGATAAGAGCTGCCGGCGTTTTCCTCATTAGTGAAGGGTTTTGACAAAGGGTCCCCGTAGTTTTCACACCACAACTCGGAACTGTTACAGGGAATTAGCGTAAAAAGATAAAAAAAAACATGTCGGCAACGGGATTTTACGGGATTTTTCCATAACACTTTTGAAATCCCCGTACAGCATTCATATAACACATCTATTTTTGTGTTGTTTTTTTTCTCATTACGCAACTTCAGTGTTTTTCAAGGTGCATTGTGTAACTTTTCTAGTGGAGAATTTGCCACAGTACGGAGATAAACTTGGTAATCACAATGGAGACGGTCAGATCTATGGAGAAGTGAGCCTGGACATGGTAAAAAATACACATTTATTTTAGGCATTTTTTTAGCTTTAAAACACCTATAAATGAACAAATGCAATAGAGATATGCCTAATGCCCTACTGTGGAACATTCCAGACAAGGAAATAACATCTCCACGGAGACAAACAAGTAGAGGAACCTCCAAGTTAGAAGTTGCATAGTGCAGCTTTAATATATTCAAATTATTTTAGCGTTTAAATCAGAATCAGAATTACTTTTATTCATCCCCGAGGGGAAATTTTCTTCGTTACAGATGCAACCAACCAAGAGCATGTAGACAGAATCAAGTTTCAAAAATAAGATAAGATAAATACAATGAGATAAAAGATAAAAATAGTTCTCTCTCAAAATTATTTACATCAGTGACATATTTACAAAGGTATTTTAAAGGTGCACAGAGTAACTTTTCGCCTGGACAATATCACATTTTCTGTTTACTTTTTTAGAGAAACAAATAACTTATTTTTGCTTCCAAAATTCACAGTTACATCATTTTTTTTGTTGCGTCCTAAATAATCGCGATCAAATAATTACTTAATTAATGCTCAAAGATCTGGACGTTACTAAGGCCACGTTCAGACTGTAGGACTCAATGCTCAATTCATTTTTAGATTTTTTTATGAAATCCGATTTTTTTTTTTTTTTTTGCCAGGTCGTACATTTCCAATTGAATGCGACTTAAATAAAACACTTAGAATGACTTATAATAAAAATACAGTCACAATGCAAGAGGTCTTATACATCTGAAGGCATAAAATTATTCACCACAACAGTTTAGGTTTAATATGGCACAAGGCTCTCAAACTGCAAGAATTCATTAC
The DNA here is from genome assembly GCA_030686955.1 of Odontamblyopus rebecca. Taxonomy (NCBI): domain Eukaryota; kingdom Metazoa; phylum Chordata; class Actinopteri; order Gobiiformes; family Gobiidae; genus Odontamblyopus; species Odontamblyopus rebecca. Next base: position 12,732,308 of record CM060654.1, read on the forward strand.
AGATCAGGTCTGTGACGTGGCGAGGCTGCTCACAGTTAGAATGCATGTTTTTCAGGGTATCGCCGTAGAGGCAAGCAGATGGCAGACGGACCCTCCACCAGAAAAGTTACAGATTGCGCCTTTAACTACAGTCATGTTTCTCATAGCCGTGCTGCTATTTAGCCCTTTGAACACGCTCCATACCCACTGTTACCAGCAGAGGGCGGAAATACACCGTAAGCGAGCCAAAAACGACACATTTTCAATACTATTTTGTTGTAAATAAAAGCAAAACTAAACAAAACCAAAATTATCTCTTTTTCTCCTGCTAAAATGAACACCAGACAGTTACAAAACAAGGCCAAAAAAATAAAAACTCTTCGTTGTTCTTTTCAAATTGCCATTGTACATTTTATCTGCCGTCCACGGCTTTGAAATAATACTGAGCCGGTTGTACAAATAGCGGCGAGTGTAAACAGAGATGTAAGACTCACCTGCAGAAAAATGCCACCAGGAAACATTGATTCTTCAGATTGGATCAATACAGTGAAACACCAAACACTGGTCTCTGTTCACATTTAGGCCGAGTCAACACACGGTTCATTCTGTCCACGGCACATTTACAACATCAGATCAGATTAAAACGTGTGTGAATCTACAAGGAAAACTGTTATTTTAATATGTACTATTACTACTACTACGACTAATACTACTGCTACTAATAATACTACTACTACTACTACAACTACAAACACTACGACTACCACTGCTATTACTACTAAGTGACATAGTGTGGCTGATAAGAAACCTACAGGTCTACTACTACTACTACTACTACTACTACTACTACTACTACTACTACTACTACTACTACTACTACTACTACTACTACTACTACTACTACTACTACTACTACTGCTACTACTACTACTACTACTACTACTACTATAAGTGGCATAGTGTGGCTGACAATAAGAAACCTATAGGTCTACTTCTACTACTTCCACTACTACTACCACTACCACTACCACTACTACTACTATTAGCACTACTATCACTACTACTATCGCTACCACTACTACTACTACTACTATAAGTGACATAGTGTGGCTAACAATAAGAAACCTACAGATCTAATACTATTACTACTACTACCACTACTAGTACTACCACTACTACTACAACAACTACTACTACTATTAGCACTACTATCACTACTACTACTATTAGCACTACTTCTACTACTACTACTACAACTACTAGTACTACTACTACTACTACTACTAGTACTACTGCTACTACTACCACTACCACTACTACTACTATAAGTGACATAGTGTGGCTCACAATAAGAAACCTACAATATTTTCAATGTGGATCTCCAGTTACTTCACAGTATATAAGTACTAGACTTGGGCTCAAATACATGGGAAAAAATCAGGCACATTTAATGAAACATACATGAATTTTAGTCACCAAAACAATGAATATGTCAAATGTTAAACCAGTTTCCTAAAGCAGCATTGTTCTACCAAATTCAGTTTTACATTCAGGGTAATGGTGGCAGCAAAGAGTTCTCCATTGCGACCATAATGACGACTTATCCAGGAATCGAACCGACAACCTGCTTCCTAAAATGAAAGAACACAGGTTTTCTCCCACTGTTGTTACTGTGTAGACGGTGGAAAATAAGGACGGAGTTTCCGATAAGTAAAACCGCAACCAGCAGCTTTACAGAGTGGGTTCGTTTCGAGTTGTTTAGCTCCAGCGCCCGGGGCAGTAGGACCCAGAAGAGGCACAGGGGCTGATGGGGGATTTAGGGGGAGGGGTAGAGTTCACGTATCAACAAAAGCAGCAAACGCACACACACACACACACACACAAACACACTCTCGCATAACATGAATAATGCAAATCTATAGAGAAAACGTTCAATCCTATAAGGTCAACCTGCTGCCACTCACAGCCACAACCACCTGCTTAAGATAGACAAACAAGACAGCGCCAACTAGAGGAGGTAATCGGCTACTACAGACACAGGGGCCTCCATTATTTATTACTAACATTAGCATTCCAATTCTGGGGACGGTAGGTCACTTTGTATTGCGTTTCTGGACGACTTTGTGAGACCAATTTGGCTTTTCGGGCAGTGATCTTTGCACATCTGGTTACAACTATAATGTATTTAACCTTTTCAGTGTTAATTTGTACACTTAACTCTGCAAAACAGCCACATTTGAAAAGATATATATTTAAAAAGCATGAAAAAACGTAGTATTTTGAATCAGCTTCTCTTTGGTCATACAAATATTGACTGATGCATGCATTTTAGACTGTGTTTGTAGAGGTCTAAATTACAACACCCCATTAAAAAACAATATATTCGTTATATAGTAGGGTTGTCAAAAGGACCACAAATCAAATACTAATCGATACTAAAGCTAGTATCGAAACTAGAGACTCGTTTGAGCAGGTATTGATACTAAAAAGTCATCCTATGATCTTGAGCTGTATCAGAACAAGTATGAGAGCAAACAGACGAGTACCCACAGATATAAAAGTAAAAAGTACTACGATTTAATGTTGTTGAGTGTTTTTCAGTGTCATTGTGATATCAGAATCAGTATCGAGTCTATTCCTTCGTGCCGAAATAGTGAAATCTTAATATCGTGACACCACTAACTCTATAGATGACATTATATCACCAACAGAATTTCAGCCTTTATATAAGATATTTGTTCGCTGATGAATTGCAGTTTCAGTTCTGTGGGGCATTCAGCTTTTCTACGCAATGTGACACAAAAAAAAAAAAAAAAGAATAAGTTGCTTCCGTGGCCCCATGTTGTTTGTGGCCAGAACAAACAGGAGGAGCTGGGGTTCCCTCCGTCTGTCCAACTGGAATCTGCCACAGAACATGGAAACACAACACATCCAAGTCCTTTCTAAGCACCATCTGGAAATCCCTCCTCCCCCTGAACGCCTCATTTTGCTTTCAAATGAGACTAGAAATGTATAGAGGAATACGAGCAATTTTACTTATACTTACTTTATTAGTTTATTGTGCATCATTGTTGTTTTTAAATGTTGTTTTTAAAAGCATTTATGACTTAAAGGTGCGTTGTCTGGTCTACCAAATGCTTTGCTTTGTCTGGAATGTTCCACAGTACGGCATTAAACCTTTCTATCTTCAAATAGACCAAACCAAACCAAGTTACAGGTCAGATCTGTGGAGAGGCGACCCCGTTCACAATCAGAATGCCTGTTTTTTAGGTGTTTTTGAGCTCTAAAACAACCTGTAATTAAATAAATGTAAAGTAGAGCTGTTTAAAGTCATACTGTGGAACATTCCAGGCAGAGCAATGACATATCCATAGAAACAAGCAGGTTAAAAGTTACGTAGTGCACCTTAACCATTTTTAATGTTATCATTCTTAGCTTTGGAGCCTTGAAATTGGCTACTATATTCACTGTACTTGCTGTAACAGTTAAGCTCACGTTATTACTAAAAGATAAAGATAAGACTGCAAAGAGATTCATCTTGTTATGTCTACATTTATTTATTAAAGGCCCTGTATGCATTTTTTCCCATATATATGAGAAAAATGTGTCTTTCCCCAGTACAGATTAGCTCTTGAAGTCAAAATAAGTCCACTGTGTACTGTTGGCGTCTAATTATAAAGAGTATCATTGTCCAAGAATCAGAAAGTGCATTGTTGTTCACATTATGCCAACACTCAATATGAAAAGTGTTTATAAACTCATCATGGTGAATATTTAGGATGTTCAAAATGCGTAAGGTAAGTGAGGAATAACTCTGGAGCACTGCAAACTGTTTAAAATGAACTAGAGCTGGTACAGAGTCTTTAAACGCCCATATTACGCTATTTTTTTTAAATATATGTTCTTCTCTCAAACAGAAAACACTTTGTTCCACCTTGCGATGTCATGTGGTAATACAGGAAGTGCTCCAATGTGTTTTAAACTCCATATACCTTCACTAGAATCATTTGGTTTTACACATTTACAAAAAGATTGGCTCCAATAGGAGAGTTTAAACTATTGAGAAAGGTTTGGAAATGAAATCCATGGTTTGTAAATGTTTTAAAGAGTCTTATGAAATTGTTAATATAATATAATAATAAAATAAAATAAAAACTGGTTGATTTCAGCCCTGGAATTGCCAATCTCTACTGAACTAAAGGTAAAATGCTTGAAAACTACAGCTTCATCACATCACAAGGCGGAAAAGAGCGATTTGAGCTCTCGAGATGTTGTCAGACTAATAAACCAAGATTACTTAAAGATGTGCGAATGAAACAAAACACAACCCCAGATTTATTTTTGATGAAGTAACAGCATTCTAACATGATGATGAGTCAATTTTGTGCAATATGGGTCCTTTAACATTTTGATGAGGCTTGACAACAGCAACGTATTATAGTTTGAAATTTTTTGCAAAACTACCAAACATATAGAACAGTATAATAGTAAAATAGTATAAATTCAAATAGCAGCGTAAACCCAGGTGATACAAGCAACATCACAATTTTAATATTTCATTCACCCGTTGCCGCGTTTCCCCCTCCCCTTTTCTGCTGCGGCACCCTCCAGACGATCGCCACGGCAACCACCGCATCGCCACGGAGACGCTGGATCCGCTGTAACCGTGACGACGTCGGCGACTGATGGATGGAGTTAAACAAAGGGAGAGGAAGCAGGAGGAGGAGGAAGGGATGTTTACGGGGCCCAGAAAATGCAATTTAAGGAAACTAAAGAGCGAGGAATTCTTAACCCAATTTTAGTGCTAAGAAAAGCTTCGAAAAATAAGCATTCCTACTAAAGCTGCAACATTAATCGAAATTTGAATGGATGCAACTGCAAATCGCAAAGGCTGCAGTTTTTGAACCACGATTTCATCCACAAATAACAGAATATCCTTTTATTTTAGTTTTAGTCTGTACAAACATTTTAAAAATACAGGGCGTCCCAAAAAATTTTACCTCATTTCCAGGCCAATAAGTTTGGAAATTCTTGTTGAAATAACCTCAGATGTTCACAGAATGTACAGATACAGATCAATTATATTTAATGTTTATTTTTGTTCTGTTTTCAGGTTTAGCCGTTCACTAACAAAGAGAAGTCACTTTGAGTCTTGGAATATGTTTGCACACAGTCACCCAGGACTGTGCAGCGAATGACGGTTTGGAGCATCCTGAGGAAGCAACTGGAAAGTAAATCCTACCATCTGCAGCTCCTTCAGGCAGCAGATGACAAGTGAAAACGTCATAATTCTGTGTTGACGTGCTACAGAAACTTACAGAAACACCAAACAGTCATTCGTGGAATCTGGGTTTCCAGACTTGTTCCTCTGATGGATTTCTTGGAGATTCACAAGAGCTTTTTCACAAACTTACCCGACCTTCTCTTCTGATGTTGATGTTGGTCTACCAGATCCTTTAGCCCGGCATAAACAGCCTTCCTCTTTACATTTTTGGCACCAAGTACAAATTTGTTTGCCAGTTGGTGAAGTTTTTCCAAATTTTGCATTGAAGGCGGCACAGTCTTCTGTGTGCGAGCAGATTCCAAAACGCAAAATGACGTCTCTTTGGGAACGAACGCCTCAACCTAAAAACATTAAATATAAAATCTTGATCTTACTCTTTTTTCAAGAACAAGAACTATCATATTATTAGCACTACAAAATAATTTTATTTTTTTTTGTGTTGCCCTGTATATGAGTTCAGTAGTCGGTTCATAGGCCTGTTTGAGTCAGTTGGACATAAACTTAACCTAAACACAACTTAAACTAAACATAACTTAAAATGCGTAGAATCCTAATATTTGAACATAACCGCAAATCTTATCACAATACTTATACTTGATATTTTTCCCATATCATTCAGCGGGGGTGGGAATCACAGGGTCCCTCGCGATTCGATACGATACTTGATACTTAGCTCATGATACGATATTATCAGGATATGGTGAAACATGTGATCATCCATCATTTGCACATGATACTTTGTGATATAACGTTGTTTTTTAAGAACCGAATACATTTTAGCAACAATATATCTTTGTTTAAGCGCTAAATTAATACAAAATTCATCTGTTTTAATGATCAAAACAGTGAATATGTCACGTGTATCACATAAACAAGTTTTCTCCCACTAAATAAGCAACAAAATAGTAATGCGCTCACACAAAATTGGCTAAAAGATATAAAGAAAAATACTTTCTGATCGATACAGCAGCTCACAACTATATGATAATTACACTGTATCATCATATTTAGTATCACAATATTCCTGCTGTGTATAAGTCTTCCACTCCACAGATCTGACCTGTAACTATTTTGAGGTTTATTTGTTCTTTCTCACGCACCCAACATGGATATTCCAGCAGGGTTACTTTTCCCTTTCGCTTTCTCATTTGAATATTTGCTTTTGGTACAAGAAGCGCTGTTCTCCAGACACTTTGCAATATTTTTTCCTCTCGCCGGGACATATTACCTCATAGATCAAGTTGTGATGCTTCTGCAATGTTTCATATTAAAATTATTGCGCCGTCCCAAAATGAAAGGAACCTACAGTAACCTAATGTGGAAAGAAAACATTATTCAAACCTATACTTTTCTTCCCTTGCGTCGCTGACACTCATTTGATTAGTGCTGCAGAGTTGTGGACTTCAGTGATAAATAGGAGAGTTTAGCGCTCCTATATTAGGCAAAACTGACTCTTGTGAGCTTTAAGTCATGTTATAATATTGTTACCGCGTTTTGTTTCAGTCACATGTTTGAGTAGCACTTTATTATTAGTCGTATTTCTCATTTATTTATTTGTAAAGGGACAGCACATATTAATGAACATGGCTCATTTCCATCTTCAGTCCCTCGTACAGACCGTATATATGAGTGGACTGAGTGAGTGTGACGTCACCCACAGCGTTCAGCGTCGCTCGAATGAGGCTCCCGATGCCACGATTACAGGAGCGAATTTGAAGCCATATTTGGAAATCCGACGGCAAGTATCATAGCAACCACAAGAGCCAATCATGATTGAGGTCGTTAAATGTGCCCGTCCTACTCAAAGCGGCGATACTCTGCACCATTCTGCACGGACTGCTGTTTTTCAGTGATTCTTGAGAATAATAAGGAAACTTTTAGCTTTTATCATCAATCTTTAAATAGTAAGTTTAAGTCTGTGATTTCTTATATGTTCTGTTATGTACGAACAACAACCAGCTGTCAATCAAACCTGTTGCTAATGCGGCAACAGTGACCTCAGGGAATGAAGGCGTCTGATTGGTCCATTATTTATGTTCATATCTTGATTTAGGAACAAAATAGTGAAATGGAAAATTCAGGATCATGTGTTGCGGGTTCATGTGAACATTTTAAGACCAAAATGACAAGGCCACAGCAGCAGGTACAGAGAGAGTGAGTCAATGGGAAAAAGGGAGAGAAGGAGCCGGAAGAGCCTATTCCACTTCCTGTTTGGCATGCGGTGGCTAACGCTTTAGCTTTGTGCACTCATATATACGGCCTATGGTCCCTCAGCAGGTTGGTGTCAAATAATGTACAGGACAGGAAAAAGTACAGCAGCAATCACTCAAAAGCACATAACACCAGCACACTCACTGTATCCACAATTCATTTCAGACAGTTCATATGAAGTTCAAAGTCAAGAGTTAAACCAACCACCTCTCAGTGTAAAAATAATAATTTCGTTAAAAATGGTGACATATCTGACCACTGAACAAACTGTTTTAAAGCTTTAGAAAATGCTGCAGTGAAATCTCTCATATCTGAGCTGCTCTGTGCTCCAGAAGCAAAAGAGATCTGTCCAAAAGCACCTTTCCTAAACAGCACAGAGCCGTCACCTCTAGAGTTCGCTCTTGTTGTCCGATTGTACATCTCCGAAGCTCAAAATGCCCTGTTCCACCTTGTGATGTCATGAAGCGATAGTTTTCAAGTTAAAAGGTCCTTTTACCTTTTGTGCATTTGAGATCATCAGTTCCAGGGCTGAAATCATCCGAATGATTCTAATGAGAGTTTGAGGAAGCCTAAATATGCAGATTTGTGTGTTTAAAAATGTGTAAATGAAATAAAACACAACTCCAGGTATGTTAATATTACGACAGATCAGAAAATAACGTAAACGTGTAGTCTTTGCCATCTGCTTCTCTCCATAGAAATGACTGTTTTGCCTGGGATGTTATAAAGTGTTGCAGCATTTATTCAATTTCAGGCGTATTTACTGCTCAAAAATACCTTGAAAAATGTGTTGTGAGTGGCCTACCTCTCCATAGATCTAACCTGTAACTCCTATAACTGTGTCTCCATGGAGTTAGACAAGAGGAGAGAGAGACGAGCAGGTGACGGGGCCTCTACCTGAAAAGTTACGCAATGCACCTTTAAAATGGGACAGTGGTTATTGCCTTGTATAGTTCAGTGGGGTTTGGACGATTCAGAAATGATTGCGTTTTGGAAAGTTTTTTAATTTATTTTCTCTGTGTGATATTCTGGTAAATGGCTCGTGTCTGGCTGGGCCGGTCATTAACGGGTTCATTATCTGGTTTGCTTCACTTCGCCACGTGAAAGATCTTAAAGGGGCAGTCCGGAGAAATGTCTTGAAATTTGCCAAAAATAAATACTAAAAGCATGTAAAAAATGAATAAGAAGAGTGAGTAGCAACTGGTTCGCATTTTAACACCAGGCAAAAGAAGTAATTTTTACAACAAATTAATTAATAAGAAAAATATTCTCTGTGCAGGCTGCGTTTGTACAAGTATGTTTCACTATCGGGGAAAACTGACGAACAGGTTTGTCTCTCACTGCAAAACTTTTCAATATAAATTATACTTTTCACAGCTTTATTTAAATTTTCTAAGTGGTATGAAAAAGACAAATACAATACAACATGTGGGGTGTGCCTTTGATACTCATGAATATTTATTACAACCAACTCCAAGAAAAACAAAGTAAAGGGTCAAACTAAATCTGGACAGTTTTGATAAATTCAGTCCAGTGTCCATTTGTTCTTAAATTTGTCTTGTTGCAGTCTGAAAGTAATTCTCTCCATTAGGAGTGTAAGAAAAAATCGATTCAGTGATATATCGTGATACTTCATTGCACAATTCTTGAATCTGAATCGATTTTTTTAAATAATATTTTTCACTAAAATGTATTAGTTGCATTCACTGTTCTCATGATTTTAAAAAGGTAATAAAATGTATTTCACACAATTTGGTTCACGTGAAGGTGTAGTTGTCAATATTATTAGTAATTATTGATAAATTGCAATACATCATCCATTGTTTATATCGAATTGTGACGTGCATATCATGATCTGTATCGTATCGTCAGACTCAAGGCAACGCACACCCCCACTCTCCCTCTTAAAAATAGCATAAACAATCTCAAACAATTCATCCAATGTTGGTATTTATGAATTAAGCCATTTCCTGGTTATAGGTTTCTCTGAGTACTTTTCTATGCACACATTTCCTCCTACTTCAGTATTATTTTTAGTAGTATTATCTACTATCCGTAATGGTCGACCAGTCACGTTGCTGCTAACTACATTCCCAGCAGGTTTTGAGACAGGTCTGCATCTCCCTGTGCTCGAGCGTCACATTTTTCACAGTGTTTCAGAGTTAAACCTGAGCCGTTATTCTCCAGGCTCTGCAGATGTCGCACTGAGGAGCATATGTGTCTCCTGTCGCCCACTCACTCTGCACATGCCCCCAATAAACCAGCCAAAGGAAAATCGTGGAGAATCAAAGTTACAATCTTCTGCGAAAGATATAAAGAATGTTTTTTTATTTATTTACAGCCCACTTTCAATTACTGTTTTGGCAAAGTCACCAATTCACACCTTCTGAAAACATGCTCGTACCTCCTGGTATAATTGCATTTGTCTGTTTTCTGGGAAATAGAGAAAGAAGCTGCCAAAGTCAAAGACGGTGACTCTTATTGTTGTTGTTGTTTGTGCGTTTGTGTGTGTACAGGTTTTTCTGATTGGCCAAGAACAGAGCCGAAGAGCTACAGAATCTGGAGACAACAGTGAAACCAAACTAATGATAGTTTCACAGTTATGCTATGAGTTTGGCGATATGATCCTATAATACGCTAAACCGGTTTTAAAATATATACTGTATATTATATAATCTGTGTGGCAATGACTCAGTTTGTAGAGAGGTGAAAATCTGTTATAAAGTCAAGATCATGTTCTACTCCCCGGACAGATTTTCCATGTTCTCTGCCATGTGAGGTGGGTTTAATCTGAGCACTCGCCAACAATAAAGGTCCCATATTATGCAAAACTGACTCTTGTGAGCTTTTACCCTTGTTATAACGCTGTTTCCTCATCAAAAACCTACCTAGAGAGGTGTTTTGTTTCATTCACACATGTTAGCAAGCGCAAGTAGTACTTTTTACCGCATGTTTTTGAAATCTACAAAATCTACAAGCAAATGCAGTGTGTCCTTTTGAGGGTCTTAGCATGAACAAAGGTCTGGAGGGTCATTCAAACCTGTTATAAATGCACATATATGAATTACTCACTGTATGACCCTCGATCGGCCTGGCGTAACCTTTTGTTATTAGTCTACATTTTACCCTTTTGTTCCGCTGAGATTGGCAGTCCCAGGGCTGAAATGATCCAAATGAGTTTAGTGAAGGTGTGGAAAGTTTAAAAACACAGTGGAGCACTTCCTGTATAACCACATGACATCACAAGGAGAGTGTTTGCAGCCTAAATACGCAGGGTTTGTGTGTTAAACATGTGTGAATGAAACAAAACACAACTCTAGGTGCGTTTGTGATGAGGAAACATTATAACACAGATCAGAAAGTGGAATTAAACATAAACTAAACCATATTTCAAACAAACTGCAAAATTTCTAGAAACAGTAGTCTTAGAGCATTAAATCCACAGATGTGCTATGTAAATGTAGTCATTAGCCAGCGCGTATGAGACAGTAGCACAGGTATGACCATGGGGCTGTGTGTTTAATAAACTCTGGGTCCATCAGAGTCCCATTGATCGACAGTGAGCTGCAGAGAAAGAGCTGATTTTCACTAAACCTGCATCGATCTGCGCCTCAGTATATTCACGAGACTCCAACTTTCACACCAGCACCTGAGAAACACTATCCTCATTATACTCGAGTGCTCGGTTTGATTTGGGAGCTTTGGGGCTGAGGTTAAAGCGAACAGACGCAACCTTTGTTTGCAGTAATTTCCCTGTAGTTATTCACTCTAACCAGCTCTTTTAATCAGGGAGTTGTCAGGACTTTGTTGTAAATTATCGACACGAAGGTCAGTGCATCAGTCTTTGAAGTGTAATAAAATAGATTAAAGGAGACATATTGTGCTTGTGTCTGTTATATCGTTATAATCTATGACACCCGTGGATCATTGTGTTTATTTGGGCATTTTAATGTGATAATCTGCTGACTTCTGCGTTCTTTATGGTAGGTCGCTGTAAACGTCATCGTAATCAAGTGATGCCAGACCATTCTGTCAGAATATCCTACAGGCAACTACAGTTCACAGTAGTGAGCTGTGAGTGTGAGTGTGCTGAATCCTACGTATATCAGAAGAAAACAAAGGAGAAAATAAACCAAGTACAGAGCAGTGGGCATATACTGTAGAGGTAAAACAAGGATTTTCTGAAGAGGAGAATGAAGATTACTCAAACATGTATCAACCACTTTAAAGGGACAGTTCAGAATTTTGCACATAGGGCCTCATTTCCTCGTGAAAAACAGTCTTATCCACTCCACAGAGCACCCGAGGCAAAATAATTTTAACTCCAGACTGTCGACATGAATGTCTGTGTCGATAGAATAATTGTAGAAGTAAAACCAGCCTTGCATTTGAAGGATTTATGTCTGAGCAGCAGCAACGAGTTGTACTTCCTGATAGAAGCTCAGCAGCGGCGGACTGATATATGAGAAAATAGTCCCTCAACATGCGATGATTCATGTGAAGCAAGGTTAGTTTTATTTCAAACACTATTCTATCAACACAGAGGCTCACATGGACAGTCTGGAGTTATAATTGTTTTACCTCGGGTGCTCTGTGGAGTGGGTGAGACAGTTTTTAGTGGCAGGACAACTATGGCCATTGACATGCACTAGCCTAGCACCAGCGACCTCTGCAAATACAAGGATTGGATGGAATATTTTTTTAAAAAAGTGTCTCCACATGTCTCCAACACTCTGGCTCACTGGGAAATGACTCCATGTCCAAAATTCCGAACTGTCCATTTAAAGTTACCTTCTACAAGTTTATTTGATTTTTTTCACCAGTAGTTGGCAGACGTGAAACCCGCTTCCCCCTCCCCTCACCTGGCCTTTGTTCAGGCTCCCTTGGTTTTCTTCTGTCAGGCCAAAGCAGTAACGCTGATAGCATCGACTGGTGATATGACTGATTGATTGATTGATTTCGTTCACAGGTGACATTATTAAGCTCTTTGTGTTGAATTTTTTGCATAGTTTGAGCTTATTTTGCCTTTACCTTTTAGTCCTTTGTTGACACCAGTTCATATTCATAAATACAACATGAGGAAACAAACAAATCAGAACAGCTTAGCAAAGTACTACAGCACAACCAAAGTACAATAATTCATGTATCTGCCCAGAGTTTAACATTAAAACTTCTTTTTAAAATGCAACAGTGCACAATTTTAGGTCTTCTGTACAGTTCCTCCAGATTTCCAGCCCTTTAACAGATATACAAAATTACATAACGTCTTTCTGTTTCTTTCCGATAAACATGGCCGCACCTCTGAGCTCGTATTGGCTCTTTCAGATTTTAACCTTATTCTGTAATGATTTTAAGTTGAGAGATGATTAATGATGTGAGAGAATCAAAAAGGGACGGGTTGGAGGAAACAACTATAACGTGATTAAAAGCACTGAAATGTCAAACGCTGATGGAAATTTGTATTGAAAATAGTGCAATATTTGATACACTGAGGACAGAAACCAATACATATTCAAAAAGTGCTTTACTACAACACACGGTATCGTGCTAAGAGGCATTTTCCTGAACTATAAAGAATAAAAATTAGGTAATACAATATGTCAGATGTTGTATATGGAATATTAAACGTGCAATGGGCGATTCAAAGGTGAAATATGGCGCTATACAACATATTTTACGAGCACTTTGAAGGTACTTTGTGTCTGTCCTTGTTTTGTAGGTGACTCCCTGAAGGTCCATATATACAGTACATCCTCTCTGTGTATTCTATAGAGCCTGCGCCTCTATAACGTCACGAACAGAGGATCAGAGCTGGAGGCAGTTCATTCGTCACCGCAAAGTACAAAGCTTAAATTCTATTGTGAATCTAAATGTAAGTTTGTGCTATACACCATTAGTTTGTGTGTGGTCACCTTGAAATATCGTCATTTTTACAGGGTAGTTACTTTTCAGAGTGTTTTCTGTTCAACTTGCATAAACTGTAAAGGAATGAGAGAGAATATTGTCAATTTGTGGTGCAAATTCATTCAATTTAAAAGACACATATTAAGCTGTTTTCTCATCTGTGTTATAATGTTGTTTCCTCATCGCAAACAGATCTGGAGTTGTGTTTTGTTTCATTCACACAGGCAAAGTTATTCTTTCACACAGGACACACTCTGGTCCACCTTATTATGTCATATGGTGAGGGATGCACCGATACCACTTTTTTAATAACCGATACGAGTGCCGTCATTTCTGTACTTGCCGATACCGACACTTTACCAATCTTACAAATGCACAAAAAATATATATTTAATAAACTCAGGAAAAAAATACAAACAACCATGATATGACTTCTCTACACACCAGGCTGTCTCCCTAAGAAGAACTTTGAATTTTTCTTTAATTTTATTATTATTTTATTCAGCTTTGATGAGAGTAGAAAACATAATTACATTTTTTCATATGTGAATATGAAAATTTGACAATAAAGGTTTTGAATCTTTGAATCTTAATTATAATGTGTTTAATGCAGCATTGCACATATTTGTTTAGGTTTTACAGAAACAAAACTTCAAACCACACATGGCTCATTTGCATACAGTATAAGTGCTGATGTGTTCAGCTTCTGTCGGACTAAAGGACACGACTCAGTGGAATATTTGTGTTCTTTCTGTGACAGAGGATGTTCTGCTGATGGTGAGTCTGTTCTGTGCGTATGTCGCGTTGGAGATGGTTCATGTTAAACTTTTCAGAGATCGTACGAGTGCAGCGGCTCTTTCACTGATGTCGCTACAGTCGCTTTATTTATGTTGCTCTGGTTTCTCATAACCGGGACACTGGCTTATTTGGGAAACTGAACCCGGGATACTGCAGAATGTGTCGTGTAATAGTGGTATGGGTGCGTGGTATCTGCAAATGTTTAACGAGAATGAGTATATTATGGAAGTATCAGGCCATATGGTAATACAGGAAATGCTCCAATGTGTTTTTAAACTCCATACACCTTCACTAGAATAATTTGGGTGATTTCAATAACGGATCCATTTTAAATAGCACTTTTCTCGACACTCAAAGACGCTTTACAGCCCTGGAACTGGCAATCTCTACTGAACAAAAGGTAAAAGGCAGCTTACAACTACCGCTTCATCACATCACGAGGTGGAACAGAGCATTTTGAGCGTTGGAGATGTAGACAGACTAATAATGCATGTAAAGAACAATTGTTTTATTTTGAAATGTTTCGTCCCTTCAAGTAATAGCAGGAACTGTTTAAAAATACTTTGATGGACATGGCGTGAGAAAGGCATAACTTTCTCTCCGTATACTTTAGCTTCTGGCTGGACGGGGGTAAAAAAGTCTTTATTCTGTTACATTGTTGGCTTTGTTTGTTTGGATCTTTATTAATTCATTGTATGTTTTAGCTCTTACGGTGGCTATTATGTGTGCAGTACGGACAATAAAGATGACGGCTGTGCACATCCACTTGTACGCTTCATTTATTTAGCTGGGACGCTATAATGCAGGATTACTTAAACGCGAGTGAATGAAATAAAACACAAAACACAGCTCTGGGTACGTTTTTGTTGAGGTAACAATGTTCTAACAAGGCAAAAAGCTCACAAGAGTCAATTTTGCATAATATAGGACCTTTTACTTGGCTAATTTCGGTTCTCAAAAGCTTCCAACAAGACAAAATCATACAAATGCACCGTCCACCACTTCTTTTCGGCAAATATCAGGGTTCATTTTACATGGGCCGGTGCTGTATTTCCCAGTGCAGATTTCTGTTCTGATGTAACTCTGGCGTGAGGTTGTGTAAGCCCGTCTCCGTAAGGCCTGGATTCATAATATCAGGTCTGAGCAGTGATCCAGAACAACAAGCTATGGTCATTTTACACTGCGGGACTCTGGTCTAGCGCGAGAGGGACAGTGACTGGCCTCTGACTGGAACAAATTAGCCCTCATCTACACAGACACTAGCACGGGTTATATAACGGATCATGACCACTGATATCCATAATTCAATACTAATTTCAATAGGTCTAAAGGTTATCGTGAGTTATAGATTTTCAGTCATAAAGTTTGAGCTAATAGGTTTGTGCTTTAATATGTGACAGAAAGAAACAACCTGGATTATTATTATTTCTCTTTGTTATTGTAATATATTGTGATGTGTGAGCTACTGTGTCCAAGTCATTTTCCTTGTGGATCGATAAACATGCAAAACTATGGAAACTAGATACTCATTTGAGCCGATAACGATCCTTAACCTTTCCTGAGTAGTTTTAGATGATCTTGAGCTGTATCAGAACAAGTATAAGAGCACAGAGACGAGTATATGCTAGAGGATTTTTTTTTTTAGAAGATTTTTTGGCTTCCAATCTGACTTTTTTAAGTACTGTTTCCAATATTGATTTTAATTCTACCCTAGGGGGTGGAAGGAACTATACACGGATTGAAAGAATTACTTAAGTGTTTTATTACACTTCCTCTGAGGCAGGTCCTAATAAAGGACACGATGAGTATATATTTTATTCCTTTGCAGCTTAAGCCTTAGCAAAATTCAGATTGTACATTGAAAGAATAAATAATCAAGTGGTAAACCCGTACCTTAGTTACTTTAATATTATTCTTATGCAAATATATTTTAGCTCAGCATAAAAAAATAAGTTTATTCATGTGCAGGTTCTGAACTTCACCACAAAACAAACCCGTTGTTGTAGTGAAAAGTCCCAAACAGCCGACATGGTGGCGCTTTGATTTACGGCCGCCGTAAACGCGTCAATGCCGTAAAAAAATACTGTCTGATACTCATAAAAGAGCCAGATCAGGAGCCAATACCGATACTGAATATGGGATCGGGGCATCCCTCGTATACGCCCATGGACGACTACCTGCACCACAGAGGGATTACACTGATATAAGGCCATATATATATATGATATAAGGGAATATAACAGAAAATACTACGATTTAACATTGAAAAATCACATATTGTCTAAATAAAGAATCAGAATTATTGAGTATCAAGTCTGTTCCTACTCGAGACAAGTTTAAGTATCGTGACAACACTGTAATAAAGTATAACATAACCTTGATACTGAGAACCGTTATTGTTAGAATAAAATGTATTATTAAAAAAAAAAACAATACAGATTTGCTACTTAAAGGAAAACTGAGTAACTTTTCTGGTGGGGGGTCCGTTACCTCCTCGTCTCTTTGTCCAGAATGATCCATGGTTTTGCATTAAACGCATTTATCTCCATGGAGACACTAACCCTGCTCCTATTTTTTATGCGCTAAAAACACCTTTAATTGGATAAATGCAAGATCAGTTTAATGCTACTGTGGAACATTTCAGGCAAAACAATCAAATCTCAATGAAAAAAAAAAACTGATGACAGACCCTCCACCAGGAAAGTTACACAATGCAGCTTTAAATAATGTAATTTTACCTTACGACCAATGAAACTATAGAACACAGAGCTTTTCATGTACACATCACTTTTTACCATTCTCACTTTTTCTATAATTTCATGTTCTACACAAAAAACAGCTCGAATCCAGTCACAGTTGAAGTAATCCTACTCTATTTTATTTGGTATACAGCTTTGTCTATGAAAATAAATGCGATTCTCTCCCTTCCAGTCCCATAAGAGTCTTCTGTGACAGTAACAACCCTGAAAATCATGTGAGGCTGGTCCTTTCATTCAAGTTTATCTACGATCGGGGATTTAGCCATAACTTTAATGCACAAAAGCCCCGTACACAGCATAAGAGCCCACTGTTCACTCATATAACATGTGTACTGTTGTGTGTACAGTGTGTGTGTCAGTAGAGGACACCGAGACACCACCAGTCTCTACAGTAAACACAAAGTGGGACAGAACTGGGTCAGATCAGGTCAGAACATAATAAGAATAGATTTGTTTTCGACTTTAAGTGACACAGGCGAAGTTTAGTCAATCAATAAAAAAGCTACTACACGTGCAACAAAGGAACTTGGTGCAAAAAGTATATCACAGGCCTATAGATCACAGTATTATCCTCTCAAATATAATAACGACAAAGCTTTTCCAGTATTTTGAGAGCTATTTTTAATTGTTCTATAGTATGGAAGAGAAATACATTTGTATAATGGTGTAATTTTTAAATTTTGCACACTGTACACTGTTTTCTGTCATTTTTCCACTGTGTATTGCTGTCAATCACTGTATATTGTTGTAAATATTTGTATATTTTAATTTCTGCTAAGTGCACTGAGACACTTCGGTGTGATTTTGCACTTTAAACAGCAATAAACTTAAACTTAATTTGTTCCATCAGATTTTGAACTTTAAATACAGCTGAAAGATGCTTGAATTATTTTTATTCTGAATTTTAGCTGAAATTGTAAGTAGACTTTTCAATATGTTTCAAATTCAAAATAAAAATTTCACCTTTTAAATATTCAGCATAGATATTTCCAAGCCCTAAAATTCAACAAATTCAGAGTGTGAAAAGCAAAGATCCATTATTATTTCCATTATTTGTTTACATTTTGTATTTGTATTTTGAGTATAATTTTCTGTATTTAGCTCCTGTATTTAATTTTCTGTATTGTTCATTATGAATGTTTCGAATATGATGACCCCTTGTGGAAAAAAAAGAAAAAAAAAAGATCAGAAACAGATCAGATCACTTTGGATCGTTTGCTTTTGCCTTGGCATCTTGGATCTTTCCTGTGAACTTTTCTCACTGCAAATTTTACACTCTGAATTTTGGCTGTTGAATCTGAGGCCTTGAAAATATCTGCGCTAAACATTCAAATTTTATACTGAATTTTAAACACTTTTTTTTAAACAATTTCAGCAACGAAAATTCAGAATAAAAATAATTCAAACATGATTTTTCAGAGTTAAAATCCAAAATGTGATGAAACAAATGATCTTCCGTACTGCGGTAAACAGCATCAGTTACAGTCTCCCGTCTTTGCTTCTATGATTTCTGACACACAGACTCTAATGACGAGCCTCGAAGCCAATTACTGCAGCTCTGGACCTGTCAGACGCACTGCACTTCACTTGAACGCCGCTCTGGCACCTCTCAGCCCAATTAGAGACACATTTACCCAGCATCCCCCTCTTTACCCACAATGCACCTGTGTGAAAGGAGCCAAATGGAGGCCGAGCACACAGCTGACAGTGAGGGGCAGACGCGTCGTGTCAAAGAAGGAGAAAAGTGCCCAGTTTCAGGTTATGTAACATGGTTGTCAGGAGATTTTAATCGGATAAGCACATTTTTGAGCTATTACGCTGACAGCCGCATCATATGGCTTGGCGTTTTATGGCATTACACTTGGCAATGTTCACTGACCATGGAAATAAAAGCTTTTCTGATTCAGACTGACAGATATTGTCAAAGTTTAAGTCGGGTAACAAGCTTCAATAGTAGTAACTGTGAGATAGTGTCCCTGCTTTTTTATTCTGCATTCTTCTCTTTTCTCGTTGAATACAAACTTTCTGATGATTATTTATGTTTTGATTCATTTGTAGTGTGATTTTAAAGCCTTTCTTATTCTGCACACTAATTATTTTACAAATTGTGCTGTACAAAAACATTTTCTTTGCCTAGCTTTGTTGGTAGCGTCCACTGCTCCGAAAGGTTGGCGGTTCAAATCCCACTCTCGACATAAACATCGTTGGTTGAAAGGCCAGATCATAGGTTGGCGGTGCAATTCCAGCTCCCACAGATGAATACCGTTGTTGTCTGGTTTGATGTGTATATAAAAGTGTGACCATGTGACCAAAATAACACCCAAAAGTCAAAGTTTCCATACATTTTGGCAGAGATCGCATTATTCGTTCACTCCACACTCGGGGATCAGTTACTCCCGTAGCTACATCCGCCTCGGGGTAGAGTGATGGAAGCGAGGTGAGTGACGTGTCTTGCCTAAGGAGACAACAACAGAGCTCGAGCAGAGGTCCAAAGGCCTTCGGGCATTCTTCAGATTTCATTTCCTACCTTACCTGCCCTTGTATAACGTTATAATATCTCTTTTTTACTTTGCAAATACTAATCCAGGCTCAAAATGGTTCTGTTTAGCTGTGGATATGACTCAAAGGTTTTTATTCAGCACTTTTCTCTCTCCTCTTTTAATAATTTCATGATGATTATTTCTTATGTTTATGTTATGATTTGTTTGTATTGTAATTTTAAAGCTGCACTGTGCAACTTTTCTGGTAGGGAGTCCGCCGCCTGCTTGTCTTCGTGGAAAATGTCATTGCTTTGTCAAAAATGTCCCGCAGTACGGCTCAACTCATCTATTTCCACGGAGACAAGCCCGCGATGCCTCCAGGACAAGTTACAGGTCAGATCCGTTGAGAGGCGAGCTCACTCACTATAGGAATGCATGTTTTTGGCATTATTTTTGATCAGTAAAATTGAAAATGTAATGAATAAATGTGACATTTATGAGTTTAATAATAATAATAATAATAATAAAACATTTTATTTATAAAGCGCTTTTCAAGACACTCAAAGACGCTGATGTGTGACGCTTAATGTGAGAAAACGGTGAAACCTTTTATTTATAAATATATATTATCATTATTAAGTTTTTTTAGGTTAAGTTTTTTTAGGTTAAGTTTTTTTAGGTTAAGTTTTTAACACAGATAGACTTAATAAAATAAAATAAAAGGACAAACAAGCGACTGACAATAATCCAAAGTGTAATAATCAACAGTCAAGAACAAATATGTACATATGTCCTATTAATCAATCTGATGTTGTGAAACCTTTTAGGCAAAACAATAATATCTCCATGAAAACAACCTTGTGGCAGCCTACCAGAAAAATGACATAGTGTATATTTAATATCTTTCTTATTCTGTAAAGCACGTTGAATTACTTTGTGTACGTATTGTGCTACACAAATAAACCTGCCTTGCACTCCATACTGGGGTTGGGCGGTAACACGGTGTCCCGAGGTATCAAAAAGTAGCAACAGTATCAGTTTCATTACCGTCATTTAAAAAATCTGCAGCGCATAAGGACCTAATATAATATTAGGAGCATTTTGGGTTCAGGCCGAATGACGGGAGAGACGCAAATGTTGACGGAGCTACGACCCTGCGTCAGGCCAGAGATCCCACCACAGTCGCTTCAAAAGCCTGACTGACCCTTCGTGTGTGACGTTGAGCCGAAAAGTTTGTGATGGAGACGTTTCATTGAACGGCGAGAGTCAAGAGGGGACGTGGCGCTGAAGAGGAGAAAGTTCCCGCTAGAGGACGAAGTCAGACTTTCACGGAGGAGACGGGAACTTTTCCGAGTGAAGAGCGCGGGTCTGTCGGATACAACATGCTGCAGTGGGAAATATCACACGCCGTGGACTGTCGCCTTTTACTCTTTATTCCTGAATCTGCCTCTTTTGCACTTTTCTTGTCTTGGCGTGTCCCAGATCATTAAATGGACGGAGATACACGCTGCAAAGTTTGGTTTGTTCAGAACTTGTGCCTCATCTTCAAATATAACGCTGCAATTCTGTTTCTGAATGGTTTAGTTCTTAATTAGTCACAGTAACAGTTTAACGGTATCAAAATTTGGATAAAGCTCAACCCTACTTCCTACTATATATCCAGTTTATCCACACATTTAAATCAACTTTTTAAACACATTTTTAATTTGATAACGCCTACACTTTCATGGCAAACACTGTTCCAGCTCTATGTCCAATCAAAACTACTGCCCTTTCCACACCATTTATCTCTGCAGCCCACAGACGCAGGCGCCAGTTACATAAGCGGCCCTTACGCAGCCACTGTCACCCCATAACGCTCACTGCCCGTCCCATAATACGGTGCCCGGTTTGCCAGATTCCATTAAACTGTGTCTTCCCCCCCCCCTTCCCGTCCCCTCCCTCAGCCTTTCTCTTTCTCTGGGCCTCCACTCTGCACCATTAAGCAGCAAACCACCGTGTGACGCTCCCCGGATTAAAACACAATTAACTTCCCCCTAAATCACGGCACCAGGGAAAATTAAACGAATCTAACTGGACGTCCGAGGCTTAAAGTCAGTGTAATGCAAGAATATTAGAGTGGGACATTCGTAAGAAGTTCGCATACGACATGAGATTTAAGCTATTACAGGATATTGGACTTGGGTTTTAAAGATGATGATTATTGTGTTGACTGTTTTTTTGGTCTTGAAAATGTGAAAAATAAAACTACTTTGATTTTAAGCAGTTGAAAATTATCCCTTTATGCATTACCAGCGTCCTAATTATTCACCGAGACGAGTTTATAAGCGCTTTTCTCAACTTTCAGAGACCAGAGTAGTTTTTTCGAGCTAACTGCTAGCATCAAACAGTGTACTTCCTGGTTCGTGCAGGATAAAATGCTTTATAATGAGATGTACAGCACAGTGTTTCAGATATTACATATACATACATTTCTGCCATATATCACTATTTTTAAGAACCAAAAATAATTTCTTTAAAAAAACAACACTATCTCCCAAGCTTCATATAAATTACACCAACTTTAATAATTAAAACAGTGAGTATATATCAGATACGAGGCATAAACAAGTTTCTTTTCTCTAAAAAGAGAACCTAATTGTAGCGCTGTCACAAAATAATTGACCAAAACAATGATTTGATACGCTGCAGTTTCATTAGAGGAAAGCAGGCTGGTTCTGCTGTGATAGCGCTCTGAAGGGGGGGGTGACTTAGCACAATGAGCAAAGGGAAAGGAGACTTGAATACAGCATTTTCAAAACAATATAAAGTAACATGGTGATCTAAAGATGTTATGGGTTAGCGGTTAAGAAACCAAACACATACAGGTCTCCTAAAGGTTTCTTCAAGTTAAATTAAAGTATTTTTAGACCATTTATATTAAAACTTTACCTAAAAACCTATTTCATAGACCTACCAGCAAAGAAAAAACAAATTCATACATTTTTATTCATTTACTTTCATTTACGCTGCTCTTTATTCAGGCGACATTATTTAACCAATTAACGATCGTTGACAAATTAAACTTTTGAGGAGAAATGGGATACGGAAAAGTTACGTACTGCACAAATTTTAAGACCCAGATATAAAAAATCAAGACTTTGTCAAGACTTTTTAAGGTATTATTTCCAAATCCATAAATTCAATGCTTTTAAGAGACCCTGCAAGTAAAATAAGCAAAATATCCATTCTTTAAGCAAGATTTTATCGATGCTTTTCCTAATTCTTGTGGTTTATGGTTTATTTCGAGCATAGTTCACAAAATCATAAGTGGAGACATGCAAACTCCAAATACAAGAAACAAAAGGAAAGAAAATTTAAACAAGGACGATCAAATTTGTTTACATGCCCGAAAAGGAGTGAGAGGAAATTTTTTAAAAAACGTATTAAATCCCCTTCTCCAAAATTAGAAATAGTCCTTTTTCACTTCCTGTTAGTCTTTCATTAGGACTTAACCAAGCAACTTTACAGACCTAAGTCATCGTCCACATTTAAATTAAACCGTTCTGATCAACCACTGCAAACTTTAAATAGTTCCTTTCAAACCAACAAAAACAATAAGTATCTCAAAAAGAAGCTTCTTCATTAGTACAGTGTGAAGTAATTTCTTTAAACATTTTCTTAAACTTAAAAAATTCAGTCCAAAATGAGTCTTTATTTAGGCTTGATTTATAATAATAATAATAATAATAATGCATCAGTTTTATATTGCGCTTTTCTGGACACTCAAAGACGCTTTACAGAGCATTATTCATTCACTCCAGACTCAGTGGTGGTAAACTACTATTGTAGCTACAGCTGCCCTGGGGCAGACTGACGGAAGCGAGGCTGCCAATCTGCGCCATCGGCCCCTCCGACCACCACCAACACTCACGCACACACCACTTTCATACTAGGCAATGTGGGTGATGTGCCTTGCCTAAGGACACAACAGCAGTTTTTGCAACTGGCGCCCCACTGTGGCACCTGGAATTCCTTGTGGTCTCCCATCCAAGTACTAACCAGGCCCAGCCCTGCTTAGCTTCTGAGATCTGACGGGTTCAGGCTTTGACAAGCCGGTATGGCCACGTCTTTGTACATGTTCTACTGTAAATATTGTAATAATATCGACATCTCAAGCATATCTCTCCATAAATCTAAGCTATAATAAAATCCATATCTATATCTCTCCCCTCTCCAGGAAAATATGAAACTGCTTCTCCCTTAAGAAGAATTTTGGAGGGTGAGAACATAATTTTTCATATGCTCACGTGGAAATTTGACAATAAACGTTTGAATATTTGAATATCAGATACCGCAAAATGTCCAGTAGCGTGCAGCCCTAATATTAATACTGTATCATAACTTCTTTCCGCCACAGCGCTCCACATAATGAACCGATCAAACATCTGCAAACATCGGTGTGAAGTTCTAACGAGGCAGAACGTGTACGCGGGACCGTCTCTCGTCTTACATGGCATAAAACGGCGATCTGATAGCTGTGGTTCATTCATGAGCACGGAGATGACGCATTGATTGTCGTATTGTAGCAGACAGTAATTACCGCAGTTATCTTATCTGCAGGGGACTTCGTACAATACCGTGTAAGTGATCTGAGAACAGGCTCCAGCGCTATTGTTCCAACCAGAAAGAGTGTGATGAAAAATATCAATGCAGTTTCTATGGAGAATCGTGAAATAGAAAAAAAAAGTGTGGTCAGTATTTCAAGTGACAGTGGAAACCGTATCATTTATTTATGATGAAATGTGATTAGAATTGGAGACTGAACTGACCGAGTATGTGTTTTCTATATAGTTAAAGGTGCATTAAGTAACTTTTCTGTAAACACTTGTTGCCTCATATTGAATTACAGGCATTGTATTGCTTAAAATTCAAAAAATTCTCTGATCTGGCCAAGATTTTAAAACTTATATCAGGTTGTTCATCTTGTTTTCAGATTTATTATCGACTTCCTAGATCAGAGACTGTTTAATTCTAGTCTAGAGGTGGTTTGTTTTAAGATGAAGTCAAGCAAAATGATCTTGCTGCATGGATTTCACGCTTAATTTCACAACTTTTGAGTCATTTTCTGATAGATTTAAGTGTCTATATCTTAAATTTTGACCGTTTGAGGGTTGTTGCCATGGTGATTAACAATTTAAAATGAAATATTACAGCTTTTGAATGGGGGAAAAAGTCTTCAGAATTTAGAATTAACCCATATCGACGCACTGTGAGCGGGCTAGCCTCTCCACAGATCTGACCTGTGACGTGGCTTGGTTATGTCACCTGGTTGTCGCCGTGGCGATAGCAGGCGCCATTTTTTTAATATACACAGTAAAGGGTTCAGTGAGTCTCAAATAAAATACAACTATTATTTGGATCGCACAACTCTTATTTCAAGTTAAAGGTGCACTATGTAACTTTTTTTGGTGGAGGAGGGTCTGCCATCTGCTTGTATTGCGTTGCCTGAATATTACACAGTGTGGCATTAAATTAATATGCCTTCAGTGCACATTATTAAGTGTTATTATAAATCAGGGGTCGGCTCTTTCATCCTTCTGTTGTGGCTCCCTGTGACTTTGGAAAATAAATCATGAGTATTTAATTACATTGTATTTTTATTTTAGTGAGTTTTTAAATGTAATTCTAAATTTTGTAGGTAATGATAATCTTGTAACATTCAAATAAAACGTCTATTTTTGCTGTTCAAAATATGCCTCAAAGCCGTGTCGAGTATCTGGCAGCCTGGACTTACCGCACCTACACCAGCAGCAGGATTTATTGAGATTTTTGACCCCCGGTAGGTAAATAATGGACAAATCCAAGGAAAAAAAAGTTTCTGAAGAAAACAGAACATTTAATGCTACGTGGGCAGATTCATTCACGTTCCAGTACAGGTGATAAAATGATGACTGAACACAGACGCATTTCTGGTTCGCTGCGGGTGGATAATTTAATCTTGGATTTTTATTTCCTACAAGCAGGACTCAAATAGACATTTAGTAATAATGTGTTTAAAGCAGCTTTGCGCACATTTGATTCCGTTTTAGAGAAACAAAACTTAAAACTGCATGTCTAATTTGCATACGCTGCGCTGAAAAAACAGCTGTAGGCAGACCAAACACCTGAAAAACTGCATAGTAAATCTTACTCTACTGTAAGCTCATTATAAAAGTGTGATATTTTGACACAAGTTTATTTTTAAGCACACAAATACACCGCAAAACTACTACTGCTACCACTACTACTTAAAACCGACTGACAACCGTTATGCAACAAAATAATATCCTTGGAGAAAGTAGAGCAAAAAAAATCGACAGTTCTTATCAACTGAAAACTGATCGACCCTAATTCTAAGGCGATATAACAGTAGCCGAGTGTAAGACTGTGTTACATCACGGATACGGCGCTTTTACTCCAGACCTGCTCCATTTCACCAGCCCACAGACCTCTAGTCCTGTGGGGAACCTTGTACAAGCAGTTATGATCTTAATATCAGCTATTAAGGTCCGTCAGAGTGAGCGTCGTATCGGATGTTCTCAGGTTAGCTTTTAGCAGGCCTATTAAGAGGATAATATCGGAGTGATCGCACCTCCTAATAAAGTGGTGAGACCATTAGAAAGAGATATGTGGATTTAAATAGACTCTGGGCCTCTGCCAAACTGAAGAAGACGAGAGTTTTTAATCGTTTTGGAGCATTAAAGGCGCGCTGTGTAGCTTTTCTGGTGTTTTTTTCCCCCCATAGAGACGTCTTAAATGTACCTATTGCCATGGGAACAAGCGGAAGAGATGAGGTTTCTGATTTCTGATGATGAATATGATGTTTTGCAATACTTTTGAGCGAGAAAACCAGCTGTAAATGAATACACGGAAGGTATATACAGTAAGTTTAATGCCATACTGTGTAACATTTCCGAGCAAAGCAGTAACTTCCCCTTTAAATGTGGAGAGGAGTGTCTTAAATCTCGCCTTTCCACTTTTATTCTCTGGTTTTTAGCATTGTGTGAGTTGTGCGATCCTCTGTCTTTTATTTATTTTACTTATTTGCTGCTATTTTATGATTTTTATGGTTTTGTTTTTCTCTGATTTGTCTGGTTTTATTGTTTTAGAACTGGTATGACACAATTTTAGCAATTTACCTTTTCGTTGTCCTCATTTTATGGCCTCCGTGCAACACTTTGGAAACTGCTTTGTTTGTAAAATGGGCTGTAAAAATAAAGTGGATTTGGGATTTAAATGCAACTCAAGTTACATGATTCTTTTTAAAGATGTCCGGTATAAGAAATCCAGAACGCCTAAGAATAAATTGGGATTTGAACCTTCGCATACAGTAGTTGGCAAATCTGCTATTTCCAAGTTGCCATTGCAATTTTGTGTGAAAATCTTCAATAAATATGACAAACTATTGACTAGAAATGTACTTGAAGCAGGTCAGTGCAGTTTTACATCAGGATTCCCTCTCCCCAGACACTTTCTCTACCTCCAGACCAATCCTTATGAGCGCATATAACGTTTAAATATGATAAATTAAAGATGCATTATGTAACTTTTCTGCTGGAGGGTGTGTAAAATGCTGTGGAGAGTCGCCCATATTCACATATTCAAGTATTATTGCATTTTTCAGCGATAGGAACACCCATAATGAAAAAATTGATATGTTTAATGTCATGTACTGTGGTCCAAAGCAAGAAAAATGATCTGACGAAGGTTTTTTTGCCGAAACGTTATTTAAAAATAAAAAGAGCTTTTGGACATTGGTCATCTGAATGTGCTATGCTTTTTTCACTTTTGTTTTGCTCTTCCTTGCATTTGCAGCTCTACGAGAATTTTGGTGTGCGTTTTCTGTTTCGTTTGATATGTTTAATGTCGTACCATGGAACATTCCAGGCAAAGCAATAACATCCCAATGGAGACAAATAGGTAGCGGACCCCCCCACCTGAAAAGTTACACAATGCATCTTTAAGTTTAGTATGAAAACACTGTCATTAATAAATTTTAAATCTTTATATTAATATATATATGTGGGTCAATGACATGATGCTGTCCAATTGCAATTTCCTTCGTTAAAAAGGTTAAAATTTCATAATAATTCAGCACATTTCTGTAGTACCTCTGACCTCCATGGAACCAAATCATTTTTTTCAGAAATCATGAGTTATTCTGCATGTTTTTGTACTTAAAGTGTTAAAATGTCATGTGGTGCGACTAATAACAGCAGTAAATTGAATAACAGACAAAGTAGATTTGGGTGAATGGTTCTTTAGGCATTTTTCTTCATTTGCTGCATTTTACAGGGTAATAGTTTGTTCATTAAACACAAGCAGGCGTCATATTGGAGCAAAAGAAAATATCAATATGCATTAAAAATCAAAAGAAACGCCAACAGTTTGTTTCTATACACTTCATATTGAGTAATATCCCAACCATGTTTTAGAAAATAAAACAATTTTAAGGTTATTCACCATCGCACCACATGACATTTTACACTAAAAATGCTTAATATAAATGTTAAACATTGATTTATGCACCTGACACTGTAAATATCTGAAAAAGTTCAATAGAAACGAATATTTTTTCATATTTTAAAATTTGCCTGTTGCAAATCCTTTATACGTCACTGACCCACATACAAAACCTGCCAAATATTTCGTTCCCGCTCCTCTTTCCTCTCTCTTTCTGTCTCTCCGCTCGAGCTGCAGCTGCTTTTCGGGGGCCCCATAACCGTAACCATGACGACGGGAGCAGAGAGCAGCGCCGGATTCGACACACGTCTCAGCTTCCACATCACGGCGGAGGACGGGCGCTCGCTGATGACGTCACAGAGGAAAACAGGAAGCGCGGCGTGAAGGAGAGGAGGGCAGAGGGAGCGAATGTGAGCAGAGCTGAGGTTTAAAAATAACACAGGGGAAAGGAATAGTGCGAGACTAGACGTAAACAAAGACAGACAGCTGCTCGAATTAGTTTGGAAAAATTCTTTACTATCTAAACAAGAATACTTTTCTTCTGTATTATATTCCATCGTATAATAGCGTTGCTGTGCCCCTGTAGGTTTTCTCAGAGTTAATTGTGAGAGGATAGAAGACTCAACCCATAAAAGTGGCTTTCAGTTGCAGCAAAATGAAGTTTCTCTGATCTGGCCAAGATTTTAAAACTTATATCAGGTTATTCATCTTGTTTTCAGATTTATTATCTACTCACGAGCTCTGAGACGGCTTAATTCTAGTCTAGAGGTTGTTTATTTTAAGATTAAGTCAAGTAAAAAAATATCTGTCCATGCAACAAGATAATTTCACTACTTTTAAGTCATTTTCTGATAGTTTTTTGCAGAGTAGCTGTTATGGCGGCTAATCTGCAATCAGAGATCATATTTTTTGCGAATCTGGGAGCAAAACCAAAGAGCCAATCAGGAACAAGGATGTTGAAGGTTTGGTAGGGGCGTATACGTAGCAATGAGGCTGTCAATCATGTTGGTAACGCCAACGGCAGCGACCTCAGGGTAAGAAAGCATCTGATTGGTCTGTTATTTATGTTCCTATCTTGATATAATACAATACAAACATTTTAAGACCAAAATAACGAGTTTGATAGAAGTTACAGAACAGAAGTAAATATGAAGTGAGCACGGGGGCGCTTCCGGCTCCGTCCAATCGACTTAACATTGAGAAATTGTCACACGTCTGTCTGTAACTGCTGCAGTGAACCTCGTCAATTTGGTCTTAAAATGTTCATATTAACCCGCTCTGCATGACCCTGGTGTTTATATTTTGCTATTTTCTCTGTAAATCCATTTTTATTCCTAATATGGAACTCGGCTCCAAATTCGCCCTATAACCACTAGTGATGCAACAATATGATTTTCACACGATTCAATATGTATCTCGATACATGGGTCACGGTATCGATTCAATTTCGATACGTTTTAAGACGCAAAAAAAACCTGTAATTTTTGCTGCTAATGAGTATAATATAATAACACTACGATGTTAATGAACCATTACATACAATACTTTACAGTACAACTACTGTACAGTTGTATTTCATATGTGAAGTGTTTTAGTTCATTTGGTTCAGCGATTCACAGCTCAGTTTTTACTCAGTGAAAATAAGAACAGAGCTTTTTCAGGCTATTTTATATTTTATAATGTAGTCAGTCTACTCTTAAGTGGTAGGGGAGCAACACTATCAGACTTCTCCTTCTTTGATGAAGATTTGATGATTTCTTCTCCTCAGTCCTCTCACTGAGTTCACATTTGATTAAGATAAGATAAGATAAGATATCCTTTATTTGTCCCACAATGGGGAAATTTCAGTGTTGCAACGCACAGTAAAGAGAACAGCAAGAAACAGTAGCAGCAATAGAGTACAGTTAAGTTAAAAATAGACAGACACTATAAGGATCTAAAGACAATATATACACAATATATACAATAAATTGCAATCTAAAAACTATATATACAATAAATTACTATCTTACATTATTGCACAGGGTCCCAGTATTGCACAGGCAGCAGAGTTAGCAGTGTTCATTGTAAAGTCTGACAGCAGCAGGAAGGAAAGACCTGCGGAACCTCTCCTTCACACAGCGAGGGTGGATCAGTCTGTCACTGAAGCTGCTCTCCAGAGCAGACAGGGCGCCCTGAAGAGGGTGAGACTCCAGGTCCAGCATAGAAGTGAATCTGGCCAGAACCCTTCTGTCCCCCACCTCCCGCACCGAATCCAAGGCACAGCCCAGGACAGAGCTGGACTTCCTGATGACTTTGTCCAGTCTCCTCTTGTCCTTCTCTGTGATGCTGCTGCTCCAGCAGACCACACCGTACAGGATGGCTGGTGCCACCACAGAGTCGTAGAAGGTCCTCAGGAGGGGCCCCTTCACTCCAAAGGACCTGAGTCTCCTCAGGAGGTAGAGCCTGCTCTGGCCCTTCCTGTACAGTGCATCTGTGATTAAAGTCGATGTGAGGCGATTCTGAAGTATTTAAAAGTTAATATCTTTGTCATTCCTGGGTTTATCAACGTAAAATAAAGAGTGAGTGAAAGATAAAACCCTCCTCTGTTAGAATATTTCAGCTGTAAATCCCTATGGAGCTGTTTTCTTGCTGCATCTGAAAAGGACGCTGCAATAAATGTGTCGCTTTCGGACCAAAATAAATAACTCAGAGCACATGGAGGGACAAACAAACACGTGTATCGAATCGTGAGACTAGTATCAAATGTTTCAATATTATATCGTATATCGTTGTATCCCTATTAACCACCGACCTCTGTGAGCTTCATTTGACTGGAGCCGAATGCTATAACATCCACTTCTTTATACAGTCTATGGGAAGAGAGCTTGAATTTCAGGACTGTCCCAATTTTTTTCTGGATACAAAAAAACATCAATACTGTTTCACACCCCAAAGACGTCACATTTTCTAACTTCCAATCACCGGCGCCACAAGTATCTTCCCTGGAGTCCACAGCGAAAGAGACGTTACGAACTCCCCTCCAGCTTGGATTTATCAGCCCACCACATTCCCTGATCATTTGCACTTTCTTCTTCCATTTAAACTAACCACATTCACACTCCCTCTCGGCCTTTCTCCCCTCCGCACCCAAACCGGTCCTGACACACTGAACTTCCACACTCTCCGTCTCATTGGGATTCTGCAGGCGGCTCCGGTCCACTCCTCCTCATCTCTGTAATGTAGTCGGATAGAGCCGCGTTTATGGAGAATACCAATGAATGCTGGGCCGTTCATTTATCACTCGCACACCTCCGCGTCATAAATCAAACGCATATGTCCGCCGTCGTGTCTCGTTTAAGGAGTTAAGGTCAATAGAGGAGTTAAAGGAGGAATCGCGAAGGGGATTTAACGTGACAGGTTTTCGTGTTTTTCTAATTAGGGCCTGGTTTGGCGGGCAGTTTGCGGAAGAAATGTTGAAAGGAGATACAAAACCACAGGAAGTAGGTGAGTTAAAACGAAATATGTCAAACTAAAACCGAAAAATCCACCCAAAATGCAGAGACGATTTAAGCTGAAACTAATAGTAACTTTCCTGGAGGCGGGTCTGTCACCTGCTTGTTTGTGATGATGTTATTGTGGTTATTATTTGCCTAAAATATTCCACACTACAGCATTAAACGGATGCATCTTGTATTCATTCAATTAAAGCTGTTTTTACTACTTTAATTGAGCGAATGCAAGGCGGCAGTAGCTCAGTTGGCAGAGCGTTTGTCCACCGATTCGAAGGTTGGCGGTGCGATTCTACTTCCCACAGATGAATGTTGTCGTTGTGTCCTTGGGCAAGACACTTAACCCACCTCGCCCCCAGTGTCTGCGGACACTGCTGTGAAAATGCGCGAGTCGTTCCTAGTTGTAAAGCGCTTTTAACGCCTTGAAGATGGAAAAGCGCTGGATAAAAATATGACCATTTTACTCAATAACACAAGAAATACATTCTTACTGTGAGTGGGGCCTCCTCTCCATAGATCTGGCCTGTAACTTTCTTGGCGTTGCATGCTTGTTTTTATGGAAATAGACAAGCCTAATACCATACTGTGGCACTTTCCAGGCAAAGCAATAATATCTCCATGGAGACAAGAAGTGAGCAAACACTAAAGCGCTTTGTGTTGCATTTTTTTGTAAGAAATTGATTGATAAACCATAAAAGTTACGCATTGCACCTTTAACAAAGACACTTTTCTGACAGTTTAAACCTTCAGTTAACAAAATAAAGGTGTTGTTGTTTATTTTTATCAGTCTAATCATAACTATTGCGTAATTTAGACTAGCTTCTCAACGTTATGGTCGCTGGGTAACAGATATGAAATTATCTCTACGTTTGTCACATCCTCTGCCCAACCAGGAAGTAAACTTTTAACTGCTTAAAAAAAAAAGTAAACACGCATAGTGACTGGGAGTTTCCTCACAGCAAGAAGGTGACGGGTTCAATTCCCAAACCTTGGCAAGTCTATCTTATGGTTGCTAGGTAACACATATGAAATTACCTCTACGTTTGTCACATCTTCTGTCCAACCGGGAAGTAAACGTTTAACTCCTTAAAAATAAGAAGAAGGTGAAGGGTTCAATTCCCAAACCTTGGCAAGTCTATCCCGTTTGGAGTTTGCATGTTCTCCTTGTGTCTTTCTTGGTCTCTCAACTTAACTTAAAACATGCACATAAGATCATTTTTCTTAGCTCGTGAGCCGTATCTAAATGTGGGAATTTAAAGGTGCACTGCTCAACTTTTCTGGTGGAAGCTCTGTCACCTGCTTGTCTCTACGAAGACGTTATTACTGGTCGGCTCTGTGGAGAGGCAACCCTGTTCACAGAGCAAAGTGTTGTATTTTCGAGCAATAGAAACACCCGCAATGAATAAATGCTAGATGGATATGCAATAACATCTCCATGGAGACAAGCGCTTCACCAGAAAAGTTGCATAATGTGGAAATGTAAAACTATCCATTACTTGGCCACGCTAAGTTTAGCTACGTCCCTCCCACTATACACCAAATAATTCAGGCTTAAATTAGCCTTTTAGAACATTTGACAAACTGCAAATCTTATTCCTCAGCACAGATCTTCTATTTTGGAGCTTAGACTTGACGTTCGAACAGATTGAAAGCGACTTTGGTGAAATATTAAGTGTCTCTAAAGTGCGTCTCCCCGTGTGGTCATTCACTGGGCTTTAGTCTGAGTAATAGGCCTCTTTCCCTTTGTGCGAAAGTGAAAGTGTGTGTGTGTGTGTGTGTGTGTGTGTGGTGTGAGCCCATCGATTTGAACTCTTACATTTTTAAAGAGCGCCAGAAACAGAGGGCTTAACAGCTTCACGCTCTGCAGATTGAAAAATCGGTTACGCCGCCCATTCGCTCCAATACATTTGCACCTCAACTGTTCACATAATGTATTGGCTTTTAGAGAAGTTTGATAAAAACCTAAAAGTGCATTATGTAAATTTTTTGGAGGAGGGTCTGCCACCTGATTGTCTCCATGGAGATGCTATTGCTTTGCCTGGAATGTTACACAGTAGAAAATTCTCTCCTCAGAGATATGCAGGTGACGCAGCCAGGCCAAGTTACTGGTCATATGCATATTTTTCAGTGTTCGTTTTTCTATTTAACGCAAAGCAAAGACGGTGGACCCTTCTCCAGAAAAGTTACATATTGAACCTTTAAGCTTCAGTTCTATGTTATTTTGTCTATTTGAGGTGATGTGAGGTGCTTCTAGCTGTTACCCTGACATTGTAAATCCTGAAAAGAGTCAATGCTGCCGATCGTAAGATTAAAGGCTTTGATAGTTTTGGAAAAGAATTTGAAAATGGAATATCAAAAACCAAATGTATTGTGCACTTTCAAATACTTTAATGTGAAATGGGGTCTTGCTTCTGCCTAAGCCTTTTGGGCATTTAATTTGCTCTTTATTTTCTGTGAATGCCTCTGTTGTTGTTATTGATATTGTTCTTTACTCTCTGCTGACCTCTATGATTCTTAGATGTTTTTGTGTCTACGAGCAAGATTCACCCACCTGATGTGTAAACAGTTGCCATAAGAACGTAACCACACGTTTGGATTTCTGGAAATGCGCAATGAGCATAGACTGTATAAAGAAGGGTAGGTTTAGGTTAGGTCGCTTTATTCATACCTGTAGGTAAATTTGTTTTGCAGATTTGAGAGGCTGGTCCCACATTTCACATTTCATTCATCCAAACTTTACACAATAAACACAAATAAAAACACATTTACAAATAAAATGTTACAGTGCTGTAGAGCAGAATGGTTTTGTTCCATAAATATATAAATTTATCTCACTTAGCTAAAAAGCACAATAAATATTAACTATCAAAAGATGATAAATAAATAGATCACAATTTATTCATAAATACAATGGCAACTGGAACGAAACTCCTCTTAAAAGGATTTGTTCTTGATCTTGGGACTAGAGAAGTGGAGTAAGGGAGCTTGACGTCACCCATAGCGTTCGGCTCCAGTCAAATGAAGCTCATCGAGGCTGGCGGTTCAAATGAAGCTCATCGAGGCTTGCGGTTATTGGAGTGAATTTGGAGCAGAGTATAAAATAGAACAAAATAAAACCGTAGGATCATGTAGAGTGGGTTAATACGAACATTTTAAGACCAAAACAAGCAGTCTGACAGCAGCAGCTACAGAGAGAGGGCCCAGTGTTTTTCAACACAAAGTGAATTGGACCCAGAGTCGATGGAGCCGGAAGTGCGCCCATGCTCACTTCCTGCATGGAACGCGGTGGCTAGCAGGTTCACTATGTCCTTTTATACATAGAGTCACAAATTCAGTACTATATCCTGCAGCAAAACTAGTTTTCCACTGCTACGCACATTTCACACCTAAGAAAGGATATGATATCAGTACAATGGCCCCAATAATCTATACCTTGTAGAAAGCTCCGTGTCAAAAGCTTTTAAACATGTGTTCTGTCTTTCCCAGCAGGCCTATAAAGACGCCATTATACTAAATCCATTCAGTCCCAGGTGAGAAATAGCACCACTTAAGCCGCCGTAAACCTTTAATGTGCTCTGCATGGGACTCCCCCTCCCCGACCTGCCACACTTGTATTTTCTATTGTATGTGTTCGCTCTTGTCCGCACATGTCCTTTTATTGAGTTTGGTTACAGTATAATAGGAGTAAACAATAGGAAATCCTGCATAGAGCGCGCTTTGTTGTGAGCTTAAATTTGCCCAATAATGTGATGAGGTCATGCTCGCAGATGGACTTCCCCTGTTGATTAAACTGTGCATCGTCATGAAATATCCCAAATGTTCAGCCCGGTCATTTCGATTAGTGACTAGACCCCAAAACACTGTAATACAATAAAAATCTGTATTTATCAGTATTCATTCAGTCTACTGTACCACCATATGTATTTTTAGAACTTTTAACCATGTCATAGACCCTTTTCCTCGCCGCTTATTCACCTGAAGTTGTATCTGGAGTGATTCGTGCATGTTTGAGCAATATTTAATGGCTTAATTTGAAGAATCCATATTGCCACTGAGTTTGCACTCTCTAAAAAAGCTGATTGTTAGTCTCGTTGTTGTGGGGATGTCAGCTCCAATTGGGAACTGCATTTTTCTAACGCAGAAATCAGTGGATTTGTTTCTTTTTTAATCTTTTTTTCTTTTAGATGAATTTTAGATGAATACTGTAGTAGTAGTAGTAGTAGTAGTAGTTTTACAACATTACAAAACAAAACATAGATGACAATCCTGTAGACCAAAAGGGTTTAGGCTGAAGTAGAAGTACTTATGAAGCCTAATCCTGTTAAACAATGACAGAATTTCAAGGAAAAAAAGAAAAAAAACAGTGTATGAACAGCAAGTTTATATATACAATTTCACATACGACTTAAGGCCACTACACACTACAGGATTTTTCGGTCTTAAATGATTTTTAAACATGTGACAAAACGCGCACACCACAGACACGAACAGAATCTTATGAGACTTAAAATCTCCGATCGCAAAGACTGTAGCGGCATCTGTCTGCAGACCACAGGAGAATTTTAAGTGTCCAATAGGTCAGAGAACTGCACTTCTAGTTTAGATAAAAGTAAAAACTGTGTTATTATTATTTGTAAAATGTGCAGCAATACTTCAGATACATAATTTTTGAAAGTGTAAAAGATTAGAGTTAAAGTCCGCAGGAAGTAGAGTCACTATCGCTAATCTGCAGCTGCATCGCACTCTTGTGTGGATGTAAACAAACACATGAGGAAACACTGTCTTTTTACTTTTAAAGAACACTGCAAACTGGATTAATAGCGCAGTTTTGTGGACTGGATGTCATTATTTGTGGGGGACAATTTCTATCGATAATGTGGGTGTGCACTTTAAATGTACCACTTTACATTAGGTGAGTAATAAAGTGTTTATTTACGCTATATCCCGAGTTTGTATGTTGCGCCTCTGTGTCTGTCGCTCCTCTGCCTCTGACGCTCTGTTTTATCGGCTGTTACTGTAGCGTTGCTGATGTTCGGTGGTTACGATCTGACACTGACTCCACACATGAAGAGCAGCGGCTTCAAAATCGCACACGAAGACAAAAAGTTGGGTCACACCGTCTGTAGTGAGTGACGGCCTTTACTCTATATATAAAAGACAAATCTAAATTAAAACAAACAAAACTGAGTGCATAATTCATTCATTCCAGAGCTCTGTATCTTTTACAACATAGTGCTTTATACCCTTTGCATTGCAATTTAAAATGTGCAAATCATAACATAATGATCCACGAGTGTCATAGATTAGAACTATGTAACATAAGCACAATATGTCTTCTCTAAGCAACTTTGGCAAACAGAAAGTTGTGAAACCCAATAGTCCAAAAATACACCACTGATCTGATCTAAACATAAAGAGGAGAGATTATTGGATATTATGAGCAGTATAGTATGAGAAATGTAACAAAGTCCAAATCCCAGAGTACATTAGTGCTATGATAATGGTAAATGACTCAAGGCGCCATAAGTGAACGGAACTAATTCATTTTAACAGTTTGCAGTGGTCCAAAGTTATTCCTCACTTTCCTAACGTATTTCTAGCATTCTAATAATTCACGGTGTCGTAGAGTACAGCTTTATAGCAGACACAAGCACAATAGGTGTTCCCTAAGTAACTTTGGCCTATATAAAGTTGGGACGCCGTCTGAAAATCTGAAATAGTCCAAAAATACACCATTGGTTTCCTGCAGAAGTGAAGTACAAGTGTTACATGTTACAGGAAGAATCCATGTATTATAAGGATTTTGTAATTTATGTGTTGCAAGATAGATAGACATTCCAGGCAAAACAGTTTGATAGAAACTAAAAACATATCACAGACAATGGTGTTTTCAAAGCAAAAAAATTAAGCTAAAATATGAGCTATAATATGTTCTTGTGGTAAAGTATTTGGTTTACAAAAATTGCAGAGAAAAAAGTAGAGATTTAACCAGATTTTTGACTTGAGTCTGAAATACACAAACACTAATCATGTATTTTTGCTGATAAGTTAATCACTTTTGCTTTCAGAGTGAAATTAGACGCTGCATGGTTTTGTTTGTGAAATGCTCCTTAATACCCTTTAAAACCTCACAATTTGTTCAGAATGGCTTAAGCAGTTTTGTAAATGCGAGAGGGCTTTTCGAGACGGCACAAACAAAGCTAAAAGCATAATTTTGTTTGACATTTTCGCACAAATTACAGGGTCCGATCTTTGCGAATGTTTCTCAAAATCACAATAAACTGACTTTCTAACTACACGGTGATTTGGAAAAGAATTCTGCTTTGACAATATTTTCCTTAAGTTAAACTAAACACTAAATACACTTTTTTGTAACTGTGTTTATGCTGTTGTAATAGCAGTTTCTACATTTAGGTAAAGGCTTTGTGTTCAAAATCATTGCAAATCTACTGTGGCCACTGTATTTTCAAGTACTATGTGACATCACTCAGGTATTTCTGATTGAAAGTTGTTGTGGGCGGAGTTAGGTGTTTAGTCGCACTTTAAAATATAAACATGCACTTTACCACGAGAATAATAAAGTATTTTAAGGTTCATTGCGTAACTTTTCTCGTAGAGGATCCACCACTTTCAATCCATGTTGTTTTTTCCCCGAAATGATCCACAGTATGTCATTTAATTTAACTATCTCCATGGATACAAGCAGGCCACATCACCAGGCCAAATTCCAGGTCAGATCTGTGGAGAAATGGACCTGCTCACAATAATAATAAGACATATTTTTGCGGTAGTTTTGAGAAATAAAAACACTTGTGGAACCGTGGAACATTCCAGGCAAAGCAGTAACATCGCCGTGGAGACAAGCAGATAGTGATAAGTGGTAAAATGCAAATCTAGGTGAAGCAGGTGTCGTTTTGTTGTATCTGCGGGTGCTTTGGGAGATTTGAGTTTTAATCTGAAAAAGAACGGGACCATATGCTGCCACTAAATCTGCAATCTGTCCCCACACGTCAGCGAACAAAGCAGCCTCCAAGTCTAAACGAAACAAAAATGGGTGTGATTACTGCGTATTATGTGTAATTATATAGTATTAGTAATGTAATAAAGCCCAAATCCTACAGTACATTAGGATTATTAGTATTATTATAATGGTAAATAGTCCTAGCATTCTATTTATTCACAATGATGAGTTTATAAGAGTTTTTTGCAACTTTCAGAGGCCAGAGCGGAGTTTTGTCATCGTTTACTTAATCCTAACAAACAACTAGCATGCTAACATCACACCAGCCTTACATCCTGGTTCACAGACTATAAAATTCTTTATAATTAGAGGCAGACAGCACACGGCAGCCTCATTTTGTCCCCAAGAGCTGCTGTTTCAATATATCTGCACAGGAAAAATAGGGCTATAACTATAACTCTTTAGTGAATTTTAAGTCATTCATGTTTAAAGATTAATAAAACTTTTACTTCTTTAAGTTAGCTGAACTGAAAAGGAGCAAAGAATCTTGGTCTATGTAGTGTATTGAGTACATGGAAGTAGACAATAAAGGTGTTTAAAGCTTCCATCAAAGTAATCATAGCCAAATATTGTACTTATTGACATTAAAGTTTCATTACAAACAGTTTCCCATTTAAAACAATATGCAACTTTTAATGTAATTGACTCTTTCCAGTTATATTATTTCAGTGTTACAGCTTTTTTTTCATCTATATTTTACAAACCTAAAAAAATATATATATATAAAAAACAAAAATATTCTAGGCCTAATACTTCCAAGAGTAGTATCGAAAATCAGATCCTAATACAGACTAAAATTAGTATCGAAACTAAACTCTATAGTCAAGTTAATAATCTCAGTTTAATTTACCATCTACTTAAAGGCAAAAAAAACACACAAAGCATTTCAGTCGTTAAGGGGTTAAGTTGAAAATCACATTCTAGCTAAATAAAGAGTGTTTTTATTATCATGGTGGTGTCAGAATCGGTATTTAGAATCTAAATCAAGTTTGAGTATCGCGTCAACACTAATTCACATCATATCAATATTATCAATGCATCCATTTTCTATCAGTCCCCCAAAGCGCGTTCACTTTTCCCTCTTGTCATCAGTTTGTCCTCTATCTCTCGCTGTCATGTCATGTTCCTGTTACTGAGCCATGAAATTACCTTGGCAACCAGAGCCCCCCCAAAGCCCCCATCCCTCCAAAACCCCCCGCCCCCTCTACGCTGTACCCCCCGTCCCCCTTCCCACCACTCCCAGTGCTCCTCTGCGATACTCAAGAACCACTATAACACTAATATTAGCCCCAAGGACGAAGGAGTGGTGCAGGGGACACATAGAACTAGTCTTTATCATTGAGCACATTATTGCACTGAGTATGTGGGAATTCATGAATACATAATGGATTCATACTGGTATTCATGATTTTCAGCTTCCTGATTCATGTGACATTTTGAAGACTTGCCATCGTTCTAAGGGTATAATATTTTGGCAACTGTCCCAAAATGTTTGATTGTTCAGAAACCCATGGTTACATATGGCTCTGGTAGAAACTGAAGAGTTAAAATGCATTAAAAAAATGGCTACAAATTCATGGTTTGGGCATTTCCTGCGACTTATGCTCAGGTGCGACCTACTTGTGTGCCAGTATTTGCTACCCCTAATGCTATTACTCCTGTACATAGAACTATAATGCTCCTGTAACTGTCACTTCTCGCTCTACTGCACATGTCTCCTGCAGAAAGAGCCGCTGTCCTGTTGCAAGTAGTGAAATCTGCAGCTGAAAACAGGAATCGAGCAGCAGAAACAAAGTTTGGAGTGAGCGAGAAACTTGTGTTTGACGGGAGAAAAGCGGAGGAAACTCAAATTGCAATGAAGAAAATGAAAAAGCTAATCGCAGGCTAAAAGCGAGATTTGGCTAAAGTCGGTGGAGTTGCTCACAAGTGACACCGAGGATGAATAATTCAATGGATTTAGTGATTTGGAGCGAGATGGAGAGTTTGGTAAACTTGTTCTGTTCTGTTGTTTCTGCTCTAGTTTTCTGAATAACTGTTCATATGTGACGTGAACACACCAGACACAGGTTCAGCCTGTTGTTCTCTGTTCTGTTGTTACTATAACTTGACTTTCTGGATGAAATGTCTGTTTCTAGTCTCTGATTTTATCAAATAAATTTCCTCCCAAAATGTGACTTATAGTCCAGTGCGACTTATATGTTTTTTTCTTTGTCATTGTGCATTTTTTGGCTGGTGTGAGTTTTAAGACTGTATTGACATTGGGTTAAATTACAAAAAATGAAATCTAAGAAATACTATCAAACTGAATTTATTTTACCAGTTTATTGCAAATATATTAACGTTGCATGGAAGTTTAAAGGTGCATTCTGTAGCTTTTCTGTTGGAGGGTCTGTCAAATACTTTTCTTCATGGAGATGTTATTGCTTTGTCTGGAATGTTTCACAATTAAACCTTTCTATCTTTGTAGAGAGCAAACCAGCCCAAGTTACAGGTCAGATCTGTGGAGAGGCAAACCCCCCAGTCAGAATGCTTGTTTTTCTAGATATTTTTGAGCTGTAAAACCACCTGTAATGTAATAAATGTAAAGCAGAGCTGTTTCACGAAGCACAGCAATGTTATATCCATGAAGGTGACGAACCCTCCAGTTACACAATGCACCTTTAATATGAAATCATTTTTAAAAGTAGGTCAGTAATATGCTCAGCCTTTTTTCTTTCTTTCTTTTGACCTTGCGATTGGATCTGTTTGCACTGCAGTGAGCACAATAGCAGAGACTGAATAGCGATTGTGGAAAAGTCAGGTTCTATCTAGGTATTGTGCAGTGAATCTAAAACACTTTGTAGCTTGTTAACGTGTTGACAATAAAAATACAGCTACGCTAACTTCAAAGTATTCATAATAAACCACAACAGTCAACACTTGCTGAGCACAATGCATGGTTACGGCGCCAATAGCATCTGTTTGTAACATGTAATAAATAAAATGTAATTTGCACATAGATCTTTTTTATGTAGTATTCTTGGTAGGATTGTATTGTGCTGGCAGTCATCAAAGCTGGGAAGATGTTTAAAATGTGCACAAAACAACAACTAATACATCTGGTTTGTCCAATATAAGGCAGTTATTTAGAATGACTGAAGATGGGGACTGTTTTTAGAAAATTATAAGGTTAAAGCACACATTTTACACTATTTTTTACATCTGTTGCAATGTTTTTTCCTCATCAAAAACATACCTGGAGATGTGTTTTGTTTCATTCACATGTTTAACAACACAAGTCCTGCATATTTAAGCTGAGCTCTTCTCTCAAACACTCAATACAACACAATACAGGAAGTGCTCCACTGTGTGCACTTCACTTTCAATAGAAACCAGTGCCAGTGTTTATGAAACAAAGGGTAAAAGGGAGCTGTTAATTTGAACACGATCGCTTTGTGAATCACAAGGTGCATTTTGGAGCATTTTGAGCTTAGAGATATGGGTTACTCAAACACAATGAAACAAAACACAACTCCAGGTCTGTTTTTGATGAGTAACAATATTATAACGTGCCTTAAAGCTCATAAGAGTCAATTTTGCGCAATATAGGAGCTTAAAGAAATCCAATCCACAATTAATATCACAATTAATTTATCAAAATTCATGTAAACTTAGTAAATAACTAACTGAAGTCATCTCTTGCTCATGAGAGTTCACATTTCTGCTCTGTGATTGGCTAACTCCGCCTGTCACTCACTCAGAGCACAATGATTAGGAGAAGTGGGCGGGGGAAAGCGTCTTGTTTTTGTAACCTAAACCCGCAGCGATTTCGTCATCATCAAAAGGCTGAGATCACAATTCAGTTTTTACCACCGCGTTACCCAGGCCTCGCAAAGTCCAACGCAGTCCGAACAACTATCTCAAACAATCCCTCTTTATTTACTTTTCACCTGTCCTCCCTGAAGCCACCACGGTAACTCTACACCCGCGTATTCTCATTGTTACTTCATACAAAAGAAAAAAATCCATCACTCCGTAGATATTCAAGCCCAGATCCTATACCCAAGCACGGGACAGATATACCGGTGTTGGCAGGTGAGTCTCGGGTGACGTGGGGCTGTGTGCACAAGTCAATATAAGTGCTGTCAGAGCTGCCCTTATTGTGAAGGCTCTGACCCTGGCCATATGTACTCTGCAGGATATGAGGGAAGAACATGGCAGGGAATGTGTGCAGGCAATATACGGGGAGAATGTAGAGTGTAGAGCCGGACTGGGGCATGTCATATTGTTCTTGCCTCTAGGATCCAGAATACACCCTCCTCCAATACTTTACGAAGATGTGAGGCTGGTCAACGGTGAATTAAGGGTGCAAAGATACCACTTTTTTGAAAATCATTAGGAGTATGAGTACAATCATTTCTTTACTTGCCAATACCGAGTAACGATACGATACTTTACCAATCTTACAAATGCACAAGCGCAAATAATACATATTTAATAAACCAGGGAAAATACAAACAACCATGATATTACACCTCTACGCACCAGGCTGTTTTAAGAAGAGCTTTTCTTTCATTTTATTATTATAAAATGAACTTTTCTTTCATTTTATTTTTATTATTAAATTTAGCTTTGATTGAGGGTGAGAAAAGTCATTTCATTTTTTCAGACGTGAACATGAAAAATTGACAGTGAACTTTTTGAACCTTTTAATCTTGATTATAATGTGTTTAATGAAGCTTTGCGCACCTTTGTTTTCATTTTGCAGAAACGAAACTTAAAACCGCATGGCTCGTTTGCATACAGTATAAGTGCTGAAAAAAATATTGAGATTCAGATTCTTTTAATTGACATCCTAAAAACAGTTGACATATTATAGACAAGAAGATAAGTTGGTACACAAAGATATGACAGGAAAATGAGATTAGAAGAATGTCAGGAGACCCTAACTAAGACCTAACAGATCGCTGCCATAAGGGCCACATCAAACAGATCTATTTTGCTAGTTCTCATATACAGTATCATTAATTTTGGAATTACATTTTCATAGTGGAAGAGATACGTCTGGAGATTTTAACAATAATAACAATATAACATACAACAACGATCAACATGATTATACATTAACTTATACATTTTGACATGGAAAACAGTTTAAAAAACAGCTCGTGCCCTGATGCGGTCGCTTCTGTGGGACTAAACGACACGACTCAGTGGAATATTTGTGTTCTTTCTGTGACAGAGGATGTTCTGCTGATGGTGAGTCTGTTCTGTACGTATGTCGCGTTGGAGATGGTTCATGTTAAACTTCTCAGAGATCGTACGAGTGCAGCAGCTCTTTCACTGATGTCGCTACAGTCACTTTATTTATGTTGACGCTTCTTTCTTATAACCGGGACACTGACTTATTCGGGAAACTGAACCCG
This sequence comes from Odontamblyopus rebecca, assembly GCA_030686955.1. Taxonomy (NCBI): domain Eukaryota; kingdom Metazoa; phylum Chordata; class Actinopteri; order Gobiiformes; family Gobiidae; genus Odontamblyopus; species Odontamblyopus rebecca. Next base: position 12,776,124 of record CM060654.1, read on the forward strand.
GGATACTGCGGAATGTGTCGTGTAATAGTGGTATCAGTGCACGGTATTGGCAAATGTTACTGAGTACGAGTATGTTATGGAAGTATTGGGCCGATCGGTGGGTCCTTATAGTAAATGGCAAATTTCAAAACAAATATGGCTGTTTATGGGAAAAAAAAGATTAAAAATAATCAGGTTGGACTGAAAAATGTCAGATTTTTGAATATTCAATGAGAGAAGGACTAAAGGGGAAAGAAAGGAGAAAGAATATGATCATGCTCAAAGTGATAAACGACCATTGAGCTTCTTTGTTCGCATGAGTCACTGATGGCAAATTTATTACGACGATGAGAGCAAAAACGGCGTGATAATGTGGTATGTTGGAGAGACAGGATCCCGCTGCAATTCGTCATTTGATGTTCCTTGAAATGCGTTAAAATGACCAAACTGTGCAACAAACTGGGCTTTCATTTGCCACATCCTAAAGCAAAGACAGTGGGGTCCAGTCACTCCACACTCTCCTCTTTAGGGGTCTTGGCTTGAAAAGTTTGTGAGAAAAATAGAGTAAAGCAAATTATATAGTATGTTGCTGTAATTTTTAAAAGTAGGTCAGTAGTATGCCAACCTTTTTTCTTTCTTTTGACCTTGCTATTGGATCTGTTTGCACTGGAGTGAGGACAAAAGCAGAGACTGAATAACAGTGATCAATCAAAGGCCAGACACTATCTGAATATAAATAAATAAGTTTTAAATGGGCACGGGACGAGACACAATATCCACAAGACGAGACGAGATACGAGATCGGGTCCACGAGAACGAGACAAGATGAGATTTTAACACAATTCCTAATACATTTCATGATTCAGTTTCCGATTTTGGCCTCACAATTTTTTATTTATTTGATTTCATATTTTTGTTTCCAAGAGATGTAACTCACTAACATGTGACCCGTTTTTTGTCCAATCCCAATGTAAACACTTGGAAAAAACATCTCATAACATAATTTTTCTCATGTGTGCACGATCTTGTGGCAATTTTGTCTCACGAGATCTTGTACCATCCCTAGTTTTAAAGCATTTTAAGCAATATCAAATCGGTGCCTGATCGCAGCAGTATCCTGTCTAAAAATGTGCACCTCTGTCTCTCCAACATACTACATTATATTATTTTAACTCTCATAGTTGTAATAAATCTGCAGCACCAGATTTGTTTATTTCAGTGACATGTACATTGTGAAACAAAGGGGCTCATTGGTCGTCTACTGTATTAGTTTCAAGAAAATCACATTCCTTTCACCTCAGTTTTAGAGCTTTTACTCATTGAATCTTCAGAAATCTGTCACTTTTTCCAGTGAAGAGGATGAAAGAGTAAAAATATGATATAAAATGTTAGCGTTACAGTTAATAACTAATATAATATCTCTAAATCAGAGGCCTGTACCTGATTATTTTCCCATCTATTTGTCTTGCCCCAGTACAGATATCATGCATGACCAGCTCTGAAGGTCAAAAGAAGTCTGCTGTCTACAGTCTGCATCTAATTAGAAAGCACTTTGTTGTCCAGTAATCGGGAGGTGTGCATTAGTATGCTAGTTGTAGTTTGATTTACCGCCACAGCAAAACTCTGTAAATAATTAGGATGCTCAAAATACCTTTGGAACACTGCAAACTGTATGAAAATAGTTCAGTTTTTTGTGTTAAGAATGAGTTAAGAGTGTCCAAATCTTACTTTGTACAGCTAAGAACCATATCGACTCAGAAATAGAGTTAAATTTTAATCTTTAAGTGTTAATTTGACACTTAGTTTACGGAGTACAGCGCATTTCACAAGCAGGAAAAAGTACATGATGTTGCCATTCTTGGATGAGCTCCACATTTGTTCTAACCCAGTAAACCAAAAGGGCAGATACTGTAAGACACCAAAACTACGCTTTTACTTTAAATTTGGTCCACTTGCCACTAATGTCAGAGGATTTTCTACACAAAATAGCGGGTTACTTGCTAATGGCTTTTAAATAGGTCACTAAGATGAGAGAAGACCCCAGTTTGTACCTCGGTAGTATCTGGGTCACAGGAGGAAGACTGCTGAAGATACGGAAATGAAAAGGAAAAAAAAAAAGCACTTGAAAAAGAATCAGGAATCTGACTTGAGCACGATTTACTCTAGAGACGCAGAGAGGCCAGGAGAGCAGAGGAGCAGGTGGTATCTTATGGACTTCACTTCAGGCAGGCTGCAAGTCCCTTAGTAAGAAGCATGTGTTGGATACTGGCCAGTGGAAAGTTTTAAAACTGCATGTATATTCCAAGAAAAAGTCAAAAATCAAAAATATTTGCTGCAACAACGCATTAAATTTCAACTATTATTGGGAAAATGTATCAAAAGCCTAGGAGAATAGCTAGTTAGTAGGTTAGTGGGCCTTTATAGTTCGTTACCTGCAAGTATACATCCACTGTTACCTCATCATAAACATACGTAGAGATCCAGTCATGCTTTTTTTGAATTTCGCAGAATTGTTATATCACAGGTAAAACCCCAGAGGTGCCTTCAATTTTTATGACAAATTGTGTATACTGTGTGGTTCGGTTAGCAAGTTAGAAAAGGCCGCTAACCTTATTGGTTGTTATATTTTTTACAACAGTAATTTCCCCTGGCTGCAAGCCACATAGTGCCTCCACTCAGTTTCATTTCTCTCCACAGACTAGGTCAGGAATCAGAATACACTGGGTCAGGAGTGTCCAAACTTTTTTCATCAAGGGCCACATATTAAAACAGTCCAGCATGAGGGCCGATCGAGGGTCATAGACTGCTGGTCTAAACTGTGAGGAACACAAATCTGTGCATTTATAACAGGTTTGAATGACCCTCCAGACCTTTGTTCATCCCTAGACCCTCAAAAGGAAACACTAAATTTTCTTGATCAAGGTAGATTTCAAAAAACATACAGTAAAAAGTACTACTTGCGATAGCATGGGCCAATTCACCTGGAAGCCTGAGGGCCAAAACAATTGGTCTGAGGGCCACATTTGGCCGCCGGACCATAGTATGGAGATGCCTGTACTAGGCAGTTTGCAAAAGCCCTGGAACTTGTAGTTGGCGCACTGGCCATTCAGCGAAGAGCTGTGTTGGCCAGAATCAACCCGTGTTGTGATAGCAGACTGCATACACTACCCTCCTTTGGACTTTCTTTGTCAAATAATAACTGCATTTTTTATCATACCTTTGATTCGCAAGTTCACCTTGCAGAAACTGCAATGCTCGTTGGCAGACATGTTCACTCTCTGGTTTGTTTGCTGTTGTGCCGGTGATTACTTGGACATCACTGAGTGTTACGGCACATTACATACATGCCAAACAGTAATGACTGGTTAAATCAAAAAAGTACCTGCCTACCGTCGAGCAAACGAATCTTAAAGCTACGAGGTCAGAAATTTTCCACGAAGTGAAACCGGCTGATGAATCAGGTTAAGAAAATAGACCCTTGACCCAACTTCACAGTGTATAAAGGGCATCTATTGTTTGAAGATTGACATTTTTAGGTTAAAAAACATGAGATGCCAAAGTAAAGGTACTCATGGACATGTTTCAAGGTCACTAACAATACAAATAACCCATAATATTTGTCCTTTAGTTATTTATAGAAGTTGAAGCTGCTTGGACACAGACCGTCGCTCGCTATAGCAACATCTACAGTGTCAACTCTAAAACCGTGACAAAACTCTACGCTGGTACCACGCGTTGAACCTGGGTTTTTCCTGGCAGGAGTCGACACATCGTAAAAGTTTGTGCGGAGACGCCCAATAACTGCTCAAGTTACGCATTCTCCCCGCAAGACAGCTGCAACAATGGCAGGAAGAGCGGAGCGGCTTCCTATAGAAATAACATGGAGGCGAGGGAGGGGTTAAGCGAATGTGAACTGCATTGTAAGAAAACGCAGGCCTGGTCAGCAAATAGTGATGCCTCGGAATGGGCTCATTGTTGTTTATTTTGCACATGGGGCAAAGATATAGTAGGATATTGTTACCAAGCAAGATTCAAGATTCTGACGATGCAATCAAGATACAGTGTGTAAGTGAATTCATGTAACCGACGTTTGTCCTTGAAAAATAGTGTTGCAAACTCCAGTATTCAATAAAAACTTCTTTAAATTAAAATAGATTGAATCAGTTTTCTGTAGCTTGTGTTATGAAGAAGATGATAATGAACTTCTTGGGTTCTTTTTAATGACAACACCAACACCGGGGACAGTTTTGAAGATGTCTTGCACGTAGCAGCCGAAACAACGGTAAATACACCTCCTACTCTATTGTCTTTAAAAAGAAACGAGACGTTAATGTGCATAAGAAGACAAAATGAACCTTTTTGTATTAAGAAGATGACAATTTCACAAAAGCCCCAAACATGTTCAGCTGATAAAATGACAAAGCGAAGAGAAAGGCAGAAAAAAAAGTACTGTAATCTGCTTAGTTGTAAACATTACACTAGAGATAGACCGATATAGCAGTTGGACTTTTTATATTACCGCCTTAAATCTCCAGCAATGGTTGATATATGTTTCGGTCGATCTGCTGCTTAAAAAACACACACACTCTTTCACCCAGAAAGACAACATTTACCCTTAATGATGAGTTTTGACATCTCCACTCTATCACTAAAGACGTTGTATGAAAACCATTAGAAATGGTTCTGCTTTTTCGTTTTGGAAGTTTGTTTTCTTTTATGTAATTATGAGTAGCCCTAGTATTATATATGTGGTTCAATGAGATGACGCTGTCCAGTTGCAATTTCCTCGGTTAAATTCACCACATTTCTGTTGTACCTCTGACCTCCATGGAATCATATACCGGTACTTTTTTTCAGAAATCACTAGTTATTCTGCATGTTTTTTGTACTTAAAGTGTTAAAATGTCATGTGGTGCGACTGTGAATCATGTGGTGCGACTAATAACAGCAGGAAGTCTATGGCTGCAGTTTTAATAACAAAGTCGACTTGGGTGAATGGTTCTTTAGCCATTTTTCTTCATTTGATGCATTTTACAGGGTCATAGTTTGTTCATTAAACACAAGCAGGCGACTGTCATACTGGACAGCAAAAGAAAATATCAATATGCTTTAAAAATCAAAAGAAACACCAACAGTTTGTTTCTATATACTTCATATTACTCAGAATTTTAGAAAATAAAACAATTTTAAGGTTATTCTCGGTCACAACACGTGACATTTTACACTAAAAATGCTTAATATAAATATTAAACATAGATTTATGTACCTGACACTGTAAATATTTGAAAAAGCTCAATAGAAACAAATTTTTGTTATATTTTAAAATGTGCCTGTTGAAAATCCTTAGTAGGCGCCCAGGGGGGAGTTAAGCTTCATATTAAGAGTTAAGCTTTATATTAACACTGCACATAACAGCACAAACCAAACAAAACTGCTCTCTTGAAGGTTTGAAAAAAGGTTGAAAAGGTAAAAAAGGGCTTGGGGGAAGTTTTTAGTAAAATACAAAATGAAAAAAATATCATCTACAATATCGTCAGAGCTTATTATCCATTGGTTACTCTGGATTCTAAACAATCGGTATCGTCATCAGCCTCAAAAAACACATTTCAGTCGATCTTTAACATTACACATTTCTGTCAAACCTGCAGTTAAGCTGGGAGACATTTTAACAAGACCTTTTAACAAAATCACTTTTCAGACATTTCTAAAGCTGTACACTAATTGCTAACTTGCACCATTACCTAGGCTACATTACTGGAAAAATGTCCATCCTTTGAGCAACATTTCCATCATGTCAGTTTTCCAGCACTCTTGCTCTTTACACCGTGGAGGTATCTGCATGTCTGTATCCCACTTTGAGCCGTATATGTGTCACTTCAGACAGTTTGACCTTATCTCGCCCAAAGGAAATGAGGACAGCCCACACCTCTGGAACAACCTTCAACAAGAATTAGACCCACACTGAGAACACAAAGGAGATGCAGAATGCAGAATCCACCATTATCGACCCCGTTAGCCACGTTATCATCATATTTATCGCTTAATTCACATCATTTAAATCCAGTCTGTTCTTAGTCAGTGCAGAATGTAAATACTATTCTAATACTCCGTCTGTTGTGTTTTGGTATTTTCAGCACTGTAATATATCTTTGAGTTAACAGAGCAGTAAATTAGTATGAAAAACTTAGTGAAATCCTCTAGATAAGGTAGTCCTGACCACGGCAAGCTTAATATCTGATGAAGGGTCCCCGGACACACTGCTGCTGCCAGGTTGCTCCATTGGCATTGAGCACTGGGTCAAATGCAAAGGACACATTTCCCTACAGGAACTATTTATTTATTTTTGACCTTTATTTAACCAGGAAAAAGAGATTTGGAATCCCTTTTTCAGGGACGTCCTGGGGGAGGGGAGCCTATTGTACATGTTTTTAATGGTTGGGGAAACCTGAGCACCTGGTGAAAACCTATGGAGGCGCGGGGAGAACATGTAAACTACACACTGAAAGGCCCAGTGCTGCCCTTGAGTCAAACCCATGACCTTCTTGCTGTGAGGCAAAGGCATTAACCGCTGTGCGACCGTACTTCCCAAATAAAAACGCTAACCTAAGCTAATCTAACTTTATACGTAATGCCTGTTAGGGTTGGGCGGTAATACGGTAATACGGTATCCCGCGGTATCAAGAAGTAGCAATGGTATCAGTTTCATTACCATCATAAAAAAAATCTCTTCTCCGCTCTCTCTCCTCTTCAAACGTTGTTACGCACAGAGATTTCCATCTACACGCAGCAAGTAAGAAGAAAAAAAACCTGACTGACGCTTCGTGTGTGATGTTGAGCTGAAAAGTTTGCGATGACATTTAATTGAACGTCGGGAGTCAAGAGGGGACGCGCTGAAGAGGAGAAAGTTCCCACTTGAGGGCGAAGTCAGATTTTCACGGAGGAGACGATAAAGCCCAATTTAAGGTTCTGCATCAAAACGAGTTTGCATCGACATGCAACCCCTACGCACAGTGTCCATGTCGACCGCTGTGCACCTTTGAAACTTTCGTCAAAATGACGCAGACAGCGAGGGGAAGCGACGCAGACAATAAGGGCTGTGATTGGTCTTCTCGACTATCGCTCTACATTTCCGGTGCTCCACTCATTATAGACTTTTGAGTAATAATGTGTTTAATGCAGCTTTGTGCACATTTGTTTACATTTTACAGAAACTAAACTTAAAACTGCATACAGTACAGCTAATTTGCATACAGTATAAAAACAGTTGCGCTGATGCTGATGTGATCCAACGCGCTGCAAAGTTTGGTTTGATCAGAACTTGTGCCTCATCTTCAAATATAATGCTGCTTTTCTGTTTCTGAATGGTTTAGGTGCAGCTACAAAATAATTCTAAATTAGTCACAGTAATACCGTATACACCAGTAAAATGCTGAGATGGTTTCACTGTATCAAAATGTAGATATCGCACTAATGCCTGTTGTGTTTAATGAATGAATGATTTAAACATACGGTATTATAGAAAATATTCCATCAAAGCTCACCTGTGCCACAGTCTCAGTAGAATCTGCTTATCTTAAGTTAAAGTGACGGTACGTAACTTTCTGCAGGTGGAGATACAAGCCCACTCACAGTAAGGGCACGTTTTTCTGTGTTTTTCCGTGCTATAAAAACATCCACAATGAAAAGACATGCTTTTATTTTGAAGTAGTCACATACAATGACTTTAACCATGTAAACCATGCAAAATGTATGATCAAAAAACAGCTGCATTGAGATATAAATATTCCACCTGAATTCAAACTGGTTTTGTAAAAGCCGGCGCTGTGTCCCATTATCCCCACATTTAAGCCGTTATCCGCCGCCCTCCCGCTAAGAGCCACGTGGTACAATCCAAACGCCCTCTACCCTGGTCGTGTCTCCCGTTGCTAAATCACTATCCACTGTCCTTATGCTTTCTCTCCCTCCTGTCTCTGTAGGATTCCAGTTCATCAGAGCATTGCGTTCCTCCTTGTTCTAACCATATATCTGGGTTCCCGTTGGGTTCGACGGGGCTGCAGGCGGTGTGGCCACAGCTGCTGCAAAAACCTGAACAAAAGAACAAAGGTGTGGAGAGGAAGGAGCGGAGGAGAGGAGGAGGTGAGCTCAACGGACCGGGTTTTGTGAGGTTGGAAAATATTGGAGTATATGTTATAATATGCTTTTGTTTTTTGTGTTTAAACCGATTTACTGCTATTTGCTAGATTGGTTGTGCAGCTTTTAACCTTTCCAACGTTTTCATTGCCCACTGTTGCCAGCAGGGGGCATCAGACACATTACGCTCTGTGAAATGGGACTCAAATAATACATTATACATGGATTATTTTAAATATATGAGAGTCCAGAGTGTCCTCCCCTACCAAAGACGATGTAACCTTAGACTGGACAAGACCAAAGCCAAGTTACATATATGTATTTCTGAAAATGATTAGGTTATTTTGTACATAATTCACACCGTTACAACATTGGCAATGAAGTTATCAGATGGTGCCAAGTAGCTCCATAGAGTCAAGCGCTTTGTCCTTGAAGGATCATTTTACAGTAGATTACATTACATTTAGACATTATAGGGTCATGTGGCTTAATCAATCTTTTTCCATAACAAGTCAGAGTGAACAGGCCATAGGCTATAACATGTTTATCGATATATACCTGTTTATTCAATTAATATAGACCAGGGGTATCCAAACTATGCACCGGGGGGTCAAATGCAGCCCACAGACCAATTTTTCTCCTGCTAAACTGCGTCAATGGTTATAGGCAGTGTAATCAATAGGGTCATTAAGGTCTTGTATTATGCATCACTGAGTTTTAAGCCATGTGATAATGCTGTTACCTGATCAAAAACAGACCTGGAGTTGTGTTTTGTTTCATTCACACATGTTAAGTAACCCTTTATTATTAGTCTGTTCACATCTCCAAACCTCAAGATGCGCTGTTCCACCTTGTGATGTCATGAAGCTGTAGGTTTTTATTTATTAATTAATTTATTTATTGCTCATGCATCAACTCAAAGAGAACAACAACAAAAAAACCAGCATAAGTGCATATTCCAGCCATTACTTGCCTTGTCTTTGCTGCATGAACAAAAGGAACAGGAAGATGATAAATCTTATAAACCCTGCTCCTTTCACAGATCAAAAAGTTAAGCATTTCTTTAGTAATTAACCCCCACCCCAAAACCAAGCCAAGTCACCAATGAGCCATATGTAAATATATTACATTGTCTTTCTTGTGGTTTACATTTCATTAACTTTAAACACTTTCCTCAGTTACGTAGTCCATCATTGTTTTAGTTCGTTTTAGTTTTCAAGTTAACAGCTACATTTTCCCCTTTGTTCAGTGCAGGGTTCCTACAGATTTCTTCAAGTTAAATTTAAGTCTTTATAAAGCCTTTTTAAGACCAATTTGTATAAAAGCTTTATACCTATTTCACTGCCTATTTCATAGAGCTACGGGCAAAGAAAAAATTAATTCTTAAATTTGTGTTCATTTATTTCTCAAACAAATGAATCTGGGGAGTAGAGAGACTTCCCATAACTCAAGCAGGAAATGTGTCGCTCGGTAACGTAAACCCAACGTTAAAAAACAACAGAACAGCGTTAATAAAACTTTGTGTTCTGCTCTTTGATTTTACGCCTCTGCTGAGCTTGTTGCTTGTGGTTCTGTAGCGTGAGATCTTCAGTGACGTGTTTGGAGGATTTTAAGCCAGTTGTGTTCTCGATTATTGTTTCCGCTGTTCTTTATTTAGGCAATGTTATCTAAACAAATAATGCTGTTTGACAAATGAAACTTTTGAGGAGAAATGCGATACGGATAAGTTACGTACTGCACAAATGTTAAGACCCACATATGAAAATTCAAGACTTTTAAAACTTTTTAAGACACTGTAGGAACCCTGTCAGTAAAGATTGGCCATTAAAGGTGTGAAATCATCCAAATGATTCTAGTGAAGGTGTGTGGAGTTTAAAAACACAGTGGAGCACTTTCTGTTCAGTTTTTTTTTTCGTTTGAGGGAAGAATGCAGCTTAAATATGCAGCGTTTGTGTGTTAAACATGTGCGAATGCAACAAAACACAACTCCAGGTCTGTTTGTGATGAGCAAACATTATAAAATAGATCAGAAAATAGCATAATATGGATCCTCAAGTGTTATTTTTAGCCTTAAAATCAGAAAATAGTCATCTTTTCCCACTACTATGCATTTTCAAAGTAGATGGATAGAGTTGCATAGCACTTAAACGATTGTCATTATCTAGAACACATCAATTTCTACTTTATCAGTCATTGTGCGATCTTAACATCAATTCCACATAGAAGAGGAGAGTATCAGGCCATTATTCACCCCCTCATTCTAAGAGCCCTGCCCAGGTCAAGGTCTCGGTCTCATTCTGCGGGCCAAGGTTTTCATTTCCTCCGCCATTCAATCCATCAGCCGAGCGTCCGTATGAGAGACACGAGAGCACATCTGTTACCGGCTGTTTGGCTTTTCTGGTCCAGTTTACCTCCCGTCTGTTTGAGTGTTCAGCTGCGTTTGTCTCCTGTGTTTATTTTTCACGTCAACTGTTTATGGATTTGTGTTGTAATATCTGTACAGAGTGGGCAACCGGAGACAAAACAATGGAATATATCAACCACAAATGGGCTGGAAATATTATAACTGAGGTTTAAATTTCACAAAATGGATAATAAAAGCACCCATAAAAAATTTGAACTTCATGTATGTGTTTGGAGGAAAATCCTGAAGGTTCCTGTTTAACCCTATTTCTCCTCGACTGGATTTTTTCTTAATTTTGCTATTAAAACTTCCCCTTTAACCCCTTAATGAAGTGTTATACATCCTTTTTTCAGTAACACCTTTTATTTCACAATCTTCTGCTGTAGTTGTGTCATATGGCTGTAATAAAAGCTACAGGACCAGAAATACAAATGGAAAAAAAATCTATTTTTTGGCAGTTTTCTCATAAAAATTACATTACATTCCATTAAAAGATTAATTTTGATAATACTTTCTTGTAAACAAAAAACAAATATACTTAATATTGTAACGCTGGCGTCAAATAGTAAAGCATCTATAAGTAGCATATTGTTTTGCTTGGTTATAACATTGAAAATCCAGCAAAATTTGATTTTCAAATGTCAGGTATTCATTTTTTTCCATTGGAAATGAGACCTTGTACTAAAACATAAGAAAATAATTAAGTTATTAAAAAAAAAAGTTTTTTCAGGCCATTTGCAGTCTGTGTTGGGCCAATTAGCCACTGTTATAGTTTCTTTCTGAACCAAAGAAGGAATTTAGACCAACATTTCCACACAAGAAGTCTCTGTCATGTTTAATAGATGAGCCAAATAACCAATATATAATTAACAATATTTAAACCACAAGTTTTATATCAGACAAAACGCCTACAAATGAAATGTAATTGTGTTTTTTTTCACTGTCTTTTCAGTCCCTGTTATCTTTTCTGTCTTTACTCCATTCTTCATTCACCTTGACCCTGCCTCCTCCAGGTGAAACATCTCTGGTAAAATCAATCACTTCTAGAAGGACGAACAAAACAGGCACATGAGGTCACAATAAAGCAGTAATAAAGACACAATCCTTAAGTGGACATTTTCTGTAGTCGTATTCTTATACTGCAGTAAATACCCAACAAAGAAGACAAGATATACTGGTACATAAACAACGCAGTGCACTCACACGTCTTCTTTAGTGTTAATTACTGTTCTAAATTGCAGTTGCAGCCGTTATCCACAGGGCTTAAACAGGAGATATATGTGCGCGGACTCTACGGGGAAATGAACGGATCCACAAACAGCAAACAAAATACAACGTAAACAGGGTCTGCAGTACCGCCGAGAATTGGTGCTTGAATATTGAAGAAGAATTCTGAAAATAAGCAGAACGTATAATAAGGCCACTAGAGCAAAGAGTAAAGTTGTAATGAACTAGTTATGGGCCGATATGGATTTTTTGAGCTGATACGACGTTCTATATTTGGTCTGCTGCTGTGGCCGTTAGCCAATATTTTCCAATACCGATATGTAGCTTTTAAAATGGACAGCAAGGCCCACAAATTTATCTTAAGTTGAAGTAAAGATAATAATTCACTTCATTTACTGGAAAAATAACAAAAAGCATTTATCGGTCGTATAACATTTTTGTTATATGTTTTTAAGTATAGAGGCGCATTTATTTAGGTAAATTCATCTTATATTTCTTTTTTCTATAGAGTGGGGCAGCGTCAAAAAAATAAATACTGATTTTTTTTTCAGCTGACACCGATATCTGTGGAACCCCTAAATATCAGCCAATACTGGTATTGGAACCAATTTTTAGCCCATTCCTATAATAAACTTAAAATTTATCTTATATTTCTTTTTTTTCCTATAGACTATAGCACCAAAAAAAATAAATACTGGATTTTTTTTTTTTTTTTCCAATATCAGCTGACAGTAAATCTCAGCCGATACTAGTATTAGAACCGATATTTAGCCCTTTCCTATAATAAACAAACATACTTGGGGCATCAGTGGCTTATGTGGTAGAGCAGTTGCCATTAGGGAGGCACCAATACCGATACTGGTATCAGGTATCGGCCTGATACTTTCATAATATACTCGTACTCGTTAAAGATCTGCCGATACCACTCACCAATACCACTATTACAAGACACATTCAGCAGTTTTCCGGGTTCAGGATCCCGAATAAGCCGATATCCCGGTTATGAGAAACCAGAGCAACATAAATAAAGCGACTGTAGCGACATCAGTGACAGAGCTGCTGCACTCGTACGAGCTCAGAAAAGTTTAACGTGAACCATCTCCAACGCGACATACACACAGAACAGACTCACCACCAGCAGAACATCCTCTGTCACAAAAAGAACACAAATATTCCACTGAGTCGTGTCCTTTAGTCCGACAGAAGCCGAACACATCAGGGCACGAGCTGTTTTTTTCAGTGCTTATACTGTGAACCATGTGGTTTGAAGTTTTGTTTCTGTAAAACGTAAACAAATATGCGCAAAGCAGCATTAAACACATTATAATCAAGATTCAAGATTCATTTATTGTCAAATTTTCATATTCATGTATGAAAAATTACGTTTCTCACTCTCAATCAAAGCTAAATTAAATAACAATAATAAAATGAAAGAAAAGTTCAAAGTTCCTCTTAAGGAGACAGCCTGGTGTGTAGAGGTAATATCATGGTTATTTGTATTTTTTTCCGGGTTTATTAAACATATAATTTTTGCGCTTGTGCATTTGTAACATTGGTAAAGTATCGGTATCGGTACTTGGTATCGGCAAGTACACAAATGATTGTACTCGTACTCGTATCGGTTTTCAAAAAAGTGGGATCGGTGCATCCTTAGTTTCCATATAACTGGAAATTTAGTGGCTCTAATCCAATTCTCACAAGTCCATAATGACGTTGTATCCTTGAGCAAGACACTTCTCCCTATTTTCCTGTGTGAATGTGAGCGAGTGGGATTGTGGGTTTGTAGGTTGTAGGTGTTTTTGTACTTTTTGGCCTTATAGATGTGTTTACAGTGGGTGAAAGCAGCTACTGTATATAAGACAATATCCTTTTATTACTAATCAAACAAACAGTGGAGGGAGAAATGCATTACTTATTTCAATAATTACCAAAATATAAGCGTCAGATTTTGTCAAGATGAAACATATGACTTTCATCCCCACTGCAAAAACAAATTATAAGAAATGATTATGTCATTTTTGTTGACTGTTTTGTTGTCCAAATTAGAGGCGTATTTCTCGTGCTGTGAACCTTCAGTCATTTACAATCTGCAGAGAGTGATTTTTCTGTTTATCACCATCAGAGGGCAAATTAACTCTATAATTATCTGCATTATTTTGTATCGTGCGCCTTTGTTTGACAAGTGCTCTGTGAAATTGCTCACACGCTGTTACATTTGGTCACGTACAGATGGATAGATGAAAACACAAAATCTGTACTCAAATAAAAGGTGGTGGGTCCAGCACATTCTTGTTTCTATGGAAATGTCATTGCTCTGCTTGAAATGTTCCACAGTATAAATAGCCCTACTTTACATTTACTCAGTTAGAGGTGGTTTCATTGCTCAAAAATACATAGAAAAACAGGCATTCTGACTGTGAGTGGGGTCGCCTCTCCACAGATCTGACCTGTAACTTGGCCTGGTTTGGTCTCCATGATGATAGAAAGGTTTAATGCCACACTGCGAAACATTCCAGGCGAAGCAATAACATCTCCATGGCGAAAGGCAGGTGGCGTTGATGATTATTTATGTTTATACTGTGATTTTAATGTCTTTCCGGTTTAGAATCAGACCCGTCAGTATGAAAATCCTCTACCCAAACTTTTTTAAATGTTTTATTTAACCTTTATTTTTCTAGGAAAGTCCCATTGAGATTAAAAACCTCTTTTTCAAGGGAGCCCTGGCCAAAAGGCAGTAAAAACACAATTTAAAACACAATTAAAATGACATAAAAATGAAGATAAATTAATTACTTGAGACAATCCAACCGCAGACACTCATTTGTATCATGTCTCTCAAATGTGGAAAACGCCTAAATTAACCTTAACATTCAAATAACCTTCAGAACAAAATACTTAACTTCTTTTATCTGAAGTAAATAGGAGTTTGGCGTTTCGATTGTTGATTCTGCAGCGATCCATGATGTTTCTCAGTCCTCCTCTGCCATGTTTGTTTTGACCTGTTTTTAACCAGAGTGTGGTTTTGGCTTAGCCTTTCACTTCGTGGAAACCGTCTGACCTCGCAGGATTCGATCGCTCGAGAGTAGGCGGGTACTTTTTTTATTTAACCAGTCGCTGCTATTTGGTCGTGTGCGGATGCCGTTTGCAGTCTGCTGTCGCAACTCAGGTTGTTTCTGGCCAAGACACCACTTCGCTGATTGGCCGGTGCACCGACTACAACGTCCAGGGTTTTTGCGAACCGTATAGTCTCATAGTGTATTGTGATCCCTGACCTAGTTGCTGGAGCGAAATGAAATTGAGCGGAGGCACTAGGTGGTGCCAGCCTGGCTAGTTTTGGCTGACCTGGTAAGGTAAAAAAAAAATTAAATATGGGAAAATAGTTGCGTCTTATCTTCTGCATGCCTTATTTACACGAAACTAACATTGACCTTCAGATCATATTTTGAAAAAGCAAAAGAAAAGCTAAAGCAAAATATGATTATTGACTCAAAAACTACTTGAACCCAGTGGAGCCATTGAACTATTGTGCTTTGCTTTGAGTACACATCCTACTTTCTCCTCTAAACACTGAAGTCTGGATCTCTCTGTTCTCAAACATCAAAACATCTCAAGGTTCTGACTCCACCAGAACTACAGCGCTACCGGAGAATTCAACCCCTCATGCTGTATTAAATAAGAAGTTCACATAAAACTAAAAAGTTCACATAAAACACATTGTCAAGTGATGGTTTTTTCGATTTGCACTCAGAATATTTGACCTGATTTGAGAGTTGAAGTGTGTTGGTTGGTGTTGGTGGATTTTTGTGTCTTTAAAGAACATCAATATGGAGCAGACAGAAGATGACTGTGAAGACTCGATCAATAAAGCGCTCTGTCTCCTTTAAAAACACACGAATCAAAGAGGCCTGAAAACCCACACTTTTCTCGCGCTCAATCCACTCCACAGTGTTTGTGTTAGCTTATTTTGTAAAGTGGTACATTTTTTGACAATATCTGGCCAGTAATATCCACTAAAATAGAATATTCATTTCAGTTTTAAACACTTTGTGGATGCTACGACCCAAAATGAATCACAACATATTTAAGAAGGACACGGAAAATAAAGTTAAGGATCCTAAGTAAAGTAAAGTAAAGGCTCCTGCCGGAAATGAGCGCCACAAAAAAGAACCTTAAAATATCCAAAAACATAAGAATAACTTACAAAAACAAAACTAGGAAAAATACTCCAAAAATAGACCATAAAAAAACATGAGAGGGGGACAAAAGGCGCCTAAATGAAACAGTGGGTACTTAAAAACATATAGCAAAAAGTAATGCCACCATAATTGATATTTAAAGCAAGAATTGTCCTTGCACTAAGCAGTATAAAATCAAATTAAAAAAAACTTTCTAAAACAAGTCAGTACCTTTAGATTAAAAATGGTTTCCAGATGACAGCCAATTCCAAACACATTGTCAAGAAAATTATCTTAAAACAATGTCCTAAATGAAAAAGTTGTCATTTCGAGGGAACATTTTGGCGTATAAGTCATCAATGTGGATTTATGTAAAAAGAAAATGACAAGTTTATGCAAATGATTCAAAGCCAAAGCCAAGATGTGCTCAAATAAAACAGATGAAGCATAAAAAGTCGAATTTGTAAACACGTCCGTATATCCAAAGCACTGCCAAGTCAATTATCTACCTATCAGTCAAAAATCTGGGAAAAATATTGCAAATATCCTTCTTAACACTACCTATCTCCTTAATCCACAAAGAAAGATCCACACCACCTGCCAAAAATCCAGCCATGCATCCAAATCAGTCCCAATTTTGGAGTCTGTTTGGGCCAAGGGCGAGACCAGCTGCCCACCTTTCCGCGTGGAGACCATCCACAAAAAGCTAAAATACATTTTATTTCTAAACGATTCCTTCAGGAGAGAAAAATATCACTGCCAATCTGCTCCTCTTTCAATTTCTGAAGTGCAAAGTCATGTTGGTTACTGAAATTGTTTATTGTTTTGTTTTTTCACAGTGGAGTGTTATTGGCAAAGACTACAGCTTGGAGTCCCACGGCGAAGCGAAAGTGGCGGAAAACATATCCACAAAGAGATGACAGGACAGGAAAAGGCCTACAGACAAATATGATTTTGTAGCAGGACATAAAAGATGCAAAATAGTTGTGGAATACTAAGGAGTACAAGTGTTGATGTCTGAATAAAAGTGAGAGTGAAAAATACAATACAGAAACTATGGCAAAATAAATAAAGTATCCAATCCAGTATCAAACCAGCATTATGCTATTAATTGCATTAGCATTAGACGTAACCATGTCAATCTCCTGCTGTAGGACTTGTTTGACCACCTCCATGAACTAAATAGGCCTATAATAAGAATAAGAATAATCCAAAGGAGAGGCTGTTTACTTTGCTATTTCTATATGTAGGACAACACAATCAAATACATCTTAATACACATCTAATCTATGAAAAAAAAGTCAATTCAATCCCAGTTTATGCCACACTGTACCACTAGATGGAGTCAAGAGCTAAAGCATTATGTTGTCTATTCATTGGCAACTTTTTCTTCATTTTTGTAAATCACTATGGCAACGCTGCAAATGTTTTAAAATTTTTGACTTAGTATTAACATTAGCACTAGCACTAGCTGTTACCATGTCAATTTATTCATATTTCACAAGCAATTCTCAACAACCTCCGAACGCTAGCCTTCCCACCTACGCACTTTCCAACTGGCATTATGATATTAGCATTAGCATTAGCCATTACCTTGTCGATTTCCTGCTGTAGCACCTGTTTGGCCACCTCCAGGTCTTGCAGTTTGTTCCTCAGCTCCTCATTCTCCTCCTCCAGACGAGTGCGTTTCTTCTCTCCTCCCTCGAGCTGGCTGTGTAGGCGGATAGACACGTCCTTCGCCACCTGAAAAGAGCAAAACCTGTGTTAGGAATTAAACGAAAGGCTCTTTAGCTTTGAATACTGGATGTAATCACACACGAGGGGACAAGGACAGTGTGATTATGCGTAAGAGGTTTGCTTTAAGTTGCTCTTCAGCGCTTAGAGAGAAAATCAGTTTATAATAGTTTTATTCTGCTGTGACAACACTGAACCTTTGGTGGAGGACACAAAGGAAAACTTTCTTTACATCCTTTACTTACAGAAATGACATGCCCTGATGCTGCTGCCAATACTGTTGCTGTACCAATGACATACTGTGCTAATTGTTTACACCAAGTTTATTTAGGGGGCATTTATTTCACTTGGGTTTGCACTTTACCAACTTTGTACTTTATCAATCACGCATGTGGATGCTCCAAACGCCATTTCGCTGTTCTTGTGTAACAATGACAATAAATATTTGCATCTTGAATCTAGAAACAGATAAAAACACTGTTCTGTACATTTAGGCAGATTTTCTTGAAGTTTAGATTGAATTTAACACAGATATATTACACAAAATAAACTTTTCTGAGCTTTTAACCATGTTATCCCATGTTATAGTTGTTTCCGCTTCTTATTTACCCATTCAAATTTGCATTTGGAGTGATTTGTGCATGTTTGAGCAATCTTCCATCCATCCATTCATCTTGTCCCACTTAATCCGGCTGGGTCGCAGTCCACTGTGCACCTGACCCCCTATGAACCCCCGTGTGAGTGGTGAACCCACAGGAGGGTGGACAACATGGTCCTTGATGTTAGTTCATAGAGGTGCTGCATGTTTTGAGTTGATGGGGGAAGGCATGAGTGTTGCCACGGTGCCGCCCATTTGAGCAATCTTTAATTCTTTAATTTGTGTTGTTGCAATAACTTTTACAGCAACATCAGCTCCCATTAGCCACAGCAGATTTCTAACATGGAAATAAGCATTTGTTTCTTTAATAAGTCGCTCAAGCATAATATGTCTTCTTTAAAATATGTACATACGTCTATCATGACCTTAATAATCCCAGTTGTCGCTCAACGAAAATATTCTTGACATCAGTTGATTTTGTTGCACAGTATCTATAGTATTCATAGTAACACAGTAATGGTGCTCCAACTCCTGGATCTAATGCATGTCAAAGTTCTAATACAGTACTGTGCAAAGACAGGTGTGAAAAATTGCTGTAAACAAAGAATGCTTTCAAAAATATAAAGAATGATTGTTTGTTTTTATCTATTTACAAATTGCAATGTGAGCAAATAAAAGAAAAGGAAATATCTTCAGCGTAAAGAAGAAGCAGAAGTTGTGTTGGTGATGGTCTGGCCCCACAGAGCCTCAACATCATGGAGTGTGTCTGGGATTAACATGAAGAGACAGAAGGATGTGAGGAAGCTCCATCCACACAAGATCTGGGCTTAGTTCTTCAACATGTTTGGAACAGCGACCAGCCCAGTTCCTTCTCAAACTGTCTGCAAGTAAACCTAGAGGAACTGATGCTCTTCTGAAGGCAAAGCTCACACCAAATATTGATTTGATTTAGATTTCTCTTTTTTTCATTCACTGCATTTTGTTGATTGATGAAAATAAATGATAAACACTTCCATTTTTGAAGGCATTCCTAGTTTACAGCATTTTTTCCGCACCTGCCTATAACTTTTGCACAGTGCTGTATATGTGACATTTCGCCTCCTTTTTTCTAGCTGCTAAATGTTGCTTAACATTTTCATGCATCTAATTAGCATCCATCTACGTCGTCGTGAGTTGTTTTGTAGCTCCAGCTTCCCTGGGGGTCCGCAGACAGAAGCATTGCTGCCTTTCTGCACCATCAGCCCCTCCAAACACCATTACTCTCACTCACACCCCACATTTCAGTATGCTCAATAAAGATGAAGAGTGTTGCCTAAGGAATGAACTACTGTACTCCATAATCAAAGCTGGAATCGAATCCCTGCAGAGTATGGAAAAGTTGCAGTACCATTAATAGACAGCTTATATAATCTACGTGAAAGCATTACACAACTGTCTGCTATGTTAATTGCTAAAACATCTGAGTGATGAGAATCTAGCTCTAAACTAATTATTTTTTTTACACCAGCCCTGACAAGAACTATAACTCTCCGTCTGTTCAGGTGAGGCAGGGACCAAGGCGAAAATAATCCAAAATGTCCGCCAAGTCACAAAACAAACTGATTATTTATGTATAGAGTTTGTCAGCAGGATTTCTCAGCCAGGAGCAAGACACTCGCCAGGAGGTGGGATCTAATATTACCTGAATATAATTAAGAGGCAAGATAAGCTTTCTCTAAGTCACCTTGAATTTGATTATAAAAATGTTCAGCCTGTAGTTGTTCTGCCCATATTGGAGAAAGAATATTTCTGTTTTGAGTTTATCTATTTTGTCTGCTCTGAGCTACCTTAGCCGCCATATTGTTTTAGACTTTTCAACTGTTCTGTTACTTATCACTGTTTGATTCCTGTAATCTGTTTTTTGGCCCATGAAAATATCTGTCTGTAAGTACTGTAATGTTAAGATTTTAGAATAAGATGTTAACTCACTCTGTTGGGCACTTTAAGTTGTTTAACAGTTACAAATCCTGCTAAAAAATACGATGCTACAATATATACGATAGCGTTAGCATGTCTATAAGATAAGATAAGATATCCTTTATTTGTCCCACAATGGGGAAATTTCAGTGTTGCAAAGCACAGTAAAGAGAACAGCAAGAAACAGTAGCAGCAATAGAGTACAGTTAAGTTAAAAATAGACAAACACTATAAGAATCTAAAGAGATAAGGATTATAAAACTATGCATCATATAAATTGGTATCTTACGACAATATATACAATAAATTGCAATCTAAAAACTATATATACAATAAATTACTATCTTACATTATTGCACAGGGTCCCAGTATTGCACAGGCAGCAGAGTTAGCAGTGTTCATTGTAAAGTCTGACAGCAGCAGGAAGGAAAGACCTGCGGAACCTCTCCTTCACACAGCGAGGGTGGATCAGTCTGTCACTGAAGCTGCTCTCCAGAGCAGACAGGGCGCCCTGAAGAGGGTGAGACTCCAGGTCCAGCATAGAAGTGAATCTGGCCAGGACCCTTCTGTCCCCCACCTCCTGCACCGAATCCAAGGCACAGCCCAGGACAGAGCTGGACTTCCTGATGACTTTGTCCAGTCTCCTCTTGTCCCTCTCTGTGATGCTGCTGCTCCAGCAGACCACACCGTACAGGATGGCTGATGCCACCACAGAGTCGTAGAATTTCCATTGATGCTAGCATAATGCTAATCACTCGTCCACTCCAGCTAATGTTGAGATATTGTTATGCATATATTGAATTGTATTTAGCTGCTCTACATTGTTTTATGTATTTATCTACTTATTCTATGTCTATTTAAATGTGAAAACATAATTGTAATTGTATTTTTTTTTTTATGTGACAGTTTTACAGTCAACTCTTCAGTAAATGTCCAAAACAGCACAAGGCTTCCTGGGTGTTTATTGGAGAAACTGTTCGTTATCTGTAAAGCTATTTCCTAAACACTAGTGGAGACACAACAGTAGTGAAGAATTTACACTGTCATGATTTTGCTGCACATTCAAAGTTCACATTTTAAACACATTCAAAATTGACAAAAAGACTGAAATATGAACTGACAAACTAATACAAGATCCAATCCAATACTTTTCAGAACATGTTTGTACAGATCTCAACTACAGGGTTAGCAGTTTGTACACAGATTAACAGGATATTTCATTGTTTGTTGAGGAAATAATGGTAAAACTTTTTCTAAGATCATTTAATTCAAACTTAACTAAAATGATTCAAGCTTTCCTTTTTTTCATTATAGAGCACCGACCATATGTAAACGCAACTTCCAAGGAACCAAGAAATGAAATATAACTAAAAAATCAGGTTGTCTAAAAGAAGTTTCAATTTCATCAGCTACGGTTAAAACCCCCTCTGGGACTGGTGTTACCCTCATCGCATTACTTACTACTTCTATGGGGTATTAACCGATTACACATAATGTATTTAGATCATCATGTTACCTTTTATTGTTTTGAAAATGCTATATTTGCCGAAAACGACATATTATAAACATGTTTTTATTAAGTTTCACTTTCATTTTTAATGCTCCCCTTCCTTTCTTCTCCACATTAAATCACTCCCCCTTCAGAGCACTATCACAACAACATCTGTGCGCATCCCACTAAAGAAACTACTGCACACTGCATCAGGTTTGTGCAGTTCTGTGTACATTTTTGCATCATAATTTTGTAATATTTATGAAGAACTGTCGCGTGGGAGCATGGGGCATGTAATTGGTTGGATGTTGTGGGTGGATTATTGCACAGAATCTGCAGCTAAAATACTAAAATATGCATGAATGACATCTAAAACCTCTTCAGGCATGTTTTTGATGACAGAACATTATAATATGTTAGAAAGGTAAAATGTTGTATCTGTCAATAAATAAATATTGGTAATAAATAAGGCTTATATTTTAGTTTTTTTGCTAAAACACAACAAAAATTTGTCGTCAAAACTCCTACTTGCACAGAAACAGAAAGAAAAAAGAATCTACAAAATCATGAATTCACATTAACGGATCTGCTTTGACTATAAATCCATATATTTGATCTTTGTCAAGAAATAATTGCAAAACAAAACACAATTTAGTTGCACATTAGTTTTTACACAGTAATTATTTAATGAGAAAGCGCTTTAATAGCTGAATGAATAACTAATGCTGAATAATTACTCAAAGCCGGATTTTGTGTTATTATTCTTGTCTAACGCCTTGTTTGGGCCCCAGTTATAATTGTGTCTCTGTTACATTTGTGTCTCTGGTTAAAGTGTCCTCTAGAATCTCACTGTGCACGTCGTTGTCCGAGTCTGAAGTCATGCCAGTTTGCAGGCAGTTACCCACAATGCACCAGTGTCCGGCCCACGCGCCCCTCGCTCCCTTTCATTCCTAAAGTATTTCTATGTGTGGAGTCTTTTTAAGCCAACATGAACTATAATTGCCTTGAAAGACGTAACCAGGACTATCCAGTCTATTTTAAACGGACCCATATTATGCTTGAACGTTTTACCATTTAGTTTCCTCACTAAACATACACAAAGTTGAGTTTTATTTCACTGACAAATCTGGTTCATTTTGATATATTGTGACATAATAAGCTGGGAAGTGCTCCTTCATGTTCTATAAAAGGCTGTAACACCTTCAACTCATTTTGTTCAATTCAGTTCTCAAAATGCACAGGCAGATCTCACTTGCAGCAGCTATTTTTTTAGCTTCATTCCCTGCACCAGAAGAGAGAAACTATTTTAAAGTGAAACGGGGGTTCGAATTGGGTTTATTTGCGAGAGTTGATAAGGCCGTTCCCTAGTTCCCCTAGTGTTCATTCAACTTTCCTTAGTGTTAAATTGGCACCTCCCACCCACCACTTCACGAGAGAAGACCAGTTTGAACCAGTTTTGTACATAATTTCATCTAAAATAAAGTGTAAAAATAAAACACCTCTATGTGTTGTTTAGTGTTATCCGTTTACTCTCAAAACGTTAATATAACTCTTGATTTCGGGCTTAATCGGGAACTTTGGTCCAGTGTTACTTAATTAATTAACATTTCCAAAAATGTTAAATTACCTCTAGAACAGACTGCGCTCATAAACCCTGAGAAAATGTTAAAATGGACTCTCACAGAATCAATTTTAACACACTTCTTGCTGTGTACATTTACTCAATTACAAGTGATTTTACAACTCTAAAAAAACTAGAAAAACAGGCGTTCTGACTGTGAACGGGGTCGCCTCTCCACAGATCTGACCTGTAACTTGGTCTGCGTTGGTCTCCATGAAGCTAGTAAAGTTTAATATCATACTCTGGAACATTCCAGACAAAGCGATAACATGGAGAAAAGCACTGGATGGACCCTCCACCAGAAAAGTTACACAATGCACCTTCAAGTAGCGCATAACATTTGTGATCTGCTAACTTGACCCAATTATTATTATTTTTGTGCTGTTTGTGTTGCTCTAAAGTACAGAGGCCTCACAGGGTCAAACTCAAACTTAGCTCCTCCTCTCACTCGGGATTGAGTGTTGTATTCTGCCCTACACTGTTCTCTGGTGTTGATTGCTGACACCCTCTTTGTCTGGCGCATGTATTTTGGGTGCTGGTTGCTGGAATACTAATTAATCCCTTTAGTTTCTGGGCAGACATTGAATGGCCTTACATTCCTTCACGTGACACAGATGAACGGGACAATTCTCACAAACACGAGGCGGATGGATGAGTTTAAAATGACCACAGCGAGAGAAGAAAGAGGAGAAGAAAGAGGAGGCCCCGCTGTGAGCAAATTGATTATGAAAGCTGGTTTGGTGTTCTATCTTTATCATCGTTTAATTTTAGCATTTGGGGTCTAATTTTTTGTATGTAGCTTAGAGATGGATGAGATATTTAATGAAAAACCCAGTTCAGGATGGCTCTGTGCTCTTGGGCAAGACACTTTACCAACCTCTGGAACAGGTTCTGGTATCGTTAGTTCAGTAATTTATTGGAAAATGTATGAATATTCGACAAGCAAGTGATCCACGAGGCCAAGTTACAGATCAGATGTCTAAATGTTTCCATCCATTGTACTTTTTAGCAATGAATAAAAGCTAGATAGATATGTTTAAAGTCATACCGTGGAACATTCCAGGCAAAGCAATGACGTCTCCATAGGGATAAGCCTGTGGGAGAACACTGACAGAATAGTTACGCAGCTCAGCTTTAAATTTCAGACTGAAAACACTTTTTTTTTTGCCAAATAGTCAAACTTGACAGACTGTAATTTGATTTTCTATTTCAAGAGGAAAATTGTTTTGAAGTGGCTGTAGCTCTAACATTTTTTCACTGTAAATATCTGAAAAAGTTCAATAGAAACTAATATTTTTCATATTTTAAAATTTGCTTGTTGAAAATCCTTATACGTCATTGACCCTTATACACTTAGTTATCGGAATCGTATATTATGTCAAAACTTTTCGTACTTTAACCCTCATGTCAAAACTGTGACAAAACCCAGAACTAAACCTGGACTAGAAGAGGACCAAACCAAGTCCAGATCAGAATTAAACCAGGATTAGACTAGGACAAGTGAGAGAGTTAATAAAACACTCTTTTAGTGTTTTATTAACTCTCTCAGTGAAATCCTGTGTGAGACCGTCGACATTTGTTGTTATTTTAAGCAAAGGCCGTTTCTTATCTCCCGTCAGATCAAACACGTTTCTCCCCCTGACCTGGAGTTCCTGTTTTTCCTGCTAACGGCTCCTGATCTAAGGCCCTGTTTGTACCAGGGACAGGTTTAGGGCAGGGAAAGGTCCTGTTGATTTAGAAGGCTCCCAGGGGCTGATGGGTAATTCTCCATGTGGACGGTTAGGGCAGATTTACAACAGTGAGGTTGTGGTTCACCAAAGAAACAGTAAACACGAGAATAAAGAGTGTTTGGGACTTAAAATATAGCTCTCAAAGTTTACAAGTCTGTCATCTGGAATAATGAGGATGGGTTGCACTGAGAACAATACAGCAACATAAAACTTATAACTCTGTAACTATAAAGGGATAATATAAAAAATGCAATTCGGTATAAACAAGTATAAGCTGGTTTGTGGAAACTCAACCAAACCGATTTGACCAGTGGTTGTTAAATTCACTGAGTTGCCAAAAGTAACAAAACTAGGTATTCTTTTGAGCAAATATCGATGGTAAAAAAGTCACATTCACAGGACAAAAATGAAACTTTCCTGAACAGTTTTAGACTGATCTTGAGCTGTATCAGAACAAGTATAAGAGCACATAGACAAGTATACGCCCATGGACCACTGAGGGATTACACAGATATAAAGCCACATGGGAATATAAAAGAAAGTACTTTAATTTAATGTTGAAAATCACATTCACTTGTCTAAAGGCCGCTACACACTACAGGATTTTTCAGTCTTTAAATGATTTTTAAGCCTGTGACAAAAAGCACACAGCACAGACACGAGGAGAAACTTGTGAGACTTAAAATCTCTGATCGCAAAGACTGCAGCGGGACCTGTCTGCGGACCACAGGATATAAAGCTGTGAGTGTGATCGCGTCAGCTGCTTCGACAGTAAAACCACTCGCTTTGAGACTCGTAAGTGTTAAAAAGATCAGAGCTCTGCACTTAGTTTAGATACAAATCAAAACTGTGTTATTATTTGTGAAATGGGGTACAATACTTCACATGAGTTTTAACCCCTGAAGCCCTAAGGGCAATTTTAGTACATTTCTCCTCGCCTGGATTTTTTTCTTAATTTTGCTTTTAAAAACTGTCCCTTTTACCCTATAATGAAATGTTCTACATCCTTTTTTCAGTACAGCCTGTTGTTTCACAATCTGCTGCTGTAGTTGTGTCATGTGGCTGTAATAAAAGGTACAGGACCAGGAATAGAGATGAAAAAAAAAACAGAAAATAAAATTCACACTCTTTTATACAAAACACACAGCAAACATTATAAACAATTTTTTGGACATAAAAAATGCTTAATTTAGGGCCTTAGCTACAAAAATGCAAAATATCAAGTCTGTAAGTAAATTAAAAATATCCTTATTGCCCTAAAAACAAAAAAAAGTGTAATTGCTAAATTACTTTTCTGGTGCCTCATGGAAACAGCTCCTGTAAAGTCCAGGACCAGAGCATAGAACAGAGCCACAGCACTTCTGCATTTCCATGGTGTTTATTACATTTGCATTTGTTCATTTTGAGTGAAATAAATCTTTCAAATAAAAATAGAAAGAGATGCGCAATTACGCACACCAAGATGCATAATTTGCCATTTATTTGAGAATTAACTCCACTTAGAGCGGCTTTTTCGCTCATTATAAACACACACAGCCAAGAGGAGTCGAACATCTTGACTCACTTCACTCTTTGGCAAAGTTTTGGCCGATCAAAATGGATCGAAGCGCATGCATTTAGCTGAAAACAAAGTTCCTATTGGACACTCATTTTGCGCACGTCATCACACAGTAAGTGTGACGTAAGATAATGAGGTAGATATGTACGGAAACCTCTATGCCTGTGATTTCAGAGGGGGAAAAAAGTAAGTTTCTATCTTTTACAGTTCGAAAGTTATGCGCAGTTATATAAAATATATTCCTCGTTATCGTATAAGATAACGCAGGTCTTCGAGGGTTAAAGCATAAAAGATCGGAGATAAAGTCCACAGGAAGTAGAGTCAGTATCACTAATCTGCAGCTTCACTGTGCGCTGTGTGCGTGTAAACAAACACATGTGAGGAAACACTGTCTTTTGACTTTCAAAGAACGCCTCAAACTGGATTAATAGCGCGGTTTTGTGGACTGGATGTCATTATTTGCGGAGGACAGTTTCTATGGATAATGTGGATGAGATGCTGCACTTTAAATTTACCACTTTACGAGAGGTGAGTCTGTATTTTCGCTCTTTCCCGAGTTTGTATCTTGCACCTCTGTTTCCGTCACTCCTCTGCCCCTGATGCTCTATTTTACCGGCCCAAATTTTACGTGCGTATGGTGCGTATTCAATCATCTGACTTGCTGTTACTGTTCCACTCACTTGGTCCATTCTTACACTCTAACGCTGAGCCGTGATGAAGAAACAACTGTCTGGGATGGTCACCGACAGTTCTTTCCACACGATTCTCATCTAAATCATAATCATTGGATAAAAATGTATGGCCTCGTACGGCGTTTTTCTTGAACCAGAAGAAAAAACTCATATAAAACTCATACAGCATCCACACTGTCCATTAAAAGTCATATAAAACGCACATGCAGTGGATGTTATTGCTGGTGTGGTCTATAGGATTAACACATCCAATGACGCTTGTGTTCATGTATTGACCCCGGCGACACTTCCTGCCTTTGCATTAGCCCTGATGCCCTGCCTCGTTACATCACGCTAATCCGGGCTATATTTAAAACCATTAAAAGCTGATGGGCCAGTGGTGAGACAGCTGCTGCATCACAACAGCTTAGACTATCTTTGGACAGGGATAAAAGGCGGCCGTCATTCCCACAGAGATTAGCAGCTTCACTGAGAGAGGGTGAGATTGACTTTCTTGGATTCGGAGTTGAAAACATGAGATATAAAGTTGTTTACTCCAATCAAACTTGTTTTTAGAGCAAACAAAAATAAACAAAGAAAAAATATATTGATTTACTTGTTTCTACAGAACAAAATCCAGCACAAATCCTTCTCTAAAAATCAAAATACTTTTCCTTTTTAGTCTTTAAGTACATTTTTAAACGGGTACTTTAATACTTTTAGTAGATTTTTCCATGTAATATTTTTACTTTAGTATTTTTTTGCTCTGGTATCTTGTACTTTCACTGGGAAAAAAAATAATATAAGTGAAAATGACTTAAATTAAGAATATTTTACTTGATTTGAGTCAATTCAACTTGACAAGTAAAATTATCTGCCAATAGAATAAGTGGTGGCGGCACGGTGGCTGAGTGGCAACACTCAGGCCTCACAGCAAGAAGGTTGCTGGTTCGATCCCCGGGTCGCCCGGGCCTTTCTGTGTGGAGTTTGCATGTTCCTCCTGTGTGGAGTTTGCATGTTCCTCCCTGTGTCTGGATGGATTTCCTCCGGGTACTCAGGTTTCCCCCATCAACCCAAAACATGCCCGCACCCCTATGAACTAACATCAAGGACCATGTTGTCCACTCTCCTGTGGGCTCACCACCTGCAGAGGGGTTCATAGGGGGGGTGCTATGAGTATTGGGCAGCAAGCTGCCCCCGCGACCCAGCCGGATTAAGCGGGAGAAGACGGATGGATGGAGAATAAGTGGGGTTTTTTTCTTAATTCAAGCTAAATTCAATTTTGTTTCTTATTTTAAGTGCAAAAGGTAGTTTTTTTTCTTATTTTAAGTGTAGCAAGATGTATTTTCATATTTTAAGTACAAAAAGTCATGTTACACTGGCAGATACATTTACTTGTCAAGTGAAATGTACTCAAATCATGATAAAACTTTCAAGTCATCTTAACTTGGCTAGATTTTGTTTTTTGCAGTGTTTGTACTTCTGGAACGGAAAAGGCAAAACAAAGGACACAAATAATATATCTTACGTGTAATATTTTTATTTTATTTAACACTAATATCTATACGCATATACTACACATGGATTATGTAGATTTAGCCCCTACGAGAACTGCATAAAAATGTGTTAGTTAAATAATTCCATAACCCTGTCCCTACCCATATCCCTTGTCCACATTGTATATGGGTCAGTGACATGACGCATACATTTTCCATCCAGTTGCAGTTTCCTCAGTTAAAAAGGTTCAAATTTCATAATAATTCAGCACATTTCTGTAGTGCCTCTGACCTCCAGGGAACCAAATCATTTTTTTCAGAAATCATGAGTTATTCTGCATGTTTTTTGTACTTAAAAGTGTAAATTTCATGTGGTGCGACCGTGCATCATGTGGTGCCACTAATAATAGCAGTAATTCTATGGCTGGAGTTTTAAGAACAAACCAAGTTGGGTGAATGGTTCTTTAGGCATTTCTTTTCATTTTCTTCATTTTCCAGGGCAGTCGTTTGTTCATTAAACACAAGCAGGTGACTGTCATATTGGAGCAAAAGAAAATATCAATATGCATTAAAAATCAAAAGAAATGCCAACAGTTTGTTTCTATACACTTCATATTACTCAGAACTTAGATTAATATCCCAACCATGTTTTAGAAAATAAAACAATTTTAAGGTTATTCTCGGTCGCACCAGATGACATTTTACACTAAAAATGTTTAAATTAATGTTAAACACAGATTCATGCACCTGACTCTGTAAATATTTGAAAAAGTTCAATAGAAACAAATATTTTTTACATTTTAAAATGTGTTTAACATATATAACTGACAAAGGTGATGCATAATGGGGAAAAAGAGAAGCTTCAGATGGTTGGTCCCTGTTTCCCCCAAACAAACAGATCCATACTGAAAGAAAACCACTCAACCACATTTCAAGATAATAGTTCTTCAAAAATCAGAATCTTAAAAACATTTACTTAATAATTATAGATTTCCACATGGATATACAAGAGATAAAAGGTAGAAGATAAGACGTTATTAGGTTGAACTAAAGATTCATGCTTGAAAGGTTTGATTTCTCTTGTGCAAACACAAGTACCGTGGTCTCACATCTTCAGAGACTGCGTCATTAATACACCACCACTGTCAGCACACAGCACCACATATGGACTATTATAAAAGTGTGTAGTTTACAGAACATGTGGAAATGACTCTCAGATCAGTGGACCACATTCTGCTGCTTCAGGCTTTAATCATATAGTGCTTATGCTACTACTTCTTTTTATTTTCTGGCTTCAGACTTGGATCTTTGCAATGCATGTCGTGTGTTTCATGTTTTATAATGTATTTTTTACACTTCTCCTATCTATAATGTACACAGAATGAAACTTTAAAATGACTCAGTCCCGAAGTTTGGTCCAGACCAGCACCCCAGACATTTTTATATTGTGAGAGAGAACAGCTAACTAGGGGATGCACCGATCGAGCGTTTTCCATTCCAATTCTGATACTGAGGCTGATATCAAGCATCTGCCGCTGTCCGACATCAGCCAATACCAGTGAGAGATTGAAAACAGACTTTAATTTCCCAAACAGAAAAAAAAAGTATGACAAAATGTGTAATGTAGCTCTTATTCGTCTCTCATGTAACTATAGAACAACTTTGTATTAAAAGATCAGAACATTTTGAGACTTTCTGGACCAACAATGACCAGTAAATAGTCATTACATCAATTTATAAGTTCAACCAGGACCGATATTTTGGAGCCGATCCCCGATATGGCCAAACGCTCGCTTTTGATTACGCTACACGTCATATAGACCTTCTGTCCTGTGATGAGGCCAAACCATTTCTCAGCTATGGGATTAGCACTTCACTGGACACTGGAGGACACTTTCAAGCAAAACATTTTTTTTAACTATTAAAGTAGGACTAAAAACCTTAAACTCCTCGCACAATAACATTTCAAATAGAGCTGCTAAACTGGGCCTATTCCTGTGGACAAGAGATTGATCAAAATGGGTTTCTTCATGGCTGATGCTGATTGTTGAGAATCCAGAAAAAACAATGGCCGATAAGGTCTTACGATACATTGTAGTATGTTTTTGTATTGCCCAAATATGCAATTTTAATAGATTACAAACTTATCTACTTCCATTTTACTACAAACTATATAAGAGAGCTGTGTAGTCACCTTTTGTGCAGTGTCCTCTTCTCACTAAAGGGCTCAAATGAAGCGTTGTGCATTTTTTAGGCAGCTGGTTGACCCAAACCAAAATATCGGCCTCTGCTGGAGATGTAAGGACCGATAGCCAATACGCTAAAAGTGCAAATTTCAATTGCCCGATATATTGGTCTATCTCTACTGTGGATTAGAGGTCTGCATTGGGATAAGGACCCAATGTAAATCTTGTGGGAACGGGCGGTTTCAATTTACCTGTGGGCAGCGAAAAGAAACACTGCGGGAGAGTGCGGGATAGGCGAACCTAGAGACAGGACGACTCAGCCAACCGACGAAGCAGAAAAGAGCCTCAAACAGGGATTATACAGCACAAGAAACAAACAAGGCAAGTCTGACATCTGGAGACAATTCTCTGTTGTTTGAGACAGTGATGGAAGGGAGCTGGACTTGTAAAAACAAATGAAAACAGGAGCGGGCCTCCTAGTGCGTCAAAAGATGTGGACGGAGGGAAACGAAACAGACAACCCCATGAACATCTTTATTAATAGAATAGAATTTTCTGGGGGATGGGAGAAAACTAAATCAATGCATCTCTACTGGACTATTCTGTACATGTGCGGATGTAATTCTCAGAGTTTGGCGGGTTGCGGGCGGGAGTGGGCAACACGTGGGCGGTCACGTTGCGCACACGTTGCAGGTGCGGGCGGTAATGGTCAGAAATTCAGCGGTAGCGGGCGGGAGTAGGATGAAAAAACAGTTCCGCGCCGTTTTCTACTGTGGACTGAAGAAAAAAGGGTGAAAGAGGAGAAGGGGCGGGGTTTGGAAATATAAGAAACAGTGTGATTGGTCTAACAGGTATCCACACTCCAAACTCAGCCCCTAAAGCCCGGCGTTTGTCAGGAAAACCCGTCTTTAATCAGGGAAGTTCTGAGTCATGTACTGGCTATTGGTCTTAAAACTCACTTTTACTCTCTGGCTTTTAACACCGCATGAGTTGTGTGGTCCGCTGTGTCTTTTATTTCATTTTAATCATTTACTTTTATTGTATTCATTTTTGTAATAATTTTTAGCTTTATGCATTTTGATGCTTTTTATTTATTGTTCTTATTTATGATTTACTGTCTTTTATCGCATTAATTTGCCTGTGCAGCACTTTGTAAACTGTCATGTTTATGAAATGTGCTACATAAATAAAGTGGATTGAACTGAGTACTTGAAATTCAGAGACAAAACTATTGAAACACCATATACACAGTTTAGTGGCACAAGGCATTGATTTGGTGTTTAGCTCCACTTTAAGCACACTTATATTATTAAAAACGATAATTTAACTCATAATGGGGCCTGTCGCTATTAAAATGAAACAAATACTCCTGTTATACGAGGCTTTTATGGGAGTTATGATGCTACGACGGTTTCTGTATCACCCCATTTATTTTACTCTCTCTCACTCAGACTTCTCCATAAGCAGCAGCAGTAAATATATCACTTCGGCCGTAAAACCACCTCTGCCCCAGACATGTGAGCAGCTCCTTATTTGGCAACGCACTTCGCTCACTCCCTCTGCCACTCTGTTTTTTTTCAAGATCTAAAACAAAACGAGGGAATGTGGCATGAAACAGCTGCGATTAAAAGACTTATGTTGTGGTGTGGACAGACCAGCATGTTTTAAAGGTCCTATATTACACAAATGTGACTCTTGTGAGCTTTAAGCCATGTTAGAATGTTGTTAACTCATCAAAAACAGACCCATAGTTGTGTTTTCTTTCATTCACACATGTTTGAGTCATCCTGATTTATTAGTCAGTCTACATCTCCAAAGCTCAAAATGCTCTGTTCCAACTAAAATTATCCAAATGATTCTCGTGAAGGTGTATAGAGTTTAAAACACAATGGAGCACTTCCTGTATTGCCACAGGGAGTCACAAGGTGGAACAGAGTGTTTTCAGTGTGTTTTGTTTGAGAGAAGAATGCATTCTATATATTAGAGATGTCCTGATCAAGGTTTTTTGGCTTCCGATCTGATTTTTTTAAAGAGTGCTCTTTCCGATACCGATCCGATTTTTTATTTTTTTTGCTCCGGTAGCGCCGTCTCTGTAATGTAGTGTCCTGAAGGAGGTTCATACCTTAGCTCCAAAAAGTCCATTAGATGACGAAAGCCTTATTTTACCTTCTTTGAAATGCCTCCGCCAGTGTTTGCTGCTGTGTTTTTGCCGCCTTGTGCTTGTAAATCTCAAACTCATCCGGATGATTCTTTTGTAATTGACGAATCAAATTGGTAGTGTTAAATTGAGCTCTGCTGGTTCCTCCACAAGAAACTGTTTGTTTCCAGCGATTGTGTCGCTGTTTGACTCTCGTTTTGTTGTAGTGAAAAGTCCCACACAGCGACATGGCGGCGTTTTGAATTACGGCTGCTGTAAAGCACGTCGATGCTGCAAAAACATGTGAAACTGAAACAGTCTGATCACGTGACTGAATCCAATACTCATAAAAGAGTTGGATCGGGAGCCGATACCGATACTGAATATCGGATCAGGACATCCCTATATCCTCCCCCCAGACCCCACACTATATATATGTTTTGTGTGTCAAACATGTGTGAATTAAACAAAACATAACTCCAGGTATGTTTTTCATGAGGAAACATTATAACAGGGCACCTTATTTTCAGTGTAAAAATTATTTCAGTTGAATAAATCATGTATTATATATATGTATATATCTATCGTCATTGTAAAAAGCTCTACACCAAGATGGTCAAGAGGTGTATTATATTCAATAGACCAGCCCAGTATGATAGTAAAATGTTTATGGGACTATTATTAAGTGGTACTGCGCCCCAAGGACCAGTTAAAGCCTAGTCTATAGTCTATACTTATCATGGAGGTGTAATGCTGACTTTAATAGGCTGCAGTCTCAGCTTTTAAATAACCCAGATACGAATCAATATTGAAACTAGTATTAAGACTAATATGAGCACGTACTGATTCTTAAAATAAAAAGCTAAATAGAAGAAAAAAATGCATGAATGAAATGACTGTAGGTATGTATGTGAAGAGGAAACAACATTACAACATAGATCAGAGTAATATAGACCCTTTAAATGTGCTAATTTATTATGTTGTTATGTATCGATTGATTTTAGAGGACTAGAAGGAAACCCACCCAGACACAGGAAGAACATGCAAACTCCACACACAAAGACTCCCAGTACCTTCCTGCTGTGAGGTGGTGTGTTTGCCATAAAGCACCTTATGTCTAAATCGTGTTACTGGCCTTTTAAGACCAGCCCAGATCCCATTACATTGTCCGTCACCGCTGAGTGGAGCCTGTGAGAAATCTTCACATCCACTTCCTGCCCCTGTCCAGATGCGTCCAGATGTCTGCAGATCTGGGAACCAGGCCATGGGGTGAGTAGGACAGGAAGTGACTTCATAGCCCCCGAGACCTCTAACCTTTGTGGAAACAGACGGTCACATGGGTGCGAGACAGTGGAGTTTCCAAAAGGAGTTAAAACAGCATGTGATGCGACTGGGGAAGTCTCGCAACAAAGACTCCACGTGACGGCCGATATCTGTCACTCAGTCTGTTCACTGTAACCGAAAATACTGGCTTCTTTTGCAAAAGCCAAAAGGAAAACATATTTGTAGAGAAAGTAGGTCATCTTGGGTTATCATTTGCCAAGTTTACATGAGAGCTTTAATAAAAAAAATTAATTCTGCTTTAAAAAGACCATGTAAACAATTCCAAATGAAGATGAGACAGTGGAGTTTCCAAAAGGAGTTAAAACAATTCCGAAGT
Organism: Odontamblyopus rebecca; assembly: GCA_030686955.1. NCBI lineage: Eukaryota > Metazoa > Chordata > Actinopteri > Gobiiformes > Gobiidae > Odontamblyopus > Odontamblyopus rebecca. Next base: position 12,810,878 of record CM060654.1, read on the forward strand.
AAGTGTGTGGTTTATTCTAAATTTAAAGCCAAATTAATTTATTCCTCGATCATGTAAACATTTATTCTTCTTAAAAATAATTACGGTCGTTCATGCTCGTTGGGCCGCCCTTCTGATCCGGCTCCACCAGTCCTCACTTCAGACTTTCATCCTCTTTGGATTTGTGAGCGGGATGTGGGAGTGGGCTGAGGTGTCGCAGCCTCAGACTCAGTTTGTCTTCTTCCTCCTTCTCCGACACTCTTCCCTTCTCCTCCTCAGCTCACAGACGTAAACCGTGAGGAGAGAATTCTCCAGCTGCTGCTTCATTATCATTGGAACGACTGCAGAAAAAGTTTGGATCGTGTTTGTGTCCGCGGCGTAACGTCAAACCGAGATGACAGAAAACCCGGTAGCAGCTGAAGTGTGAGTTTTCTTCCGGTCGATGTAAATACATTCACCGACCAATCAGAACCCTTCCCGACCCCCAGACGCTGAACGGAGTTAAATAAAGACAGTTTAACGTGTTTTCCATGTAAACCTCAATTCAGAATTATTATTTCCATGTAGACTCAAAGGAGAATATTTTAATTCAGAACAATTTATTCAGAATTTAAAGTCATCATGTAAACGTGGCCATTGAGTTTGCAACTGTGCGTTATATAAGATTTGACTCTGGTACTGCGCATGTTTATAGAACTAGACTTCAACGAGGTATTAACTGCAAACACATCACACATTTATATCACCATGTTACCTTTTATTGTTTATAAAATACTATATATAACAACGTATTAACATGTTTTAGAAGTTTCACTTTCGTTTTTGCTCTCTCGCCCTTCAGAGCGCTATCACAACACAATCAGCGTGCATCCTGCTGATGAAACTACTGCACATTGCATCAGGTTTGTCACGTTGCTGTGTACAGTTTCGTAGCATATTTTTGTACATTTATGGAGAATTGTCATGTCAGAGCACGGGTGACGTGGGCTTGTGAGTGCTGCACAGAATCTTACAGCTACATGGGGGAAAAAACAATATCTAGGTGAGTTAAAATGACTTAAATTGAGAACATTTTACTTTATTTGAGTCGATTCATCTTGACAAGTAAAATTATCTACCAGTGGAATAAGTGTTTTTTTCTCATTTCAAGCAACAATTGATTTTGTGTCTTATTTTAAGTGCAAAAAGTTGTTGTTTTTATTATTTTACGTGTAGCAAGATGTATTTTCATATTTTAAGTACAAAAATCTTGTTCCACTGGCAGATCATTTTACTTGTCAAGTGAAATTAATCAAATCATGGTGAAACATTCTTAATCCAAGCCATTTGAGCTTGGGAAGATTTTGTTTTTTGCTGTGTAACCATATGGAGGGTTTGAATAGGGCTTGGGAAAGATCATTAAATTACTCAAACATGCATGGATTACACCTAAAACCTCTTCAGGAATGTTTTTTAATGAGAGAACAATATTATAACACGGCCGAAAGCTCCAAAAATGACTAAGTTTAGAATTTTTGCAGTACGTTGCCAGTATTGTACATGTAAAAACAGCAGAATTGCATCAAAGTGCTTTACAGATGAGCTCATAAACAATGCAAACGGTACAAGACGGTGGAACTGGCAATAAAAGGTGAGCACCGGCCCTGAAATATTAACAGCCTCCAGTTTAAGAGAGAAGTCGATCGAAACACCAGGGATTTGTTTGGTCTCACAGTAACACTAACTCTCTGCAATCTTGGCTTTTGACCTCTTGAGCCCTGACCCCCTGTCCTCTGCCGCCTGCTTTCTCCGTGGTGTTCAATTACTCCCATCATGCCTTGCTGCTGCCCTGGCTGGTGTAACGTCTCTATCGTGGTGTGGTCAGTGTGACTCAGCTGACAGCACTTCCCCTGACAGGAAACATGAGGCAACACTTTTAAATGGGTCAGACACTTTGAGTTGTAGGCAAATGTGAGCTGGAGATCTGTGAATAGCTAATAGACGAGTGCTTCTCAAACTGCGATAATCTTCCTCACTTTTGTTATTTACGCTCTGATAATTTGCATAATATCCCCTCTTTAAAGGTGCTCGGATATTCCACAGTATGACATTAAACAGCTCTGCTTTACATTTATGAAATTACATGCGGTTTTATATGTCAAAAATTCCTTAAAAACAGGTATTCTGACTGTGAGCGCACAGATCTGACCTGTAACTTGGCCCAGTTTGATGTTGTGTTAGCAATTAATACCCTGCAGAAGTGATTTATTTGCTATTTTCTTACAAAAACTCCACATATTTTCCACTATATGCTAGGGTTGGGCAGTAATACGGTATCCCGAGGTCTCAAAAAGTAGCAACATCAGTTTCATTACAGTCATTAAAAAAAAAATCTGCATAAGGACCTAAAACCACAGCGTGGACTTTTTCCCCTCCGCTCTCTCTCCTCTTCAAAAGTTGTTATGCACGGAAATATCCATCCACACGCAGCGAGTAAGAAGAAAAAAGAACGTGACTGACGCTTCATGTGTGATGTTGAGCCGAAAAGTTTTGCCATGGAGACGGTTTATTGAACGCTGAGAGTCGAGAGGGGACGAGGCGCTGAAGAGGAGAAAGTTCCCGCTCAAGGGCAAAGTCAGACTTTCACGGAGGAGACGGTAACGCCCAATTTATGGCTCTGCAGCAAAACGTGTTTGCGTCGACGTGCACCTCTGAAACTTTCTAACTACGCATCAAAACTCAACCACCGCTCTACATTTCCGGTGCTCCGTTCATTATAGACTTTGAGTAATAATGTGTTTAATGCAGCTTTGCGCACATTTGTTTACGTTTGACAGAAACAAAACTTAACCACGTGGTTAATTTGCACACAGTAAAAGCACTGATAAAAACAGCTCGTGCACTGATTGATCGACTGCATTGGCAAAGTTTGGTTTGGTCAGAACTTGTGCCTCATCTTCAACTATAACGCTGCTCTTCTGTTTCTAAATGGTTTAGGTTCTAGCTACAAAATTCTGAATTAGTCACAGTAATACCGTATACCCTGGCAAAATGCTGAGACGGTTTAACGGGATCAAAATTTGGATACCGCCCAACCCAACTACTATATGCTATGACAAAATTGGTCTCCCAGATGATAGAAAGGTTTAATGCCATATTGTGAAACATCCCAGACAAAGCAATAACATCTCCATGGAGAAAAGCGTTTGACGGACCCTCCACCAGTGCACGTTTAAGTTTGCGATCTAAAGAAAAAAGACAGATTGACTTGCGAATGATGGATCTTTTCTAAAAACCCTGTCAGGACTTTGAAAGATGAGACGGCGGGATATCTGTGCTTAGAAAGATGAGAAGTCTGAGTAAGTTTGTGGAAGTTTTAAGTTTTATCCCTGTGAACACTTTTAGTAAAAACTCCACGTAAGGTTTGACAAATGAGACCCCTGATCTTGCTTGAATGAAGTCAGTAAGCATGAAGAAGCAAAGAACAGCCAGCGCCACTGCCACTGTAAACACAAGCGCTGCGCTGATATCACTGAGTCACTCTGAAAACATTTCTGGATAGGCCTGTATTTATCTCTCAGTGCTCAGGCTTCCCCAGACCCAACTACACATTCTTTCTATCTGTTCTTACATTCTGTAAATTTAAAGACGTGTGTTATGCAAGCAAAATCAACTTTTTTGAGCTTTCTATCATGTTATAATAATAATAATACATTTTATTTATTAGGCACTTTTCTGGACACCCAACGTCACCTCACAACAACATAAACAAATTAAATACGATTAAAACATACAGTTAAAAGTCTAGAGTTAAAGTGGGACAGTATTTGATTGATTAATTGTGTTTAGTATTGCATTTAGTGTTGTATTTTATTAGGATTAGCATTAGTTATAATGTTCTATCATCAGAAACATGCCTATTTCATCCATACAGTAATTTAGAGATCTCACTCAGGCCCTATTCGGACTACAGTACTTATAAGATTCTGTCCAATGCACCACCCGCAAGCTCCTACAAGACAATTCTCCATAAATATACAAAAGCCTGATACAAAACAATACACTATAACTTTATAAATCTGATGTGATGTGCAGAACTTTCATTAACGCAGATTGGAAAGTGAAAACGCTCTGAAGGGGAAATAACCTTTGACTCAGAGCATTAAAAACAAAAGTGAAACTTGTAAAACATGTTGCTGTTTTCGGCACACAGAGCCTTTTCAACACAATAAAAGGAAACATGTTGATCTTTTCTGGCGGAGGGTCTGTTAAATGCTTTTCTCCGTGGATATGTTTTGATGTTTGCTTTGTCTGAAATGTTTCACAGTATGACATTAAACCTTTCTATCCTCATGGAGACCTAACCAGACCAAGTTACAGGTCAGATCTGTGTAGAGGCGACCACAAACACAGTCAGAATGCTTGTTTTTCTTGGTATTTTTAAGCTACAAAATCCTGTAATTGAATAAATGTAAGGTAGAGCTGTTTAATATCACACTGTGGAACATTCCAGACAGAGCAGCGGCGTATCCATAGAAACAAGCAGGCGACAGATCCTTCACAACGCATCTTTTAAGTAAAATACCCCCTCATGACAACATTTTCCTACAAAAACTTCAACTTTTTTCACTTTATGTTTTCAAATTCAAACCCCGTCACGCCCAGATCCCCTCCTCCGATTGGCTCGTTCAAATTTAAACCAGCGCTATCGTCTTTATTGTTTCCCCCTGTTTTAAACCAAAACACAGGAAGTCCTCTGTCTCTCCGCTCTCCTCCTCTTGTCTTTTCCACATCCACACTCGCAGCAGCTGCAGCGGTCAGTTCCAGGGCTACGTCACTGTCTTCCCACCCCATAAAGAGCTCTTTGTGTCGGGGAGAAATGCTGGAGGAACGCTGCACATTTGGCACATTTGGCACAGGGGGCTCCGGGGGTCTCTGTGTGTGCACTGCTGTTTGGGTTTTCAAAGGGATTTCAGTGATAGATTGGCCCAAGATAGCCATGTCTGAACGGGGATTATTTTAACAGAAGTGAATTGGGGAATTGAGGGGTCACAGAGGAGCAGTGTTGGCTCGTTACAGTTACACATGTTTTTCTGTTGTGGTTTGCAAATGACAGAAATGTGAAATCCACAACAAAAACAAAGCACAAACAAAAAAAACTCTACTTGTCTACTAGTTAGTGATAAATTAATGTGATGTGAGGCAAAGTCACAAGTTAGGAACTATTTTTTGTTTATGGGACATTTTTAAATTGCTAAAAAATCTACCTCAAAAAGACGGGAAATTTGAGATGAATTATTTGAAGGCTCCTTGAAATGTAACATCTAATTTTCAAGAGGATGCAAATGCTTTTTTGTTTTTGTTTTTTAAAATGGTTAATTTAGGATAGGTTCAGACTGCAGGGCTTAATTCTCAATTCAGATTTTTTTGTGAAATCAGATTTTTTTGCAATTGACATTTCCAATTAAATGCGACTTGGCTGTGATCTCCAGTGTGAACTTTAAACACATGGGGATGAATAAAGTCTATCTATCATCCATCCATCCACCTACCTACCTACCTATCCATCCATCCATCCATCTATCTATCTATCTATCTATCTATCTATCTGATGATATCACATGCCTAAACATGGGCACTGCATTGAGCATCTGACAATTTTAAAGTTGTTGTACGACTCTCGCGGGAGGAAACACGTCTTCGGCCTATTTCACATCGGCGTTGGGCTGTATTGGCTCACAACAGGCGCTTGTTACAGCAGAATAGCCAAACTCTCGCTTGTTGATGACGTGTAGGTCGGATGAATGTGACCTGGCCGTTCAGACTGAAGTCACATGTCAAAAGATCGGATACGTATCGGTTTTAGGAGCACATATCCAAGTGGCCTGGGTCGCATTTGTAAACAATCTGATCTGTATCGTTCAGACGTCATTAAAAGATCAGATACAGGTCGCACAGGGGTGAAAAAATCAGCTTTGGGTCACTTCAGGCTGCAGTCTGAACATAGCCTTAGACTGGAGAATCCAAATACTGTTCCCATTGTTACAGATTATTATACTGTATATAGATTTTTTTATAAACATTTTTAATGACGAGTCAAACGATTATTTCTTTTGTACATTAAGATTTTTATGATGCATTTTTAATCTGATAAATGTTGAACTATGGTGGCTTAACAGAAAATATATATGAATAAAGACTATTATTGATTAAAAAAAATAAGAGATTGTTTATTCTTTTTGGGCATTTTGATTTAACAATGCCTCTGTATTTCTTATACAAATGTCTTTCAGTATGAGTCTGTATAGCCTCATCGTATCAAAGTATAACTATGATCATTTTGTATTGTCGACCAGTCACGATTATTTGCCTAATCCTAACATTAAATACAATAAAAACAGTTCTGACAATTACTGTTACACTTCACTTCCAAGAGTAAAGAAACTCTTAAAAAAGCTTCAGTGACTCAATACAGAAGACTGACACACACTTTCTGTCTCTGTGTTTGTGTGGGAGGGTGTCTGTGATAAACTGAAGCTGTGGACGTTGAGGGACGGGGCTTAGACAGGAAAATTCATTTAAACAAATTAGATCACGTCTGACCCTGGCTCTGTCCCGTGATACGGAGACAGCAGCAGCAGGTCCAGTAAACAAACTGCATGCAAATCTACTAGAAGCATAAGCAGCACCTTTACTGTAAGTTTGACTGGGGTTTTCTGGAAACTCGGAAACACTTAGATCTATCTATACAAATGTGTATTCAAAAGATGTGCACTTCCTCAAAATGTAAATAGTTGACCATTTTATTTCAAAGTAATCGAATTTGAATAGCCTTTACAAAGAATAGATTAACCTATCTCCATGGGATTATCTTGGTAACACTGAAATTTAGACATTTATAAACAAAATGTCCTTAGTAGTATTAGTATTTTTTCTTAGATTCTGCTAATAGGCATCTTTAAAATGTGTAATCTTAACATAATAATTAAAATACATCTACCAGCAGTTCTAAAGTCTAGTTGCAAAAAGAGTATAATTGTAATAATATTCTTTTATCCAGAATCCTTCAACTTTCTCTTCAGGTGGTATTTAATGTAGTAACTTTAACAGAGTAGGAAATATGAAGCTTTTTTAGGAAGGAGAATGCATAAAACACATAATCCGAGTACAGTCGTCCCTCACTATTTTTTGGGTGTAATTTTGAATGCTTGTTTTTTTCCAGTATATGAACGCACATTGTGTTCTGCCTTCTGATTGGCTAAGGGAGAACCTGCACATTGATTTCTGTGTAATCGAAGGTGGCATGTCTGTTTATAAGAATAAAAAACAGCACCAACAACAACCCATAACTATGTTTTTCGACCCATAACTATGTTTTTCACCCCCCGCGCTCCTCAGTTTTGATCACGGGCCAATTTGCGCAGAGCAATTCCCCTTCCCGCTTAGGTTTTACAGGCTTAAAACATCTATACTAATTGACTACTTTGTGGATTTGCGGATTGTGGGTTATTTTTAGAACATGATCCCCGCGATAAACGAGGGACGACTGTATCTTATTTTCCAATGAGATAGAAAGGGACAACTATTTTAAAAACCAGTATAGGAATCAGGCCTGTCAACAAAAATTTGGGACTCTGGGACAAGAAGACTCATATGGGCCCCCTCTAATATTAATAAATAGTCAGAGGTTTAGAGGTTCCAACTCTGGGCCCCCTAAGACCCTGGGGCCCGAGACAACAGACCCTTTTGTCCCCCTCTGTTGACTCCCCTGACAGGAAGTATTGTGTTGCCGTCTTACTTTGAGGTCCTGCTCCAGCGTCCGGATGAGTTCTCCGTCGACCTGTCCGGTTTGAGCCACTCGCAAAGATCGCCGCTCTGCCTTTCGGAGGCGGTACTGCAGGATACGGCACGTCTTGTTTGCCTGATTAGAAAAAGAGAATCAAATTAACCCCATGTTCATTATATATTTGTAGTTTAATAAAATAAAGTTCATAAAGTCCTCCTTTAGTCCGTCCCCATCCACTTATGTTGTTGATGTCTGTGTTAATGTATGTGTCATTGTAAGTTGTAAGTCTGTGATGTTGAAAAAATAATAAATAAAATAAAATAAAATACCAATAAAGTGAATAAAAGTGAATAAATATAGTTGATGCTTTACCTGTTCTAGTTGCTGTCTCAGGTCCTGGAGTTGGTAGACGTCTTCCTCCATGTACATGTCCCTCATCTCCAGCATCTCCGACCTCAGCTCCTCCATCTCATCCTACAAAAAAACCCACACATTTTTCATTTAATATAATTTTTCCACAAATGTTTAATGTTTTCATACATTATTTTGAATGGCCTTCATCGATATTAATGTTGTACAAGAACTGGCTACAAGCACCGGCTCCCTCTGGACACTGAGATACACTTCGGTACTGAGGATTGTTACTCTCCTCACTGTATTGACTATTAATATGTGTTCTGTAAAGTGTCTTGGAACGTGTTATATAAATAAACTGTATTATTATTATTGTTAAACTGACTCTACCTGATCAGGGCTCCTGTTAAGACGCACTGAGACCTTTGTTCGAGCTAATCTATTGTTCTTATATTTATACCCCGGAAATAAATAAAATTATATTGAATTGAAGTGAAGATTAATCATAACCAAATTGTAGTTTGATTGTTTGAATGTGCTCCTCACTTACTCAAGGTACAAAACATCTGAAAATAACTAAATATCCTGTCTTATTATGTGTAAACCAGCGTGAATCTTGCGCTAGTTTCGCACCTCATTCATTATTCAGTTTAGATTTGCAATTTATGTTTTAATAATAGGATTGGGTTAAATTTTCACAGTGTAATCACGTCCAGAATAGATTATAAAAAGACTGACGTATGAACTGACAAACTACTGCAAGAATCACATTTAATTTGTCATATTTTATGTTTGTACAGATCTGAAAAAGCAGTTTTTAAGCAAAATAAGACCAAATATTTTGTTATTTGAGTAGGAAATTGTACTTTAAAAACTGCAGCCTTTGTGATTTGCCATTCATTATTTGCTATTATTTAGATTGTGATTACAACTCGACTGTGATTTTTCTGTTTTCTCACAAAAAAGTTGAATGCCACTGGTCACGTTTACAATAAAATTTTGGTTTTGAGTCGGTGTTGTGAGGCTGCCTGATTGCTTGGAGCGTTTCGACCCGCGGGGGCCTCCATAGCTGCCTTAAGTGATTATCTGTCATGGTAAAGAAGTGCCGGTCATTAAAATGATACGGAGGTGGTCGTGTCTTTAATTTTTCATTGCTTCATCAGAATTCCTTGTTAATCTGTTGATATGACCGTCTCATCCATCAGCGCTGCGCCCGAGAACATAACGCCTTTAGATTCCATTAGCCGAATTAGCAGCATCAGCGTATCCCGACTGTGCGCTCAACCAGATAAAAGTTCATATATTTTTACATGGAGAACGTGCGTTAAAGCAGCGTATGCTATATTGGACTTGATAATGGTAGAATAAGGATAAATAAATGTTGCCGTATGAAAACAAGATTGACATTTCCGTTTTATTGTCACGATGCTAAAATTTCAAAGTCAAATTCGATACCAAGAAGAAAACACAACACTAAAGGTGGATTGTAATAGTAGTTTCTGTAATATTATTATGAGGTTTTATACCAATTCTAAATTAGATGAAGACTATTTAAAAGACCCATATTACACTATTTTCTGATCTATGTTATAATGTTTCCTCATCACAAACAGACCTGGAGTTGTATTGTTTCATTCACATATTTGTCCCACAAACCCTGCATATTTAGACTGAGTTCTTTCAAAACAAAAACACTCCAGTCCACCCTGTGATGTCATATGGTGATACAGGAAGTGCTCCACTGTGTTTTTAAACTCCAAACACCGTCACTAGAATCAGTTGGATAATTTTAGCCCTGGAATTGCCCATTTTTACTGAATAAAAGGTCAAATGTAGCTGAAAACTACCACTACATGACATCACAAGGTGGAACAGAGCATTTTGAGCTTTGGACATGTAGAAATTAAAACAAAACACAAACACAAGGTTTGTTTTTGGTGAGGTAATAACATTCTAACTTTTTTTAAATAAATTTTTTGATTGGGACAATGTATGTTAATGAACAAACATGACAAAATTCCTGAATGTAAACATGCAGAATTGTAGCCACAAGGCTCATTTCCATCTGTAGTCAATACATCAGTAACATTTAGTAAAACTGTAAAATTTACATTAAACAATAATTAGACCCTATATACAATTTTCCATACTCACCAACAGCACAAAAATACAGATGACCAAAGAATTCATAGTCACATTTACACAAAACTCCATTAACATTGACTCAGCTCAGTGTCCACACTCCACAGGCAACGGACAACACTGAAAAATTCCAGTTTAAAGTTCACAAGAGTCATTTTGCATAATATAAGACCTTGAAACAACATTTTTTCCCTCAGTATCAACCCTTCTCCAAATGAGAATCTAGTTTCAACCTTAAGCTTTAATATTGATTCGGTATTGACTTTTTTTTTTTTACCAAGACTGTTTCAGAGGTGAGTCGTATAGTCTGCTAGATAATAAATCAGTATAGCTGTGTTAAAGATAAAAATGTATTTGAATTTAATATCAAACTTAAAATAAAAAAATACATGTTGAAAAGTCAAAGTATTAAGCAGTGTTTTTAAAAATCCAGTCCAGACCAAAATTCCACCATCCCGTTTAGAATAACTATCCCAATGTCTAATAAACTGTTTATTTAATACTACCTGTTGATACTACAGCTGATGTTCCCTGGGGGTGTGATGCTAACTGTAAGCACTGCTCTGTCTGAGGCTTGTTAGACTTTAGAAACCATTGAAGACTCTCGACAAAAAGCCTTTACAGTATCACTATAGTAATATCTTAAGTAAGTATAACATTTTGGATCTTGAAAGTTTTCAGATATTTATGGACGCTTGCCTTATTTTGAAAGTTTTAAATGGACTTGCTCCTCCACCATTAATGGATATTGTAAGTAAAAAAACAGTAATACATACTCCCTGCGCTTACGCTGCTCTTCCTCCTCATGCTTAGCCCTGAGTTCAGCATCTCTTCTTTCCTGGAGCTTTTGAAGCTGTTCAAGAGTTGGACCCTGAGCAGAAGGATTCACTGTTATGTCCCAAAGACGGGCTTCACCGCCTGATGGCCTGAGGTATGTAACGAGAGCACTGATCAGAGGAGACTGTAATATACGACAACACAGGACCAAATTTGGCCATGTCAGGAACTGCGGATGAACCTTTAACACTTTGGTTAATTTGGTGTCGTGTCTGTGCATTTGTATGTTCCCTTCTGCCTGTGCTTTGAATATTCTTTGTACTGATCAGCCTTAGGACAACGGATGTAAAGTAGCTATTGTGCAAATTCCGGCATATTTACATTGACGTTTGTTGACATGTTGATTAATATAAATTGTCCTAATTCTAATAAATAAATAAATAAATAATCTGAGCTGTACTATAACTAGTGCTGTCAAACGATTAATTATTTTAATCAGATTAATCACACTTTAGAATTTTGGCTAATCACAATTAATCACGATTAATTATTCTTCAAAAAAAAAAAGAGCTAAATATTTGGACAAAAAAGCAGTTTATTGCTGCTCAGTTTGTTGCTGCTACAAGTAGCGTCATTGCTGCCACTGAATCAAAAACGTGTTTTGCTTTAAGATGGTATTTTAAACTTGTGCTTCTGTGGAAAGAGAGTTCATCACTGCAATATCTGCAAACTACCTTAGTTTGATTTAAAGTCTCACTGGGCAGTTTTTTTTAAAGAGAAATTTGCCGCTGAGCACCAGTCACAGTCTCATCTGTCATCTTCTCATCCGCGTATGGACAGACCTGATCACTGACCTAATAACCTGCACCGCCTTTCAGGTCACCATCGCGCTTTCAATAGAGGAGCATTTAAAATAAATTGTGTGATTAATCTGTGTTAAAAAACATTAATCCAATATTTTTTTGTGATTAATCGCATGCCTTAACGCGTCAACGTTGACAGCCCTAATTATAACACAGTCTGAACAGAAAGAACTAGTTTAGTCGGAAGTACTAGTACAAAAGGTGATCTGATTTGGGTTGCTGAACATGTCTCTCCCACATAAAATTACAATCACAAGCATTAGCCAAGAGTTTCAGTTAGTAAATATCACATTTGTTAAAGATCAAACTCCTGAACAGAGCCATGAACGCTCGGATTGATCACAAGCTCCTGAAAATGTGCTGTTTAAATCCATTTTGTGTTTTTTCTTGAGTTTTCAGAAAGGTTTTGTCAGTGTTTGTATATGTGAGAATTGTGTCACTATGATAACTGAGCATTCCTCCATAGAGATACACGTAGAACCTCCCCAGCCTCATATCTCTGCAAAGTATCAACACAAAGCAACACTGGCTCCCACATGAATCCTCTTGTGTGACCTGATTTCCAGATTCAGCAGCGTATCTCTCCCCCACTCTCGCCAAAATATGTAACATCCATATTTTACCTCCACGAGACAAAGGAGATTACGTCAGATTTTTGTTTTAACTTCGCTGAATCACTAACCTCACATTAAGAAAAAGGAGAGGCCGACGTGGTGAAGAGTTCTGACACAACAGTACAGTAACAATAACAGTAACAGCACACATTGCATCATAAGAGAAACTGAACTGCCAACCCTCTAGTTAGTGGGCGATCTTCCTCTCAGCACTGCCCCATTACATCAGATTCCGAAAGCAAAGCAAATGCAAACTCACCACGCCTCTGTTGACAAAATACTGGGGTTGCTAAGTGTGTTCGAGGCAGATGGAGCTCATTTTTTGATATAAACAGTGATAATATTAGGCTGAGTGCTGCTATAAAACATTAATAAAAAGTGGACGTTAGAGTTTTGCAAGTTGTGGCGTATAAATACAAAATAAAAAGGTCAATCAACAGTTTGCCAGAATGTTAAAGGGACGGGACATGATTTTTACTGTCTTAAAAATGTGAAAAACTAACTATTAGTTCTTTTTGAAATAGTTTGCAGTGGACCAAAGTTATTCCTCACTTAACGCATTCAGAGCATCCCGATTCTAACATGCTAATGCGCACTTCCTGGTGATTGGACAATGAAATGCTTTCTAATTAGATGCAGACAGCAGATTTAGTTTGACCTCAAGAGCTGCTTCTATCTGGAATGGGGCAAGACTATTTGTTCAAACTTAAATTTTGAATTGAAATGAATTATATTATATGTAAAAAGCAATACCCTGCTACCATACACACGCCGCTTTGTATAAAACAGATTCTCTAAAGGAAAACCTGCCTCCCCCGTAGTTCAGACTGCAACGTTTTCTCAAATGCACGGATTCTTGCATAAGTTTAGCACTTAATATTTCAGTTTCCTCTTCACTATTAACCTTTCAACTAATAGCTTTATATAAAAATGTGTTGTGGGTTTGTGTTCTTTGAGTAGATGGTAAACTAAATTGAGATTATTAATTTGACCATAGCACAAAAAATAAATTGAAATGTGTTGGTTTTTTTGTTGCAAATTAGGTCCAACTATAAACAAGTGCTTGCCAAAGGTTCCTAAGAAGGTGCTGCATCTACACAAACCGGCACTGGGGGAATGCAGCCTTTATCGCTGCTTATATCTTGATCTAAAATGGTTTGTCGCATTTGTGACAGTCGGCGTTAAGGGGTTAATTATCCAGGGCATGTTGTACTGGTATATTGTGGCTTTTAATATATTAAAAATCCCAATTTGTACTATGCAACATTGATGAGGCCTCCGTAAAGAAGTTATTGCTTTGTCTAGAATATTTCACTGTATGGCATTTAGGGGTGTGCATTGCTATTAATCTCGCGATACGATACATATCACAATATCCCTGTTACAATTCAATATATCAGGATAAATCCCAATACTAAAACACAGGACGATATATTGGGATTATTTATAATGTTATGGTCGAGTGCACCTTCATGAGTAAAAATCTGGATGAAACATTTAGTTTAATTTTTAAATTATCAGAACATAAATAGAACTTATGATTTTTTTATGAAGATCATGACTTTATAGAGTTGATTTGGATGCATTTTTAATCGATGTGAGAATCACGCAATGAAGTATCGCGATATATCGCTGAATAGATTTTTTTCTTACACCCCTAATGGCATTAACTTATTTTATTATGCCAGTAGGACGGTGAGGACGCCACTGCTGGGTCAAATTAGACCTCAGATCTGCAGAGAGACGAGCACAGTGCAAGTTTTCCAAGTTATGCTCCAGGCAAAGCATCTCTACAAAGCCTAGGGATCGAACAATATGGGTTTTTTCATGGCCGATTGTATTTTTTTTTAAGCAAATATGTCGGGCCGATTCTGATTATTTTTTCTTCAATTGATCACGCACAGCCCTTTTTTTAACCACCAAATCTTTAAGAGAGCAGTGTATCACTTTTAGTACTGTTATCTCTTCGTATTAAAATGTTAAATAAAGGTTTGTGTGTATTTTTTAGGCAAAGCAATCGATCAAACACTAAAAAGTCCAAATATCAGCCAACTGACTTATCGGTCTATGTCTAATAGAAACAAACACAAGCTAAATCTCTTACTAGAACATTTTACTGCACGTTTAAATCACAATATTTACATTTTCCATTTGATTTCAACATTTCATCATTTTGTTTACTGTCAAAATAAATGGGAGAAACAAACCACCCTCACAGGTTCTTGGCTTATGTAACTTGCCTGTCAGCCCTGAAAGCCTTGAAAGACATTTTCCCCATGACTAGAAAGCTGCTGGTGTGTTTAATATGCAGGGACCGAGCTCCTGCTGATCTAATGGCAGTGAAACAAGAGGAGGAGGAGCGTGAAGCGGCTGCTGTTCGACTGGAGGAGGAAGTCTGTGTAATGAGAGTCACACCGTTTGTACAAGTACTTATAGTGAGCAGGGGGAGGAGTGGTGGGGGTGGTAGTAGTAAATTGTGTAATAATAGTAGTAGTAGTAGTAATAGAGGTAGTAGGAGTAGTGGTAATAATAATGGTACTAATAGTATTAGTGATAGGTAGTAGTAGCGGTAGTAATAATAGTTAGTAGTAGTAGTTGTAGTAGTTGTAGTAGAAGTGGGGGAATAGTAGTAGCGGTGGTCGTAGTGGTAGTAGTAGTAGTAGTATTAGTAGTAGTGGTAGTAGGACTAATAGGAGTAGTAGTAGTAGTAGTATTGGTAATAGTGGTAGTATGAGTAGCAGCAGTAGTGGAAGTAGAAGTAGTAGTAGTAGTAGTAGTGGTAATGGTAATAGTGGTAGTGGTGGTAGTAGTAGTAGCGGTAGTAGGACTAATAAGAGTAGTAGTAGTAGTAGTACTATTGGTAATAGTGGTAGTATGAGTAGTAGTAGTAATGGTAGTAGTAGTAGTAGTAGTAGCAGTGGTAGTAGCAGTAGTAGTAGTAGCGGTAGTAGGACTAATAAGAGTAGTAGTAGTAGTAGTACTATTGGTAATAGTGGTAGTATGAGTAGTAGTAGTAATGGTAGTAGTAGTAGTAGTAGTAGTGATAGTGGTAATAGTGGTAGTAGTAGTAGTAGTACTATTGGTAATAGTGGTAGTATGAGTAGTAGTAGTAATGGTGGTAGTAGTAGTGGTAGTGGTAATAGTGGTAGTAGTAGTAGTAGCGCTGGTAGTAGTAGTGATAGTGGTAGTAGTAGTGGTAGTGGTAGTGGTAGTAGTAGTAGTAGTAGTAGCAGTGGTAGTAGTAGTGGTGGTAGTGGTAGTAGAAGTGGTAGTGGTAATAGTGGTAGTAGTAGTGGTAGCGCTGGTAGTAGTAGTGATAGTGGTAGTAGTAGTGGTAGTAGTAGTAGTAGTAGCAGTGGTAGTAGTAGTGGTGGTAGTGGTAGTAGAAGTGGTAGTGGTAATAGTGGTAGTAGTAGTGGTAGTGGTAGTAGTAGCAGTAGCAGAAGTACTAATAGAGGTAGTAGGCGTAGTAGTAGCGGTAGCAGAGGAAGTGCAGGATAATGTGTCGATAAATTTGTACTCTGCATTTGACCCATCTTTAAAGACCCTTATCCAGATCAGTATGGATTTAAACTCATGTATCTCCATGGATACACCAGGTGATGCCAACAGCTCAACTTACAGGTCAGATCTGGTAAGATGCGAGCCCACTAAAATGCAACCCATGTATTAGCAGTAGTGGGTGTTATAGTAGTGGAATAGTAATACATAATACATATGAACTGCATGAGTGCACGCATGTATTATTAGCAGTACTCAAAGTAGTAGTACAAAAGTAGTAGTAGCAGCAATAGTATTGGTAGAGGCAATAGAATCGGGTAGTATTACGATCGTGTTAGTAGCAGTACTTGAAGTGGTGCAGTGCATACATTAGCATAGTCTATAGTAATTAGTATTCGTAGTAATATTATTAGTAGTAGTAGTAGTGTGGGTGATGCAGTGTTTTTGTATCCCCGTGAATGTGGGTCAGTTGAAGCTGCTGCTGATCAAACACAGAGGCTCAGGGGACAGAGCTGTGAGGGGAATAAGAAATAAGATACTGGAGACGTGGGCTGTGGATCTTCACTTACATACGCCACTTATGCTGTAATCCTACATTTCTACGTCCTTTGCACTTCAGGAGGATTTTAGATGACGGCACTTTGTCATAAGGCTGTGCAGTTAAGTGAGTTTTGATCACGATTTCGATTTGTGTGTCAAACGACCTCCAAACTCATATGATCGAGTTGAAACAATAAATCTTAAGTTTATTTTGGGATATTTTTATATAAATAAGTACATTTACTTTAGATACATTTATGTTTTTTATGCCCTATTTCATATTCTAAGTATATTTTATTCATTTTATTCATGTTTTATACATCGCCAAACTGTTCCAAGGTACATATTTGTAGCGTATATTTATTTTCAATTATTTATTTTCAATTCATGGTGGCTGAGTGGCAACACTCAGGCCTCACAGCAAAAAGGTTGCGGGTTCAATCCCCGGGTCACCCGGGCCTTTCTGTGTGGAGTTTGCATGTTCTCCCCGTGTCTGGATGGGTTTCCTCCAGGCGCTCCGGTTTCCCCCATCAACTTAAAACATGCAGCACCCGATGAACTATCAAGGACCATGTTGTCCACCCTCCTGTGGGCTCACCACCTGCAGAGGGGTTCATAGGGGGGGTCAGGTGCTATGAGGATTGGGCAGCAAACTGCCCCCGCGACCCAGCTGGATTAAGCGGGAGAAGATGGATGGAAGTTTTGCGTAAATTATCAATAACAAAGTGGGGTTTTTTTTGAGAGAGAAATGCTGGATAAATGCATCATGTAACTAAAAAAAATAGTCGTTTGAATAATCGTGATTTCAGTACTGACCAAAATAATCATGATAATGTTTTTTCCATAATTGAGCAGCCCTACTTTGTACCATAATGGTGTTTTTTGTGTTATGATTTGTGCGCTCTACAAATTAGCATCTGTTTTGCCTTTACAAATAATACAGCCTTGTAGAATAACACCTAACACAGCACTTGTAAAAGTTGTTTTAATACTTTATACCTGGGAATAAGTGAACAAAACAACTGTAACAATTTCATTTTTGTTTTTGAATTTTTGTTAATGAATCAACGGCACAAAAAAGTCAAGAAATTACTTTCATATTTCAAATACTTGTTTCAGCCTCTCTTGTATATAAATAAGCTAATGTAAAATACTTAAGATTAGGGATGGTTAATATAACGGTTCCAGTATCAGTAACGGCCGATATTAATTGATTTTGATTGATAGCTGTATCAGCCAATATTGACATTCGATACCAATATTTTTTGCGCTACCCCAGTCTCTGTCATTCCCTTTTTGTCCTCAGTGCATCAGAATTGTCTTTTGGAACAGACCCATGGATAAAAATGGAAATAGAAGAGCCTTATATGGTTGTATGTTTATATAAACAAGTGACAAATCATTTTATAACACAGATAAATACATTGTGCGATTATTTTAAATGTGAAAAATATAGTCGTTATCATTGCTTCAACTTAAGATCCATTTGTGGGCCTTGCTATTGATTTCTAAAACTAAATATCGGTATTGCAAATATCGGTAAATAGCCACAGTAGCAGGTCTAATACTGGATATCGTATCGGCTCAAAAATATTGGGGAATCTCTAGTCATAATGTTATGCTTGGTCTCTTTATGATCTCTTATGATTTCTTTGTTTTATTTCTTTCTTAACTAATGCCAAATGTCTACTGAATATTATGCAGATGAAATATTGTAAATTGTAAGGGTAGGGTTAAAATAATAATAACAAATTCTAACTCTAACTCTTAATATTAGACCAAAAGAGCCCATAATATCACGTCAGGCTGTGATTGGTCGAGCAGAGTCACAACACCAACCCCCCGGCTCCCAGTGAGTTGGACGTGAGGACAGTGAACAGGGGACCCGGGCTGTATAATAATACTGATCCACTGACCTGTTTCACGCCACGCTAAGTACAGCGACTGCAGCAAGTCAGGAGACCGCGGCGCCCAATCACGGCTCACCTTTCGTAATTACAGCCGGCACCAGCCAATCAGCTCGCGGCTCTGAGGCGGCCTGATAATTACCCAGCACATCTGCCGTAGTATTAGCTTCGTTTTGCCGGCGATACGGGGAGAGGATGGGCCTCGTGGAACAGTGAGATGTGAAAACAGGCTGCAGGGCTCCAACTATTAACGCCAAGACAGGGAATAATACATCATGCTATAATACGAGACTTACGGGGTACTAAAAAGGAGCATAAATGATTAGAAAATGTGAGCAAATCTAAATTACACAACTAATTATTGTGTGATATTGCGCTGTCGCTCTGAAGCTAACCTCATTTAGAAGGTCAAAACTAATTTATGAAAGAAAATGTCAAATTATTAAAGAGCAGAATGAAAATACAAAGCTTCTGTACCTGATTTTGTCTTTTCCCAGAACAAATAATATTGTATAAGCAGCTTTTAAGGTCAAAATAAGGCAGCTATGTATTGTCCGCATCTATTTATAAAGCTATACGGTCATGATTATTATTCTTATCTCTGAAAGTTGTGAAAAATACTTACAAATTCATTGGAGTGAATAATTAGGATGCTTGGAATGCAAAAGGTAAGTGAGGAATAACTTTGGACCACCGCAAACTGTTTGTTAGTTCTGTTTTTCTCCTTTTTTAAATAGTAAAAATCAAGTACAGTGCCTTTAAAGTTTGTCCACTGACAAAACAAAGGTCAGTGGACTTGTTTTAGATAAATATTACAATTTAAAATGTCCGTGTCATAGATATAACAGACAAAATATTGAGATTTTGGAGATTTTTAGCAGGTTAACTATGTCCATTTACAGTCTTATGGCACTTTATAAAGACTGAAGTGGAAAACTGGAATAATAAAGAGTGAAATCCAAATCCAAATTTCACCATATTAAATTGATGTCCCTCACGAAACAGTAACCAGGAATATAGTGAACCTTTTGTGCTTAATCTAAAACTGCTGCTTACGGGCTTTGTTATCTAATCAGCTCATACTACCCAAATTCTCAGAGATAGTGGTTTACAGTCAAAACATGCATGAGAAAAGGTCAAATGGTCAACTGACAGCAAACTCAGCCTAAACTACAGTCACAAGACATTCCTCCAGATTAAAACCAAAAAGACCCTCTATGTGTCCCACTCTGCCCCGATGAAAACCCAGAACGAGCCAATAGACCTTTTATAGGTTTGCAGAACGTCCAGTTAATGGTTTTCTAAGGCAAAATGTCAGTGGAAATGTTTCGCCTACTCTCCGCCAGCTTCATAAATCTGCCCCATCAACAAATCTTCACCCAACAAGGTCGACAAAGGACATAAATTCTACCATGAAGAATTTATCCAAAACTATCAAGGTAAGAAAGACGAAAGCTTAAAGGCGAACGATGACGAGCATTAGCGAACTGAGCAAAACTAGTGTTATGGTCAGGAATAAAACATAAGTAACTGATTCTACAGTTAAAATGAAAAATCGATTTTATGATGCCAATATTAGCATAAACAGAGAGATGTGTGCAGTTTGAATGTGAGACATTTCTAGCACCATAACACTAGCTTTGCTCAGGAGTAATTCACTAATGCTCGTCGTCGTTCGCCTTTAAGCGTTCGTCTTTCTTACCTTGATAGTTGTGGATAAACTCTTCATGGAAGTTGGAACGTTTACCCTTTGTCGACCTTGCTGGTTAAAGATTTGTTGACGGGGCAGATTTATGAAGCTGGTGGAGAGTAGGCGAGACATTTCAAAATATCGCAATATGTTAACGTCAAAAGTCTCACAATAATATCGTGGGCCGTCACACTATATCAAATTACAAGTTCCTTTGCTTAAATTCATTGTTATGGTGCAGCAACAGCTAAAAAAAAACAAAAGAGAACGACTGAGACCATGATCCTTTGCTGTTTCAGTCCAGTCTACATGCTGAAATAACTCAATTTATCTTACCAATACTGGGAAATATGTTTTATATAACCGTGCAAAGCTGTTTCCATGACAGGCACCAGGAAAGTAATGGGTCAATTGCACTTTATTTTTGTTTTTAGGCCAATAAGGACATTTTTAGTTTATTTACAGGCTTGATATTTTGCACTTTTGTAGCTAAGGCCCTAAATTAAGCATTTTTTAGGTCCAAAAAGTTGTTTAGACATGTTCATTGTGTGTTTTGTCTTTGTTTTTTCACTACAGCAGCAGATTGTGAAATTACAGGTTGTACTGAAAAAAGGATGTATAACACTTCATTAGGGGGTAAAAGGGGGACTTTTAATAGCAAAATTAAGCAAAAAAATCAACAAATTTGCTGAAATTGCCCTAAGGTCTCCAAGGGTTAATTTTTTGGATTATGAAAGAAAAGTAGCATAGTCAGAATTTTGTGAGCCTACACAAAATATCGCGATATATTCATACCGTGAGATGCATATTGTGAAAATATCGAGATTTGGAAATCGCTACACCCTTGCTATAGACATGCATGTAGAATCCCCAAGAGCGAGATGTCAGTGCAAAAGTATCACTAACACAGAGCTAAGCAAAAATCCTGAGTTACTACTTTGTGAAACAGGTTGTGAGCCATAATTTCTACAAACCCAGTGCTGTTTTGCCATGTGTTAGGGTACGTAATGATAGGGGGTATGTGCACATCGTGTTTTTGTTTTGCATTTCTGATCCTCGTCCAGGTGTTGCTGCAGCTGCTGATTTCCCATGAGCCTTTGGGGCCGGCCAATCTGATTTCTCTGTTACACGTCTGCCCTACATTCACTACTGTACAGGAGTCAGGGTGGAATACTTTCACTATCCGAGCAGAAAATTACGAAATAAGATAATTAAGGCTGATGTTTTTTGTGTGTTCTAATCTAGTTTACAGATGCGTATTTTCCCGTGGCAGGATTTTCGTCTACCTCTAGCATCTGTTGAGGTCAAAATACATCAGCTGTGCACTGTCTGGGTCTAATTATAAAATGAGGAAGTGCACGGTTGGCATGTTAATTGTTGTTAGCGTTACTGTAATGGAAAAAATCACAGCACTTGTTGCGAAGAGATGTATAAAAGAGCTTGTAAACTCAATGCGGTGATAAAATAAGATGCTCAGAATGCATAAGGTAAAGGAATAACTTTGGACTCCGCAAACTGTTAGAAAAGAACTATTTCTGTATTTTATGTTTTTAAGAAATCAGATACGGCTCCTCTAAGACAGTATTTGGGTATTCAATGCAAATAATCTAAACATGTTTAAACCCTAAATAACATTTCATGCATGTTTCAGTGCTTTTAAGGGCCAAGTCGGAGTAAAGTATCATCAAATCAGAGACTCGTCCACACTCCCCATGTTTAAAAAAGCCCTAAAAACCAATCTCCTTAAAACCACCTTTCATTAATTATCTTATTTCTTTTGCTTTTGTCACTAAAGCGTTTTTGAGTATCGTGAAAAGCGCTATACAAGTGTTATGTATTATTATGATTATGATTATGATTATTATCATTGGTAATGCCAAGAAATCCTGCGAGTCAACCACAATGATCATTTTTCATACAATCAATACATTTTCAACCCTAACTTAATGTTGTTTTTCTTATGTTTCCATATAATAGTTCTGTTAAAGACTTCAAAAACATTATAAAACTATGCCAGAAAAGCCATGTTATCTTTCAATATTAATAGTTGAGTATGAGTATCTAGTTTCTGTACTAGTTTTAGTATTTATTAGTATCTCTGAACAATTTTTGGCAACCCAGTGTCACTAAAAATACCATATTAGATTTGGAAACTTAAAGTTGGCCTTTTTCTTTTTTTCTATTTTGAAATTATGCAAATGAAAACAAAAAATAGACAAAAACGAAACCAAAACCCTCCCACACCCCATCCCTCTCTCCACACTCAACACGTACAGAAAACTACACAAAAATCAAACGTTGACCAAATTCAGTCCTGTCAAAATGTTCAAAAAAGTCTCCATATCTATGTGCCTTTTTTCACACTTCAAAGTGCTTTTAGCTGTTATTTCTGTGTCTATTTCCTCCAACTTTACAGCCTAACTAACCACAACATCCCTGAAGAGTTACAGTGGACGGTCTTGTGTTGTTTCCTGTAGAACCGGCCCCTGCAGATCCATCATCCTGGATCAATCCCCGACAGCCCTGGTCCTGTCTGGTCACTGTGGTGGTTCTAACAGAATATCGACCCGCTCGCAGATCCATCACCGTGGAGGAGGACGAGGAGGAGGTGGAGAGGACGGGCTGACTGGTCAAAGCACTTGTATTAGCAGAAACCAGGTGGGATAATGTGGATGTGATGGGCAGAAGACTTAGCCAGCTGCTATGGGTCCTAGCGAGGGACAAGATGGATGGTCAATGGAGGAAGTTGTGAGTTTTATTAACAGATTCTTTTCTGTTCTATTATTATTACATGCACTGGTCTTTGTTGATGTTAAACGTGCTGTAGCTGATTCTTAAAAAACAGAACTACCTCATTTTAAACGCTTTGCAGATGTCCAAAGTTATTCCTCACTTTCCTAATGCATCCTGGCATTTTATTCACTACAGTTTGATTTTTCCAGCTTTCCAAGAGTTCTGAGGTCATGGTAAAACTAAGCATGTTAACAGTGCACTTCCTGACTCTCGGATGATAAAACATTTTAGAATTAGATTCAGGCAGCATACAGCGGTCTCATTTTGACCCCAAGAGCATCGTTTATAATATAACTATATATACATCAAACAAAAACTAATTTTGCTCAACTACATGGACAAAAATCAGGTACTTTAAAGGGCCCATATTATGCCATTATCTGATCTATGACATAATGTTATTTCCTAATTAAAAACATACCCAGACTTACCGTAAAATACCAAATAAGAGCCTGGGCGTTTCTTTGTTTCAATCACTTAACAGATCAGCCGTTTATTTGAGACCAGGCAGTAATTTGGGGCAGGCGATTAATTCCTTCCTCACAAAAATCTTGCTCAGAAAAACTGGGAAAATATGGGACTCAAATTCTTTTAACCAATATGATCTACCGGTATGTTCCCTCTAAGAGGTGGAAGTGCATTAAGGAGCGATGTTTCTTTCAGCACTTGTAGTTTGTGCAAATTAGCCGTGTGGTTTTAAGTTTTGTTTATGTAGAGACAACGCGAGCATCAGTCCTGCGTCCTGTTGTTACAGCATGACTTCTGCCT
Source organism: Odontamblyopus rebecca (assembly GCA_030686955.1). Lineage (NCBI taxonomy): Eukaryota > Metazoa > Chordata > Actinopteri > Gobiiformes > Gobiidae > Odontamblyopus > Odontamblyopus rebecca. Next base: position 12,834,571 of record CM060654.1, read on the forward strand.
TCAGAACGTACATTAGACTCGTCATTTATTTGGGACAGATGGTTATTTATCGAAATAAACACCTGCACCCGGCGTTTCATTGGAACCTGGACCCTATTTGGTATTTTACGGTATGTTATGTCTCGTTCGCATAAGTTTAACAAACAAAACCCGCATGTTGAGTCTGAGTTCTTCAATAATGCATAGTGTAGTTAACTCTAGTTACTACGTTCTGCACCAAACTGGGAATCAGTGAACAATTATCAAGCACAAGACTCAAATCATGTGTTACAAACAAGCATTTAGCCACACTGAGTCACCAGGCTAAGAATACGATTACAACCACACATCCACTATCTGTGTTCCACCAGGCCTCTCTCCAGCACACAGAGCTGTCGGAGTATTCAAAACATCATCCTCACTCGTGTCCTGGTGAGTCCTTTTGGCCGCCGTCCAACTCGATGAAGACACGTGAAGAGAGAGAGGAGAGAGTCTGCCAAATAAAGGCAACATTTACTGAACCGAGCAACTGCTGCAGCTCCAGACTGCACTCAGGGCACTCAGGAAGGCAAGGCTAAGAGACTGCGGGGGCGTAATACAGTAAAGTGCTTTATAACAAGGGGTTCTCAAGCAGGGGTACGGTACATTCTCTACAAAAGTACCATGGCGAGGCTTGGTTTTGATTTTGTACTGGAAATGCAAATACTAGTTTTGGTTTAAACCTGGTTTTGTGTTTAGACTAATTAGCGCATTAGGTTGGACTAGCGTTTTTGTAAACAACTGATATACGTTAAGATTAAAGGATGTATTGTCATTGCCACAAGTAACAAAGAAATTACATTTAGAGCATTTAACAGTAATGTGGCTAGTGCAAAACGGTATCCGAGCAAATCATGAAGTGTAAATGCTGGAATGTAAACGCATATACACAAAATCAGGGACAGATTGATATCTTGGTTAACCAATATACGGGGCCAATATCCTGACTTTTTAGCGTATGGGGTATCGGATTTCAATCTCCAGCACAGGTCGTTATTTTGTTTTGGTCGATCTGTTGCCTGGGAAATACACACAACTCTTATTTTAACTGGGGATGGCAAAAACTAAAAGAAAATCATGACCATTTAACTGGTTAAAATCGGTTAACCGTTGAGTTTAAAATCTATTCTAAATCTAATTAATCACTATTGACATAACAGCCATTTCGACTCAAGCCGTGCCTGCTGCCGGTTCTCACATGTGACAGCGTTGAAGGTAAAGGTGTTATTCGAGTGTCAGAAGCTCATTTGAAACATCACCGTGGCTCATTTCAGAAAATTACCGCTCCAAAGAGACATCACCTATAGACTGCCAACACCACACATGAAGCATTTATACAGACGAACGTAAGGCTCAGTTTAACCCAGCAGTCATGACTTTAGTCCACAATACACACAACACCGTGCAGTATAAAATGCCAAAACATCCAAGAGTCGCCTACACAACAAAAGCACTTCTGTGGCAACTCAAACAACTTGCTTGTAGCAGCACTAAAGCGCTGTAGATATAAACATAAACAGAGAAAGCACTCGGCGGTGTAGAGTTAGCACGATTAGCATAGTTAGCATGGTAGATTATAGGGCTGCAGCTATCGATTATTAATCGATTATTCTGTCGATTATTTTGTTCGAATAATCGTTTGTTATTGTCGTGTCTACTTTGCACATGTTAAGTCCACACCACGTGCATTGACGGATACACGTGTTTTGGACATGAAAAACGTAATTATCGCTGGGCTAAGGTTGACTCACCTCACGGTTTCTTTTCCACTTGATGTAATGTACAGGTGCTTTCTGTTTAGATGTTGTAGCATCAGTGTTGAGAAGATTACTTTTAAAATGTAATCCCCTACAGATTACAGATTACATTCCCCAAAATGTAGTTTGTGACGTAATCAATTAAATTATTTAAAGTGAGTAACGTAATCTGAATAATTTGGATTACTTGATATTGTCATGATTTTTAAAACTACATAAATGTAGCAACCAACTCCTGCAAATTCTTGTTTGGTTTTAGACCTGGATTAGTCCTGGTTTTAGATCTGGTTTAGATCTGGTTTAGACCTGGCTTAGTCCTGGTGTGAGTTCTGGTTTAGAGGCGCACAGGAGGAAGCGCGGTCCACAGAGTGTACGCGACAAGACACAATCCACGCGCAGAGTGCACGGCGTACGGGAGATGAGGAGCGTGCGGCGTACGGGAGATGCGGGGTGCGGAGCGTACCGCCACCGGAGGTTATGCTCTTATTATACATCCATGGGCGCTGCGCTGTTTTGTGTACAGTGAAGTGCAGTGGTCGTGCGGAAACTTTACCTCTACCACAAAAGGTTCCGGCCATCGCCGAGCGTATGAAAATAAAACGAAGCATCGAGGCAAAAAATAATAATCGATGCATTTTTCTAATCGATTTAATCGATTAACTCGATGAATCATTTCAGCCCTAGTAGATTAGCTTTTCTCACTGGTAGAAGACACTTGAGGGTGTCGAATTTTGAGGTGATACATTATCAATGATGTGCTACAGCTGTATTTTAACACTATGTCACACAAGGTACATTTGACATCGGTGAACAGCAACATAAAACAGCCACATAAAATGTGCATTTAGGCTATTGTCTATGATCATTTAGGGCGCACTGACACTGGGACTGTAGAACCGTGCCGGGCTTAAGCATGATTATACTGGGTTCCATTTAACTGATGGTCAAAAAATTTTGACCAGTTGGCGTTGATTCGGTCAACCATGGTCAAACGGTTACTGGTTAACATCCCTGATTTTAACACTTTGTACAAATACTTAACTGCACAAAATGTGACTACATGGTTCTCTTAAAGGTTTGTGGTAAAAAAAAATAAAAATAGGCTCTGCGTGAGTTTGTAGAAAGAAAATTTTAGGAAAATTCTCAAAAATGCATCTATATAACAGCCCAAAAATATCAGCAGGGCTTATTGGCCATTGGCTACACTGGAGTCTAAACAATAAGGAATCAGCATCGATGATGAAAAGCCCCATATCGGTCAATCTCTACCCAAAATGTTTTCTTTGTAAATCGCTAATACTGTAGTCTTAGATATTAGAAAGGAAGAACACATTATTTAAAGCCACACGTTTAGCCAAAAATAGATTTTTGTTTGTTTATTGCACAAAAAAACATGTATCTTTCTTCTGAGTGGGCTTGTTTCTATGGAGAATGTTGGATTTAAATTTCTATTTCCATGTAATAATGCAGATCAAGCGCCACTTCCAGAAAGTTACGCACTGTACCTTTAGTAATAATTCCAATGTTTTAATATATGAGCATAGTTTAGGCCTATAGGGCGTATATATCAAGGTAATGAAACCTTTTACACCATTAATCTTGAAGGACAGTACTAAACTTCAGATGGAGTCACTAAATTCTTCACCCAAACGCGGAGATTTTCTTTGACATACACAACAGAAACAAAATGAACTCACGAAATGCATTTAACATCTTATTAAAGAGATATTGACTTTCTGCTAGTAGCAATCAAAAGTGGGAAGGGGTCAGGGCCTGCAGTTTAATTGAATAGCATGCCAAGTTTTCTCCAAAATAAAACAATAAACCAAGATCGAAAGGCGTTTATTGTAGGTCTGGAAAATCTGCAGCACGGCCCCCAATAGTTTTCTAATGTAGCTTTAATGATCCCTTTAGGTTAGCGACAGTGAGGAGACGGCTGAACAATAGAGGGAAGTGAGTTCATTCTGTAACAGCACAGGTCACCGCGGCGTAAACATTAGCACTGACGACCATTCCAGCTGTTTTTAGGCTAATTGTTTATCCAGACGTTTTAGCTTTGTGACACTGAGCTCGCTAAACTATAAAATGTAATTGCTCTTTTGATGTAATACAAGCTTTGACATGGAAAAAAATATGCAAAACGATGGCAAATTGATCACAAAATTACAGATTATGGGCTGATTCATTTGTTAGCCTGTTATAGTTATTAGCCTGCTATAGTTATTATCTCATTCTGCAACTAACCCAAAAGCATTGCAAAATAATTTAACATTTTAAAGGTAAGGATACACGTTTTATAGCTATGATACAGAAAAAAACATATTTTTAAAGAGACATGCTTTTCCAAATTTAAAATATTGATAAATTGTTTCTTTAAAGGTAATGTAAGTAAGAATTATAATAACTAAGAAGTCTGTTGTTTACGTTGCCAGTTGTGACTTGAGTTTTTAATTGTAAATGTATTTTAAACTGCTTTTTTTTCTTTCTTTTTTTTTGTGGACCCCAGGAAGACTAGCAACCACATGATGGAAGCTAATGGGGATCCAAATAAAGAATAAAGAATAAAGTTACAATCCTCAAATCCAGTTGGTTTAAACCTAAAAGGACTCTCTTGGATCTAAATGGTCACTGTCTAAACTCCTGCAGCCAACAATGGATCAGTGCTAGTGCAGCCTCTGCAGCTCAGTGAGTGAATTCTGGCGGTTCTTAGCTTTTACATAAAAAACCATGTATGTTAACTTCTATTAGGCACTGGCAACCCACATACAGTTTTGTTGTAGTACAGGGTGTCCCAACAATTTTTACATAATTTTAAAAGCAATTATCTTTAAAACTACTAAGTCCAGCTCAGTGATGATGTGGATGTAGGTTTACCAGATTCTTTAGCCCTGTATAAGCTGCATTCTACTGTAAAGTCCAAATTTGTTTGCCAGTTGGTCGTTTTTCCATATTTGCATACGTTGAAGGCTGCACAGGCTTAGGTGACTGTGTGCGAGCAGATTCCAAGAAATGACTTCTCTTTGGGAGTGGCTCAACCTGGAAACATTAAATATAAAATTTTGATGGGTTCCTGTACATTCTGTAAAAAATTTGAGGTTATTTCAACAAGAATTGCCAAAATAATTGACGTAAAATTATTTGGGACGCGTTGTATCTTTTTCTAAAAACAGTAAGAGTGAATACAGGCTTTATACAGTTCCTTTAATATTAGTGTGTGATCCTTTGTAGTTCTGATAATACATGAAGACCATTTGAAATCTTTCCATGAAAACCAAAATGTCTTATGGATTTGATTTTGCTCTAATCTGTAAAACATCTAGTTTTTGAAGGCTGCTATCGATTAATATCTGTTTTCTTTTTATGACAACCCTGAAGCAACCAACAGATCATCACATTCAGACTGATTTCTCCGGGCTTTGATAGCGTTACCTATTTACAAGCTTGCAATATGGAGGACCCAGATATGCCTACTACTCTGTTAATGTCATTGATTCACATTACATTACTGATAACCTTGGATCTCCCGGTTCTTTGCCCTTGGTCCTAATGCACCAACCGGTCAATATACACTAACAGTGGCCCACAGCTATAAACCAGTGTCGTATGGTCGAGGGACAGTAAAGCGAACTGTACAGTAGACCTTGAACTTGTGTGAAAGAGCCCAGGGACGATGCAAACTACATTTAGAGAAGATGTCTGTTATTGCCTCTCCCTCGAGTAACCTGGTTGTTATCAAGCTGTAGTTACGGTGGTGCAGCAGATAAATGAGCTTTCAAATGTTTCCCCACAGCCTCGGCAACTGGTTGGTGGTTAGTCATTCTTCTTGGACAGATGTTGCTGATAAGTTCAACCTGGTGGAATATCTGTTTGTTTGCAGAATATTTTTGTGAATAAACACACAGAAACATCCCTGCCTTTTGCATAGCCCACAATCTAAGTCAAGTATGTCCAAACTATGGCCCACGGACTAATTTCCAGGTAAGTTGGCCCATATTACTGTATATTTATTGCCCTATTGATGATTTAAGCTTGGATAAAAGTCTGGTGTTTCATTCTAGCCTGTTATAAATGCATAAATTTGAGTTATCCACTGTACTGACCACAAGTCTGTGGGTTTTAAACACCCCCCGCTTTGTCAGTGTTTTGATTTGTGTCCCTTGAACCAGAACTAAACGTCATCTACTGGGGCAGAGTGGTTATCCTGTCTCCTGCTGCTCAATAAGGAGGTTGAGGGTTAGATTCCTGATCTCTCCGAGTGTGCATATCCTGCCTGGGTTAGACTTAGACAAAAGAGAGATTATTTGGACACAGGAGTTCACACATCACAATATAATATAATAACAAAGAGAAACAATATAAATGTTAATAATAAAGTCAAAATAAGAAGCAGTAGTAGTTTTTTTACCATCTTCCTTATGACCTCTTGTATATAGATGGGACACCATTTATATTTTTCATTCTTTATTACATTATATTGCGATGTGTGAGCTATTGTGTCCAAATAATTTCCCTTATGGATCAATAAAGATTGTCTAAGTCTAAGTTTATCTAAGTCTAGGTCTAAAATAGTAAGTAATTGTTTATCTACACTTTTCCCAGACACATGTCCCCAAAGACGCTTTACAGAGCATTATTTGATGGTTGATGGGGGAAACCGGAGTGCCTGGAGGAAACCCCAAACACGATGAGAACATGCAAACTTAGTAGACTTTTAGTATCACAGCCATGATTTAGCCTTTGTTTTTCACAGAATCGTATCAAATCAATTTCAAACATATTGTATCGTATTGAATCGAAAGTGCACTGTATCAAAAACCATATCGTATCGAGGTATCTGCAACATCTTAACGATAACCAGCCCTAGTCAGGATCTTGTTATTCTTCATCTCCTCCATGTGTTATTGTGGCAGAGTGGTTAGCCTGACTGTCTCACTGTGGAGGTTGGATGAACTCCAGAGTGTACTCAAATTCCATCCTCCCCCCAATCTAATTTAGAGTGACCAAATTTTCACAATCAAAAACTGGGACTCCCTTGGTTTGTGGTAGTTGGTAATAATAAAATTGTGAAAGGAGAATTGTTCTGCACTGTTCTGCCCATTCAAGACTATCATGTGTCAATATAGTCACATTTTCTTTCTGTTTTGGCCATTTTTAAGCAGCTTTTCTGTATTTTACTTACACAAATGACAATTTATGCCTTGTTTTGGTGTTGGCAGGGATCAGACACCTGGGACATAAAACTGGGACAAATGATTGGTTTTGGATAAATCTGCTGGGATAAGGGACACAGGGCTCAAAACTGGGACTGTCCCGAGTAAATGGACGTCTGGTCACTCTAAATTAAGTATTATGTCCATACTCACTTTGAGGTAGTCGTTTTCAGACCGGAGCTCCTCTATCTCCCGTGCGTACTCCTCATGCACGCTGTCCATGAGCTCCTCGGTCAGGTCAGAGAAGGCCAGGGACGTGGAGGCGGGGAACCGGCTCTCGAACGAGGTCAGGGACTTCTCATCACCGGGAGAGACGCTTCCTTCCCCGGCCTCGACCCCCAGCGAGAGCCGGTCCTTCTCCCCCGCCTCCCCCGTGATGGACGCGGGGACGTTTCTCAAGTTACCGGCGGATGTCACGGACCGGTAGCTGCTGCTGCTCCTTTCCGCCGCCGCTGCGTCCCTGAGCGGCTTGTGCTCTCCCTCCGCCCCGCCGCGACTGCTCCGGGACTCGGTGTCGCTGCTGAAGGCGTCCGTGGATAGTTTGTTTTCATCCGAGGGGCAATCGGAGAGCTCGGAGCTGCTGTCGGTCGGGGAAAGCTTTTCGGGAGCGCAGCCAGAGTCCTTGGACAAGTCTTCAGACCCGGTGCTCGCATCCGACACCTTCCTCCGGGTGTTTTTCGCCCCCTTCCCCGCGGAGCTCTTCCCCGCGGATGAGTGCTTCCCCGCCGCCTTACCAGCCCCGTCCTTCCCGCTCCCGACGCTTCCCGCTGGGTTCCTCCGGGAAACTCGGCTCCCCAAATGAATCCCACCGGGTTTGACGCTCAGAGTCGGGGTCCCAATCCCTCCCCGGATCTTCGTGAACGACCAGCCGGGCACATCTTTAGGGCGAGCCGGCGAGGGAGCGCGGTTCACCCCCTTCTTCTTCCCCGGGGCGTCGTGCTTCGCCTGGCCGCCCTCGGAGCTCTCTGTCCCGCCGCCGCTGTCCATCTTCACCCGCTGCTGGAGCTGCTGCTGGAGCCTCCGTTCCTTGGGCGAGGCGAAGAAGAGGTGAGCGGGGGAGTTGTGCACATCAACCTCCTTTGTTTTGGTCATTCATTCATTTTAAAACGAGCAAAAAATGCGATGAAATATTTCCTCTGCGCGGAGATAAACAACCGCAACAAAAGAGGAAGAACAGGCGACCGCTCCACGACGCGCTGCTGCAATTTAGCTCCAGGAAGCGCACAGGAAAGCGGCGAAATCCGGTCGAATTCCGAATGAAAATGCAAGTGTGCGCTAAATATCCCGGTTTGTTATGGTACATCCAGTGCGTTTTGATCCAGGTCTGCAGAGAGTTGCAGGAGAAGTGAGCGGCCGGTGTGTGTGGAGCTGTCTACGGGGAGGAGGAGAGGTGGTGCTCGGGTTTGGGCAGCGCTCTCTCTCCGCCCTGATAACGGATCATCTCTGGAGCGGAGCCCGGGCTGGAGGAGAGAGAGAGCGGGCACAGGAACAGGTCTCCGCGGCTCTCCAGCGCTCCCGGTGGCGGCACTGGGACAACGTGGTGGTTTGTAGTATGGGAGAAGTGCAGATGGCAAAACAAAGACACGCTTGCAAAGCCATGGAGAGAGTGGATTTTTGGTTAGGATGCACGATGCGTTCGGTCCCGTCTGTCTGCAAAACTGAAAATAAAATCAAAAAACAGTTCAATGTTGCATGCCATTTTTTTAGAACTAAGAGGAAGCACATTTTACAATTAGAGGACATCGAAATCTACAAAATAGAACAACATATACATTAATTTAACAGCATATTGGCAAAGAAATTCAATTTAGCATTTTTTTTTCATTTTGTTGAACAGTTGAACTAGTTTAGCCATGATTCTACGTGGACGAGATTTTACACACATTTTAACCACATTTTCAAAACCAAAACCTGGGACTCACTTGGTTTGTGGTAGTTGGTAATAATAAAATTGTGAAAGGAGTGCGAAATTATGGAGAATTGTTCTGCGCTTGACCCATTCATGACTAACAGTCAGTAGTCACGTTTACACACATCTTAAAGGGGAACTCCGGCACGTTTGAAGCTAAAGTCGAAGCTAAAGTTGAAGTCCATTGTTGAATACTGTCAGGAGCCAAACAAAACGGCACAGAGCAGTGTTTTCTAGGCGGAGATCTCGCTGTAGCAGTGAATCTGTCAAGGCAACAAACTAGTGTAGTGATGGGGGCAGGTTCTTACCTTACATTTTCTAACCCATCTTACAACAACCACGAGTCTAACAAACAAAACGCTCTGCCTGGTTCACTCATTAGTGTCTGGAAACATTATAAAACAACTTTATAAGCAGCCTTAGCATTAGCTTGCTGACTTCCCAGTGCGCATTGCGAAAGCCCAAAAGACTCGACTCCAGCGGCGGCGAGTGGCTAAAGTCGCCAGAAGCAACAAGTGAGGATCGACTACTGACGGCGAAGAAAAATAGAAACTCAGAGTTGTTGAAAGAAAATGGTTCGGGGCTGTATTTTTTAGCGTTTTCGAAAAATATAATTCACTCGTAAATAAATGGGATTAGAAACATAGGCCGTATATATGAGTGGACAGAGCTAAAGCGCTAACTGCCGCGTGCCAAACAGGAAGTGCGCCAGGAGCCTCTTCTGGCTCCTTCTCTCCCTTTTCCCCATTGACTTACATAAGGATCTTCTTCCCCTTCTCTCCGTAACTGCTGCACTAAGTCTCGTCATTTTGGTCTTAAATTGTTCGTATGAACCTGCTCTACGTGATCCTGAATTTTTCCTTTCGATATCTTGTTCCTAAATTAAGATATAAACATAAATAACAGACCAATCAGATGCCTTCATTCCCCGATGTCGCTGCCGCCGAGTGTTAGCAACAGGTTTGATTGACAGCTAGTTTCGCTGCTAAATCCCGTCCCCACTTTCCTGCCCTGATTGAATATTTTTGAAATAAAATGACAAAATAAATCAAACAATTACAATAGCTAACTAGAATAACTAGCATAACTTCACTAACAAAGTAAAGTGAATTTCGTTAAATTGACAACTCTATTGTTGTTCGTACATAACATGGCATACAACATAAATCAGTGACTTAAACTTACTTTTTAAAGTTTGGTGATAAAAGCTAAAAGTTTCCTTATTATTCTCAAGGATCACCAAAATACAGCGGTTCGTGCAGGCTGGTGCAGAGTAGAGCATCGCCGCTCCCCAGTTAGTTGGGTGGGCACATTTAACGACCTCAATCATGATTGGCTCTTGTGGTTGTTATGATATGCACAGTCAGATTTCCAAATATGGAGCCTGGGTCCAGATTCGCTCCTGTAACCGTGACCGTGAGGAGCCTCATTTGAGTGGCGCTGAACACTATGGGTGACGTCAAACTCATTTGTCCACTCATATATACGGTCTATGATTAGAAACATGAGCAACTGAGTCTTTTAGGCTTTCGCATGCGCAGTGGGAAATCAACAAGCTAATGCTAAGGCTGCTTATAAAATTGTTTTATAATGTTTCCAGACCACTAATGAGTGAACCAGGCAGAGCGTTTTGTTTTTTAGACTCGTGGCTGTTGTAAGATGGGTTAGAAAGTGGTATTAAGCCTCTTCAGTGCAAACTGGCGTTTTACGTGGAAGTTAAGAACTTGTCCCCATCACTACACTTTTGTTTTTTGCCTTGACAGACTCACTGCCACAGTGAGATCTCCACTGAGGCAACACTGATCTGTGCCGTTTTTTGGCTTCTGACAGTATTCGACCACCTCTAACAATGGACTTTAGCTTCAAACGTGCTGGAGTTCCCCTTTAACATCATATTGCATAGCCTACTACTTCAGCAACTACTACAATACCACTACTACAACGAGTATTACTTCTACTATACTTACATTACAATTACAGTTTTTGTTTGTGAATTTTTTTATTTATTTTTTATTATTATTATTATTATTTTCCATTTTACATCTTGGGTGGCATTAACCTCTAGTGTTAATGAGACTTTTCTATCACCATTGGACTAGTTATATCAACCAACAAATTTTCCAAAAGGTATACAGCAAACAACATTCATTGGTTAAGTGTCTTGCCCAAAGACACAGTGACAGCATTCTGGAGCTGGAATTGCACCGCCAACTTGTGGGCCAGTGGATAAACTCTCTACCAGCTGAGCTACTGTTGCCCACAGTATGTATGTACTCCAGACCGATATGTCCAAGTCTGAACTGAGTTCTACACATCTTCTGAAATGGCTCTCGGTGAAATCTTTCGTTTGGACGCTGCTGCACAATCATAAATGCTGCTCTGTGATTGGTCGCTCACCACCTGTCTGGCACATGCCAAGATACTGTATATTATTGTGACTTTGTGAACTCACAGATATTGCAAGAATCCATCTTGCTGTGCTAGGTTAGGGTGACATAGATGTTTTAAACCTGCGCTCTGTGTTGTGTGGTAGGACTATGCAGTTACGTAATGACTTTTTAATCATGATAAGAAGAGCAAAGCCACTTATTATATCTATACCATGTAACTATAGCTGTACTGGTCTGAAGAAGTGATAGAATGAAGGTGAAGTTATGCCTTAGATGAGCCTTCTATTTGCTGATTCAAACAGTGTCTCTCTCTCTTTTTCTCTCTATCCATCCATTGTCCTATGATCTGCTTTACAGCTGACTCACACAGTATACAGTATCCTTTACGAGGCTCTCCCCATCATCTTTTATTCACAGTTTTTCAAGCAGGGGAGGACTCAGATCACATGAGCCGCTGTGGGGGACACTGAAGCACATCTCAGATGACATACAACTGCTAATACACAAACATTAAGACATATTTAAAGGACCTCCATCCATCCATCCATCCATCTTCTCCCGCTTAATCCAGCTGGGTCGTGGAGGCAGCTTGCTGCCCAATATTCATAGCACCTGACCCCCCTATGAACCCCTCTGCAGATGGTGAGCCCACAGGAGGGTGGACAACATGGTGATGCTAGTTCATAGGGGATATTTAAAGGACCTATGGGACACTATTTTATCATCTATGTTATAATTGTTTCCTCCGCATAAACATATCCAGAGTTATGTTTTGTTTCATTCACACGTTTAACACACAAATCCTGAATGTTTAGACTGAGTTTTTCCCTCAAACAAAACAAGAACGAACAGAGAAGTGAGAGAACTCAGTCTAAATCTGCAGTTTTTTTTGTTAAACATGTGTGAATGAAACAAAACACAACTCCAGGTATGTTTTTTATTAGAAAACAATATTATAATATAGATCAGAACATAGTGTGCTATAAGCCCTTTAAGAAAAAACAATGTAATTGGTTGCAAAAACTGACTCTGACCATCTGGGAACATGACATCACCACAATGTGAAAACCACCAATCTGTGTTACCAAACTGAGTGAACCTGATCACAAAAATACATTTATGTTTCAAACAATTTCCTAATAATGTTCCAGTTTTAGATTAGCCAATATTTGATTTGGTCTTGTTTACAGTTCAAAGATGGCATCCACATGGACCCTGCTGTACCAGCTCTGCTCCTCTCCTCATGCACAGATGCAGAGGTCATGTGATGTGCAGATCATGTGTCACTGAGGACAGCGGGAACCCCAGGGAGACTCACTAATGCCCTAAAGTCCTCTGGCTCGGAGCGCTGTGCTGTGGTGTTGCAGAGTCTTGATCGTGTGCTAAATCTCAATTCAAAACAGGTCTAATCAGAGGAACTCGCGCTTGAGTTGAGAGAAATTGCATTTTGTGTTAAGATGTTCTACAAAAATAGCTTTAATGGACATGTTCTTAACATCCTAAACTGATTATACTTCTGCATTTTGCCACCTCATTTCAGTATAATTTGATGCTTCCTGTGCTCAGCAACAAACAACTAACAAATGAAGATCTAATTCCCAAAGAATGCCACGCTGATAAAGCCATGTGCTTATTGTTAACACAGTTTGACTACAGAATGAGTCTGATGAGTGTTTATGGGGTTAAACAGCTCTTGGGAAGTCCAGAGTTGTATCTGTGATGCAACAAAATGTGAATGGAGCATTTTTGAGAGTGGATTTATGGATTCATGAAATAAGTTTGAGGTGAAGCGAAATACAAATAAAATGTTTTTAATGAGGTGACAACAATATGACATGATTAAAAAGGCTCAAAATGCCACTTTTGCATTGCATGTGTTTTTATATATACAATAATATGATGCATGTTTACAGGCAATTTGAATAACATTTTGATAAAGGATATAAGTGCTATTTTGGCACTTTGTTGTTCATTTCATTTTGAGTCTTTCCAAATGTGTGCTATATTTAAATCTCAGAGACATTTACACAGCATTTTTTGGTGAATTGCAAAAATATCTGAATATTTTTATAAAGATAATCCAACTATCAGCATTGCCTGTTTCTGCATGTACAGTATTTGCGATTCAGTGTGCAGATGCTTTTCCTCTCTGTACCAACAGAAGTGACAGCAAAGATACATTATTTACAATATATTATAATGATTATTCTCTCTGACAAAATATGCATGATATTCCTGCGCACACACTCTTTAGTTTCACGGATAATACACATTCCTTTTGTGTTCACAGAATAACCGTTTGCAGCAGTAGGTGACAGTTCTTATATTCCAGGACTCCCAGCATGCTTTGCTCTGGTGCGGAGTACAGAGCGGTGATCAGGGGCTCAGACTGGACTGATCTGCCGATACGCCTCACAGAATCTCTGCATTATTTATGAGAGAAACTGAACAGCTCCAGGTTACACCAGCATCAATACATTTCACCAGCGCAGCAGGTTAAAGATAGTCGGGTTTACAGGTGATTAGAAAGTGAGCTCTGGGCTGGAGGTCAGCGCACAACTGCTGCAGTCTCGGCTTGTCAATAGTTTTGTGCAGTTTTTATTTCTTTAGGCAATGTTGAAAATGGATGGAAAATGTTAAAATTGTGTTAAAATATAGCAGTTACTATAGTGGGAGTATGTTTACTTCTGGTTTATGGTTTATTTCGAGCATAGTACACAAAATCATATGGACAGACATGCAAACTCCAAATACAAGAAACAAAAAGAAAGAAAGAGAGAAAAATTTAAACAAGGACGATCAAGTTTGTTTACATGCATGCCCGAAAAAACTTCAGTGTCAGACAATGCAGTGTTCATTATGATAACAAAAAACTGAACAAAATATATTGAAAAAATCACCCAAAAGATTATTTAGTTGTAATTTCAAAATGTTTTTTTGATTTTATTTTCTTAATCTGTTATGATTTGTGGGTTTGTAACACTTTCTAATTTGTAAATTTCAGCATATAGGCCTATCTTATCTGTAAATCATAAAAGCACCTCAAATTAAATCAACAGATCTCTGTTGATTTAATTTGAGGTGCTTTTATGATTTACAAAAAATAAAATAAAAAAATCCAGATCTGACCAACAGTTTCACCAGACAGTTTACATACTAGTCGCACACTTTAACAAACATCAGCATCATTACTGTTATTAAAATTATGTAACAAGTTAAAGGCACTTTACCAGATTTTTACTGTCTTAAAAATGTGAAAAACAGAACTAGTTGACTTTAAATTTGCAGTCATCCTCACCTATGCATACAGAACAGCCTAATTATTCACCACAATTCATTTATAAGTGCTTTTTTTATAGTTCATTTATAATTTAATAATAATTTATAGTGCCACACTTTTGCTAACTACAAATAGCATGCTAACGGCACATTTCCTGGGTCACAGAGGATACATTTGCCTCATAATTAGATGCAGACAGCACATAACAATCTCACTTTGACTGTAAGATCTTTACATTCACCATATATCAGTACTGGGGAAAAACATGTTTGACTTTATTGGAAGAAAAAAAAAAAGTGGAAAACGTGTGAATAATAAAACTTTACTGGGATCACTGAAACCAAACAGGTCTGATGGGGCGAGCGTGCAGTTTCACACCTCACACCTCCTTCAACTGCCCTTTAACACCTATGGAAGCCTCACAGGGACATTAAACCCTCCCAGCAGTTTGCATAACCCATGGTACAGGTTTATTTTTACCTACATGACAGGGGACATCCTGTACACTGAACGCAGCCCGTGCAAAACCAGCCTCTATTAATGATTCAGCAGTCTTCATCGTCTGTAGATGTGTTTAACTGTACACAGCCTGAGCCTGTGTTACAGCCTGAGCAGGACGAGGTGTTCTGTGAGCAACCTGTACAAGTGTGTGGGTCACTGTGGCAGAGTGGTTAGCCTGTGTTATCCAATCCCGAAGTACATGGCCAGGAAAAATATAGTCCTTTTTTTTACCTTTATTTTACCAGGAGGTCCCATTGAGATTCAGATTTTCAAGGCAGCACCAATACAATCAATACAAAAATTACATATCACATTATAAAACCATTTGCATCTCTCAAGAAAAAGAGATTAATCACTGCAATTTTTTTTTACAATTTTCTTGAACTTATTAAGTGACACCAAATGTTCAAATTTAAGATCTTTCTGTAAACAATTCCAGCACCATGGAGCTGCGTAGGAAAAGACAGATTTTCCACCTCAGAGGAGCTGAGGCACAGTGAAACACTTGAAATGAAGGAGCTCAGATTCAGAAAACTTTATTGACCCCATTCTCAGAACAGATCTCGCATACACATAAACTGTGGTGGAGTAGTAAAGTAATAATAATAATAATAATAATAATAATAATAATAATGCATCAGTTTTATATAGCACTTTTCTGGACACTCAAAGACGCTTTACAGAGCATTATTCATTCACTCCAGACCCGGTGGTGGTGCTACTATTGTAGCTACAGCTGCCCTGGGGCAGACTGACGGAAGCGAGGCTGCCAATCTGCGCCATCGGCCCCTCCGACCACCACCAACACTCACGCACACACCACTTTCAAACTAGGCAATGTGGGTGATGTGCCTTGCCTAAGGACACAACGACAGTTTTTGCAACTGGCGCCCCCCTGTGGCACCTGGAATTCCCAGTGGTCTCCCATCCAAGTACTAACCAGGCCCGGCCCTGCTTAGCTTCTGAGATCTGACGGGTTCAGGCTTTGACGAGCCGGTATGGCTGGGATTAGACCGTCGTGAGACAGGTTAGTTTTACCCTACTGATGATGTGTTGTTGCAATAGTAATCCTGCAGTACTGTACTTAAAGGGGAACTCCGGCACGTTTGAAGCTAAAGTCCATTGTTAGAGGTGGTCAAATTCTGTCAGAAGCCAAAAAAACGGCACAGATCAGTGTTGCCTCATCTCGCTGTGGCAGTGAGTCAAGGCAACAAATTAGCGTAGTGATTGGGGCAAGTTCTTAACTTCCACATAAAACGCCAATTTGCTTCACACTGAAGAAGCTTAACACCACTTTCTAACCCATCGTACAACATAACCACGAGTCTAACAAACAAAACACTCTGCCTGTCTCACTCATTAGTGTCTGGAAACGTTATAAAACAACTTCATAAGCAGCCTTATCATTAGCTTGTTGATTTCGCACTGCTCATTGCGAAAGCCCAAAAGACTTGATCACTGATGTCGTTTCTAATCCCATTTATTTACGTGTGAATTATATTTTTAGAAAAATGCTAAAAAAGTATATTCCCAAACCATTTTCTCTTCTTCTTCACCATCAGTATTCGATCCTCACTTGTTGCTTCTGGCGGCTCTAACCGCTCGCCGCCGCTGGGGTCGACAGTCAAGTCTTTTGGGCTTTCACATGCGCAGTGGGAAATCAACAAGCTAATGCTAAGGCTGCTTATAAAGTTGTTTTATAACGTTTCCAGACACTAATGAGTGAACCAGGCAGAGTGTTTTGTTTGTTAGACTCGTGGCTGTTGTAAGATGAGTTAGAAAATGTAAGGTAAGAACTTGCCCCCATCACTACACTACCTCAGTGCCTCAGTGCCTCACTACCTCTCACTACCACAGTGAGATCTCCGCCGAGGCAACACTGATCTGTGCCGTTTTTTGGCTTCTGACAGAATTCAACCACCTCTAGCAATGGACTTTAGCTTCAAATGTGCCGGAGTTCCCCTTTAAGTAGAATCTTTAGGTATCTGTACTTCACTTAGGTCAATTTTGCAGTGGATATTTTTACTTTTACTTGACTGCATTTGAAAGCAGGTAAAGTACTTCTACTACATTTCTTAACAGGACTGAAAAGTAAAGATTTTAGAGGTAACATCCTGACTAAAGCTTTTGTGTTGAGCAAACAAAATAACAACACAAAATTCAGAAGAAAATGATTCAACTGTCTACAATTTGCTGGAAACAGTTTTGAGTTAAACCTTAAAACTCTATGATTTGTTGATTGGTTAGCGCAGGGGAGGGGTTAGGGGGTATTTAAAGGAGGCTCTGCTCATTCTGGAGCCTGTCCTTGTCCTGACATGTGGTTACTCACTGTGTAAGTCTTGTTAGAAATAGGACTACTCTATTTTTATAATATAGGACTATTTTTATTTAGTTTTTGTCTTCTATCCTGCACTGTAAAAACTGCATTATTTCAAGTGAAGTTTTTGCAGCTGAGACATCTTTTTTTCCCCATTCATTTACAAACAAACCAGTGACATTCCAGAAACACCGATACAAGATTAAAAAGCGTGTTTTCTGTCTGCGAGAACTCAACCTAAATAGCAGAGTTTGTGTGTTAAACATGTGAATGAAACAAAACACAACTCCAGGTCTGTTTGTGAGGAGGAAACAACATAGATCAGAAAACAGCGTAATCTGGGCCCTTTAATCAAACTTGATCTTGTTCCACTGGATTTCCCTGGCGGTAAACACCTGTACACTCTCGGACACGGTTTCCATTAGTTTGTGCAGGAAACTAATTATAAAAGAGTGGTGACATTTGAAACAATAAACGTCTATTGATCATGTGCTGCCCCCGGCTCTTTCTCACTCCCAGCGCGTTTACAGTTGCTTACAAAGACTTATACATCTTTAATGAACTGGTTTCTACAGTGGACAATAAGATTTCGCTGAATAATTAGCTTAAACAACAGCCTGCACTAGAGTAATACATTATCTATGGTTAAATACACAAAGGAGAAAGAGGATCTACATATAAAAGGTGAGTTTATTTCTGTTCTGTGGTTGCTGCAGATGTTAACACTCGGTTTGGTCTTGTTCTAGTCCTGGTTTGGTTCTGCTTTAGTCCCAGTTTTAAAGATGCACTTTGTAACTTTTTGGTTGAGGGTCCGTCATCTGCTTGTTTCTAGGGATACGTCATTGCTCTGCCTGGAATGTTCCATAGTGTGACATTAAACAGCTTTACTTCACATTTATTCAATTACAGGTGGTTTATAGCTCAAAAACATCTAGAAAAACAGGCGTTCTGACTGTGAACGGCGTCGCCTCTCCACAGATCTGACTTGTAACTTGGTCTAGTTTGGTCTCCATGACGATTAAAAGGTTTAATACCATACTGTGAAACATTCCTGCCAAAGCACTGGAAAAAACAATATCCAGGTAAGTTAAAATGACTTAAATTAAGAACATTTTACTTTATTTGAGTGGATTCAACTTGACGAGTAAAATGATCTGCCAGTTTAATAAGTGTTTTTTTATTTTGTTTCTTATTTTAAGTGCAAAATGTTGTGCAGCAAGATGTATTTTCCTATTTTAAGTACAAAACTTCTTCATTCATCAGATGATTTTATTTGCCATGTGAAATGTTCTCAAATTATGGTGAAACCTTCATAATTCAAGGCATCTTAACTTGACTGGATTTAGTTTTTTGCAGCATCATCTACAACATCACTAACAAAATATCAGCCCCCAATTATTTAGTTTTTGCTGATTTAAAGCATCATCTTTTAACTCTCAAAAAGTCGCTAAATATTGCTGTGTTTTTATTGCTCTGAAAAACACTGTAAATCGTGACTCTTATTTGGCTCGGGGAAGGGCCTCCTCCTGCTTGTTTCCATGGAGATCTTGTTCCTTGGATATAATAGCACAGAGGACACGCACACTCCACTCAGATCAGGAGTCTAACCCACAGCCTCGTCACGGAGAGCCATCAAGAGCCGACCAGTCCTACTTGAGGAGTCACATTTGCATTTTGCCCAACGTTTTGTCGCGTTGAATTTTTCATGTGGCACCTTCGCTCACTAAACGCTGCACAGGCTTTGGGCGAAAACACGAAAGTAACACTAGATTTGTTAAAGGGCCCATATTACACTATTTTCTGCTCTGTTATAATGTTGGTTCTTCGTCAAAAACAAAGCCAGAGTTGTGTTTTGTTTCATACGCACATGTTTAACGCTGTATATTTCGTCTCTCAAATGCAAAATGCTCTGTTCCACTTCGCGATGTCATGTCCTAATACAGGAAGTGCTCCAGTATGTTTGTAAACTCCACACACCTTCACTAAAACCATTTGGATGAGTTCAGCCCTGGGATTTCCCCATCTGAATTTACGGTAAATGGAAGCAGGTAACTTGAGAAATGCCACTTTCATCTCTGCTAGGGGCAGGGAAATTAACAAAAAAACAAAAAACAAAAAAAACAAGATGGAAAATGGAATAAATAAAGTAATTTAATTAACAGGATGTACGAGGTAACAAAACAAAACATGCTACAATATGTACATGAAATAACCTAAACTAAGAAACAAAATAACAGGACTGAAATATAACAAGTTTGTGGCCAAAACGGGTCACGTAGGTCTATACAAAAAAACAAAACAAAAACAAAAACAAACAAGTGACAGACTAAGAAGCAGCTTGGATGAGCGGCAAAACGTCTTCTATCAAAACTTTTGTCCAGTTGACAAATTTAACTCTACCTGTTGCCAAGTGACAGACTAAGGGACACATAACACGCAACAAAACCACAAAACCACACATGTCCCTAAACAAAAAGTCACATAAACCTACAAACAGAATCAAGTGACAACTAAAAAGACACAAAACAAAACTGACACTAATGAGACACAAACACAAAATGGCAGCAAAGTCCATCAGCCCCAAACAGGTGAAGCAAAACTCCTTAAACAAGGGGAGGAGGCTGGAGGTGACGTGGGAGTGGCCAAGTGCCCCACCAATCAGGGACCCACCAATCAGGGACCCACCAATCAGGGACCCACCAATCAGGGACCCACCAATCAGGGACCAGGGCTTGACTAGCAGGAATTCATGGAGGAAAAAATAAGAAATTAAATTAAAAAACACGCAAAACAAGGCAAAGAACTGGAGGCTTGTGGCTGTAACAAGTTAACAGCTTTGGAGATTTACACAGCCTAATAACACAGTTTTTATCAAACATGTGTGAATGAAACAAAACACAACTCCATGTCTGCTCTTGAGGATGTAACAGCATGATTACGAGATTAAAAGTAGCCATCAGAGTCATTTCTCCACATATGTGAAATGGAACTTGGTCTTTATTTTATTTTATTTCAGGGACAAAGCATATTAATCAACATTTGACGTCTAGTTTTCATCTGTAGTCCCTCGACAGATGTTAGGTGTCACTTCTACATAACAGAAAATCCCATTACAAAGTTAAAATTCATCATTCTAAAAAGTACATTACTTCAGACAATTCAATAACAGATATTCACTCTCACTCAATACCTTAAAAATCATAATAACGGCTCACAGTCAATAGGTTAGTCAAAAACACGTGTCCCTATAACTTTACATTGTTATTACATTCCAACTTTACATAGACCTACAATTTACAAGTTATTATTTAGTGAATAAATCCTCCAAGGTAGAGTTCAAATGTTCAGTCTAATGGAAAAAAAACAATATCTAGGTAAGTTAAAATGACTTAAATTAAGAACATCTGACTTTATTTGAGCAGATTCAACTTGACAACTAAAACGAGTGAAAAACGTGGAACAAGTGTTTTAAGCAACATTTGATTTTATTTCTTATTTTAAGTGCAAAAAGTTATGTTTCTTATTTTAAGTGTAGCAAGATGTGTTTTCATAGTTTAAGTACAAAAATCTTATTGCACTGGCAGATCATTTTACTTGAAAAAAATTTACTCAAATCATGGGAAACCTTCTTGATTCAGGTCATTTTATCTTGACTAGATTTTGTTTTTTGGATTGCAGCCTTTGGCGCGCGATCACTGGATGTGTGAAAGACCTCTCCCTCCATCTAGTGGTCACAAGAGAAAATACAACTGTAACTGCTCCATGCCCTGAAAACGTGATGCATCCATTTACCGGATACTGGAAAAGTGAGTTAATTTTGGTGATGTGCGAGTTAAAATACATTGTCATATTGAACAGATTTTAAAAAGTAAGAGAGAACTAAGAGACTGTACATTCCTTTAGTGCATTCCCTCAAATTCAATGTTTCTCACTAAAAATACTAAACATTTTTTGTACACGACACTGCATACCTTCATAATTATAATGACTGATGATTGAGTGTTTCAGAAGGTCGCATGACACCTGCATGATTTCATGGAAATATGAAGTATAAACTATATTTTGGAACATTCTTGATGGAAATACATGAGTTGTTATGCCATACTGTGGAATATTATAGCCAAAGGAACAACATTTCTATGGGAACAAGCAGGAGCAGGCCCTCCTGACAAAATAAGCATCAGGACAGGTTTGTGGAGATGCAAGCCTGCTCAGACTAAAGACGCCTGGATACAGGTTTTTCAGTTTTTCAAGCCAACAAACGCAGTTAAAATTAAAATTTGCATTTTGGTGAAACATACTTACATACTGTGCTTTGTCATTTGATAATAGTTCCAGTATGTTTCAGTTTCCTGTGTGTAAATGCCATTTTTATACTTATCACCATTCAAAAAAAATTTTTAAAGAAGAAAGAATAAAAAAAGAAAGAAAAAAGAAAGAAGAAGAAGAATAACAACAACAACAACCTTTACCCATGAGTATTACACTTCCTGTTATAAAAGGAAGCTGCTGTATAATGTTGAGAGGCCACACGCACACATTTTCAGCCAGTTTTCCACCAGTTTCCCCCAGGACGGCTGTGGCAGTGCAACAGAGGAATGATTCATGTCTTCAATCTATATTTTCTCCTCCTGCAAGTACAATAGTAATTCTGAATTTGCTAAAGGTGCACTCCGTAGCATTTCTAGTGGAGGGTCCGTCACCTGTTGGTCTCCATGTTATCTCCAAGTCATTGCTTTGTCTAGAATGTTCCACAGTATAGATTAAACCTGCCTAACAAGAGGGAGACAAGCACTACGCTACGTTACAGTTCAGATCTGTGGAGAATCGCCCCTATTCACAGAAGGGATTCATTTACTCTATTTATGAGCAACAGAAACACACGTAATGAATAAATGCAGGAAGGAAAGGTCATAGTCAAAAGTCATACCATGGAATATTCCAGGGAATGCAATAACAATCTGTGTAGACAAGTATGTAGCAGACCCTCCACCAGAAAAGTTACACAGTGCACCTTTGAGAATAATAGACAAATAAGAAATAAATAAGAAACTAAGTGGGAGAGTGAGTGTCTACTGTTTCTCCATGAGAAGGTTGTGGATTATAGATGCTGAAGTGGAAGGTACGTGTTTCGAATTATTGTTTTACCAAGAACAATAAACAATAATTTAGATGTACACACTTTCAGTTTCTTGTGTCACATATCAGCCCATAACTACATTTCTATTAAGTGCATGAGGATATGACGGTGAGTTGTTTGTGACCTACACTTAACACCAAATATTCAATTAGGACTCCATGCATATTTCATTCTGTTAACAAAAACACAGTGGTATACATTATTCATTGTAGGTCGACTGCTGTCTTCAGAGCTCTATTGTTATTCCCAGCTCTGGCAACTGTGTATTGTTGCTAGTCTGCATTATTGATAGGATACATGATACGCTGATAATGAATCATAACCCAAAGACTAGACTGAACTTCCCATGAACTAAAGGACTGATCTGTCAGGGCCTGATTCAGTGCATTTACTGCTTACCACTATGGTACTTAACGTAATACTATAAGGTATGGAATAACTTCTTTCTAAAGTCTTACTGGTGAATACGTTTATCTCACCATGAACACATTTTGGATGTAAAAATCAGATGTTATATCATTAAATCTCCCTTGTATTGACATAAACATAATAAATGAAACAGAAATCGCACGCTGAAGTTCTTGTAGACGTGCAATTGCAAGGAACAGCAATTTAAAAGTGAAAGCGATCTCCAGAAGCTTTAAAAAAAAATAAAATAAAATAAAATAATGTTTTGGCCAAAAAAAGCCTTTGTCAAATCACTTTTCTTTCTCTGGACCACAGATTCTTAAAGGTGCATTTTGTAACTTTTCTGGCAGAGGGTTTGTCGCCACCTTCTTTTCTCTGTGGAGATTTCTTTCTTTCAGTTTCTTTGCCTGGAATGAACATTATGCCATTAAACGTATCAACCTCCACATTATAACCAAGAGTGACGGTTAAAGACATCGCATTTCTGTGCTGTACTTGGCCTACATCATCACAGGTATAATACTCCCTACAACAGAAGCACAGTCAAACTGGACTGCACTAGACTGGAATAGACAACACTATCACAATGTGTTGATAATAATAATACATAATACACAATACAACACTCGTATAGCGCTTTTTTTGACACTTAAATGACAAAAACAGATAAAAATGAGATACAGTTATTTGAAGTCAGTGTCTGATGTGTGTGGGGGGGATGCTGGGTCCTGTACTTTTGTAATACATTTTCTCAAATTTCATATCATACTCCATACAGATTTACAACAACTCACCATTATGTAACAGATAATACTCCCTACAACTCACCCGTGTGTAACAGATAACCCTATGTCCTGTCAATCATCATATCATTGTTGCACTGTCTTCCTATGACCTTATGTATATAGCTGAGATTTAATATTTTATTACATATTTTTCTATTTTATTTTGACTTGTACATGTACATTTATATAATTATGCTTTACTTGACGCCTGTCTCTTGCTAACTTTTTTGCTACTTATTTAGGATTTATTATTACCACTTAGATTAAAAAAAATATTATTACTATTCCTATTATTCCTGTTATTATATTATATTGTGATGTGAGAGTTACTGTGGCCAAATAATTTCCCTCGTGGATCAATAATTTGTCTAAGTCTATGTCTCCTGCGTCAGAACTCCAGCCTCTTCTCTTCGACTGTCTGGCTGCTACAATTTACTCTACAACAGTGACGCTGCACAAGTTATTAGTCTAGTCAGATCTTTGGAGAAACGAGAATGTCAGAGTAAGAATGTATGCTTTTCAAGGTATTTGAAAAGCAAGTGAATAAACGTGGAGCGAACAGGCCAAAAAAAGGCAAATCAATAACATCTCCATGGAAACAAGCAGGCCATTGTCCCTGTTCAGAAACCAGTCTCACCAGTGAAATGTTACACAGTGCACCTTATTCTCATGCAACGACTGTCATGAAGCGTAAACATGAATACAGTTCTTACTCCAACAAAAATAAATGGCAGGGAACCTACTTTTCAAATAACTACAGGACTTCTCACTAAAAAAATGCTATTCACATGCAAATGCACTTCTTTGTGATTATTTTAGAGCTGTTACAGCTAGTTTTTACAGCTAGTTTTTACGGCTAGTTTTTCTGATATTCATGCATGATCAATATTTAACCCTGAGCTGACCATGCTTATTCAGTCAGCTCTCAGTAGTGTTATGCAAAAACTGGTTTGACTTCATTAATTATTTATTCTTCCCAGCAGCACGGGCCATTTGTTACTGTAACACTATAATTTTGCAGAGTACAAATTTTAATATAAATGCATAAGCCTGTCACAGTCATTACTATATTAACTTATTGTTCAATATATGAAAGCTGGAACAGTATGTTTTGGGGCTCAACATTTGTACCTTTTCATTACAAGAGAAGGGAGCTTTCTGACATTTTGATGTCATGAGGTAATATTTGAGCTGTAGAGGGTAGAATAAATAACTTTTATGGATAATTATTAGTTCAGTCTGCTATTTATTTGTTGCAGTTTGTGTCTTTTAATGACACTCTATATTTAAAAATGGGTTTACTGGGATTATTGTGTTTTGTGTTTCAATATTATATTGCTATTATTGTTGTTATTCTACAATACTCCCTACAACTGTACAACAACTGTACAACAACTCCTTTATGTAACACACCCTATCAGTCAGTTATAAAATCATTGTTGCTCTGTCTTCCTATGACCTCTTATATATAGCTGAGATTTTATATTTTATTACTGATTTTTCTATTCTCTTTTATACATTTATATAATTATGCCTTATTTGACACCTGTCTCTTTAAATAAATAAATAAATAAATAAATATATGTATATAAAAACGCATTTCTCACCTTCCACGGTGGTTGGTCTCTCTCACCCTCATCAGCTCGGGTCCTCTACCAGAGGCCTGGGAGCTTGAGAGTTCTGCGCAGTATCTTTGCTGTTCCCAGTACTGCACATTTCTGGACTGAGATGTCTGTTGTCCTTCCTGGGATCTGCTGCAACCACTCCTCTAGTTTGGGGTCACGGCCCCGAGTGCTCCGATCACCACAGGCACCACCGATGCTTTCACCTTCCAGGCTCTCTCCAGCTCTTCTTTGAGCCCCTGGTATTTCTCTAGTTTCTCGTGTTCCTTTTTCCTGACATTGCCATCGCTCGGTATTGCAATGTCCACCACCACGGCTTGGTTCTCCCGCTTATCCAGAACCACGATGTCTGGTTGGTTCGCCATCACCATTCTGTCAGTCTGTATTTGGAAGTCCCACAGGATCTTGGCCCGCTCATTCTCCACAACCTTTGGAGGCGTTTCCCACCTTGATCCTGGGGTCTCCAGCCCGTACTCTGCACAGATGTTTCTGTACACTATGCCCGCTACTTGGTTATGTCGCTCCATGTACGCTTTCCCTGCCAGCATCTTACACCCTGCAGTTATGTGCTGGACTGTCTCAGGCACTTCTTTGCACAACCTACACCTTGGGTCTTGTCTGGTGTGGTAGATCTGGGCCTCTATTGCTCGGGTGCTCAAGGCCTGCTCCTGTGCAGCCAGGATGAGTGCTTCTGTGCTGTCCTTCAGACCAGCCCTCTCCAGCCATTGGTAGGATTTCTTGATATCAGCCACTTCAGTTATGTTCCGGTGGTACGCCCCGTGTAGGGGTTTGTCCTGCCATGATGGTCCCTCCAGCACCTCTTCCTCTGCGCCCCACTGTCTGAGACATTCTCTGAGCACGTCATCAGTCTGGGCCTTGTCACTGATGTACTTGTGGAGCTTGGATTTTTCATCCTGGACAGTGGTTCCCACACTCACTAGTCCTCGGCCTCCTTCCTTCCGGCTCGTGTACAGTCTCAGGGTGCTGGACTTGGGATGGAACCCTCCATGCATGGTCAGGAGCTTTCGTGTCTTAACATCTGTGGTCTGTATCTCCTCCTTTGGCCAACTTATGATTCCTGCTGGGTATCTGATCACTGGCAGGGCGTAGCTGTTTATTGCCTGCGCCTTGTTCTTTCCATTGAGCTGGCTTCTTAGGACCTGCCGTACTCTTTGCAGGTATTTGGCTGTCGCCGCTTTCCTTGTTGCCTCGTCAAGGTTGCCATTTGCCTGTGGGATACCAAGGTACTTGTAGCTGTCCTCAGTGTCTGTTATTGTTCCCTCTGGGAGTGAGACCCCTCTGTGTGGACTACCTTCCTCTCTTTGTCACCATTCTACTACACTTCTCGAGCCCGAATGACATTCCAATGTCTGTGCTGTAGATCCTGGTGGTGTGGATCAGTGAGTCGATGTCTCGCCGCTCTTAGCGTACAGCTTGATGTCATCCATGTAGAGGAGGTGACTGATGGTGGCCCCGTTTCTGAGTCGGTATCCATAGCCAGTGTGGTCGATTATTTGGCTGAGGGGTTCAGACCTATGCAGAACAGCAGTGGGGACAGTGCGTCTCCTTGGTATATGCCACATTTGATGGTCACTTGTGCAAGTGGCTTGCCATTGGCTTCAAGGGTGGTTTTCCACAACCGCATCGAGTTTGCAATGAACGCCCTTAGAGTCCTGTTGATATTGTACAGCTCCAGGCACTCAGTGATCCATGTGTGTGGCATTGAGTCATAGGCTTTCTTGTAATCAATCCAGGCAGTGCACAGGTTGGTCTGATCGGGTTCTGCAGTCACGAGCGACTGTTCGGTCAACCAGGAGTTGGTGTTTGGCTCCCCTGGTGTTTTTGCCGATGCCCTTCTGTGCTGCGCTCATGTATTGATCCATGTGCCCGCCACATGGATATATATATATATATATATATATATATATATATATATATATATATATATATATATATATTCTATAATATAATAAATATTATATTGTGATGTGTGAGCTACTGTGTCCAAATAATATCCCTTGTGGATCAGTAAAGTTTGTATAAGTCTAAATCTAAGTTGTTTATTGTAATATATTTGTTAATATGTCTATCAATACATATTTACCAGTTTAACCTCGGCATTCATTGTAAACCCACCAGTATCCAGTCTATTATTCGTTTTAAGACCTCATTGTCCCTACCTGTCAGTCCTAGTCTAGTCCCATTCACATGTCCCTCGCGTTCCTATTGGCCAACCGCGTCGACCCCCCCACCTGATTGGCCGCCTTTCATGTCTGTCACCGCCTTAGCCCCGCCTTTTGCGTCCGCGACTTCCGCCTCTGTGTCAGCGCTCGCCTCCCGTGCACATCACCGCCTTCATCTTTGCTTCGGACTGGGATCAACGCTCACACGCATCACCGAGGTACGATTTTAGCCTTGAAACCACCCTCCCTGCGCGGTTTTACGTGTCGATTACTTTCACCAGTCTGCGTTTTACGAGAGGACACACTGTGCTGCTAATTATGCTAGTTAGCCTCCTGTTTTATGTAGCCCGCCGCCCGCTAATGCTAATACGCTATCTGTCAAAGGAAGGGATCGGCGTCCTGTCAAGAGTTGTGTTTACCATTGTTTTGCGATGACAACGAGCGGCCAAGATAGTCATTGAGTAATCCTACCATATCGCACACCAGATGGACAGTTTTTTAAAAGTTTAATCTGCGAAATGTTCGCATCTGATGTGAAGCTAAATGCACAATTTGTAATGCAATCGCGCAATCTTGTTTTGAGCGTGAGTAGGATCATTAGTCTTTTCGGGGTGTTTTGGGGTGGATGAAGCTTTGGGGCATTGAAGAACTAGAAAAATGTTGTTGCAGGCATTGAAAAAGGAGGGAAGGCGGGTGAAAGCTCCAGAAAAAAGATAAGATGCGTGAAATTTGTGCATGAAAAAGTGGGCGTTGGTGGAATTCTTCAGATACAGATTGTAAACATTAAAGGAACACCTGGTTTACTTGATTAAAAGCGATGTCTTGTAAATTTAAAACATCAAATTGCATGAAAAAATACAAATTACATTTTTTCTGCACTAAATAGACACTGCCATTTTCTTTTTTGATACTTGAAATGCAAAGTACATCTCTTGTAGCAGCTCACATTTTGCAGATTATTTTTACTGATGATTCATAAGCTTGCAATGACAAACATAACGCATAAACATGAGCAAAGTTCTCAAGATAAATGGCAAGGAACTACTTCTCAAATAATTATTACAACCTTGAGATTTTACTGGTGAATGAATAACTTCAAAGAGGTTCATTTTGGTCTTCCAGTTTGATCACCCGTGTCATTCCTCATTTCAGTTCCGTTTACTCCAAGATTTGGAACTCTTTGACACATTGTTGTCCAAAACTTTTACTTCAGAGAGGTTCATTTCGATCTTCCAAACACTTCGCACACGCTGGTCTGTAAAGAGCCTTTATATTTAGATAGTGAATGAGTATTTGAAGTTTGAAATTATGGCTTAATATGTGACAGTACCTTTCGTGTAAAAAGTTAATGTCTTAACATTTTGATTGAAAAGTTGACTTCTGATGAATAGAATTATTTATGTTTTTTGTAGGGCAATTTGATATACTATTTACAACTTCTATAGTCATTTATTACGCAATTTTCGAGTCTGTTATAATGTTGTTTCCTCATCAAAAACATAGCTGGAGTTGTGTTTTGTTTCATTCACACATGTTTAACACACAGACCCTGTTCCTCTCTCAAACAGAAAACAGTGTTCCACTTTGTGATGTCATGTGGTAATACAGGAAGTGCTCCACTGTGTTTTTAAACTCCATACACCTTCACTAGAATAATTTGGATTAGTTCAGAGCTGGAATTGCCCATTTCTAGATAAAAGTAAAGGTAGCTGTCAACTTAAAAACTACTGCTACATGAAACAAGGTGAAGCAGTGGATTTTGATCTTTGGAGACGTCGATACTGTTATAATAAATGATTTCTGAAACGTGTGAATGAAACAAAACACAACTCCAGGTAAACTTTTGATGCGGTAAAAACATTGTAACATGGTTTAAAGCTCATCGGAGTTAATTAGATGTAATACAGGATCTTTAATATGTGATAGTACGTTTTTGTGCAGAAAACAAAAGTCTAATGTTATGATTAAAAAGTTACCTACTTGCTTAAAAAGTTAACTATTTACGTATTTGCTGCATTTTCCTCTGTTGTAAGTGCTCGTTTACTATGTTGACCAGGGACATATGCATACATGTCCATGATGTTTTATCCTTTGAATTATCGTTTCATTTCTTATCTTTTCATCGGTCTGTCTGGTATGCTTTGTTACTTCGTATCTCTCATAAATATTATGTAATAGACAGAAGTGAATGCATAGCAGTGAATGAATAGTTGTAATTGACGTCTCTTTCAGTACCCCATGTTACAATGACAAGTCAAACTGTAGTCAAAATAACTGTCCCTAATTATTTCTATATTAATTCCTGTCTAATTGGCATATTTTTACTCAAGTTGGGGGTTGACAAAAATGAATACCTCAATATTTTTGGGATTATCTCGCTAACAATTGGGCCATTCACAATAATTACAAATTCAACTTCATTATATAAAGGTTAGAACAATATTTTTTGAGGCTCAGTATTTATTTTGGATACTATTTTGCAGTAGTGGGGATTCTTTGCCATTTTTATTTATGTAATAAGGTAGGATTTGAGCTGTAGAGAGTAGAATAATAAACTGCCATGGCTAATTATCAGTTTATTCTGACATTTATTTGTTGCAGCTCAGGCTTTTTAATAACACTGTTTTTCTAGTATCAAGTTTACTGAGATTATCCAGCTTTATCCAGCTCTGTAGCAATGTACAGTATCATGCTTCAAAATTTGTTTTCTTGACAGCTGATGTCGTGACAGATTGTAAATAGTTTTGAGACCTTGCACCAAGATCATTAGACCTGTGCAAAAACATTGAAATAGCAATGTATTGTGATACTAAATTTGATGATACAGCATTGTTATCGTGGGCTGCTGGGTTGATATATCACCATAAGTATTATTTTGTGTCTTTTGGCAATTTTTGCACTATTTTGTTGCATGTTTAGTAAAAGAAAACTTGTTTATGCAATACCCTTGACATTCACTCTTTTGGTAATTAAAATAGATGTATTTCATATTAACTTGGCACAAGCAGTGGTTTTACACAGAAATATTGTTGTCAAAATATATTTGGTTCTTAAACAACAGCAATATATCAGACTATCATGTACAATATATCGATTCTTACATGTATATTGTCATATTGTGATGATATTGTACCGTATGACGTTAATCAAGTATCATAATGCATCGTGAGGGACCCTGCGATTCCCAGCCCTAATGGCCACTGTTGACAACTAATGAATTCACAGAGTGTCTTTACTGGACCAACATTTTCTGTAGTCTACGTACTGCACATCCTTGAATAGTGTAGTTAGCAGCAGCAGAGTTTTGCTGAGTGGGAATGTCCTCTCCTGTTTGACTGTTGTGTTCATTTGTAACGCAGCCCTGAGACTAAATCAGGCCCTGGAGCAAAAGGCTGGTGACTCAGTCTGACAAGTCTACGCTATTCATAAACCACATCTGCAGCTGTAGGGAATTGGGATTGGGATGTAGTCAAGGCAGGGGGCAATTGGGGCAGAAAGTGTCATAATGTTTGAGCCTGTAATATACAAAGTTGTTCTGTGGTTACTTGAGAGGTAAATAAGAGCTATGTAACTCATTTTGTCATACAGTATTTCATGTTTTTAGGAAAATAAAGTCTATTATAGTCCCTGCACTGGTATCAGTCAATATCAGATCAGCAGATACTTAAAGCCATGGTTTTGGAATCGGTATTGGAACTGAAAAAGCTAGACCAGTGCATCTTTAATATAAACATTTTGCTTCCATGAACTCCCACACAGATGTAGTCTTGTGAGTGCAGTTTGGGTCAGATACTTAGACACATTGATCCACAGGACCAAGAATCTTTTTAGGCAACTACAGCTCTACAAATTCTCTTAAAGTCTTAAATTTACTCAAGTACTGAAGTAATGGTGTGGCTGTCTATGGCATTGTTAAGAGGCAGGTAAGAGTTAAGATTGTTTAGGGTTGTAAAATAGACAAATTGGAAAATTCTTCCTGCTCCAAACCACCTGCTTTTACTGACAGATGCACAATTAAAAACACCCAGGCGTATTATTGATTATGGGCCATGACAGTTTTGATTCTAATTCAATTTATTGCATAACCCTACAGTTCATTCATTTTATTGACCTGAATTTACCTGATCTAAGGCATTTGCTGTTAAATTTAGAAAACGAATGGGTTGGTTTATGGATAATCAGTTACCCGACACACATAAAACAAAAAGAATAATAGAATAATAATAGAACTGCTTATTTTTTTATTTGGTATGAGTCATTTTCTTTCAAAATGGGTTTCATAAGTTGTGCTAAAATGCAAATCATACAGACTTGTTACAGATGACTGTAGACCTACAAAAACAAAAAATTGATTATTGAGTGAACATTCTCTTGGGCATTTCTGTTTCCCTACATGGTGTTGTACATGTAAGTATATGGCAGAATGTTCAGCAGTTACCATGGGGACAAAATGCGCACATTAGCAAACACTGCCGAGTAAATTTAGGTTGGTCTGGAAACTCCAAAAATTTTAAATGGATTTTAAACAGCGGATTTTCACGAGCCTGTGATCAATATATGAACATTCATGGTCTTGTTTACGTGTTGAATTTTCAGCTAAATAGGTGAGAGTGACTGACTGAAAAACTGCTAGCTTGTGACTAATTTTACACGGAAAAGACTTGTTTAGTTCCAGCTACAGTTCAGTTCTTTGTGCTCAGATTAAAGTTGAACTTGAGTAACAGGGCTTCAGACAGAGCAGTGTGTATAGTTAGCATCACACCCGCAGGGAATGTTGATGCCATCAGCTGCAGAGTATCATTTTTGGCCAAGCGCTGTGATTTAGACTTGCGATTTATGTTTTAATAATAAGATTCACATTTTGTAGCTCAGAAGAATTGGTAAAAATACTGAAATATTTGCAAACTACTACAAAAGTCACATTTCAGAACAGCAGGGTTAGCAGTTTTTTTTTTTTATCCCGAAAGAGACTGGATGTTTTTCTGTTTGTAAAGATAAATTACGGTACTTCCACAATTGCAGCCTCTGTGATTTGCTGACTGCATCCATTCAAATTGCATTTGTTTCGATCTGATTGTGATTAAAATCGCAGCGCTAGATCAGGATTTATAATACTTTGCTTTCTCCACAGTAGTTCAGTCTGTTTAAAAGCAGCCCTCATTACTGTTGCGTCGGTTCTGCTGGGAGTTGGAGCTTGTTGTCATTTTGTTCTGTCTTCCTCCCAATGGCGTCTTAATCACCCCCTTCGTTAGTTACCTCGTCTCCAAACCACGTACACAATCTATACTGTAATATCACATCTTCCTATGGGCGCTATGTTATTATAGGAGAGATAAGCCGCTATGTCCCAATACCGTGTCTCTTGGTGAAGTTACATTTTGTGGTTAAAGGGCCCATATTACGCTATTTTCTGATCTATTTTATAATGTTTCCTCGTCACAAACATACTTGGAGTTGTGTTTTGTTTCATTCTCACGTGTTTACACCCAAATCCTGCATATTTAGGCTGAGTACTTCTCTCAAACGGAAAGCACTGCTCCACCTTGTGATGTCAAGTGTTTTAAAGCACCTTCGCGAGAATCATTTGGAAGATTTCCCTGGAATTGCCAGCCTCTAGTAAACAAAGGGTAAAATGTAGCCGTTAAACTTGAAAACCTCACGACATCTCAAGGTGGAACAGAGAATTTTGAGCTTTGGAGATGTAAACAGACTAATAAATGAAACAAAACTTAAGTCCAGGATGTTTTTGATGAGGTAACAGCAATATAACATGGTAGGACTGGGCGGTATACGTTTGAACCGGTATACCGGTAATTTTATTTTTATGATATGAATTTTTATTTACCGCCATACCGTGTGTGCGCGCATATGTCGGCAACACAGAGCGGCGGAACGTGCACAGCGGTAGATTGAGCGGGGCTGTTTTTCAGTGTTACACCAAACAAGCCAACAAGCCAGGTAAGGATAGCGAGTTGAGTGGTGAGCATGGACGAAGAAAATGACACAGACATAGGCTCCCTTTTTCGGAGAGCGGGAGTGCGCGGAGCCGTGCCCGGGCGAGAGAGCGTAGAGCGGGAGTGCGCGGAGCGTGCCCGGCGAGAGAGAGCGTAGAGCGGGACTGCGCGGAGCCGTGCCCGGGCGAGAGAGCGTAGAGCGGGAGTGCGCGGAGCCGTGCCCGGGCGAGAGCGTAGAGCGGGAGTGCGCGGAGCGTGCCCGGGCGAGAGAGCGTAGAGCGGGAGTGCGCGGAGCCGTGCCCGGGCGAGAGAGCGGAGAGCGGGAGTGCGCGGAGCCGTGCCCGGGCGAGAGCGTAGAGCGGAGTGCGCGGAGCCGTGCCCGGGCGAGAGAGCGTAGAGCGGGAGTGCGCGGAGCGTGCCCGGGCGAGAGAGCGGAGAGCGGGAGTGCGCGGAGCCATGCCCGGGTGCTCCAAAAGGAGCCGTGTCACAAAACACTACACAGACGGTCCCTTTAGCAAACTCGCCTACCAGGGACGTCTGTGTAGTGTTTTGTGCTGCAGTGCCAACGTTACGCAGAGATTGGGGAGAAGATGCAGATTTTACTTTCATGCAATTTTCGTATTCTCCTGTCCTGTGAATGTGGCTTTTTTAGTATCTGATTTTCTATACTCTTGACAACCCTAATAGACTCCTGTTATTATATTATTTAACGTGCATACAGTTAACATTATTGAAAAAAAATCTTCCCTGTTTTGTTTTTCCTTTAAATATTTTGGTTAAGTTAATAATTTTACTTTCCGGTTGGACGTGGACATCAGATATGACATACTTAAGCCTAATACATAATTCCAGAAAGGTTACATGGCAAAGCATACTGTAAACAAGGGCCAGAGCTATTCTAATAAAAATAGTTGACATTTGCAACACCTTTAATTTGTTAAATCAATACTTAGGACGTCAGAGAAAAAGATTTGTAATTAAATAGTTGAAAGAGGACTAAAATGACATAAAGTGCTGCCCAGTTTTTAAATGTCGTAACTTCAGATGTAGGTTTTCAACTCAGAATTCAGTTCACACAATGAACCTTTAAAACAGTCAGTTCAGTGGCATTAACATTTGCGAGATTGAAATATGAGCTGCCAAATGCTAAGAATCCCATGCACTGAAAATATGTTTATAGAGATGAAATTACAGGGTTAGGAAGCTTTGTTCAGAAGACAAGATATATTGTTCTTTGCCAAGGATATTCTATAACCAAATAATTGCAGGCTTTGCGATAGAGCCCTATCATCATACGTAGGACAGTGGTTCTCAAACTGTGGTCCACAACCAAATTGTTGTTTGTGAACTCCTCTTCAGTACTTACATATAGTCAAGTTTATTAATTTTAGAACTCCTATAGCGATGATGTGGTCCTACAGCTTGGTGTGGCACTAGTTGAGAGACGTGTTCAAGTGCACAAGCCTGTTGTAGTTCCAGCTAAGTCAGCTCTTTGTGGTCAGATTGTTAAAATAAAGCTCAGTTAAACAGAACTTGTAACAGAGCAGTTCTTTTCGTTAGAATCACAGCCCCAGGGAATGTTGATGATATCAGCTGCAAAATATAAATAGTACTGTTACAGACCTGTTACTCAGAAAGCAAAATATATTCTTCAGTGTGAAAAGTTGTCAAGTAATGTCAATGTTTTGTCACTTGTGTTAACATGTAGTATTTGCTTTGGTCTCATCCAGTATTCTTCCCAACAAACTGAAGTGACAGACCAGCGGACAGCACAAACTCCCACTCGTGTCACACTGTCTGTGTTAATATGATGGACCAGACCTGTAGAAAACTGTGTTTACTGGTTTCATGTTACATGACAAAACATATACGTAGGTCTCACAGTGAGACAGATGAAAGGTTAAACTTAGAAGCGCTGTATGACCAAGGCTGAGCTGTGACTGATGTCAGGTCTCTCTGATAGTTTGGAGTCTTGGTCTCAGAGTGAATCCTCCTCTTGCTGTGTCTACGATCAATCTTTGTGACCAACAGTAAACACGAGCACTCTTCAGATGAGCTCTGCTGTGAACAGACTATCTCTCCTTGTTTCATTTACTCACTTGTACAAATGCCAAAACGCTGCTAGCATATATCGCTAGCCTCAGCTAACCTGTCCAAATATGGGGCCTAGAGCCTGATTTTTCTCTCTGAACATGTGCACCAGTGCACGGTGTGTGCAGTGTAACATCAACAATGATTGAATCTTATAATACAAAAAATCTCACAGTGGACACCAGGCTTAAGATGGAATATTATGGTTACAGCCGAGGTGTTTTTTTTTTTTCCCTAATAACGCTAGTTCAAACAAGGGGTACATAAAATGGTATACGCTCATTTATGTTAACTAATGTTATAAAAGTATGGACACCTCAAAGGTAATATTGAACTGATATGATAAGATATTACTGAACACTGCAAAATCTTTCTGCAATTTACTGTATTTAAAAATTATACTAAGTGTGCTCCAAATTTAGCTCCAGATTCACCTTTAACCTTTAGCCAGTTTGTCCATTGCCTCGTACACTTGACCTGAGCGTGAAGAATCCGGCCTAACTCGTCCGTTGCCGCGGTGTCGGAGGCGTTGATGGGAGTGCCCTGTTTGAGTTTGAGGTGGACTGAGCTCGCTGCAGAAAGCCCTCTGTCTCTCTGTAGCTCTGGTTCAGCAACTCTGTCCACTGCTGAGTCAAGCTTCAGTGAGTCTAAAACTCAGCATTTCTTCAAAGTCTTTGCTCCATACATATGGAGAAAGTGTGAAGACAGGGTGTAGTCAAGCGCTGGGCGATGTAAAGGAATAACATGTGTCACTGAAGATTAATCCTTCATTTTTGTAAGATCATTACTTTTTTGTCATCTTTAAAACCCTGTATCAGTGTCTTTAAGTTTGTACTGACTGCCAACAACAGGAAATGAATAATGATTTTGGCATGCATAAACTGATGAATGGTTTGGCTGTGTGTGCAAAATCCGTGCTCTGTGTGAAAACAATAAAACAGACATTAAAATTGTACCTTCAAAACTAAACTGAAAATTAGTCATACATACATACATACATCCATAGATCCATCC
Source organism: Odontamblyopus rebecca (assembly GCA_030686955.1). Lineage (NCBI taxonomy): Eukaryota > Metazoa > Chordata > Actinopteri > Gobiiformes > Gobiidae > Odontamblyopus > Odontamblyopus rebecca. Next base: position 12,871,150 of record CM060654.1, read on the forward strand.
ATCCATCCATCAATCATAGGACTTGAATTCTCACCTCTGGCTTCAACTTGCCATAGTCCTAATATGATTATTTTTTTATTTGTGCATTTGATTCACTCCTCAGTGCTCTTGAAGTCAGAATCAGTCCTTGCAAGTGTAGAGAAGATCGGATCTTCTGGAAGCTGTGGTGAGGAATACCTAGCTGGAGGATTGGACTCTTGTTGAGGGCATTAAAGCAGACCTTTTGTGCTTGTGTCTGCGGTATAGTGCTGCTGTACAATGACTCCCGTGGATCATTATGTTAGAATTTGCACATTATAAATCGCAGTATTCTTCTAAAACAACGCAATAAAACAAGTTAGCCGATTTCTGTGTTAGAAAACCGTGGTGCTCAATGGGAGCTGACGTCGCCGTAAATGTAATCTTAACAAAGAGTAATGGATAGCTGCAGATCACACTAACAAGCGCACAATATGGCGCCTTGCAAAAAAAAAGCGATTAAAGATGACTTAAATAGGGCCAATGATTTTCCGTGACCGTGGAAAACGCAGAATCGTCAGTGTGAAACGGAATTTATACATTTCTTTAATTTTACACAAAAATTAACCTGAATTCTTTAAAATATTTGAAAAAACGTCACTTAAAACTGATAATCGATGTGTAGCAGACGTCTTTTTCCAGTTTTGGTATAGGCTACGTATAGATGGGTACACTGCGTGAACCCATAGACCGTATGCGCCTCTAAACCAGAATTAACACCAGGACTAAAACCAGGTCTAAGCCAGGTCTAAACCAGGTCTAAACCAGGTGTAAACCAGCTCTAAAACAAGTACTAAACCAGGACTAAAACCAGGTCTAAACCAGGTCTAAACCAGGTCTAAACCAGGTCTAAACCAGGACTAAGCCAGGTCTAAACCAGGTCTAAGCCAGGTCTAAACCAGGTCTAAACCAAACTAGAATTTGCTGGAGGTGGTTGCTACATTCATATAGTGTTAAAAAACATGAAAATATCAAGTAATACAAAGTATTCAGATTACATTACTCACTTTAAGTAATTTAATGGATTACGTTACAAACTACATTTTGGGGTATGTAATCTGTAATCTGTAGGGGAATACATTTTAAAAGTACCTTCCCAACACTGTCAACAGGATTATTAAATGTGTCACAATGAAATGGAAATGAAACGGAATTCAACATTTCTGAAACGGAAAATGTCAAATTTTGAAGCGGAAAATCATTGGCCTTACTTGCACGAACTACACCAAATACAACTTGAGGGGGTGTAAATCGTGAGGGGAAACAACTATTACATGGCTAAAAGCTCTAAAAAGTCACTTTTGTGTAATAGGTCTGCTTAAAGTGGAGGCAACCCAGCAAACACAGTGAGACCATTATACTGTGGCTCTGGAGAGGACTCTACTTTCATAACCTCTTGAACGATGGTAAACCCGGGCGGCCAGCTTGTTTGGTGTTTGAGCAAACATTTGCAGTTAATATTACCTCAGCTACTGGAAAAAACACGTAATATACTGTACCTCTGGGCTACTTGACTTTGCCTGCCAACCACTAAAACCCTCGCTGTTTTTACAAAGGCCCGTATCCTGGTGCTGTAAATTTACTTAACAACTTGCTTTAGATCTGGTTACGCTTTTTCTTCTTTTGACTGATTTATTATTCCCAAGACACCAGTTAAATTCTCTTCAAAGCAGGTCACATCTGGTATTAAAGATGCACTGTGTAACTTTTTGGTTGGGGCTCCGTCGCCTGCTTGTTTCTATGGATACGTCATTGCTCTACCTGTAATGTTATGGCATATGTTATGGAACGTTAATGTTATGACATTAAACAGCTCTACCTTACCTTTATTCAATTACACATGGTTTTATAGCTCAAAAATCTGTAGAAAAACTGACATTCTGACTGTGAGGGGCTTTGCCTCTCCACAGATCTGACCTGTAACTTTAATAGTAGTGCTGTCAGTTGCTTAAAATATTTAATTGTGATTAATCTCATTAATATAATAGTTAACTCACCATTAATTGCAAATTAATCGCACATTTTTGTCCCTTGAATCATTATTTTAATATTCTTATCAACATGAAAAAGTGGCTTTGTGCAAATGTTTTTTTTAAAATTGCAAACCATAACAATTGTCAGTGAGGCAACTTTGTGTTCAATGTTCCACTTTTTATACATAATGAAGTGCCACTGCCAGATGACGTCATCACACAGCACTGTTTGTTTACATGTTGCACAGCAGAGCTAAAGCATTAGTGGAGAAAATAAGTCCAGCGGCAGAAATATCTATTAAATAGTGAGACCGATATGAGTCCTTCTGCGATACATGCTCCTCCGTGAGTTTATGGATATAAAAGCAGCACCTCTGAGTAAGGACAGCTGGAGATGAGAGGCTGCAAAACTTCTGTCTCTGTCCACAGTCCATATCGAACAAAAGTGCGGATTCACCATATGTTTTGGAGCGGACTTTATTTTGTCTTTTCCTCGTATGAGTAACATAGTCGCACACACAGGGCTCGTTTAGTAAACTCGTGTATGTGTGTGCGTACATGAACAACTGTGCCGTGCTATGACCCACCTCCTCCAACCGGGACTTCTCATTTTCATATCGTTTTCCTTCCTGTTTACAGCCAGATCCTCTAGTTTTCGTTACCAGCAGTGGCCACAGTTTATGAAAAACTCGTTCACTAAGTCACAAAGTGCGTTAATCTCGCAATAAAAAATATTTTTACGTTAACTCGTTAATAGCGCAGTATTTTTGACAGTACTATTTAAGCAATTTAAGCAGTTTAAAATTAATTTACCAAAATAAAGGTGCTGTCATTTATTTTAATCATTGTTTTAAGCCTTTTTTACGTCATGGTTCCAAGGCAACATTTCTAGGTTATTGAATGGCCTTGGTCTACGTCAAAGCAACTGTCCATGTCCAATGAAAAAATGAAATAATGTTAACTATGGTTTCGTGAGTTGGGAAAAATGTATTAATTAGGATATTCCTGACCAGCATTGCTATTGTGATTTAATTCGGGATTCAGTAATTCTGGTCAAAGTTCAAATTTTAAACAAACACGTCTCGAAGGATTGACAAAAACACTGAAATTGGCATTTGAACTAGCAAAACTCTATATAAGAATCACAAGAAAGTCTTAGCATTTTTTGTTTGACAGGATTGTTGTTGGTGAAGGAAATTATGGTACTTAAACGTCAAAAATTGACTCTTGGCTTTAAGACAAGTTAGAATGTTATTACCTTGTCAGAAATATACCTGGAAATGTATTTAGTTTTATTTACACATTGCGCAACGCTTTATTATTAGTCTGTCTACATCTCCAGAGCTCAAAATGTTTGTGTTGTGGTGAGGAAACAACATTATAGCATAGATCATAATCACATTTCATTTCATTAATCTTGCTGTCTCAGTGGATAGCCTGCTTCAATGCATACTACTTAATCCCTATTCTGGAGGCATTGTTGGACAGATCTGCACACACACAGAGGCTGGTCCGTGTGACTGCACTGGGAGTCGATGTGGATTTCATACTCGCTGTGGTTGCTCCAATGAAAAGACATTTGTGGTGCAGTGACATTCAGAAACGCGCTCCTGGTAATGGTCTTGTGATGTGCGTTTGTGACCGTAAACTCCCATGGCTGGCCGGATTTATTAATGTTATAGAGAAGAGAAGATCTGCTTTGGAGATGAAAACAAGACTATAAACTAAATACAGATTGATCGAATTATTGTTCGATTGGAGTGGGTACAAAATGGCTTTCTTTTCCACATACAGCAGGGCTGTTATTGTTGCGGTCGACATCCATTTGTCTTTGTCAGAGCTGCGGGTTTGCCGGATTAGCTATGAGTCTTCAAAGGGCCCATATGTTGCGCTGTTTTCAGATCTACAATATAGGGGTGGGTGATATTTGATATTTAAAATGTATTGAGATATTTTTAAACACAAAATTGATTCTGACATATCATTTATATGTATGTATTGGTAATATTTAATTGATTTTCGCCGTGTCACTTGATTTTGTTACCTCTCCTCTCACGTGTTTTTTCAGTCAACATGGTGGCGTCCGCAACCAACCCATGACTGGCGAAAGTTGATGCCAAACAAAGCTTCTAGCACCACGAACCTTTTCCACCATTTACAGACTCACATCCATCTCTCACAGAGAACACACATATTCCACTGAGTCGTGTCCTTTAGTCCAACAGAAGCTGACCACATCAGGGCACAAGGAGCGAGTTGTTTTTTCACCGCTTCTAGTTTATTCAAATTAGCCATGTGGTTTTAAGTTTTGTTTCTGGAAAACGTAAACAAATGCATATCATAATTTTTGCTGCAGATCGCCCAGCCTTACGACAGTATGTTATAATGTTTCCTCATCACAAACTAACCTGATGTTGTCTTTTGTTTGATTTGCACATTTGTGTAATTGTATGTAAAATGTCCATCTTTGCCTCTGTTATTTTTATGCTTTCTCAGTTTTGTTTGATGCTGGGTTTCTTTGGTTATGATTCCAGCGCTCTCGTTTGCCATCCCTGACTTTTTGGTTCCAGTTTTAGTGGGTGGGATTTTCATGGGTTCATTCCCAGCTAAGCTTGGGGCCTGCTCCTGAAGCTGTTGTGGACGTTTCCTGTTGAAGTTTTGATGGGCTCAGAGCTTTTCTAACATTCTATGGTGGACGCTTCTTCTGGATAAACGTTATTCTATAGAGTGTAAGTACTGGACAAACTTGTTGTCTATGTTACAGTCTGCCAAAACTACACTAAGAGATGTCTACTACAGTTTCCGGGGCAGGCGCCAAGCTTACCAGGATATATACTGTATGCTTGCTCAGCTGTCTGTCAAACATAAATTAGCCAATGGGAATCCCACCCACCAAAACGTTTGGGCCAAAACTGAAAACAAAACATCATGGAGCGCCAACGAGAAGGCTGAATTGTAACTATAGAAAATGGCATCAAACAAAACTGATAAAGATGCAGAACAAAAACAGTGTTTCCGAAGAGGCAAAGACAGACATTTTACACGATTACACAAATAAATTGATTGCAGATTTGTTTGTTTTATTTTACTTTTGTTTTATTTATTTACTTTTGTTATTTTGATTTATACTTCTTTACTTGATGTTTTTAATGCTCAAAATGTGTCTTCTCTTTCTTTTTATATTCTCCACTGTGTTTTTAAGCTCCATAAACCTTCACTAGAATCAAACGGATGGATGGATTAGTTTCAGTGGTCCAAAGTTATTCTTCACTTCATTTCAAACAACACAATTTTTCACTGCAATGAATTTACAAGTGTTTTTTTTTTCCCCACAATGTTCAGAGATTAGTGCAGAGTTGCACTGTGATGTGAAAAGTATGGATGCTAAGACACCCTTCCTGATTATCAGACAATAAAACCTTTTATTATTAGATTACTTATTTTGACCTCAAGGGCTGCTTGTACAATACATCTGTACTGGGGTAAGACACATTTTGCTCAAATACATATGGGGAAAAATCAGGTGGGACTTTCTTTGAGTCTTTAAACTCAATAAACCTGTATGACTTTTACGAAGTCGATGAGAAAATGAATGGGAAATTTACTTTGGATGAATGGATTCTCGACCGGTTTCAAAGTGAGCTCTATTATACTGACTGACTCTCTTTGTCTTGCTGTGTTTTTGGGTCTGTCTGCGTCTCTTTTTCTCTTTCAAGTCACTACTCTCGCTCTCTGTTTCTTTCTTCCTCTCTCTTTCTCCTTTTCTCCCTCCCTCTCTCAAGGTGAACGCTGGTCTTTGTTTGTCTGGGCCCTTCAGACTGAGTAGGTGTGTAGTTCAGAGGCAGGTACGGTAGGTTCACAGAAACAGGCGTGTGACACCTCCTCCTAACAACACAGTGTCATTGTTGTGCTTCATTTGGGCTCCAAGGGAACATTAATTTAGCAGTTTTTTAAATACAGAATAAGACAGGATATTATGTTTTGCGAAGGAAATTATGGTACTTGAAGGCACACAAAATTGAGTCTTGTAAACTTTGAGCTGTTGGCAATTCACATAAAATATTTTATCTTTTAAATGGTGCAAGGTTCTTCCATAGTCCTTCAAATCAGTGAGGAATGTCTGAACCCTATGATTAAGATGACTACCAACCATATGCTACTATTAAAGAAAATGCTATGACTAGGCCTGTCACGATAATTACGATATTGTTCAAAATATACGAACACTGAAACAATATACAGTATTTTGGGCTCAATATTTATCCTGTGTACAATTTATTAGTAAAACGGGGGAGATTTGAGGTGTTTTCGACGTAATCCAATTATATTTGAGCCGTAAAAGATTGAAGAAATGACTTCTGTGGCTAATTATTGACATTCTGTTACGTCAGCACGAGCCTTTTAATGATACTGTTTGATTATTGTTATTGTGTCAAGGGGCATATATATAGCAGTTTATCTTATTTTATTGAACTCATCTAATCTACTTATATATATTGGGCTTTAAAATGTGTTAGGTCTAACTATCACAGAGTTAAGTTAAAGTCAATACAACTATTTTGGGTCAGAAATTGCATTCTGTTGTCTAAAAAGAAGTTTCGAACTCAAGTTTTAAATGTTAATATTATAACGATACTCAATTCCAGTGGTTCTCCCTGATGCCTGTTCCAGACGCCTTCAGATTTTTCTGCAGATTCAAATAAATTATGTATTATTAAAATATATTTCCAGATTAAATTGAGTTAGTCCGCTATTACAACTACTATGGCAAGTGTGCAGTTCCATTTTAGACCTGGTTTAGCCCTAGTTTAGTCCGAGAATAGTCCTGGTTTAGATCTGGTGGGACTTGGAAGGCCATATTTTAAAATTTTGTAATTTGTGTTAATTTAAGATTTAAATTTTGAATATTGAAATTATTCCAATTAGTATAATTGTATATTATAATACGGTAGTATAGTATACATATATATACAAATACAAATAAAATACAAATAAGTAAAATATCTATAAATGAAAAAAATATATACTATGTATATATAATATAATATATAATATATATATATATAATATAATATAATATATATAATATTATATATATATATATATATAATTTTATATATATATATATATATAATTTTATATATATATAATTTTATATTTATATAATTGTCTTAATAAATTCCTGGGATAATTTCATCACAAACCGGCAGTGCATTTTAATATGTTGCAATGTTGTTTTTTTGTTTTTGTAAATTTAAATAGTGACGGTGGGTTTGTGCAGTTTATAATTTTATCGTATTTTAAGTGTCCCAGATATTAATACAGCTGCAGTGTAAAGATAAGGACCATTGGTCAGTGAACGCCTGTTTGGCTCCACATAAATTGGCCTTTTCCCTCTTCTTTCCTGTGCATTCTCTAGTATTTCTGTACCGTCCTGTGCTAGTTGTTGCTGTAAGGGCATCTGGCATAGAAAAGCCTTTAGTGTTGCTGTTTAGATGTTCAATTAAAATCTTGTTTAGTGAAATTATTGAAATTTGTGGTGATCTAGATCTGTGTATCCCTAAGGTCAGGAGACATTGGGCTGTGAGATCATCAGTGTAAATAGAAGACAAAATGAACGTTTTTGGATTAATAGTTAGGCTGAGTTCTTCTCTCAAACAGAAAACACTGTTCCACTTTGTGATGTCACATGGTAATACAGAAATTACTCCACTGTGTCCATACACATTCACTAGAATCATTTGCATAAATTTAGCCCTGTACTTGCCAAACTACTGAACAAAAGGTAAAAGGTAGCTGGCTTAAAGCTCACAAGAGTCAATTTTACATGTTATAGAAAAAAAATAAAAAATCTGAATTATATCTCTTAAGAAGCCAATGTTACAAAAAGCAGTGATACATTTACAGCATTAAAAATGGTGAGGCCAAAATGGTGAACTGCATCGTACTATTTAAAAAAAATCTCCTTGTTCCTGTTTACCTAATCTTGTATCTTACCTAGAAATTATTCACTTATTATTCATTATTCAGCGAGTTTCAATACGGCCAGATACAGATATAGCCAGTATTCAGCAGCCATATCACATTTTACTGCTTATACAATGGACTTAGACAAACTTTATTGATCCACAAGGGAAATTATTTTGACACTGTAGCTCACACATCACAATATAATGTAATAACAAAGAGCAAGAATATAAATGGAAATAATACATTCAAAATAAGTAGCAAAAATAGCAAGAGACTAGTGTGAAATAAGGCATAATTATATATAATGCATCTGTTCTTGAGATTTAGCTCAAATGCATGAAAAAAACATTAAATTCTGACCCTGTTTCATGTTTTGTGCAGTAACTTGTGGGTATTTTTAATCATTGGCACCAACTATAGACGGACCGATTGCGGTGAACCAGATGTCTCATTAATCTCTCTTAATAATTAACCTTATTTTGAAGCGTCGGGGTTCCTCGCTACATATTTCTGCGTGTGTGTGGGCGTCGCCTCGGCTCACCTCTGTCATATTTATGTAACAGCGTCACGGAGACACCGTCCCCCTCCCAACATGATCTGAGGCCCGCTCCGGCCAATCAGAACACTCGCTGATACACTCTCCAGCCAATCACAGAGCTCCAGGGACCTACTTTGCACCATTACTGACGCGAACACTATGACCAGATTAAGAACTAGGAGGAGGGCACGTTGGTCAAGGAGTTCAAAGTAGCTGTTTTATAGTTCAGTTCTAATTCATTGTGGGTTAAAGGAAAAATTATACTATACTTATACTATACACAAGATATTAAACGTTATATTTGCTTTTAACTCGGACGCTTTTGAGATAACATTTGACAGTGCTCCCCATAGATTTTGTTTATGGTGGCTCTTCTTCTGCTTCTTCTGCTTCTTCTTCGATCTCATTCAACTTGTGGATTGTACGTTTCATTTTCCGTCATTTGTGACCTGTGTTGTCTCTTTTATTAGTTTATGGTACAAAACAATGAACAACAAAGTCTAAATTTGTCATGCCAATATAGTCCAGGATGTTTTTGTTTTTTTTAATACTATGGGGAGAATTTTACAATAATAATAATACATTTTATTTATTAGGCCTATTTCTGGACACTCAAGGTCGCCTCACAACAACATAAACAAATTAAGTATGATTGATTGGGTTGTTCACTGTCCAATAACATTGAGTTCATTAGGATGTTATAAACTTTCCTGAACTAACAACAGTTTTGGGTAGGTTTGACCACAGTATTTCATACTAACCTCTGGTAAACTGCAGAAATCGCTGACCGTCTTCTTTCCCTTCGAGAGGCCTCGAGCTTTACATGTGCACAGGAGGAACAGGAGCGCTCTGTGCAGGTCTCACTGATGAATTAGTGTTTGCGAGTCACCAAATATTTCAGTGATATTCGGATTGGTTAAAATAAAGATGCTTTAAAGAGGAATAAAGAAGATTTTTTGGTAATTTGTAATAATAATATAATATATAATAATAATACATATACATTGGGGATGTGCTTGAAAATGATCTATATAAAACCTGAGCCAGGCCTAAGTGACAGACATGTGTATGTGCAGTGTAGTGTAATGTAGTTTTACCGATGAGTTACAAAGATATATGATTATAAGTCTTCTGTGAGTAACACGTGCAGCCTGTACATCCACGGTGAACCTCCACAGAGGCGCCTGCAGGGGTGCACCTGTACGCACTGTGTCCCAGGTTCGGCATGGAGAAGTGCTACAGTGATTATTGACCAAACCGTTCACCAAACCGGTTCTTTCTGACACTGCAGTGATGCGCAGGTCGACCCATAACCGCGGGTCTGAACTCGGTGAGAAAAGGCAAAGCAGGTGCGGGTGAGTCGGGTCCCATCATAGCCTTGCCTAAAAGCATGTTCTGTATCTCTGATTAACAAAAGGGCTTGAAAACATGGTTGAAAACGTCAGGCCAGTGTAAGAGAATGAGTGTCTCTCTCTTTCTCTCCTGTCTCGCTCTCTTCTCTCTCAGAATCGATTTGTGGCACTTGGTTTCCATTATGAGACCATTATGAGGCGCGGAGCCACATAATGGTCTTTGTGTGGGAAACAATGTACAGTTAAAAAGTGGGACAGTACTTAATTGATTGATTGTATTCAGTATTGTATTTTATTGGTCTTTAGTGTTTATTGTTTTAGTATTTAGTAATGTATTATGCAGTATTTTAATTGATTGATTTAGACTATGGGGGAGGCAGCATCTTCTCCTGCATTAACGAAACACTTACGGAAGATAATTTGCTCCATTTTCTTGGCATCTTGGATTTTTGCTGCGAAATGTTTTCACTGCGAATTCTGCAAATTTTACACTCTGAATTTTGACTGATAAATTTAAGGGCTTGAAAATATTTGTGCCGAACATTTAGAAGGTGATTTTTTTTATATTGAATTTTAAACACTTTGAAAATGTACACAATGTAAAATTTCAGCAACTAAAATTCAGAATAAAAATGATTCAGACATGTTTTTTCAGAGTTACAAAATACAAAGGGAGAAATTCGGCGGCATTTAAATTTCAAACTCTGATGAAACAAATTATCTTCCATCAACACTGGTTAATTTATTAATGGGAAATGTCTAAACAGTCTAAACTATTCCAGCTATTCTCTGTTCTAGCTATAGGGCTGTACTCTGTTGACGTTGCCTTACTTGACCAAGTTTTTTATTAGTCAAATAATGATTTTGTTATGGTGAGGACCACAGTGTGAGGTCCATATAAAGCATTAGTAAGAACGCATGGAATGAGTTTACTACAGTTCTGGGAGTGACTGGACGGCGTAATCTCCCTTTTTATTTGTACACAGTTTACTAATGTTTTTTGTGAGATGTTAAAAAATTTGAGTGCTCTGCTTTAGACGACAAAGTTATATTTTGTGTATAATTTCAATTTTTTACAGTTTTATTACAGTATATAACTTTCTGGAGGTGGCATGTCACCTGCAACGCCATGGAAACAGAAAGTTAAAACTATACCGTGGAACATTCTCCATGGAAATGCAGCTTTTCCCGCAGAAAACTGGTTAATCAAGGCGGTGACCGGGATGGGGATTCCGTGCCGGCAAAAGTGAGGACCAGGACATGACGACTGTAGATTTGCGCGGATTCACATGTTTTTTTGGCGGGGGTGTTTTCAGAGGGAGTAGTCAAGGTGGGGGGCAATTGTTGTCAAGGTGACCGCCCTAACTATAAAGCACTGGGATAGTTTTATGCCATACTGTGGACTATTCTCTTTTCTCTAGGCCAGAGTATGTGGAGATGCGAGCTCGCTCACAGTAATGTCAAGTTTTTCTGCGTATTTCAATTCAATAGACACAGCCAAAATGGTCAAAAACATTTCAATTTTGTCTAATTTTTGACTAAAAAGGTTCCATACTGTGGCTTTAACGTGTATTCAGAATTCTGCTGTCAATGAAACGCTACAGTCACCTTTGAGATTGTTTTGACTCAACCCCCTGACTAACTCTTTAACTATTTCAGAGTGAGTCAATGGTTTCCAAAGAACTTCAGCTCATTCACTGGAGTCTGGGATGGTTGAGCACTGAGAGGAAAGACCTGTACAGACTTAGGCTGAAATTAACTTAACTTTTATTTCTATTACCAAGAGGAATTCTGGGAAAGTACTGGAGTAAAACTGCAAAAGATAACTGGAAGTCTGTTTCTGTTAATCCAGTTTTTATTGCAGTTCAGGTCACCACGAACACACATTTGGATCCAGGATCGAAAGGCTAGTTTTTACAGTTTGGGGCGGTAATTTTGCGACTGTTGTGTTCTCTTCGTAGAAAAGTTAACTGGTTCTAAAAGTAACTGCTTGCTCTTAAAGCCCCACAGTGCAACATTTTTTGGTGGCTGCGACATTAGTTTAAGTTACAGTCGGCCGCATCCACAGTAGTGCTGTTCAGATACGAATGTGTTGATTTTGGTCTTAAGGAAAAGGATCAGTACTTGAAACTTGAAAAAGTCTTTTTGGACTGTATGAAGTTATCAACACACATTTTTAGTTGTCACCAATAAGTATTTGGCATTTTCTAACTTAAAATAACGTATATTTTTGGCTAACCCACTATAAACTACAGTTTCCGATGAAGTATTTGAACGTTGGAGCGCCCTCTGCTGTCAGCAATGGCAATAAACAATGAGGAAAAAAAGAAATGAAGCCTAAAGCAGCATGAATATGAATATGCTAATCAAGCCATGTGCTTGTTGTGAACAAAATTTGACTGCAGTCCAGTGATGACATACTGTCTTTAAAACTACATATTCTGACAAATTGGAAATGGAGAATTTTCAAGTGCTTAGAGAAGATGATTTTGGATTAATGGATTCATGAAACAAGCACATTTGCATAATGTGACCTTCAATATTTTCATCTATCTTTTTTTTCTGTTTTGATTTTGTTTTAGTATCGATTTGAATGGGTTTATAGATTTATTTTTTACAAGGAAATCCAGTGCTTTCCCACATAAGCTCCATGTTTACCAGTCTGGAGCTGTGCCCTTGACCAGTGGTGCAGTGACCTCCGGCTGTGACGCTGCCTGAGGACACCGAGTCCTGAGCAGTGAAGCAGCAACTGTGCGTTTGATAAGAGGTTTTACTACCTCATCTATTCTGCCTTAAAATGCTCAGTCTCTGAGCAGCTATAGACACCGCTTATACGGGAATGGTGTGGGACTGTCAGCACATTTCAAATTGTAAGTGTGGACATTGTTCTTGCTGACCACAGGAAATGTCCCACTTTGTAATTTGTCTTTTATTAGAAAGTACAGTTGTGATTTTGCCCTTTACTGTTCAGTGTTATGTCTTTTTGTAATCTTTTGTGAATGTCTCCTGTGTGACCTGCCTGGGGACAACAGAGAAAATGTGCACATTTGCTGTCAGATTTTGTTGAAAAGCAAAGCCTCTTATTGATCAGTGTTTACAGATCGCAGTGTTTTATGTGGTTAGTTTGGGCGCAGACAGTGCTTGGGTCCAGATCCTGACCAGTTAAATTGAACTTTTTGAGAAATTAACCATGTTAGTTATTTCCCCTCACAATTACTCACCTAAAAGAATGATTCATGCATGTTTGAGCATCTTTAATTGCTTATTTTCAAGATTTTACACCATCTTCCAGATTAATCAATTTTCACCGCCCACTGCTCTGTATTTCGTTCTCTAATTTCATTTTCTTAATCTGTGATAGGCACAGGGCTCAGCAGCGTCTGGTTGTCATTTTACTTTTAATGAAAACAAAAATGTGCTGCTTTCTAGTGCGATGTGCAGCTATCCATAGGAGGTGCTGAGGCTTTGTTGTGATGATGTTTACATTGAAGTCGGCTCCCATTTTTCTAAGTTTTGCAGTTTTCTAACGCTGAAGTCATTTCTAGACAGAGTATTGCGGTTTAAAAACATATAACTCCTAAATAGTGTCTTAGATTATAACTATATAGCAGCCAAAAGCACAATATGTCTTCTTTAAAGTGTTAGTACGTAGTCTGAAGGCGATTTACAATTCAGCATTATTCACTCACCCTCAGCGATAAGATCCCCTCACAGCATCTCCAACCACAGAATGCTCTGATAAAATGAGGTCAAATGTTTACTAAAAGGCTAATTATCAGTGCACTGCTGCCTCTCCCAGAGCCGTTATCGATCGTGCCTGTAGGGTTCAAAGTTCAGGCGTGCTAAAGGCGTCAACGGATCAGACGAGGCCAGACTAATATGAAGGGAATGCAGAAGCCACCGGACACAAAACTAAACTTTAAGGCTATAAACTGTCCATGAGACGTCACGTTTTATTGAGGATATACACGAGGTAGGTGGGAAAAGACTATTCATACCACAAATGTAGAGGTGGGTTCAGTAAGTTTATGTTTTATTCATTCTTTTACGATACGTGAGTACATATATGTGTAGTAGGTCTTGGGTATCGCTCCCGGGTTGGGCCAATACCTTTTTGTTCTTATATATAAAGCTGTTCTGTATTATTTGATGGTTAAAGATGTTTTATGGCGCATCTGGATCAGTTTTGTTATGCAATGATTGCGTTTTAAAGGTGTATTGTGTAACTTTAGGGGTCAAATGCTTGTCTCCACGGAGATGTGATTGCTGTAGCCCAAACCAGACCAAGTTACAGGTCAGATCTGTGGAGTGGCACCCTATCACAGTCAGAATGTATGTTTTTATAGGTATTTCTGAGGTATAAAACCACCTGTAATTTAATAAAGTAGAGCTCTTTAATGTCATACTGTGGGACATTCCAGACAGCGCAGTGACATCCAGTGAAAAATTTGCAGAATCAGATATCAGATCAGATATTGGGCTTTTTATTGGATGTAATTAGACGATTACTGTCAGATTTTGGCCCTGAATGTTTTATACTTGAACAATAAATAACCTATTGTGAACAATAAATAACCTATTGTGTAATACGTTAACTGTGTTTTAAGGAAATAAGTGCCATTTTCTTGGTCGGTTGCATCTGTAATGAAGAAAATTTCCCCTCGGGGATGAATAAAAGTAATTCTGATTCTGATTTCTGTACCCGCACTGGTATCACCTAATATCAGATATTGGCAGATACTTAAAGGTGCACTGTGCAACTTTTCACGCAGAAGATCCGCTACCTGCTTGTCTCTATGGAGCTTTTGTTGCTTTGCCTGCAATGTTCCATGGTATGACATTAAACATTTCCATCTAGCATTTATTCATTACAGGTGTTTCTATTGCTCAAAAATACAATTCCTTCTGTGAATAGGGGCAACGCTTCACAGATCTGACTTGTAATGTAGCGTTGTGCTTCAGGTTGGGTGATGTCCCCTTAATTAGCAGTTGACGATGTTAACAGTGAATCATCGTGATGGACAATGATATCACGGGGATATTGGACATCGTCCATCGGAAAAACCCGAGTAATCTGCAATCTGCTTGTCTCTGTCATGATAGATCAGTTTAATCTATACTGTGGAATAGGGAATAACCGATATAGATTTTGTTGATACCGGTAAAATGGGCATTGGAGCTGCCGATAGCCGATATAATCACCAATATATTTATGATGTAAAAATTCACTGTAAATCCTCAATTGTTTATAAAACTTAGGTTTGGCTCTATTGGATTTTCATTGAGTTTATTTAGGTGACATTTATTGTTATTCTGCCTCTTTACGTCATATTTAAAGACCGTAGTTCGGCCTAATGGCATTTTTGCATGATATTCTAGCCAGTAAACAAAGTACTGTAAGTAAACCACTGCTATTAGCCTTTAGTGGTAAATGCGTGTGTGTCGCGGTAATTAATGATCTGTTAAATGCCGATAATTCACACTTCTATTCACAGTTCATTTACATGTCAATGCAGGTCCTGTAACATGTGTACAGCCACTACAGTATCTTTACTGTGACCAATATAAGAGAAAACAGCCTGTTTATGTGTGCGAGCTACAGCAGCTAACAGTGACTAGCATGTCAACCATTTACTTCCTGATTATCGGACAATAAAATGCTTTAAATTTGTTGGTGTTGGCGTGCTGTTTTTGTTAGTTAAAAAGCCAATTTACTTTCAATATTTTCCATTAAAAAACGGCCATAGCAACGTACCATTTTACAATTAACAAAAATGTGTTTAATTCCTTTGTATGAACGTGACACTGTGTTCTTGGGGAAGACACCTCCACCCTTTCTATATTGTATTACTATGACTGGTTGTGTCACTTTCTTTCTAATAGTCAAAAAGCCCTTTGGAAGCCTCAAAAGCTAGACACAGGGTAAACTTGTGTTATTGCGAGTGTGTGTGAATAGGCCTACAGGCAGTCGTCGCTTGGCTGATCTTTCACCTTTGTGTTTGTACCATTTAACAACGTGGAAGTGCGCAGTCAATAAATGCTACCTACATGCTTGTTTAATAATTGTCAGTGCGAACAAAAGACTTCAGGGCAAAGGAAAATGAAAAACAATCTGAACAAGAGAGTTGAGAGTGCAGATATGTCATTTTATTAGAACTTTCGGTGCGGAGAGACACACGGCAGGTAAGGATTTGGAATGGGTACTTTACATTAAGTGTTATGATACTAAAATTACAAACTTGATTTCAGTACTGAGGAATAGACTACGATTCCGATACCGTGATGATAATAAAAACACTTTCTTTAGACAGTAGAATGTGATTTTCAACATTAAATCATCATACTTTGTTTTTATATTACCCTGTGGTCTCATATTTAGTGTAAATCCTCATTGTTCCACAGTGCTCCATGTTCGTATACTAGTCTATGTGCTCTTATAGTTGCTCTGATACAGCTCAAGATGATTCTATTCAGGAAAGGTTAATTTCTGTCCTGTGAAAGTGACTTTTAGTATCAATACTGGTTTCAATACTAACATGGTTTAGTAGTATCTGGTTTTGAATACGTTTGACGGATAGATTATGTTATATACTTTGGAGATGTGTTCAAAATGAAATAGTTTGAGGAGGGAGTTTGAAGGGGCTAAACAGTTTCATTTGCAATTTTCCTGATACGTACCTAGTTGTGTGTATAAAATCTCTAAGTCGTCCAGGTAGAATCCATAGCAAAGGAGAGAATTTAATTTGTCAACTGGACAAAGTTTATTTAGTTGAATGCGTTTCTAGTGCTGCCGCGATTATTCGACGTTGTCGACGTAATCGAATATGAAAATGAGTCGACTACATTTTTTTGGTCGAATATTCGCCTTTATTTATTTTTGGTCTCAAACGGCTCGTCCAGAGACCTTTTGCTTGCCTGAGATCAGGTATTTCCCCTCCACACCACTAGTAGTACTACACTCGAGGCGGACACCGGTGCTGCTGACAGCGGCTACATCCGGGGTTGATGCCGAGGTGGCTAACCTCGGCTTCACCAAAGGCTAACAGCAGTGGTAAATAATGGCACCGCCAAAGAAAACAAACTTGAGGAAGTATTTGCCGTGCGCACTCTGCTGGCTGGTCTCTCTCTTTCTCTCTTCCCCCTTCCCTCGATTTGAGCATTTGAGAAAATGCCAGCGGCCAGAGTCGGACCAAGACCTAAAGCCTCGAAAGTCTGGGAATACTTTCGGACAGATGGTGATAGAGTGGTTTGTACACTCTGTAAGACTTCTTTGGCTTATCACGGGAGCACGACCACGATGCATGAGGTATTGAGAATACCGTTGCAATATGCTGCTCGTGCATACTCGTTAAATTGTGTGTGCATATCGTTGTTCAACATTGTCGAATGAGCACACACAACAGACATAACAGCAATAACCTTTGCAACTCGCACACACAAGGTAACCTCCCGGGAAAATCTCACACCCACCCTTGTGTGTGTTAGAACCGCATTTTTAAATTTATTTTAAATTAGTCGTTTAGATTAGTCGACTAATCGAAAAATTAGTCGAGAGATTAATCGTTAGAAAATTAGACATTAGTGGCAGCACTATACGTTTCGCAGCTCATCCAAGCTGGTTCTTCAGTTCTGGTCAGAATGCTGGAGGACACTGCCTTATATCTATCTCTGCATGAGCTGCGAAACATATTCAACTAAATAAACTTTGTACAGTTGACAAATTGAATTCTCTTCTTTGCCACATACTGAATTGTGCTTACATTTGTGATCTACTGTAAGTTTTTCAAATTAACATTTAATTAAAGATTAGGGATGTCAAGGTTAGGTTAAAATATAATAATTGTGATTATTTTAGAAGCAAAATTAGGTCATTTTCATTCAGTGTATATTCCTTCATCTGACTGTTTGTCGTCTCAACTTTACTTTGTCATCCATAAGGTTTGATTTCATAAACAAGGTCACATAATTTAACATAAATAATGAGATCTAAATTATATTATAATGTTCTCTCCTCATCAGAAACATACCTGTAGTTCTTCCCTCTTACTCTGTTCCACCTTGTGATGTCATGTTGTAATACAGGAAGTGCTCCAACTCCATTCACCTTCACTAGAATCATTTGGATAATTTCAGCACTAAAATTGCCGATCTCTACCGAATAAAAGGTCACGGTTAACTTGAAAACCACTGCTTCATTACATCACGAGGTGGAATAGAGCATTTAGAGCTTTGGAAATGGAGACAGACTAAACGTGAATCAAACAAAACACAACTCCAGGTTTGTTTTTGATGCGATAACAACATTTTAACACATCTTAACGCTCACAAGACTCAATTTTGCGTAATATTGAACCTTTAATGATTTCACAGGATTCCCCATGGTGACACTAATCATGAATAAAGTTGTGTTGTTTTTTTCTCACTGTAAACATAACAGTAAAATCTGATATTGCGACATCCTTATTCAAGTATTACGTATTGTAAACTAGCAGCGTTCATGTTTGAGACTAGACTGGAAAGAAATAGTACTGCCAAACCAGTACAGGAATCTCATGCATTTCAGAACATGTTTTAAATTACAGGGTTAGCAGGTTTTATAATTAGTTGGACTCCACGGGGAGATGGTGTTCTGTTTGAACTTTATATCACGTACATAATTGCTGCTTTTGCAATTTTCTATATACAGCCATTCAGACTGAAATGGCTCTTTGATTGCAATTAATCTTCAAGCCCCGGAGGGAATAATGAATGTATGGGCACGAGGATGCTAGAGGGGAATGAAGGCAGAATATAGATTTATATATTTCTGAGGCATGGGAGGTTTTTTGGACATGTCGAGGAAGATAAACAGAATAGCTTTAAGGTGCTTTTTTTTTTTTTACTATCTTTAAAAGTGCGTTGTGTAACTTTTCCGGTGGAGAATCTGCCCCTTGCTTTGCTCCATTGAGACGTTATTGCTTTGTCTGAAATGTTTCACAGTATGGATTAAAACTTTCAATCATTGTGGCTGCGCTAGGCCAAGTTACGGGTCAGATCTGTGGAGAGACACCCTGCTCACAGTCAGAATGCCTGTTTTTCTAGGTATTTTTGAGCAATAAAACCACCTGTAAAAGCATAAACGTAAGGTAGAGCTGTTTAATGCCATGCCGTGGAACATTCGAAGCAGAGCAATGACAAAGAAGGTGACAAAGAAGGAAACAAGAAGGTGACTGAAAAGCTACATAGTGCACCTTTAAAACAAACTAGTTCCGCTTTTTGACATTTTTAACGTTTTGCAGTGGTCCAAAGTTATTCCTCATTTACCTTTTGCATTCTGAGCGTCCTAATTATTCACTATGATGAGTTTAAAAGCATTTTCACTACTTTTTGGCGCCATAACAATGCTTACAATAACTAGCATGCTAACATACCCTTTGGGGTTGGACTTAGCAAATCAGACAACAATAAATTCCTAGTTGAAAATGGGTTCTGGATGGGAATCAAAATGTAAAACTGGTTTCTGAAGCAGAAAACTTCTACATTGAAACACTCATTGACGAATGAAGGATTACACATGGGCACAGTGCGTGACAATAAATGAAAGTATATGTTTGAAATAGGGCCATTGTGAATTGCATGTTTGAAATTGTGTTATTTTGCATTTCGAGACAGTTTTAAAGCCATAATGTAAAGCAGTTCGTACCCATTTAGCAATCGCTGTAGTTATTTTCTTTGACGTGTGATTATCCATGGGTCTTGATGACTCTGCCAAATGGTAGTTTGTCTGATCTGAGGCTCTTGGCTCGGACGCTCCGGTTGCTGCACCTGAGTGTTTAGCTCGGAGATGCTAACTTAGACTAGACGTACTTCGCTGGTACTGAAACTCTGCTTGACACAGGCTGCATTTAACTCTTGACTTGTAAATTGTAGCGTCTGGAAGTTTTTTAAAGTCAAACAAACAGTTCAAAAGTCCAGAAGCGTCTGTTTCTCCATCACGGCGGTGAGTTTACTGAAACACAGTGCTCTGAAGTTTGAAAGCGAAACAACCAGCTGCCTACGGATGTGGAGAAGAGACAAAAACTCGACGAACTCTAATCACGAGCAAAAAAAAAAAAAATCGTGTTATGGATTGGATTAGTCTAGTCACGATTAACGCATTAACTTTGACAGCCCTAGTTTGAAACTAAAACTGCTTTGGATCAAGAATTAAAGAACACGTTATACAAACTGACCCTTTTGTGCTTTTAACCCTGTTCTACTGTTGTCTTCTGTTCAAAAACATGCCTGAAGTTGTATTGTGTTTCATTCACACGTTTCATTAATCCATTAACCGAAAGTCGTAATTTATATTTTGTCTGGATTGTTGGTAAAAAAGGTAAAACAAAAGAGCTAGGTAGCTAACCTGTCCCTATGCTCTGACCTTAAACAAATGAACAGTTCCTGAACCCTGATCCTAACCCCAAACTTAACCGGATTGTGAAAAATATATTTTCACAGAAGTGCAGAAGTCGGATGGGGAAAAATGAGGCATGTTTAAAGGGAATTAAAGCCACAAGAATGCACCATAGTTGTTGTTCAGTATTAAATGTGACAAAGCATTGTGTATGAGTGTGTAACTAATAAAGTGTCCCTGTCCTTTAGCGTCAGGAACAGTTTACTTCCTGATTATCGGACAATAAAACGCATTTTGAGTAGATGCAGATAGTACACAGTGGACTTGTTTTAACCTAAAGAGATGTTCATACAATGTATCTGCACTATATCTCATAGAATTTCTAAACACGTACCATTTTTAACCTTTTAATTTATGTATTCTATCTTTTCAGGTTGACTCCTTCACACCAGAGTAGAGCTGATATCCTCCTTTTCTGACTGGCCCAACTACAGAAGAAGACTGAGCATTGGGATATTGTTGCAGTATCAGATCTCGCTTGGTTCCTGGGGGCGTGGCTTCTTGAAAGCCCAGATTTGGAGGTCTTGGTCCAGGGTCCAGAGGAACTGAATCTCACCTCAATCTGAAGAATCATGTGCTAAAGTCCAGCTCTGCCCAAACCTCCCACCAGCTCCACAAAATGAATAATGAGGATGAGTTCTACGACGCCGTCACAGGTTAGTGCTGGACTTTTTATTTTTATTTGACAGAGTAATATTATGTACAGGAAAGGTGAGTGTTGAACCTGAGCTTATACAGATCAGAAAGTCCCATTTCCTCATCACAAACATACCTGAAGTTGTGTTTTGTTTCATTCACACATGTTTATCACGCAAATCCTGCATATTTAGGCTGAGTTCTTCTCTCAAACAGAAAACATTTTGAGCTTTTGGAGATGTAGACAGACAAATAATAAAGTGTTACTCAAACGTGTGAATGAAACAAAACACAACTCCGGGTTTGTTTTTGAAGAGGTCGGAACATTATAACATTGCTTAAAGCTCACAAGAGTCAAATTTGTGCAATATGAGACTTTCAAGACTATCCTCTAAAATAACACGGAATATTTCATCCCAGTTTAGTCGAGTTGCAGCGGATGTTTTTATGTAACTGTGTCCTTGGTCCTAATAGCCCCGTCTCCATCATTGAACAGACCTCAGTGCAACTTGAGCAGCTCTTGTCTGATGATTTCTTGAATAATTCAGTGTGGCATCTCCTCTCCATAACATGTCATGTCTAGTACATACTCGCACTGATGAAATTATTATATTATTTATAGTTATTCTTTTATAATAGCTCAGATTTTATGTAAACTGACCATAGATGCTAATGTCATTTGAACTGATGAGGTCCAAAAGTGATCTTTAGGTATGCGCTTGACTTTGAATAGAGTTGTTTAAGGGCCTGTATCACAATGTTTTGATCTATGCTAAAATGTTGTTTCCTAATCAAAATGATACCTGGAGTTGTGTTTTGCATTTTTATCACACAAATTCTGTATATTTATGCAGTGTTCTTCTCTCAAACCGAGAACACTTACCTTGTCAGGTCAAGTTAAACTGCATTTCGGACGCCCACACACTCAGCATATTTTGACCTCAAGAGCTGCTTATACAATATATCTGCACTAGGGCAAGACACATTTTGCTGAAATATGTGTGAAAACATTTAACTGTATAAAGAAGTGGACCGAGTGAGTCTGACGTCACATTTAGTGTTCGGCTCCAGTCAAATGAAGCTTAGCAGTTAGAAGGTGAATTTGGAGCCAAGTTTTATGTTGGAATTCTGACCCCGAGTATCCTAGCAACTAGGGGTGGGCGATATCTCGATATTTAAAATATATCAAGATATTTTTGAAACTCGATATGAATTCTGGCATATTGATATATCGCTATAAAGCTTACGTTTACTTCTGATTTCGCCGCTTCGCTTGTTTTACCTTCTCTGTACCGCGCTCGCCCGCGTTCACCCCCGCCTCCATGCTTTTGTCCTCCCGAGCTCCTCCGCGGAGCCCGGAGCTCAGCCGCAGACTAAATCAGGACTAGGACCAGGGCTCTACAGTGCGCCCATTTCATTCGCATTTGCGAGCAAATATTCCGGCGTGCGAACGAGAAAAACAAAACAGGTGCACCAGTGCGAGTGCTTCTGCAGCCACAATAAGGAGAACTGCGCACAAACGCAACGTGACGAGTTAAACGTTAAAAATGCACGCTTGCCCAGCGCGAGCGCAACTGAACCGTTTCCAGGCACGACACCTCCGACCGCACACGACCCCAGCATACGAGCTTCACGTCTGCGCCGATATCACTTATACGAACAAACTCCGCTTCTGCTGTCGCCAATAAACTCACACCGGCGTGCGGGAGCGTGCGGGAGCGTGCGGGGCTTCTCTCTGCAGACTGCGCGCTGGAGCCCGCAGACGTATAGCGCGCTGAGGCCCCTCTTCAATGCGCACTGATCAGAAGAGCAGGACGAAACCCGAAGCAAAAACTAATTTTATGTCAGTGTCCGCACAGAGCAGACCTACGGCACAGAGCAGGCTAAAGTTTGCCTAATAAAATGCCAAATAAATAAAAGTTTGTCACAATGTGCATTTGGTTTGGTAAATGTGCAGAGACTAAATACCACTTTAAAACAAGAGAATGTAACTCCACTTAGGAATTTGAAAATACAGGTTTAAAAATCCTAGCTACTTTTTCACTTTGAAGCAGTTTTGGGGGGGATCTCTCTATAAAGATATCGAGATATATATCGTATATCGAGAAAAATATATCGAGATATGGTCCATAATGCCCAGTCCTACTAGCAACCAAAGAGCCAATCCAGAGCGGTGTGTGCGGTGTGTGATGCAGACAATAAGGTACTCTCGACCACTGCTCTACATTTCCGGTGCTCCGCTCATTATATACTTTGAGTAATAATGTGTTTAATGCAGCTTTGCGCACATTTGTTTACGTTTTACAGAAACAAAACTTAAAACCGCATGGCTCATTTGCAGTGTTAAAACAGTGATAAAAACAACTTGTGCGCTGATTCTGATGCTATCCAAAGTGCTGGCAAAGTTTCGTTTAATCAGATCTTGTGCCTCATCTTCAAATATAATGCTGCTATTCTATTTCTGAATGGTTTAGGTGCAGCTACAAAATAATTCTTAATTAGTCATGGTAATAATGTATACCCCGGGAAAATGCTGAGACGGTTTAACGGTATCAAAATTTGGATACCGCCCAACTCTAATGAGTACGGGCCCTTAGTTTTAACAACTTGCACTTCTATCATGAAAGCATCTCGAGAAGAATTATATTACATGTGATGGGCCTCATAGTGAAATGAAGTGTCCCCCCCCCCCCATCCCCGTCTCATTGTAATTTTAATAGCTATAATATAACACCATAACCAGACATTTATTATCCCGTGCTCAGTGTCCCTGCTGTGATGGATCTGCCTGTCCCAGCTCCCACAACACCGTAACAGCTCTTATTTGCATGCGCTTTAGAGTCATCAATAAACTATGATAATGAGGCGTTCTGTTGTTATGATCGTCTTACTGAACAGACAGGTGCAGACCAGGACTCATCCAGTATTTATTCAAACAGAGCAGTGTCAGGTGGCAGGTCGTAATAATTCTCCCATAATGCACTGTGAATTATAGATGTTCTAAAAATAAGCAGTGCAGCTAATAAGTATTTGTGTGGAGAAATGGATTGCAGTGTCAAATTTAATGACGACGTGCTGGATTTTTACGGTTTCAAATGAGGTAGTTGTGTTTTTCACATTTTAAAAGGTTTGCAGTGATCCAAAGTTATTCCTCACTCTAGTAATGTATGCCAAACATCCTAATTATTCACCACAATGAGTTTATAAGCACTTTTCACAACTTTTAGAAGCCAATCACATTGTTAATAACAATTAGCATGCTAACAGAGCACTTGCTGGTTCTCAAGATGACAAAAATGCTTTATAATTGAATGCAGGCAGCACCCAGGGATATATAATTTTGACCCTGCTCTTACATGTTCACAAAAATCAGGTATAGGCCTTTTAAAGCAAAATTAGCTGTATTAGTTATATTAATGTCACTAATATAGTGACTGTAAAGTTGCATTGTGTAACTTTTCTGGTAGAAGATCTGTCAAATGCTTTTTTCATGGAGATGTTATTGCTTTGTCTGGAATTTTTCACAGTATTAAACCTTTGTATCTACATGGAGACCAAATCAGACCAGGTTGCAGGTCAGATCCGTGGAGAGGCGACCCCGCTCACAGTCAGAATGTCTCTCCGCAGATCTGACCTGTAATCTGGTCTGATTTGGTCTCCATGAAGATACAAGGTTTAATACCATACTGTGAAGAATTACAGACAAAGCAATAACATCTCCATGAAAAAAGCATTTGACGGACCCTCCACCAGAAAAGTTACACAATGCACCTTTAATGCCATGTTGTGGGACGTATAGCTAATATAGCTCATTTTGCTTTAAATGGCCTATACCCGATTGTTTTGTGAACAAGTAATGTAAAAGCAGGGTGCATTCAATTATAAAGCATTTTTTATCATCTTAAGAACCAAGAAGTGCACTGTTACGCTAATTGTTGTGAAAAGTGATTATAAACTCATATTGGCACTTGGCATACATTACTAGCATGAGGAATAACTTTGGATCACTGCAAACCTTTTAAAATGTGAAAAACAGAATAGTTCATTTGATTTTGAGGTATTTTTGCGTTATAAAAGCACCTCGGATAACTGTAAAGTAGACTTGTTCAATGTATGCATTCCCGGCAGAGCAATGACATATCCATACAAAAACAAGTAGGGATGGACCCCCAACCAAAAAGTGACATATTGCACCTTTAAAATGCTTTTTTCCATCCAGACAAGCAGGTGACATGCAGTATATTTAACACCTGTAATTGAATAAACTCTATATCAGAGGTGTCCAGACTTTTTTTCATCAAGGGCCACATATTAAAACTCAGACCAGTGTGAGGGCCGATCGAGGGTCAGAGACTGGTGGTCAAAACAGCGAGTAATTCAAATATCTGCATTTATAACAGGTTTAAATGACTCACCAGACCTTTGTTCAGGCTTAGACCCTCAAAAGGAAACACTAAATTTGCTTGATCAATGTAGATTTCAAAAACATGCATTAAAAAGTAATACTTGCGTTAGTATGGGCCAATTCACCTGGAAGCCTGAGGGCCACGTTTGACTCCCGGGCCATAGTTTGGACATGCCTGGTTTAGGTAGATAAGATTATGGCCATATGGCAACATTATAGACCAGTGCAATAACATTTCCATTGAGAAGAGCAGGTGGTGGACCGTCCAGCAGAGACATTCCATTGTTCATCTTAAGAACATCTGGTGTATTGGCAAAACGGTCCATATTAAGGACAAATTCAGTTGTCTAAGTCTTTAGCTCAGTCCCTTCTTCCAAAGCACTCACTGCTGATGTGGGCAAATCAATAGAAACAAACCGTATATAGGGAAGAGCCAAAGAGGGATATTTTACTTCCCTAAGCAGTTCTTTTCTCTGATAAGTAACGGCTCTACAGAATATTCAGTAGCAGTTGTGGTATTTTGGGCAAAGCGCTAAAGGGCCCATATTACGCAATTTTCTGATCCATTTTATAATGTTGTTTCCTCATCAAAAATAGACCTGGTGTTGTGTTTTGTTTCATTCACACGTTTAACACACAAATCCTGCATTTTTCTCTCATTTGGGTGATTTCAGCCCTGAAATTTCCCATCTCTACTGATTGTAATATGGCTCAAAGAGATGAAATGATTTTGGATCTATATTTATCATCGTCCTATTTTGAGTTGTAGAGGGTTGAATAACTAACATCTTTCACTCATTATCTTTAACTAGTTTTACAAGTGTTTAATTGCTCTTTATTTTTTGCCACGTGTGTTTTTGTTTATGTTGTGGTCATAGACTGAAAATAGAAGTAGAATAATTGTTTCTGGAGACATCCATAGTGTTATGTTTCAGCCAAATGAAGCAAATCAAGGCTAGCAGTTATAGCAGCTAATTTGTGACCGAGTTAAGTTTTTGGAAATCTGAGTGCGTAATCGAAGAGCGTCAATCCAGCCTGCTAATGGATCTCTGGGAAAGAAGGCACCTGATTGGTCTGTTATTAATGTTTATGTCTTGATTTACGGACAAAATGGCGAAAAAAAAAGTAAGACACAACTAATGCCGTCAAAAATATTGCGCTATTAACATGTTAACTCAAAACGATTTTAATGCCGTTCATTGTTTCATCGTGGCCCTGTGGACTAGTTTTGCTGTGGCCACTGCTGTAACGTTAGAAAAACAATAGGAAAGGAAACAATTTGTACAAAACTGACAAGTCCCGGTTGGAGGAGGTGGCGGCATGACCCACACCTCCCCCACCACGCAATAGAGACCTCATGCTGCTGGACCCACCCTCTCCGCCAAAACCGCAGCTCCACCGTGCGACCCAAAAACGGCAGCGTGCGGCGACGCCCTGGTCGCAGCCCGACAGGTGCGAACGAGGTCCACAGAACCACAGGCAACCGAGCACGGCGCGGGCCAAAAGTCCCAACGCGAGTGTGACCCGATTACAGCAGGTGTTGGGGCGACAAACACAGTTGCGCTAACCGGAGATTACTGGACGTCCCTCAGTAATGAGAACTACTTCAGGTCACAGCACATTATTTCACCCATTATTTGACTGAAAACAGAAGAGAGACTTCGCTCACACTGTTGAGGAGCACAAGGTTGTCTCGCTGCCAATTGTTTTGGTTTGCAATACAAAAAAGAAAAACAAAAGAGCATTAAAATGATGATTCAGGGGACAAAAAATGTGCGATTAATTGCGAGTTAATTATAACATTTATGATCATAGTCATTGTGTGCATTGCATTATATGATGTGTGAAGTGTGTGCGAGACAATCTTTTAGTTCATAAAAGGCAGAGAATGGCCTTTTACAGTTTGTTTTATTTGAATAGTTTTATTGGGCAAGATAAAAAGTCATAATACATAAATACAGAAGCCTTCAGTATTAATTTACTGCTGTTATTTTGGAGATGACAGAACATTTTCTAGTCTTTACTAAACAAAAATGTACCATGGTAAAACAAACTGTAAAAGGCCTTGTAATTCTCTTAACAGCTCCCAAAAGGGTTTAAGTTGTTTACTCTTGTGAGCTTTACACTATGTTATAATGTTGTTGCCTCCTCAAAAACAGACTTGGAGCTGTGTTTTGTTTCATTCACACATGTTTGAGTAACACTTTATTATTAGTGCGTCTACATCGCCCAAGTTTGAAACCTTCTGATGCCATGTAGTGGTAGTTTCCGAGTTAACATCCACCTTTACCAAGTAGAAATAGGGAATTCCAGGGCTGAAATCATCTAAATGATTCTAATGAAGGTGTGGGGAGTTTAAAATCACAGTGGAGCACTTCCTGTATTGCCACATGACATCACAAGGTGGAACAGAGTGATTTCTATTTGAGAGAAAAAAAAACTATTTTTTTGGTGTGCTAAACCTGTGTAAATGAAAGAAAACACAACTCCAAGTATGATTGTGATGAAGAAAAAAACATTATGACATGGATCAGATATTAGTTTAATATAGACCCTTTAAAACTAACACTATGACATCACAAGGTGGAACAGAGTATTTTGAGCTTTTATTTATATCGCACTTTTCACAGACATATGCCACAAAGACACTTTACAGTTGATCATTCACTCCACACTCAGTGGTGGTAAACTAATATTGTAGCCACAGCTGCCCTGGGGCAGACTGACAGAAGCCAGGCTGCCCCAGTCTGCACCATCAGCCCCTCCAACCACCACACACAGCAAAAACTGGAGGGTTAAAATTTTAGGGTAAAATATTTCAGAGTTGTTCTTAACAAAAAACGTGTTATTTTAACTATTTGAAAGATAAATGGGAGTTTGATTTGGAGTTATTTGCCAGAGTTCATATGGATAAAGTTAATTCAACTTCCCTTAGTGTTAATTTGGCACATCCCACCCATCACTTCAAACTTCCACGAGAAAAGACCAGTTTGAACCAGTTTTGTACATAATTTCATCTTAAATTAACTAAAATAAAGTGTAAAAATAAAACACCTGTGTATGTCATTTGGCTAAATCAGGATAACCCTACAAAGTGTTACATAATAATAATTTGAGGTTAAACAGGAACTTTGGTCCGGTGTTACTTAATTAACATTTCCAAAAATGTTAAATTAACTCTAGAACAGACTGGACTTATATAAACCCTGAGAAAATGTTAAAATTGTTTCTGTGAGAGTCAATTTTAACACTCCACTTTTTGCTGTGCACACTCACGCACACTCCACTTTAACACTAGACAATGTGGGTGAAGTGTTTTGAGTCCTTGGTCTCCCATCCAAGGACTAACCAGGCCCCGAGATACAGACAGACTCATAGTAATACTCATGATACTAAAGGGTTAAACATGTGTGAATGAACCAAAACACAATTAAAGCTCTGTTTTTGCTAAAATAACAAGATTAGAACATGGTTTAAAGCTCACACGAGTCAATTTAGCCTAATATAGGACCTTTAACTGTAAAGTGCGTACGCTCTAAGAGTGAAAGTGCCTGTGTGTGCGCTGTAGCCTTAAACGGTTGGGCATAGGTCAGTGGAGATCAGAGCGAAGGGCAGTTTTTCCAGCGAAGAGGCAGAGTCAGCAGTTTAGCACAATCAATAACATTTGCCATTCAAACTGAGCCAAGAGTGACTGATGCAAAGCTCTATGCAAACCCACACACTGCTGAGAACATCACCACAGACTGCCCCTGTTCCTGAACTATTATGGAAATGTCTGCTGCAGACTCCTAGAATAGGTTTGCATAAGTATTTATTTTCCCATATGTCTCATGTTAGTTCACTGGGTTAGTGCTTGTGTGCGTGTGTGTTTTTTAATATTGTTTATTTAGTCTCCGTTTTTCTCCTTTCACCAAGAATGGGGTTTGCCTAAGTATTTTTTTGTTCCTGTCATTATTGGAATATTTTTTTTTCCAAATGTCCCATGTTAGTTTACTGTGGTAGTTTTTTTTATTATTATTTTTTTTGTCTCAGTCTTTCCCCTTTCACAGAGAAATAAAATAAAATCAAAACAATTCAATTAAAATGGTTACACCCATCCAAACAAGTTCTGAAATGTAATTTGACAGACAGACGACTAATAAAGGATCACCCAAACATGTGTGACAGAAACAAAACACAACTCTAGGTATGTTTTTTATGAGATGACAACGTTAAGCTTAAAGTTGTCAAGAGTTAATTGTGGGGAGGTGTGACCAGATTTTCAGAATACATGGTTTGAGTTGGAAACCAGTGTGTAATGTGTGTGTAATGTCAGTATAGTCACATTTTCTTTGTGTTTTGGTCATTTTTACGCATTTTTTCTGTATTTTACCTCAACAAATAACAATTTATCCCTCGTTTTACTGTTGGCAGGGATCAGATTGGTCAAAAATGGGGACATCTGTGACATTTTTTGTATAAAACTGGGACAAATCACTGGTTTTGGACAAGGGACACAGGGCTCAAAACTGGACCTCCGCGAAGTTGGCCTCCATCAAACGCAAACCTACACAAAAACTATGTCAATTGTTTGTGCTTTGCTTGTGCTGTTTTGTGCTGCAAAAAGTTTCATTTGTGCTTCTTTAATTTTGGAGAAATTAACGATTCTTTTATAGGTCAAATTGGGGTCAGACCCCAGGAAGCTTCAAAATGCTCTAAAATGGGCCAAATGGTGTCAGTCGTTTGTGCTTCATTTGTGCTGTTTTGTTCTGCAAAAAGCTTTGTTTGTGTGATTCTGGTTCTTAAGATATTTGGAGTTTTATTTTCGGCCGATGACGTCGTCCAGCCCCTCAAAATGTTAAATAGAGCTTAAAACAGGCAGAACATTATAGAAAACGTGTGTATTTTGTTTGTGCTGTGACAATTTTCATTTGTGTTAGTATATTTCTAAAATTATTAATTATTATTTCTGTGGCAATTATAGGACGTCATTTCCACTCAGCTGACGGCAGCAAACTCCGCAAAACTAGTGAAGATAAACGATCTGAGGCTGTGGAAAAGTCTGTATTATTATATAAAATATAAATCAAAAGCAAATTACTAAAGACTGATACAGACTTTTCCAAGTCTGTATCAGTCTTTAGTAATTTGCTAAAGCAGCACAAAACAGCACAAATGATTGACATAGTTTTTGTGTAGGTTTGCGTTTGATGGGGGCCAATGTCTGGTCACTTTGTAAATTGTGTGCAATATAAGAACTTCAAGAAGTGAAGTGAATCCAACCTGCTCTAGCTTTCTTGACTTGTTTTGACCTCTCTCCTCCTCCATCTTCAGGCCTGGATTCGGACGAGTCGTGCGAGGGCGTCTCCGAGGCCAGCTTTAAAGACACGGTGGTGTCCCAGAAAAACAATGGGGCGGTGCCTCAAGAGAACGGCATCAAGAAGCACAGGTAGAGCTGCATTCTGTTCTGTGGCTAATTAAACACACAGCGCTGATACTAACGCTGTGTGTGTGCGTGTGTGCGTGTGTGTGTGCGCGTGATGTTATGAGATATTGACACAAGTTATGTAAAGCTGACCTCGTTAAAGATTGTGTAGTGGAATACAAACATGATTCATCCATTGTAACAGGACTTTTTCACCGTTTGGTTTAGAATAAAATGAGTGGTATTGATTTCCCTTCGTAACAGTGCGGAAACTGAAAGGGTGTTTTGTTTCTTCCATTGTCAGTGTAGCCAAAGTAAACCAGTTGCAGAGTATTTTGGCAGATTGGTTACACCAGTGGCCCTTCTGAATAAGGATGGGAAATATATCAGTTCCAGTAGCGCTCAACAGAGACCACTCATTCATTTCATTCATTTTCAACATGGAAAATGTAATATATTAACAGTTCAAAGACATTGTGGAGGCTAAGCAGCTGCATGGTCACTAATATCTATAAAGCCGTTGGTTTGAGTCCATAAAGAACATTTAAAACACAAGATTCTTTGAAATGTTTTAATAACTTTACAGTTTCTCAAGGTTCAGAAACAGATTTCAAATAAAATTATAGATCTTGTGGTCATTAGTTACCATGCAGCTGATTAGACCTGAGCAAACCTGCAAATTTTTAATATTATTTTCTTTCGGGAAGTCTATAATAGGGGTGTGCATTGCTTTGAGTCTGACGATACAATGCATATCATGATATGCAAGCCACGATTCGATATATCACGATACTAAAATGATACTAAAACAATGGATGATATATTGCAATTTAGCAATAATTACTTCTAATAATATAGTCAACTACACCTTCACGAGAACCAAATTGTGTGAAATTTATTAGAATGTATTACCTTTTTTAAATCATGAGAACAGTGAATGCAACTAATGAATTTTAGTGAAAAAATATTATTTTCGAGAATTGTGCAATAAAGTATCACAATATATCACTGAATCGATTTTTTTCTTACACTCCTGGTCCATAGGGAAAATGATTGAGACATTTTTTTCTAGAATCTCTGTTGAGCCCTATAGTGGTATGTATAGACTGCCGATACTGGCCGATATTCAAAAAAAATATGCTGATTTTTATTTATTTTTTCTCTCTATGTGTCCTCAGTGCATCAAATTTGTCCTTTTGAACAGACTGAGTCCAAGATTTAAAAAAAATGTATTAAATTTTTACAAAAGTGAAAGGTTATTTTGTGATCAACTTAAGATATTGTCGTTGAAATAATTTTTCTTACAATAATCCATTTCCAAAACCTTGTGAGTTATGGAAAAGCAGGTTTATTCTTTGTTGCAGCAGATATGGCCTGGACAGGGCCTGGGGCAGCCCTGTCCAGAGAACGCCAGCCTCCCTGGGTCCCAAACAAATCTCTCTGAGTGTCCCCCTCGTCCTCCAGTCCCCAGAGCCTCTGAGCTCGCAGTATTTATACAAAAACATCAGCCATTACAAGGTGAATAGGTGACACGCATGCTGAGGTGTGACCATGACAATCCTGTGTTGATTTGGCCTCAGGATGAACATGTGAAGGTAAAACAATACAAGGTGTGGTACATTTCAAGAGCGATATGAAAGACGGATTGGTCTGATTGTATCTGTCTGTAAATATTATTGACCTACCTGAGGAGATAAACAAACAAGATGGAACAAAAAGGTGTTACGTCTTCTACAAAGTCTATAATAAAACCCAGTATTTTATTTTTATTTGTGGATTATGTATTTTAAAGTGAAATATGGGTATTGACACACATCAATTATCTCCAAATATCAGCCACAGTAGCAGGTCTCAAATCCTACTGCCAAATTCCCATCCTAAAACCTGCATCTTTCTTTTACCTAATAAAAACAACATAGTTTTGTACCAAGCAATGTACAAAACTATGTTGCTGGCGTCTGTGTGTGTACAGTTTGTAATGATTTCAGAGATAATTTAACATTTTTCATGCAGTCTTCTGATTGTATCCGAAGCCGTTGACCTTTCCTCTGATACAAGATTAGCTGGGTGTGTTTAAGGCGCATCTCCGGTAGTTTTTAGATTTTAGATTGCAACTGGAGACTGCTGTGGTTTACAACGAGGAAGGAGGAAGCTCTGTTCTTCGTCTTGACAAACTAAAATCATGCCTGTCATGATTTAAACAGATTTAAACCACGAAAACTATTCAAAATCTAGAGTAATGTAAAACTAAATAAATAAATAGCTTTAGTACTTAACAGGGATGTAACAGTAACATCGTGGGCCATCATAATATATTGAAATACAAGAGTTTTTGCTTAAATTAATAGTTGTGGAGCAGCAGTAGCTAAAAAAAAAGAATGAACTACATAGACCATAATCCTTTGCTTCGTTTTAGTGCAGATTATATGAAAAAATAACTGTTCTAAGCACTTTTAAATATTAGCTCTTTGGATTAAGTCTTGTCATGGCATTTTAAGAAGAAAAAGTTGCATATTCACACGTGTCCACAAAATATCGCAATAAATATCGAGCCGTGAGATGCATATCGTGAAAATATTATAGATTTGGATACTGTTACATCCCTAGTACTTCATTTGCATCTGTAATGAGTCATAGAAGTTATTCATTCAACCTTCTATAGCTCAAATCACACACACAGCCAAAAAATAACCACAAATTTCATGATAAATATTAGGAATGGTACAAGATCTCGTGCCACAAGATCTCGTGAGACAAAATTGGCACAAGATCGTGCACACAAAAGAGAAACTTATCTTGTGAGATTTTTTCCAAGTGTTCACATTTGAATTGGACAAAAAAGGGTGACGTGTTGGTGAGTTACAGCTCATACAGTTCCAGAAAGTAGTACTAGAATGAAAACAAAAATCTGAAAGCAAATAAATACAAAATGTGAGGCCAAAATTCGAAACTGAATCGTGAAATTTATATATTACGAGTTATGTTAAGATCTCGTCTTGTCTCGTTCTCTCACCTCGACTTGTAGAAATCGTGTCTCTTCCCATCCCCATTAAATACT
The DNA here is from genome assembly GCA_030686955.1 of Odontamblyopus rebecca. Lineage (NCBI taxonomy): Eukaryota > Metazoa > Chordata > Actinopteri > Gobiiformes > Gobiidae > Odontamblyopus > Odontamblyopus rebecca. Next base: position 12,904,936 of record CM060654.1, read on the forward strand.
GACCCCAAAACATACTGTTCCAGCTTTCATATATTGAATGAGGCGTTTATATAATAATTATCGTGACAGACCTACTTTACATTCCAGTGTATGTTAAAGTTTTAGCATCTAAAGTGCACTGGGTTAATCTTCATAGTCGCATTTAGGACTCAGAAGTAACTGATGGGACTCAAGTGTGACAGATTTCATTTTGTTCATTTCATTTTGTCTATTGTTTATTAAATTCTTTGTTTCCAGGGTGTCGTTACCTGCACCGATGTACGCTAGAAACACGATCAGCGTGTGGAGTATCCTCAAGAAATGTATCGGCCTGGTAAGGAGACATTCTACTGTTTAAAAAAAAAAAGGTGCACTGTGTAACTTTTTGGTTAAGGGTTCGTCACCTGCTTCTTTCTATGGATATGTCATTGCTCTGCCTGGAATGTTCCGCAGTATGAGATTAATCTGCTTTACGTTTATTAAATTGCAAGTGGTTTTATAGCTCAAAAATACCTAGAAAAACAGACATTCAGACCCGTAACTTGGTCTGGTTTGGTCTCCATGATGATGCGAAGGTTTAATGCCACACTGTGAAACATTCCACACAAAGCAATAATAATCTCTATAAAGAAAAGCGGATGATGGAGCCTCCACCAGAAAAGTTACACAATGAAACTTTAAATGTATCAACTTTATCCACATAATCGAGTTACTCCCGTATTTTGGACACAATTAACTTAAATCATCCGCAGTGTTTCTCAATGTTTTCTGCACAGAACATCCATGAGGTCTTATTTATCTTATTTGTATCGTTTTAACGTTTTAATGTTGTAATGTTGCTGTTACTGTCACCTGTCATTGTTGCAGATGGTCATTAATATGCACTGTCCCTATCAAATAAAGAATAAATAATAAAGTCCAGCTAACATTGTTTACATCTCTTCAAACATATTCTGAAATGCACGACTTTCTTATTTCTTATTAACGCAGACCTGTTGTGCTTGTGTCTCTTATATAGTTATAATCTATGACACTTGTGCATCATTGTGTTATAAATTGGACATTTTAAATCGCAATATTCACCTTAAACAACTTAATAAAAGAAACAGGTCCACTCACAATGGGTTAGGGTTAATAGCAGATTTTTTCCCCCCATTTGTACCAATCATATATTTGCACCTTATCACTGATTAAGAAAATAAAATCAAAGAATGAAGCAAGTCAAACAGGGGGAAACTGGATTATATGGTGTCATGGAAATAAGTGATTAACGATTACTCAAACATGCACAAATAACTCCAAATACAACTTAAAAGAATAAAAAAAATTAGACGGGGAAACGACTATAGCTCTGAAAAGACCATTTTGTAAAATAGGTCTACTTTACTTTACTATTTATCAATTCATGTTTCAATTTTCTCCCTAATGCAGATGAGTGTTTTATATTTAATCCCAATATTGTCCTAATTATTGCAAAGATTTTTAATTGTTTTTGACCCAGACTATTTTGTTATATGAACATTTCTCTGATGTTCTCCAGGAATTGTCCAAGATCACGATGCCGATCGCGTTCAACGAGCCTCTGAGCTTCCTCCAGAGAATCACCGAGTACATGGAACACACTTACCTCATCAACAAAGCCTGCTCCCTCCCAGACTCCATAGAGCGCATGCAGGTAACTTCAGTGTGCTCACTGTATTACGCTGTATAATACTCCCTACAACTGTGCAACAACTCACCTTTATGTCATAGATAATACTCCCTACAACTGTACAACTCACCCTTATGCAACATATAGTACAACATATAATACTCCCTACAACTGTATATTCTATTGTAATGTGAGTAGGGCCAATGATTTTCCGCTCCAGAAATTTTGAATTCTGTTTAAATTGTGACACATTTAATAATCCTGTTGACAGTGTTGGGAAGTTTACTTTAAACTGTTTAAACTGATTACATTCCCCAAAATGTGGTTTTGTAACGTAATCCATTAAAGTACTTAAGTGAGTAATGTAATCTGAATACTTTGGATTACTTGATATTGTCATGATTTTTAACACTACATGAATGTAGCAACCAACTCCTGCAAATTCTAGTTTGGTAATACACCTGGTGTAGACCTGCTGTAGACCTGGTTTAGATCTAGTGTAGACCTGGTTTTAGTCCTGGTTTTAGTCCTGGTTTAGTCCTGGTTTTAGACCTGGTTTAGACCTGGTTTAGACCTGGTTTTAGTCCTGGTTTACACCTGGTTTTAGACCTGGTTTAGTACTGGTTTAGTCCTGGTTTAGACCTGGTTTAGATCTGGTTTTAGACCTAGTTTAGACCTGGTTTAGACCTGGTTTTAGTCCTGGTTTAGACCTGGTTTTAGTCCTGGTTTAATGCTTGTTTAGTCCTGGCTTTAGATCCGGTTTAGACCTGCTTTAGACCTGGTTTTAGTCCTGGTTTACACCTGGTTTAGACCTGGTTTTAGTCCTGATGTTAGTCCTGGTTTAGAGTCGCACAGGAGGAAGCGCGGTCCACGTACGGGAGGAGGTGCACACGGTCTATGGGGTCACCCAGCGTTACCCATTTATATGTATTCAAAAAAACAGAAAAAGACGTCCGCTACACATTGATTATCAGTTTTAAGTGGCGTTTTTTCAAATATTTTAAAGAATCAGGTCGATTTTTGTGCTAAATTAAAGAAATTTATAAATTCCGTTCCGCGTTTTCTGTCCGTTTTCCACAATCGCGGAAAATCACTGGCCCTTTGCGAGTCATGTGTTGAGGATGTGTTTTGTAAAGGTGTTTGGTTTTCCAGGCTGTAGCTGCTTTCGCTGTGTCCGCTGTGGCGTCGCAGTGGGACAGAACTGGAAAACCCTTCAACCCCCTTCTGGGAGAGACGTACGAACTCGTCAGGTAATTTATTAACAGAATTAAACGTATTATTGTTCCAGTTATAAATCGTAACGGTTCATGTGGTAAACGGCGATTTTTATGGGTGAAGAAGTATTGTTTATATTTGGGTTGTAAAGTTTTGCATATGAACTTGATTTAGCCTTGGTCTGATTTGATTAAAGTCGCATTGAGTAACTTTGTGGGGTGGGGGTTTGCTGCTTGTTTCTATGGATATGTCATTGTTCTGCCTGGAATGTTCCGCAGTATGACATTAAACAGCTCTACCCTACAGTTATTCAATTACAGGTGGTTTTAGCGCTCAGAAATACAGAGAAAAAAGGCGTTCTGACTGTGACCTCTAATTTGGTCTGGTTTGGTCTCCATGAAGATAGAAAGGTTTAATGCCATACCGTGAAACATTTCCACAAAGAATTTGAACAGAACCTCCACCAGTAATGTCACACAATGCACCTTTAACAATGCCAGTGAACACTACAAACAAAACAACACATTTTGGTTCCTTACAATGTACTTTTGTACTTTTTTGGGTCTGTTTGAACTGATTTTAAAAGCTGGGAAACAATATCCTGAATGTAACTTTGGTTTCCACATGACCACCAGTGGATGCAACCATGAATACGGTACATAAAAAAATCTGAAATATTTCTAGTTGAGGGTCCCTCGCCTGCTTGTCTCCATGGAAATATTGTTGGTTTGTCTAGAATGTTCCACAGTACAGATTAAACCTATTTATCACAGACATCAACACATTAGTTTCCCTTCACTGCTGCCTGTGTGTTTTAGAATTAGTATTCAGATTTTCCTGATCACTTTTAAAGCTTGTTTAGATCTTGCACTAAGTTAAATTTCAGAACTTTTAACCCCATAGGAGACTCCTGCAGCCTTAGATCCTCAGGCAGGTCCCTGTGGCTCTTCCAAAGTCCAGGCTCCGAACAAAAGGTGATCGAGTCTTTTCAGTCCGAGGCCTCGGCTTTGGAACGACCTGTCTGAGGAAGTACGGCTCACACTATCAGAATCATCTTTTAAATCACTTCTTAAAACCCATTTTTATCGGTGGGCCTTCCTTTAACCGGTTTTAGGTTGATTTTATTCCTTCCTTTTTTTTTTATTATATTTCTTTTTATTTATTAATTATAATGAATTGAATTGTTTTCATCGTTGTCTGTTTATGTATGTGTGCTATTTTTATGCTTTTTATATTGTTCATTGCTGCTTGTACAGCACTTTGTAAACCTTGTTTTTAAAAGTGCTTTATAAATAAAGATTTATTATTTTCACGAGGGAGGCAAGCAGGTCACAGCACTACGCTACATTACAATCAAATCTGTGGAGAATTTAATTCAGCTAGTTCAGCTAAATGCTAGATGTACTGTATATATTGAGCCCACAGGAGGGTGGACGTCATGGTCCTTGATGTTAGTTCATAGGGATGCAGGCATGTTTTGGGTTGATGGGGGAAACCAGAGCCCGGAGGAAACCCATCCAGACACAGGGAGAACATCCAAACTCCACACAGAAAGGCCCGGGGATTGAACCTGCATCCTTCTTGCTGTGAGGCCTGAGTGTTACCACTCAGCCACCATGCCGCCACCGTGCTAGCGAAAAAAACATCGTTATCCATTTTTTAATTTTGTTTTTAAAGACAAATCATAAAGAAAAGAGTTGTTTTTTCATTTTTTCCCCCATTTTTTTGGTTCTATATTGAAAAACAAATGATTCACAGATTCTTCTCTATTGGGTTGTTTTATTACTATAACTTCTGTAACTTTCCTTTCAAGATGAAATGTCGGTTCTTGGTCTCTGATTTTATAAAATATATTTCCCCCTTATAGTCCGGTGCGACTTATACATGTTTTTTTCTTCTTTGTGCATTTTTTGGCTGGTGCGACTCTACTCTCTAAAATACGGTAAATAATAAACACAGTGATTAGATCTGAGCAGTTTTGTTTTTATCCCCTGTTTTCCAGAGTGGACCAGGGTTACCGGTTGATTTCGGAGCAGGTCTCACACCACCCTCCAATCAGTGCCTTCCACGCAGAGAGCCTCACCGGGGACTTCGTCTTCCACGGATCCATTTACCCCAAACTCAAGTTCTGGGGCAAGAGCGTGGAGGCCGAACCCAAAGGAACCATCACACTAGAGCTGCTCAGGTGAGGACAGCGGCAAAATGTACACTCAACAAAAATATAAACGCAACACTTTTGTTTTTGCTCCCATTTGTCATGAGATGGACTCAAAGATCTAAAATTCATTCCAGATACACAATATTACCATTTCTCTCAAATATTGTTCACAAATCTGTCTAAATGTGTGATAGTGAGCACTTTTGCTTTGCTGAGATAATCCATCCCACCTCACAGGTGTGCCACATCAAGATGCTCATCAGACACCGTGATTAGTGCATAGGTGTACCTTAGACTGCCCACAATAAAAGGCCACTCTGAAATGTGCAGTTGTTGCTTTATTGGGGGTCTGGGGACTCAGAACCAGTCAGTATCTGGTGTGACCACCATTTGCCTCATGCAGTGCAACACATCTTCTTCGCATAGAGTTTATCAGATTGTCAATTGTGGCCTGTGGAATGTTGGTCCACTCCTCTTCAATGGCTGTGCGAAGTTGCTGGATATTAGTGGGAACTGGTACGCGCTGACATCAGCAAAGCGCTCACCCACACAACGCCACACACGCTGTCTGCCATCTGCCCTGAACAATGTAAACCGAGATTCATCCGTGAAGAGAACACCTCTCCAACATGCCAGACACCATCGAATGTGGGCATTTTCCCACTCAAGTCTGTTACGGCGACGATCTGGAGTCAGGTTAAGACCCCGATGAGGACGACGAGCATGCAGTTGAGCTTCCCTGAGACGGTTTCTGACAGTTTGTGCAGAAATTCTTTGGTTATGCAAACCAATTGTTTCAGCAGCTGTCTGAGTAGCTGGTCTCAGACGATCTTGGAGGTGAACCTGCTGGATGTGGACGTCCTGGGCTGGTGTGGTTACACGTGGTCTGCGGTTGTGAGGCCGGTTGGATGTACTGCCATATTCTCTGAAACGCCTTTGGAGACGGCTTATGGTGGAGAAATGAACATTCAATGCCCGAGCAACAGATCTGGTTGACATTCCTGCTGTCAGCATGCCAATTGCACGCTCCCTCAATGCTTGCGCCATCTGTGGCATTTTGCTGTGAGACAAAACTGCACATTTCAGAGTGGCCTTTTATTGTGGGCAGTCTAAGGTACACCTATGCACTAATCATGGTGTCTGATGAGCATCTTGATGTGGCACACCTGTGAGGTGGGATGGATTATCTCAGCAAAGCAAAAGTGCTCACTATCACACATTTAGACAGATTTGTGGACAATGTTTGAGAGAAATGGTAATATTGTGTATCTGGAATGAATTTTAGATCTTTGAGTCCATCTCATGACAAATGGGAGCAAAAACAAAAGTGTTGCGTTTATATTTTTGTTGAATGTATAAATAGATCAACTTCCTGGGATCAAATTGCCTCTAGTGACTGAGTGTGTGTGTCTTTAAATAGCAACCTAAAAAATACAATAGTTAAAGCCATATTGTGGAACATTTCAAGTGATGTGATCTTTAATTTACAAGATTTTACTGTCTTAAAAATGTGATAAACAGAACAAATTCACTTTAAATTGTTTGCAGCATTCAAAGCTTATTCCTTTTCATAACTACTTATTTCCTGTGATTAGTCTGTAAGCGCTTATCACGGTAAGACAACTAGCATGCTAACAGCACACCGGCATTTATTCCTGGTTCACGGACGATAAAAATGCTTTATAATTAGATGCAGTTCACATGTTTTTTACAATAACTGTACTGGAGCAGGACAAATGTTACTTTGTCACACGAAAATATCGGTTTTGATTCATAAGAACGTGAAGAAGGCCACATCCTCCTCCATCTACCAGTTAGTTCTGTGGAGTGGAGAGCCTGTTATCAGTAAAGAAGCCAGGAAGTTTTTCAAGGTATTCTTCACCCATATAAACGCCAGTAATAATTGAATAGATGCTTGTGTTTTGGTCAGTTTTTCGAGTGAAATGTTCCACGGCAGGGCTTTCATTCACTTTCATTCAAATTTTTATGTTGTAGTTGCCTCATTAAGTCCCAGAATAACAGGAATATCCGTGTTTTGTGTTCCAGACATGATGAAGTGTACACCTGGAGTAACCCGTACTGCTGCGTGCACAACATCATCCTGGGCAAACTGTGGATCGAGCAGTACGGGACAGTAGAGATTGTCAATCACAGGTGAGGAGGGCGTCTTATGCACTGCTTATTTCAAACATCGAATCTGAAATATTGAAAATAAAAAACTAGAAAATATTAATCTAGAGTGACACGTTTGCCTTGGTGGAAAGAGCACTGAGAATTTGTACTAAGGTAAAAGTACAGTTACATGGCTAAAACTGTTCCTAATTAGAAGTTCAAGTACTGCTGATGGATTTATACTTAAGGAGTTAGTTAGAATAAAGTGTAATTGCACATCCGCTACAGTAGATGGCAGTGGCGCTCTTGTTCACAGCGCAGATCAGGAGATATGAAGCGCAGTGAACAAACTCTTAAGAAACACCAAGGAAAAATATATAACAGGAATGAAAAAAGGCTGAGAAAGACAGAGAGAATGAAACAAACGACAGTCTCCTGAAAGCTAAGACGAGGAAATATGACGAAGCGAATGTAGCTCTTGGCTTGAATGTGACTACGGCGGGAAACGTAAGGCGTCACTTAAAGACATTACACCACAATCACGCCGGTAAGCCGCTTGAGTTTTTTCAGCAAAAACGTGCCGAATAGAGTTGGGCGGTATCCAAATTTTGTTTCCGTTAAGCCTTCTCAGCATTTTATCGGCGTATACGGTATTACTGTGACTAATTAAGAATTATTTTGTAGCTGCACCTATACCGTTCAGAAATTTTAGATTATATTTTAAGATGAAGCACAAGTTCTGATCAAACCTTTGCGCAACAATCTGTTTTTGTCCTGTATGCAAATGAGCCGTGCGCTTTTAAGTTTGTTTCTGTAAAATGTAAACAAATGTGCACAAAGCTGCATTAAACAGATTATTAGTCAAAGTCTATAATGAACGGAGCACCGGAAATGTAGAGCGGTGATTGAGAGGACCAATCACAGCCCTTATTGTCTTCCCCTGCTGTCTGCTTCTCCGCCGTGAGTCTGACTTCGCCCTCAAGTGGGAACTTTCTCCTCTTCAGCGCCGCGTCCCCTCTGGACTCCCGGCGTTCAGTAAAACGTCTCCATCGCAAATTTTTCGCCTCAGCATCACACACGAAGCGTCCGTCAGGTTTTTTTCTTCTTCCTCGCTGCATGTGGATGGATATCTCCCTGCGTAACAAAGTTTGAAGTCCATGCTGTGGTTTTAGGTCCTTATGCAGGTTTGTTTTGATGACGGTAATTACACTGATACCATTACTTTTTGATACCGCGGGATACCGCATTACCGCACAACCCTGGTGCCGAATATTAACAATCATCCCACTTTGTGAATGCTGCTTCAGTAAACCAGCGAGTACTGTTTGCATCATAAAAGGTGGAGTAGCAAATTGCTCAGTGCCAAAAAAACCCCACACCATGGCAAAGAATCTGTTTTCTTTAATGTTAATAAGGCTACAACATTATGCAGTACACTTAACACCATTGTTAAAAGTCTTCTAACAATTTTATAGACAAATGATACCATTTCTAGTGGTGGTTGGGGGTCATTGCCTTAACCTGCAGATAGAGGACACATAAAGTTCCCGTCAGTATTTGGACAGAGTTCACTGCAGCAGTAGAGGTACTCGTGATTAATGAGGGGCTGCGGGCGCTGGGGTTTAGGCAGCGAGGATTCAGATTAGAGAGAGAGAGTCATTTTGGGTATAAATCAAATGGATTTCAGCGTTTTCAGCAACGCTAATGAGACTAACGTGCGGCTTGTTCTGCTTTCTGATTGGATAATGGTCCTGAGAGCCAAAACTCCACATTAGCATTAGATTTGGCATCAGTTAAAGCCATATTGGAGTTGAGCAGCTCCGTCTGTGTTGGGACAGGGCTCTTTATGGAATTAACTATGAAATTCTTGCATACGGTTCCTTTAAAGCTGCACTTTTCTGGTGGAGGGTGCATCACCTGCTCGTTTCTATGGATATAGATGTCACTGCTTTGCCTGGAATGTTCCACAGTGTGACATTAAACAGCTCTACTTTACATTTATTCAATTACAGGTGGTTTTAAGGCTCTAAAATACCAAGAAAAACAGACATTCTGACTGTGAGCGGCGTCGCCTCTCCACAGATCTGACCTGTAACTTGGTCTGGTTTGGTCTCCATGACGATAGAAAGGTTTAATTCCAGACAAAGCAATAATATCTCCATGAAAAAAGCATTTGACAGACCCTCCACTGGAAAAGTTACACAATGCACCTTTAAGTAAAAGTATACAGTACATCTAAAAAATAATACTCAAACTTGTTTTAAAAATTTTCATAAAACAAACTTGAATAATTAAAAAGTTTAAGCTAAATTAAATTCTTTGTTATAATGTTTCCTCATCACAAACAGATCTGGAGTTTTGTTTCGTTCACACACGTTTAACACACAAACCCTGCACATTCTCTCAGACTGAAAACACTCTGTCCCACCTTGTGATGTCACGTGGTAATACAGGAAGTGCTCCTCTGTGTTTTTAAACTCCACACACTTTCACCAGAATAAGTTGGTTAATTTCAGCGCTGGAATTGCCATCCATCCATCCATCCATCCATCCATCTTCTCCCGCTTAATCCGGCTGGGTCGCGGGGGCAGCTTGCTGCCCAATACTCATAGCACCTGACCCCCCTATGAACCCCTCTGCAGGTGGTGAGCCCACAGGAGGGTGGACAACATGGTCCTTGATGTTAGTTCATAGGGGTGCGGGCATGTTTTGGGTTGATGGGGGAAACCGGAGCACCCGGAGGAAACCCATCCAGACACGGGGAGGAACATGCAAACTCCACACAGAAAGGCCAGGCGACCCGGGATCGAACCCGCAAATTGCCAATCTCTACTAAACAAAAGCAAAAAGGTGGCTGTTGATTTGAACTAAAAAGTATATAGTATAATTTAAAAGTTTAAGCTAAATTATATACTACTCATTATACTCAATACTCATTCACTTCTTGTAACCCTAACCTTAGTAAATGTTGTTCAAAAATATAATATATGTATAATGTAATATATAATACTATAATATGTATAATATATGTAATAACATCTCAACCCAAGAGTAGGAACGCAGTTGTAATCAGTTAATCTCTACCCAGCAAATGAGTGTTTTTAAGGGTGTGTTGTTGTATAACTTTTCTGGTGAAGGGTTCATCAAATGCTTTTCTCCATGGAGATGTTACTGCTTTGTCTGGAATGTTTCACAGTGTGGCATTAAACCTTTCTATCCTCATGGGGACCAAGCCAGACCAGGCTCACAGTCAGAATGTTGTTTTTCCAGGTATTTTTGAGCTGTAAAACCACCTGTAATTGAATAAATGTAAAGTAGAAGTGTTTAATGTCGTATTGTGGAACATTCCAGGCAGAGCAATGACCAATAGCCATAGAAACAAGCAGGTTACACAGTGCAGCTTTTATATTTCATAACTCTTCTTTTTTCTTTTAGGACTGGGGACAGATGTGTACTGAACTTTAAGCCTTGTGGGATGTTTGGCAAAGAGCTGCACAAAGTAGAAGGATACATCCTGGACAAGAGGTACAAGAACTAAGATCATTTTCACTTGCTACACAAAATCGTTTAGATAATGTATATAATATAAAACCTGATGCCCGTTTCCTTGTCTGCAGTAAAAAGAAGCACTGCGTTATCTACGGGAAGTGGACTGAGTGCATGTGGAGTGTGGACCCCCAGACGTACGAGGCTCACAAGAAATCGGAGAAGAAAGGAGACAACAAGAAGAGCAAAAACGTGAGTGTTGGATTAAAGGGCTCGTGTTACGCTGTTTTCTGTTATCAGGGTAACCGCGGGGTCTTAAACGTCTTAAAACGGTCTTACATTTCATGTGCCTAAATTAAGGCCTTAAAAAGTCTTAAATTATGTCGTCCAAATCTTATTTTTTTCACCAAGGGCTTAAATTTCATGAGCCTTTTTTTGTTTACTCACCCAGGCTGCCGTTCACTGTGAGACAAGACAATGTGAAAGCTTAGATATTTTTTTGTTTTTGTTTTTTAAGACAATAATTACCCTTACATAAATGCAAATATTGTTTCAGGCACAATCTTATCAATCTTAATCTTCAAAATAAAATACAGATTTTTACTTTTATGTTGGAAAGAAAAGAAAAAAACTCAATTTGGTACCGAACAGAACATTGGGGAAATGAGAACTCAAATAAAATCAACCCTTCAATATCTTTTCATTTTAATTTAATTTCTCCATAATATAAATATTGTGAATCACGTCAACCCAGTTTTCTTTTGTTGGTGCTTCTGCTTTTAACCATTTCTTTGTAATTCCTTTTTTGCTGCTAACAACATGATTTTAAATATCTTAAAATTAATTTTGTTTTTACAATTTACATCTAATTTTCTAAAATATAAGACTTCACAGGTAAAAGGGAGGTCAATATGAAGGACGTTATCCATAACATTTTTCAATTCTTCCCAATAACTGAATGAGATTCTATAACAAAAGTATTTTTTGTTATTGTTGGTCTTAATCAAAAGGTCTTTAAAAAGTCGTAAATTTGGGGGAGTCAAACCTGGGGATATCCCGGTTTCTTCATCACAAACAGACCTGGAGTTGTGTTTTGTTTCGTTCACACATGTTTAACACACAAACCTGCATATTTAGACTATTCTTCTCTCAAACTGTTAATACAGGAAGTGCTCCACTGTGCTTTAAACTCCACACACCTTTACTAAAATCAGAATTTGGTTAACTTCAGCCCAGGAATTGCCCGGGTAAGTGTTAACTTGAAAACTACCGCTTACGTAAACAGACTAATAATAAAGTGTTACTCAGATGTTTGTGAAAGAAACAAAACACAACTCCAGGTCTGTTTTTGATGAGATAACAACATTAAAACATGGGGTAAAGCTCATAAGAGTCCATTAAGAGACCATTAAAGTAGCACTAAACACTTAAACTATTTCAATTAATGTTTATTTTTGTTTCAATGACTTAATTGTGTCGAGAAGATAAATAAATAAGAAATAAGTAAGTAAATAAGAAGTCATATTGTGGTATTTTCTGGGGTATTTATTATGAATCTATAATATCTCATTTTATATTTGGCTTATCGCAATATTGATCTAAAACAAACAATGGAAATAGAAACCGGTTTGTTGACTTCCTGTTCAGAAGTAGAAGTGACAGTTGTGTCATTTTTGAGCCCTACGCGTCTGAATATATTAAACAATTGTAACGTGGGTGGGGGGTAGGTGAAAACTCCAAATTTCTGAACACTCAAGTCTTCAGAGTTTATGCAGGACAATACAATAAAACTCTGAGTATGCAAATTATGAAGAAATACCTACAGTAGTGTCATGATACCTTATAGTACAGTATTTTTGGAGCTCAGTGTTTAACGTGTGTAGTTTTTCTTTGCACGTGTGGGTAATTTTGGGTTATTTTTTTTGACAATACGATAATAACATTTATCTATGACTTGGCACAGATGCAGATGAACTACCAAAGTGTTTCATTCTGCTGTTTATTTATCGCAGATGGATTTTTTTTACACTATTATGCATCTTATCTGGAGTCTTTTGAGCCATTGACAGAGTATGTTCATTTTATATTTATTGCTTACTTATTTCAGTAATATTTTGGACTTAAACATTTGTTATCGTGCAATTATAATGTGTTTAAAAGCTTGTAAAGAGTGTGAAGGAAGTGCCTGTCTACTTCCACCCAAAGATCCTGGGTAATAAATAACATGTATGCATCTATTTAATATTTCTTTTTTTTACTGGGAATGTTTATCCAAATCTCTATCCAATGCTAATACAACAAATAGTTCATTGCTATGGCCAGCTGTTATCCAGACACCATCATGAGAAAGAAGAAATAGGTGCAGTACGTGTATAAAAGACTAGAGAAAGTAAAAGAGTATCTAACTGTCTGTGTTTGTGTGTCTGTGTGTCTGTGTCTGTGTGTCTGTGTGTCTGTGTGTGTGTGTGTGTGTGTATGTGTATGTGTGTCTGCGTGTGTGTGTCTGTGCGTCTGTGTGTCTGTGCGTCTGTGTGTCTGTGTGTGTGTGTGTATGTGTATGTGTGTCTGCGTGTGTTTGTGTGTGTGTCTGTGCGTCTGTGTGTCTGTGTCTGTGTGTGTGTGTTTGTGTATGTTTGTGTATGTGTCTGTGCGTCTGTGCGTCTGTGTTTGTGTATGTGTCTGTGCGTCTGTGTTTATGTATGTGTCTGTGCGTCTGTGTTTGTGTATGTGTCTGTGCGTCTGTGTTTATGTATGTGTCTGTGTGTCTGTGTGTGTTTGTGTGTGTGTCTGTGCGTCTGTGTGTGCATCTGTGTGTGTGTCTGTGCGTCTGTGCGTCTGCGTGTGTTTGTGTGTGTGTCTGTGCGTCTGTGCGTCTGTGTGTGCATCTGTCTGTGCATCTGTGCGTCTGTGCGTCTGTGTGTGCATCTGTGTGTGTGTCTGTGTGTCTGTGCGTCTGTGTGTCTGTGTGTGCATCTGTGTGTGTGTCTGTGCGTCTGTGTGTGTGTGTGTGTGCGTCTGTGCGTCTGTGTGTGTGTCTGTGCGTCTGTGTGTCTGTGTGTCTGTGTGTGCATCTGTGTGTGCATCTGTGTGTGTCTCTCTCTGTGTGTGTGTGTGTGTGTGTGTCTGTGTCTGTCTGTGTGTGTGTGTCAGGAGGAGCTGGAAGGGGCCGATGACGATGCAGACGACATGCCCGAGGTGCAGGAGACTGTGGCTGTGGTTCCAGGAAGTACTTTGCTGTGGAGGATAGACTCCAGACCTGCGCACTCTGCTACAGTCAGTACTTTACGCTAGAACACACAGAATCACACACACTCTATGCTTTGCTAGTTTTTGTATGACTGAAAAAAAAGAAGATTCTCACAGCAGTTCGAGATCACTTATTACGTGTTTTTTGGGATCAAGTTCTAGTTTTGACCTTAAGATGCTCTATGCAACTCTGCTTGTCCCTGTCTTTGTTTTGTCTTTATGCATTTCTATAGCAGATCACAAAGTATGTGAACCAAACATCATATTTGTGCATTTTTCTCCCCCCAAAATAACCCTGTTTAAAAAAGAAAAGAAAAGAAAAATTAAAAAATAACACTAAAATTTATAAAGGTCAAAAACAAACAAACAAAAAAACTATGAATAATAATAAATAAAAACAGCAGATTATTCAAAGACAGATACGTAGTGACAGAGAAAATAGACATACTGAAAGTGTACTCAATGTGCAAGAAACTCATGAGATAATTTCTCCAGAGATCATGTGTGGGAGGCATCACTTCCTTCCACCTCAAGACTGCTGGTCTTTATAGAAATTGTATTGCTTAGTCTAGAATGTCCCACAGTATGGCATTAAACATATCTATTTCTATGGGGACAAGCCCGTAGTGCCACCAGGTCAAGTTACAGGTCAGATTTGTGGAGAGATGAGCCTGTTTCACCCTGATCAATGTATTTTTGAGCACTCAAACACGTACAGTTGACTAAATGCAGCATAGATGAGTCCAGTGCCAAACTGTGACACCTTCAGGCAAAGCAATAATATCTCCATGGAAACAATCTTGTGGCGGACAAAGTTACGCAGTGCTCTTACGGACCAGCACGCGGACTTAAAGCATATTAGGATGCGCATGTCTTTCAGTTAGTTTGATTATAATAACATATTTTATTTACCGTTTTACAGATGTACAACTTCACTAGCTTTGCGATGGCTTTGAACGAGCTGGAGCCGGGGATGGAGGCCGTTTTGGCTCCAACCGACTGTCGCTTCAGACCAGACATCAGGGCCATGGAGAACGGCAACATGGGTAACGGCAAATACTCTGGAGATATTACTTGTTACACGACCAAAAGGTCTCTTGTGGAGGCTGAATATACAGGACATTACTGATTTAGTGCTGCCCTCTAGTGGTGTGCATCTTGATACTACACTTGATAAAGGTTTATCAGCAGAAAACTTTGCACTTTTTTAATGAGGTTTGATCTTTTTTATAGACATTCCCATTTTGCTACATATTTAAACATTTCTTTAGTGTCCAGTATTGTCAGATAGCTTCATTATATTCTATATCCAAGAAAGTTATTTAGACAAATGTATTTATTTGGATGTTCTTATGTTCCAGATGAAGCCAGCAGAGAGAAGGAGCGTTTGGAGGAGAAACAGAGAGCCTCTCGAAAAGAGAGGAGCAAGAATGAAGAGGAGTGGTCCACCAGGTAGGATCTGCCTCAGAGCTGTGGAGATTTCACGCTGCACGCCGTTTTGTTTTTGGTTTTTTTCAGCTTTTCTGTTTTACCAGAACAAACTACGGCGCTATTGTTAAATAAATCAGTGCGGTGTATTTACTGACTCATTGACGTGGGTATTTAAAGCCAAGGAACTGAAAGTTGGCACCGAACGAACAGCTTACTTACTTACTTACTGGACCTTTTCATTTTCAGTCCCCAGCCCCTATGAATAACCATTTCAGTCTAAATTGTAGGAACAGGAACAAGACAAACGTTGAATCAGAGCATGAATGTCTTAATTAAAGAGCTGTTCATTGACCATTTGAAACAACAGGGTCTTTATTCAATTAAAATTCAATTAACTGTTCACCTCTACCTTAAGTGTTTGCATTGTGTCATGAAATGTTGGCCCTTCTCATGAATAAATGCAGTACAAAATAAACCAAACCCATCCAACTCTGTGTATCACATGTGTTTTTCTCCACAGGTGGTTCCAGATGGGCACAAACCCATACACAAACAGCCATGACTGGTTCTACTCTGGAGGGTACTTCAACAGGAATTACCAGGACCTGCCTGATATTTACTGAGAATCTACCCTTAACCCCCTATCGCTAATGTCTGCTATGGGACAGACGCCTTCTAAAAATAATTAATATTAATAATAATTCAAGCGTTCTTCATCAAAACATCATCTCTGAACTCCTACAGCACAATTCTCATGCGAACCAGCGGCAATGAAAGACAAAAGACGAAGATTCAGTGCGAAATTCAAGGAAAGAAACGCGCCGTCATTGGGACTTGGAGTCGACTTTATGGCTTTGCTGAAAAAAGAAAAAGGTAAAGATCTTCACCAATCAGGTATTACATTATAACCACTTGTCCAATGCACAGTTTTATACACGAACATAAGGAAAATAATCTTGTGAGATTTTCTGAAACCAGATTAACTTTACTGAATTACACCTCTTGAGAATCATAGTCCCAAAAAGCAGTGCTACAGTGACAGCAGAAACATAAAATAAAATAAATAGTTGAATAAATAAATGGTGAACTGAACCATGCAGTTTATTTAGTGTTATTATTTAGCTTATGTCAGAGTATCAGCCCATGACGTCCCTGATCAGGACCAAACAATATTGAACATTCTTCTGATCGACTTGGACTTAAACAGACTTTATTGATCCACAAAGGAAATAACCTGGACACTGTAGCTCACACATCACATTATATTAACTATTATAATAACACAGAGTATAAACAATGATAATAAACTTCTAAATAAGTACCAATAAAAAACAGCAAGACACTGGTATCAGTAAGGCATAAATTATATAAATGTTTGTGCAGTAAGAAAACACCTAAAGAACAAATATACCCCAGATGAGTTGAAATTGAGCCAGGACTAAGCCAGGACTAAGCCAGGACTAAGCCAGGACTAAGCCAGGACTAAGCCAGGACTAAGCCAGGACTAAACCAGGACTAAGCCAGGACTAAGCCAGGACTAAGCCAGGACTAAGCCAGGACTAAGCCAGGACTAAGCCAGGACTAAGGCAGGACTAAACCATGGGTCTTAAGTACCTCTGATCAATACTCACCACTACAGGCCGAGAGCCACACTAATCCAGGACTTAACCAGGAATAAACCAGTTTGAAAGTTTGACTCGTAGAAAAGGACACCAAAAAACAGCCCATAACTGCTGAACCTGCAGTGTATACCAGGACCAAGCCAGGACCAAGCCAGGACTAAATCCAGACTCACGTACCTCTGATAAATGGTGTTTTGGGTCTGTAATGATCAACAAAACACAAGAGCTGCACTAAACCGGGACTAAACCAGGACTAAACCAGGACTAAACCAGGACTAAACCAGGACTAAACCTGGATTCATGCACCTCTTATATGTGGTGTTTTTGGTTTGTTATGATCAGAGACAAGATCACAAGAACTGGACTAAACTGGGACTAAACCAGGGCTAAACCCAGACTCAAGTACCTCTGATAAATGGTGTTTTTGGTCTGTAATGATCAACAAAACACAAAAGCTGCACTAAACCGGGACTAAACCGGGACTAAACCGGGACTAAACCGGGACTAAACCGGGACTAAACCGGGACTAAACCGGGACTAAACCAGGACTAAACCCGGATTCATGTACCTCTTATATATGGTGTTTTTGGTCTGTTATGATCAGAGACAAGATCACAAGAACTGGAACTAAACCAGGGATAAACCAGGACTAAACCCAGACTCAAGTACCTCTGATAAATGAGGTTTTTTGTCTGTAGTGATCAACAAAACACAGGAGCTGCTCTAAAGCCGGACTAAATCAGGGCTAAACTAAGACTAAACCGGGACTAAACCAAATATGATGTTCTGCTGATAGATACTGACCACTGTGGACTGAAAACACCCCACGAGTGCTGAAACCAAACCATGACTAAACCAGGTCTAACCCCGACGTAAACCAGGTCTGAAATCCCCCACAAGATTTGAACTATAATCTAATCATCTGGCAAACACATTTTTCACTTCCAACACGTTTATTATGACAATTAAAGTCCAGATGCTTTGGCGTTGTTGGTGGTTAGAGTGTCATACCTGATCGGTGTCAGATTTCCAGCCCGCTCTTCACTCCACCGCTGCGCCGAAATGAAAGCGAAAGTGAAGAAAGAAGACGATAAAACGGACACTGAAAACCCACCAGCAACACTACAACCTGTAACAAAGATTTCCTCTACTTCAAAATCTATATTCCAACTCTAAAACGTAGTACTAAAAGCACTGCATCATGGACTGCAAATGTGTAGATGAGAAAAAGTGGATTTTAAACATGCAAAATGCTTCGCTAATCATGATTTTTTTTTGGTTTGTTAATCATCCATAAACTTAAAATAGTCCCATGAGTGTCTCTGTGAATACATTTGTTCATGTGTAAACTTGTACAGACCCCTGAAGCCATATTAACTATAGGAGCGCGTGGAGAGTGAGTGACTACACGGGCACGGGATATAGTGGCGGACAAGGATGCAATAGCGGTAGGTTGGTGCAAAAAATGCTTATTGGTTAGTTAAAGGTTTTCTACCTGATTTTCGCGATCGTAAAAACGTGGAGAAACAGAACTAGTTCATTTTAAACAGTTTGCGGAGGTCCAAACTTATTCCCCTCTTACCTTAAGCATTCAGAGCATCCTAATTATTCACTACAACTTTCAGAGGCTCGAGCATAAAGCTAACAACTACTAGCATGCTAATGTGCATTTCCTAGTTGTTGGACAGTAATTAGATGCACACAGCAGACTGGTTTTGACTTATACAATGGGCTCTATTCAAATTTACGTTATGAACAAGGAAGACGGTTGGAAACACGTGATGACAACTTCCGGCGGGCTCTTTGTTCGCAGTAAATCTAGGAAAACGGAGAAAATGTCCCAGTTTTCTTCATCTACGTGTCACTGTAGCGTTCCGTTATGTTCGGCGAATCAACAGTTCCAACCGTACCTCCGTTTTCATCGTTTCCCCACCGTCTGCAGTCTTCATTTTACCAACGATCACATTTACCTCAGTGGGTTTGATCACAGTCGCTCGGTGAGTCCGGAGTCGGGAACTACACGGGAAGTCGTCATCGCATGTTTCCAAACGTCTTCCTGGTTTGTGACGTCAGCGTGAATAGAGCCTATATATCGTTAACCCAATACCGTAGTTGCCCAAGTGATATTTGAACATTTTCAGACAACCAGAAAAAACACATTGTTATTTATATTATTGGTGTTGTAACAGAAAGTTTAACCATGTGTTTCCAAAAAAAGAAAGACACAACTTTGATTGTAAGGAGATGCAGCAGAGGAGAGTAAAGTTAGGCAGATAATCACAATTTGGCCAAAAAATGACTTAGGAAATTATGCTATTAGGCTAACGATATCTGTAAATCTGTCATCTTTTGGTAAATTATTATGACTTAACTTTCGTGGCTGATTTACAAATATAAGATTTTTTATCCCCCCCTCAACTTAATCTTGTAGTGACCGACTGGAAGAAACATTTGAGGTTTAGGACACAATAGGCTCTTTTCACGCCTGCCAGAAGACGGAAACATCCGGATGTTGACTTCTGGTGTTGTTACCGACATTCACAGACACTGAGCATGTGATAAAACTGTGGATTCAGCAGCAGCGTCTTCAGCACCTGCCAAAGCTTTTCCATGGGGGACGGGGCTCTAATCGCAGCTTTTATGTCACTTATAGGCAACTGGTTGGAACTGTTGATCCGCTGAACATGACGAAACGCTTCAATTACATCATTTTGACAAATTATAATACATAAATTAATAGGCAATTTATAAAAGGAAAAAAAAGGAAAGCGTACAATGACATCTAGATGAAGAAGAGCAGCCCATTTTCTCAGTTTTCCCAGATTTTGTCTGAGTTACTGTCGCCAACGGAGCCCAAAGGAAGTCGTCATCCACATGTTTCCAAACATCTTCCGGTTTTATAACGTGAATCGAGCCTATTGTAAATGGTTTAAACCAGATTTGACCCTTCTACCTTCTGATTAGAGGGTGAAAAGACTCCCAAACTGTAAAAACAAGCCACGTTAACTAATAGATGAATAGATGCGCTTATAGATTCGAATATTGTGAAAGAAAAACTGAAAATAGCTACATAACTTAATACATTTTTATTATAGATTACCCAAAACTATAACTTTACACTTTTGCTTCTGGTCCAGCACTATTCCCTGCCCTCATCTATCAAATATGAAGCTAGTAAACGTCATCCTAGCATGTGTAAAATATTGTACAGAATGGGCCAATGGCAAAACAGCATAAACTCTTAATATAAACACCCGGATGAATGTCGACGCTAACGCTAACCCCGTAGTGTAAAGTCGTAGCGGAACCTCGCTTTAGCTTCAGTGTACAAGACGATATAGACTGTAGATAGTGCTGGCTTCACTGAGCAGGACTCGTGTTTAAAATTACTCCCTTCAAACGGCAGGATTTAAAGTGAACGCTTCCCATCTCGTCATGGCATTTGTGATTATTTTTTTTTTACATTCCAGGTCATAAACTACTATATTTGAATGTATTTGTTTACAAAGATCCATATAGTATGACTTAAAAACCCTGTTAAAAGCAATTTTATGGAAGAAGTTGTTTGAGGCTATGCAATGGCTGATTGTTTCAAGGTTATTCATTTGCTTAGGGGTGGGTGGAATTGATAAAAAAATGAATTTCCCAATCCAATTTTTCTTTTCTTTCTTTTTCTTTTTGAATTTTTGTAGTATACCCTTGATAAAATTCAGACAATAATATGGAAATCTATCAGGAATGTGTTCAAATCTTTGGGATTCAAGTATTGCACGTCAATTGAACAGGCTCAAAGTGGGTTTAAACGCAAACTCCTCGCAGCTCTAAAAGGGAAAGTGAAAGGACAATGGGCGGCGTGTGGGCATATAAGCAGCAGCGTGATTGGTCGAGGAGGTATCCACGCTTCAGACTCCGCCCCCGCAGCCAGTTCGTTTGTGATTGTCGTCAGAAACGTCTAAGTGTAATCGGGGCAGTCTTTAGTGATGTCACATAGTACTTGTAATGGCTGTGGCCGCTATAGACGACACAAACTCTTGACCAGGCACTTGCAAATTTAACTATTTTGCGATAAAACTGACACACAAAAAAGACTAGAAACCGTAGATAAAGCTACTAAAACATTACATACTGTAGTTAAGCAGTAAAAGAAGAGTTTAGTTCCACTTTAAAGAAGAAAAGTAACAAAAATAACAAAAGTGCAAACACGTACCCTTATTTCAAACATTAAACTGTATTGACATTTCGCGTAAATCTTCAAAACTGCAAATATGATCAAATCTTTGTTACGTTTCCCACCTCTAGATTGCAATTTTATTCCAAAAGCCTTTTCCCCCCAAGAAGGATTCAGCTCACAAAACACATTAAACACATCCAGAAAAATGTGTATTTAAGAGAAGACTGAAAAAAACAGATAAACTAATACAAGAATCACACAAATTGAAATTGAAATATAGATTTGACTCCAATTCAGGTTGAAATGTGCAGTTCTATTTTCACCCATTTGACCCCAATGGTTTAATTTTAACTACATAGATAAATAGATGCTTAATTGATCCTGAAGAAAATTCATTAAAGTAAGCAAATAAATTCATTCATAAAATAAAGTAGGACAGAAACAGTAGTACAGTAATACTACGTAATAATTATGTGTAGCTCGACCAGGCTATGCACATAAACACTGAAAAGAACAACTTACCTTAATGCAAGAAGGTTTTTGGATGTTTTTTCACGTCGTCTTTGTCCCGTTAGACGCAACTGTGTCCAAATATTAAGCAAAAACATCTTTATTTTACGTACGGTGCCTCAAACGTTCCTCATCAAGCCTATACAAAGTGGAAAAAGTGAAAATCTCATTTGAAAACGGATACAATTTGAAGTAATTGTGGATACCTCTTAATAACTCTTTTTGTAACCTTTAGTGATACACATTTACCTATTGCTCTATATGTCTGTACTTAAAGTTTAATCGTTAACGAAGAAATATTGTTTAAAGAGGGGGTGTTATGTAAAATATTCCATGTTATAGCATTGGTCTCTCCTCTTGCGCAACAATTCTCCATAAATATGCTAAAGAATGATACAAAACGACACACTACAACTCCACAAATCTCACAAATCTGATGCCATGTGCAGTTGTTTCATTAGCTCAATTGTAATATGTTGTTTTTCGGCAAATATAGCATTTTAAAAACGATAAAAGCTAACATGGTGACCTTAATATGTTATGTGTTTGCGTATAATACCCTCTAAAAGTGTAACAGCCCCTTTTTAACAAACGTTACTTGTGCCATTCCAGAAATTTCTCCAAATTTTCCCTTAAAACGTATAAATCGTCATTATTTTTTTGCAGCCGTAACTTCCACGTGTTGTTTTGAGTGTCACTAAATAGACTCTATGCAACTGTCTCTATGCTGTAGCCTTATGACCCGTTTGAAACAAAATACGAAAATCTTCTGTTACGCGTAGTGCCTGTTTTATTCATTGCCATTCCATTTTAAATTCTATTATTTATAAGGTTTTATGAATGAAATGCTTGTTCGTTTTCTCCTGTAACGTCTTAAAATGCGCTTTGTAATTCACATGTAGAAGTATTTGATATTGAAAAAGTTACAAAAACGTAACCGTAACCATGTCTACTGCAAAATGTAGTTTTCAAGAAAATCTCCAAATTCACTGTCGGTGTCATTTTTGTTCATTTTTATAACGTGTAATGTAAGAAATTGGTTTAATTGGTAGTTAATAACAGTTTAGGATGACTAAAACTGTGAAATTAACGGCCCACCATGTAGCCTACTTGCTTGTCTCCATGACGATGGTCTTGCTTTGCCGGGAATGTTCCACAATGTCACTTGCGTACGTGGGTGGAGTTTAAATGGTCCATATTACACTTTCTGATTTTCTGATGCATTTTCTGATGTTTCTTCATGTTTTCTTGTTTCATTCACACATGTTTAACACACAAACCCGGCATATTTAGGCTGTGTTCTTCCATCAAACACTCTGCTCCACCTCGTGATGTCATGCAGTCATACAGGAAGTGCTCCACTGTGTTTTTAAACGCCACACACCTTCACTAGAAACATTTGTAAAATTTCAGCCCTGGAATTTGTTAAAGGAGGTAAAAGGAGGAGCTGTTATCTCGAAAACGACCGCTTCATGACATCACAAGGTGGAACAGAGCATTTTGAGGTTTGTAGATGCTCACAGACTAAGAATAATAAAGAGTTATTCAAACGTGTGTGAATGAAAACAATAAAACACAAGTCCGGGTGTGTTTTTGAGGAGGTAACGGTACATATGCCACAGTATAGTCGTGTAATATTGGACCTTTAATGCCATACTCTGCAACATTTAAGGCTAAGCAATAAAATCTCTGTGGAGACGAACGGATGGCGGAACCTCTCCTTTTTGACATCCCTTATTATTATTATTATTATTATTATTCCATTTGCATAGAAAGCAAATCTTACTGGAGATTTGGACGCGTCTATAGCTTGTCCTTGTCTGTCCTAACTGTCTGTGAACTGTGTTATGTCGATGTTGAGTTGCACAGAGGTAATTACAAGTGAAATAACATTATTTTGTGCAATTGATTTATTTTTATAGTATTTAAAACATTTTGGTGGGAACGTTGTACCAGATGTTTTATTTTGAGGTGGGGGACTGTACGGCTTCTGAGTTTAATGAATGGGGAAATGTCTACTAATAAAAACGTAATTCACTTTCTGAGCTCGTGTGCTTTGTTTTAGAGTTGGTAATAAAGACATTTCAAAAGTTTCAGCACTTAACACTCGGATCACAGGATTGGTCAATTGTAAAAATGGATAAATAAAAATTAGCAGTGATAAAGGGTCGTCGTGAAGGCGCTTCAGTGCGAGAGCTGATGTTTGATTCAGTGATTCAATGTTTGCCGCTGTCATGTTGGAGATAAATGTTTCCATTACTTTCCAGGGGGCGCTGGAGAGCCATTTTTAAACACAAGTATCATACGCATTATGCCCAGGTCATTTTTTTTTTTTTTTAACCATTATTTAACCAGGAAAGTCCCATTGAGATGACTTTTTTCAAGGGAGTTCGTCAGCTGAGAAGTTTTGAAGTCAGTGACCATATTTTAATGAGGGTTTATCACTCCCTAATTGAGAGTGTACTGACATTTAATACGGTGGCCTGGTTTGGTCATTTATCAGTCAAAAACAAAGCCAAACTGAGCTGAGTGGTGAAACAAGGCAGTAAAATCACAGGTCAGTCCCAAACTCGGCTCCGTGCACTGTAGTCAGGCCGTACATCGCCTCAGGTATAAGATCACAGATGATGACACTATAAACCATCCACTGTTTCATCGCTTTGAGCTTCTCCCATCGGGGCAAAGATACAGATTTCCCTGTGCTAAGAAAAACATTGATAAAAATAATTTTGTGCCCTGTGCCATCAGGGAGCTGAACCGGTCCTGATGTCGTCCTGTGTTCTGTGTCTATTCTCTGCTGCTGTGTCTACAAAGAACTTTTATGAACACTATTTTACATTATTAAAATGTGTTTTAGTCTGTGTGCTTGAGGTGTATGTTTGAGCCAAAGACAAATTTCTGCCAACGCTTTTTTGTGTGACAGACAATAAAGTTTTTCTATTCTGTTCTATTCATCCTGGGCAATGTGGGGGAAGTGTCTTGCCTAAGGACACAACTACAGTTTTTGCCCCACTGTGGCACCTCGAATTCCCAGTGTCTCCCATCCAAGTACTACCCAGGCCCGGCCCTTCTGAGCCTCTGAGATCTGAGGGGATCAGGCTTTGACACGGTCGGGCCACAGTCATAAAAGTGCACAAAGTCTAAATGGGTCTGTGTAAATCTAATGAGGTTTTCCAAAAGTTACAAAGATTTTTTTTTTTTAATCTGGAAACACACAAAATCTAACTTGGCTACTAAACCAAATAAACTGTAATTTTCTACAGTTACATTCGTTATGGTTTACTTACTACTTGATTTTGATCAATCAGTTTTTACCAATAGGCCCCCACACATTCATGCCCGGACCCTAATAACATTAATTGTGGTGCATTGTTAATATCAGAAGTTTTGGAAATCTGATTACAAATGTATATATGTAATTTCATGTTGATTTTAGTAGATTTTTTTATACATTAGATGCAGTGTAATGCGTGTGTACCCGTGCTGTAGATGCATCTGTTTCAGAATGATGAAACAGGACTGTTGCCGTAGCAATTACCAATTTAAAACTACATGATGAAAAGTCCTCAGTACGTTTCTGTAACACGAAGCTAAAACCATGAATATGAGGACCTCCACTTTTTCAGATTTTACCACAGGGAGGCAGTATAAGCTCAAAAGATCAGCTCAGTCTATATAAGTAAATGTTCTTTCTAATTGGATGTTGAAATGTTGAGTTAATATAATGAAAATTGTTTTAAAAAAAAGTCATTTGCGGTTTTACTATGAAATGAGAGGATGTTTTTTGTTTCGTTTCTGATCACTCACAGTAAGAATGCATCTTTTTTCCAAGCAATAGTTTAAGCAGTAAAAAAAATAACAAAATAATTAAATAACTTCAGATAGATCTTCCACCAGAAAAGTGTAAAGGTTTTAAATGGCACTAAATTGACTCTTGTGAGCTTTTATCCATGTTATAATGACGTTACCTCACCCAGAGTTGCGTTAAACAAGCAGATGATATAAAATTCAAGTACACGCGCTGTTGCTTTCTGTATATGTCTTTTATTTTCCTGATTGAAATGTATTTGTCATATTTGTCATTCATCACATTACATGGCATGATGCACCAGGTCTACTACACCTTTACAGGATACACAGAAACATACACAAGGTTACGATGGACAGAAGTTAGCTCATTGCACTTACAACAGTGAATGGAGTCACTTACAACTCTTATATTTTCACCCCGGCCCAATGGGTTATTTTCATTCATAATATATATTTTTAGATTTGTACACATCTCCTTTGTGCGAATCACCCTCTCTCTCCTCGAACGTTTTCCAGAACAAAATTAAACCCCCCCTGGAATTTCATGGAAGCCTGGATATTTTGATATTTTCTTTCCATTTTTACAAACACAACATGTATAGAAACCCTACACAATAAGACCAATATCTTTTCGGGATTTTCATAACATATTTTAGCTCTTCAAAAGGGTCCGCACGAGCCAGCCACATACGTACAGCGATGCATTTCCGATAAATTGTATACACAAAAAGTGGGATCCTTGTGCACTGTTTCGTGGGGTGACGGATTATTTTTTACATTTTATTATTCAAAGTGGACTTTTATCCGGACGATTTTTGGTATTTACACTGGTAAAATCGAAATGATCGCCCCGAAATGTTTTGGAAATAGGTCAGGGACTCGTGTCATGCAATTTCATTACAAGTGAAGAATGGACCGGCATCTCCTCATGACTGGACATACAAACATAAATATCATATAGAATTTTTTTTAGATATGGATTTGTTTAGCATTCTCTCTTTTATACAACCTCTCACCTAAAAACACTTACTTTAAATATACTTTATAACATATTTATAGACTTTGTGTGTAAAATCCGGCTACAGCAGGTTTGGCTATAGAATTAACTGTCAGAAGGACCAATAGCAACTCCACTGTACCAACTATACAATAAACGCGACCACATCCCCGTACACAGCCTGGGTTATCAAAATATTTTAACATTTTATGTAATTTAAGGTAAGAAAATGAGTAGAGTTTATGCTTATGGCTCTATGTTATATAAAATAGTGAGAACTTCGCACATAAGTTGATTGAACTGGGTGCGTTGGAGAAGGAGCAGCCCCAGAACATAGAGGAAAAAAGAAAAAAAAAAATCCCGCACACCGTCTTTATTAGGACCTACTGCAATGTTTCGGCACTAGGCCTTCATCTGGCAAAAACCCTGATTTTCTATCTAATATAATTAAACGTTTTGGCGTAAAAAAGTATTATTAATATATTTCTAACATTATATCGCGTACCAACTGAATAGTGCTCCCATATTATTTCACTATCTCATTCTTTTACAGTAAATTATGTATTTTATCCTTTTTTTTAATGTTTCTAAGGTGTTCCACAAGGGTCAGACCTGCCCCCATTAAAGTTTACAATTTTCTTGTTTAAAAAAAGCGTAAATCTAAGTGTACGCCTCTTTTTGCAGTCAATATTGTTAACTTTATCTAATTTATTATCCTGTATTCGTAAACATTTGCCTATTACAAATGAACTGTATTACCTTATACTATGACCTATAATTAACAATGGGAAACATATTTGCTACTTGCATTATATAGTTAATTAACTGCGAAAGAAAAAATCACTTTATTGAGCCTAAAATATAAAAAAATACCTCTAATTACTTACCTTCAGAATACTCTTTCACTTTATATATAAACTATAACTATTGCCCAACCTCTGAAGTGTCAGGCTTTTGTAAACAATCTGATCAACGCAGAACTGCTTAACTCGATATTCAAGTTTCAACGACCGCGATAAACCTACGTTATTAGATTATTCCTCAGTTGTGCTTAAAATCCCTCTGAACCCAGGCTGTGCACCGGCTCCTCCGCTGCTATGGCCCACACTGACGAGTTTGTTCCAGGAAGTAGACAGAGACTTTCCAGTGTTTACACAGAGACGGTGACTGGCTGAGGGCAGTAACGTGATGGCTTTCTTCACACACCGGTATATTAGATTATAAAGCCCTTGCTGCTATGCATATTTGACTCATTGGCTCCATTTACAGCGAAAGGAAACGCTCGTTTGTATAATGCATTTGAACAGAGGCTTATTGAGATTCCCCCACAGCCGAGCTAGTTACACACTCCCTCTCTTTATCACTGTAGATTATTGCACCTTCTTATTGTCCTTATCTTATTATTTTTTATTAGCTTCTCTTGATTCGCTCCATTGCACTGTAGGGTTTTATGAAAGCTGTCTGGCCACTGTAATGGAAACTTTTAGTAGCTTAAACAAATTTATAACTATATTCCTCTACATAGAATGCTAATAACAAGAATAAGCAACGAAAAATATACAAATTATCTTTTTTACTTCAAAAATAACTTGATTTTTCATATAGTTACATACAATTTTAAAAGGAGTTCCTCAGGGGTCTATCTTCGGGCCATATATATTTTTAGATCTGCCATAAAATACAACAACAACAACAATAATAATAATAATTCTATAATTCTGAGCAACTGCACTTTTCCATTACAGTAGCCGTCCCATAATATATTGTCTTTCCTGAGGCAAAAGTTAAATAAACGTCACTATTTTCCCAAACATACAACATACAGTAGTTTTAATTTGGTCAACCTCAACTATTAAGTATTTTAATAAAGCATTATTTAGACTTATTTAAGTAAAATCTGTTATTTTGTTGGGGAATGGGAGAAGTTTACACCTGTTTTCACTGTAAACATAAGCTTTGATAATAAACCTATATCTTTCATTACGTGTCCAAATATTATTCTAAGTCCACTTTATGATAAAAAATAACACATTTAGTAAAACATCTGTAAAAAATAAACTCTTCAACATATTTAGTTTTATGATCATATACAGTGGTTTAGCTCTGTATTGTTAGTAATGGCTCACGCTGACTTTCACAACTCATTTGTACGTAGCTTAAAATCAGACTCACAAAACGTTAAACAAACATTCAAACTCCAACTTTTAAATTGGCCATTAAATATATTTTAAATTCTAACATTGCTTTAAAAGGTGCACGTTTGGGTTCGGCCAATCACAGTAAACCATAATCAGTAAATACAAAACAAGATATTTTCTTTTAGTCTGAGCCAATACTAAATGTAAAGTGTTTTCATAAGTGATATAATTTATATATCTCTGGATTTTACTATAGTATAAATATTTATAAAACGCACTGTTGACAACTGGGAATTTCCACATTTCATTAGAGACGTGTAACTGTTAATTTAGCCGATTTTTTCACTGTATTTGAGCAAACTTGTCTTGTCCCAGTACTGTTTTTTGTATAAGGGCCAATGACGTATAAGGATTTTCAACAGGCAAATTTTAAAATATAAAAACATATTCCTTTCTATTAAACTTTTTCAGATATTTAAAGTGTCAGGTGCATAAATCTATGTTTAACATTTATATTAAGCATTTTTAGTGTAAAATGTCATGTGGTGCGACTGAGAATGACCTTTATTTTGTAAAACATGGTTGGGATATTAATCTAAGTTCTGAGTAATATGAAGTGTAGAGAAACAAACTGTTGCATTTCTTTAGATTTTTAAAGCATATTGATATTTTCTTTTGCTCCAATATGACAGTCGCCTGCTTGTGTTTAATGAACAAACGACTGCCCTGGAAAATGCATCAAATGAAGAAAAATACCTAAAGAACCATTCACCCAAGTCAACTTTGTCTGTTATTAAAACTGCAGCCATAGAATTCCTGCTGTTATTAGTGGCACCACATGATGCACGGTGACACCACATGACATTTTAACACTTTAAGTACAAAAAACATGCAGAATAACTAATGATTTCTGAAAAAAAATGATTTGGTTCCATGGAGGTCAGAGGTACTACAGAAATGTGCTGAATTATTATGGAATTTGAACCTTTTAAATGAGGAAATTGCAAATGCACAGCGTCATGTTTTAAGTGCCGGAGAATCAGTAAGTGCACGGTTAGCTTGCTAGTTGTTGTGACAGCAAAAGCTCTGGCCTCTGAAAGTTCTGAAAAGCACTTAAAAACTAGGACGCTCACAATGCATCAGGTAGAAAATAACTTTGGACGAAACTGGTTCCAAAGACCAAATTTGTTCAGTTTTCATGTTTTTGAGAAAGAAAAATCTGGTACAGCGCCTTTTGCTCTCTTAAAAACAGAATCCACTAAATAATATTTTAATAAATATATAAATTAAAATGTGATTTCTGTTTTTAACGTCATCAAAGGCTCTTATTCTGGAAGGAGTTTGAAAAATACATTATAATTTGAACTGTGAAAGTTATTAAACATTATAGGTCGTTGAAACTGTATAATTTTCCAGTTGTCAAGATGCACTATTTGCTATTTGGGCTTCCATTTGGGGAGGAGGGGATTCATTCATTAAACATCATTACATCTTTATATAATATACCAACGTACATTAACACACAGACTCTCTTAACGCTCAGTAACTCTACACTGAATGCCAAAAAACAAAGCCGATGGTTTTGTGACTGTTCACCCATTTCCCTTTCACATTTCTGCTTTCCAATTCATTGCATAGAACGACTGGAGATGAGAGGTCGCCTTACAGTACTTTACCCGCCTTTTTTTTTCTTCGACGATTCAGTTTTTGTAGTTTTTCTCTTGTGATGAAGTTAAATACACGCATACACAACCCCCCGAACACACATACTTTTTTTCTTTTTTACGTACAAACATTAGGAACAGAACAATAGTGAGTTGAGGTTTTTCCATTTGCCGGGCAGCATGCGAAGTCCCCAGCAAGTTTTACATAGAGACAATATACAGCGATACTCTGTAGGCCTCTCAGTTTTTCGTCATTTTGGCCCGCTTTACGGTAGGTGAAAGGTGAATATTTCCGGTACCGTATTTTTCGCAAAGCACTGCAAAGATGGGAGCAGAAAGGAGGACACTGACCTGAGAGAAACAGTCTTTTTGACATATGTACTGTAAGTATATTGAAGGAATTGGGTTCTTGCATGATTACGATAATAAAAAATCGTGACTCCATGACGACAGATTTGGTTGGATTTTTTTTTTTTTTTACAATTTTTTTTGACACCATAGTTAAGAGTGTGCTTTCCCGTGCGCGTTTACTGTGCACATTTTCACGACACATGCAGCAAAGTTGATTTTACAAGAACTGCATCGAAAGTAAAAAAAAAAAAGGAAACGAAAACCCAAATTCCTTCAAAATGGCGGCTTTTTGCGTTTGACTAAAGTCCGTTGTTATAGCGAGTGGTTTCAGTGCCTCCCTCCTGGCCTGCAGTGCGTCCAATCAGGATTCACTATCGGCTTATTTTCGACCAATAGCGTTCTTCCTTGTTCGTGAAGGTACCGTCGGAGATTTGAATTGTCGTTGTAAGCTGACGTTAGCTTAGCTCCTTGTCCGATTTTCACAACATTGTGCTCTTTCAAAAAATTTGTATTTTTCTCTATTGCTTTTTTTAAAAATAATTATTGATTAGAATAAACACACAACGAAAAGTAAGGGATCGTAAACAAAAGAAAATTACAAAACTTAAATAAATGTAAACCAAGTAATCTCGCTGTGGCCACTGTTCCAGCTGATATTGGATAAAAAAATACACTTTGAAAAGAAATTAAAAATAGAATTAAGGCGATTTTACAGTAACGAAATCGTTTAAAACTAAAATATAAAAATTAAATAAATTGTACAGAGACAACATGATGCCAGAGCCAAATGTTGTGGAGTCACTTTTGTTGTCTCGATGGCTTTGTAATGGCTTGCTTGTGTCCACCCCAAAATTCCCCAAATTTTCCAAAAATTTCACATCCATCTTGTGATTCTTCTTGTATTTTTCCCATTCTGTTGCAATTATTGTATCGTTGTCATAGCTTAGATGTCCTTATGGCAATCTCAATACAATGAACAGTGACAGGTCTTATAAATATAAAGTCCCATGCAATCATTATTGGTTAATCCACTTTCTCGGTGAAAGAAAATGACATTTTTTAAAAAGCAAAAAATAAAATATTTTGCTTTTTTTTAGGTTTTTGTTGCCTTCATGACACAGAGATGCATGATGGGAAGTGGAGTCTTCAAACTGGAATGTAGGTTAGAAACAGACCGTGGTGAAATTTTATCTTTCCGTTGCACTATAGTTGTTAGTTTTGTCATTTCAAGGCATATTTTTGTACCAGAACAACTTCACTTTTGCGTTTTAAATTTATGAAGACTTTAAAAAGAGGAGAGAGGTCACTAGTTTGAGCGGGAAACTGCAAAACGGGGATCCTCTGAGCCTAAAATCATGAGATATTTTCCTTCCATAAAGCCGCGCTGTAGTTTCAAAATGGCTACCACCTTTACGGCAAATTATTCACTCCTCCGTTGTCGTGGTATAGCAGCCTCTAGTGGTGGGAAGTAGAAATGTTTTCGTATAGTCGCACATTTCTTGTGGAAGTTTGAGACTGCGACCAGCGGCCATTTTGAAGGATGGTTGGAGTTGGAGCTTGGTTCTTTGGTTGTACAAGCAGAAGGACTGTGGTGGTGATGGCTTGGTGTGATCTACGAAGAGACAGAAAATATATGTTGGAAACTTCTGTGTATATCCAGAATTACACATATGAGTTACGTGTTACAAACAATCAGCTGTGGTAGGAGTAGCAGCAGTAGTGGTAGTAATAGTAGTAGCTTTGTTTTGCATTTTTTGTATGAAAAGTGCTCTATAAATAAAGTTTGATTTGATTGATTGATAGTAGTAGTAGTCATAGTAATAGTAGTAGTCATAGTAACAGTAGTAGTAGTGGTACAGTAACAAACTCACATAAAATTTAAATTATGTTGGTACCAGCCAAAAGAGGCAGAATGCTTTAGGGAAGAATACAGGGCCTGGCTCCAGAACTGAAGAAACTTCCTGTTTGTGGTCCATTTTTAGCTTTTATTGGAATGAAGTCATCTCAACATAACAGAACCAAGAAATGTTATTACTACTACTACTACTAACTAGTACTACTACCACTACTGCTGCAGCTGATGTTGCTACTACTATGAGTAGTATTGTTACTACTACTGCTACAATTGTTGTTACTACTACTACTACTACTACTACTACTACTACTACTGCTACTACTACTACTACTGCTGCTGCTGTTGTTGCTACTACTATGATTACTATTGTTACCATTATTTCTAGTACTAGTGCTACTACCACAAGTGCTACTACTGCTGCTGCTGCTGCTGCTACTACTACTACTATTACTATGACTACTATTGTTAGTACTGCTACTACTACAACTGCAGCTACTACTACTACATCTACTACTGCTACTACTTGCTACTAGTAGTACTACTGCTATCATAACTGCTACCACAACTACTACCACTACTACTACTACTACTACTACTTTTAGAATCTGATTCACAGAGAAGACCTGATTTCCTGTGACAAACTCAAGCACATTTACGTCTCTAGTTTTTCTGCCGTCTTTACCACACTTCTAAACTCTTCTGAACGACAGTCCACAGTGTGTGTCAGTCCCGTCTCTCTGTGGGGCCCGGGGCCATGTTCAGCTGCTGTCTCTGTGTAATCTTTAGCATCTGTGTCACGTCAGCCTCCAGCTACAAACTTGATCTTAAAAACTGAATCTCTAACTCAGTCTGAGACCTTGTGTGTGCTCATACTGGGGGGAGAGACGAGGAGCTGTGAAATCCTTAATAGGTCCCACTGAACTTATTTATGGTGGAAAACTTACTGTCATTCTCTGTCCCCGCAGGCTACAAACAGAAGACACTGGATTAGAATACTGAGAATAGTTAATACTTTATATGGAATGTACAAACTCAACTTTTCACAAATGCAAAATAAACATAAAAGGAACGGTTAGCTTTAAAACAGTGAATTCTGCACG
This sequence comes from Odontamblyopus rebecca, assembly GCA_030686955.1. Taxonomy (NCBI): domain Eukaryota; kingdom Metazoa; phylum Chordata; class Actinopteri; order Gobiiformes; family Gobiidae; genus Odontamblyopus; species Odontamblyopus rebecca. The sequence continues at coordinate 12,938,432 of CM060654.1, forward strand.
CAACTCAATATGGCTTCCTCATTAGAGCCACAATATGCAACTTTCTAACTTTCTGAAGGTGACACGAGATAGATACGGTATGTTTAATGGTTCGTTCGCTTATCCATCCGACTCGAGGGTCCGAAGACGTTGCCTATAGACATGCACCTTTTCTGAAGAACGAAAAACTCAGAAGAACTCGGAAGAACTCAGAGGAGACGGAGCAAAGTTTCCTGAGACAGAATCCAAGATGGCTGCGCCCAGAGTCACTTGTATAAAGTGACCAAACGCCCCTATTTCCCCGGGACTGTCCCAGTTTTGAGCCCTGTGTCCCCTGACCCAGCGGATTTATCCAAAACCACGGATTAGTCCAAGTTTTATACAAGAAATGTCCCATGTCTTCGTATTTTGGACCAATTTGATCTACACCAGGACTAAACTAAGACTAAAACAGGACTATCACAATTTTTGACTAATCTGACCCCCGCCAACAGTAAAGAGGAGCATAAATATGTAATAATAATCATTTGTTTTGCTAAAATACAGAAACCTGTGTTTGCAAATGACCATAAAGCAAAAAAAAATGCAGCGACAGAAGCCTCTCAGATTACGACTGACACGAGAATGCACAACCTTACACGCTCTTTTCACAGTTTTATTTATACCAACCATCCCGACCCGGGTGTGTCCCAGTTTAGAATTCTGAAAATCTGGTCACCCTACACCTGTATGAACTGTTTTCATTGTGTTTGGACGCTTTGGTGGTTTAAATGACAGTTTCAGTCAGTCGTAATACTGCAATATCTTACTGCGTCCGTATTACTGCGTCCACCATCCATATCAGCCGTGTCGCCCATGTTTTTGCCTATTTCCTGCTCGCTAACGTGCCAAAATTATCTACTATCACGCAACACCAGCGCTTTCATGTCACTGATATACTGAATTATACTATTTAGAATTCAGTATGTCAGTATATCTGAGTTCTTCATATTTATACTGAATTCTTCCTCGAGGTTGTGTAGTTGAAGCACAGACTTATTTTGGAGTGTCTGGTAATCGGCCAAAAAGCAACAACAGTTTTCCAGTTAGTGCCCATGTTTTTATCCAAGTCGGACACGCGAAACATAATAAAAAAGTAGAATATATCCATGATCCGAGTGGGAGACGGATGGATAAACGAACGCAGCACAATGCCATACTGTAAAAGACTGACATGTCCATGGAAACACGCAGGATGAGACCCCCCGTAAGGCTCAGGTCGGGTTTGTGGCCTGCTCAGAGTAAAGAAGCATGTTTTTATAGGTTTTTTAGTGAAATAAACACAACCAAAATATAAATGAAAAGTAATGCTTTTGCTTTGGTCTATTTTTTGGCTAAAAAGTTACATATTGTGGTTTTAAGCAGACATCAAGACCGTATACATGCACTACTTCACTTTTCAGCTATTTCCAAGGAGATGTTATTCCTCTGCCTGAAACGCATTAAACTTCTCTCCATGTAGACAATCAAGTGACACCACTAGACCAAGTTACAGTTCAGATCTGTGGAGAGGCCGCTCATGGTACACGTGCATGATTTTTAATGCATTTTTGAAGAATAAAAGCACCTGTACTTGAGTTTAATGCTTTTCTTGGGAACATTAATTTCACAATAACATCTCCATAACAGATTGGGAGTAGATTAGGACCAAATGTGGACGGATGTGGCGCTACACAAAACAAGCTTTATCGTTTATTTGTGCAAACATACCAGTCTGCTCAGCTCTCTCTCTGTAGCTTCAGTCTCTCCTCTTTATAAAGTCTTTGGTTAACTAAACTTTGCAGAAGTGACAGCTGCTCTGGTACAGTGCCTCAAGTGGTCCTCAGTTGTTCTAAAAAAGAGCAAACAAAGAGTCTGTGAGATCGTATATTTGTCCCATTGTTTCTCCAGTCATTGTTTTTTATTTTAAACTTACCTTTATATTTGTCACCTCAAAAGAATGAGGTGAACTTTTTGCCAAATCCAGAGATCGCTGCAGAAAATGAAAAAGAATTAGACACGTGGAAGCACTGGTGGAAAGTTAGCGGACAGTCGGCTAATTCTCAATTACAAGTGCAAGTATTACTGCTAAAATCGGACTTATAGGCCCTGCCTTGAGCAAAACTGATCTTGCCTCCATAAAATATTGTATAAGCTCTTAAGGTCAAAATAATTCAGCTGTGTACTGTCTATGTCTAATTATAGAATAAGGGTTTTACTGTGAGCTCAACAGGAAGTGTGCATGAGTAATTATTGTTAGGTTTATCATGACTGCAAAACTTCTTACAAAAGTTCTTACAAACTCATCGCTGTAAATAATTGATATATAGATGCTCAGAATGCATGAGGTAAGTGAGGAATAAATTTGGACCACAGCAATCCGTTAAAAATGAACTAGTTCTGTTTTACACGGTAAAAATCTAAGTTATCTTTTAGGCAAAAAGAGAAGTTCAATTTGTCAACTGGACAATTATTTGGTCTAATACGTTTTGCAGCTCATTCAAGCTGCTTCTTCAGTTCTGCTGGAGGACACTGGCTTATATCTGTCTGCATGGAGTAGCTAGCTACTATGAAATTACTCTGAAACTAACACCCTACTTGTTTACAGTTTCTGTTTGTAAGCTCGGCCTATTGTACTTGCCCTGAGTGTGAATCATTCAGGGCCATAATGGAGCTTTCACACCTTTCACCTGGAAACTCCTAATGTTGAATTAGGTTTGAGAATGGAGTTATAAATTGGAGACAGATGGTGTCTGAGGATTCGCTTTTTTTTTTTTCTTAACAAAAATAGCCTCTTTAACTCCCCTCTCAAACCAATTCTTCTCTCTGCCTAATATCTGCACCTCACTGTCCTCAAACGAGTGGCCCGTGGCTTTTAGTCAGAGATGTAGGGCAGACTGAGCTCCACTCTGGCTTTCCCGTCTGTGCTGGTACATCACAGAGTAACATTATTACACTATTATAGAAGCATTTTAAATCACCTTTTTATACAAAACCTTACCAATTAAGTCTAAGTTGTACTCAATAAAATAATACAATTTTAATGTTGATATGCACTGACCTTCTCCGAGTTTTCCGGCCTGCTCAGCGGCGTTCCCTGGAAGTATCTTGGATAACATGCCCTCTCCCTCCATCCCCGGGACCCCTGCTGCTGCACTGCCGATGCCTCCAGGACGAGGGGCCGCTTTAGAGCCTGGAACACAACAGCAATTTGTTTTGTTATTTTTACCCATGTTAATTTGGTTTTTGAGTCTCTTATTGTTTTTATCATCGTTTAGAAAAGGAAAATGTACTCAAACGGGACTAAAAAACCAAACTAAACAAAAATTCTAAACAAAACACAACAAAAAAACAAAAAAATAAAGACAAGAGAATTAGAATAGATTATTTGGTGTGAATCAAAAGTACATTTTCAGTCAAAAACCCTCATACCAGACCAAACTTAACATTCAAGTCTGATCCTTTATGTATTAGACAAGATCTATGAATAAAAACATTTGAATACAGAATAAGGGAGGGAATCACAGGGTCCCTCAAGGTTTGATTTGATGCACACCCTTCCTACATATGCAACATTTTTATTGATTAATACTAGACTGGGAAGAATATTTACCGATCCCGGTGAGGGGGGGCTGTCCGGCCTTGTTGGCAGCGATGGGAGCAGCTTTGGCTCCTATGGCTGTGATCGGCGGAGTGTCGATCTTAGCCTGGAACACACAGCACCAAATGTGAACAATTATAAACAGATCACAGAGATGTTAGGGCATAAACCTAAGTCTAACTGTTTTAACTGATCATTTTAATATAGATTATTGTGGTTATTATAACAAATTGCACCTGAATTTATTACTTTTTAGTTAAAAGGCTTATCTCACCAATGCGCAAAAACATTTAGTAATTCCAAGTTGCTGTGATATGAGGCTAAAGCTAAAGTAAATACAACTATTTTGGGTTTATTATCAGCTTTTTCTGCAATTATTTCACTTCTCTGATGATCTCCATGTTTAAAATCTCATGTAATGCAGTGGGTTTGGCTCATGTTAGATGCATTATGCGCTGGAAATATCAGATTTTTTATCTTTTTATGCAAGTGCTCTCGATAAACAGGAAACAGTTGTTGCTATCGTCGGTTTTGTTTGGAGCGTGTCAGCCCATCATATAATTTGCTGGAAGTAACATGGGTTAAGAAAGAAAGAAAAAAAAAATCTGTCTTATTTTAACATTTAACGCACCCAATTTATTAATTATTGCATGTTATATTAGCAAGAGTAGCAGTGTTTGTCTGTATTAGTAGTATTTATATTCTTAGTTGCTAAAATTTGAGATACACCGATCCAGTCTTTTCAGTTTCGATACCAATTCCAATACTGTGCTTTTAAGTATCTGCCAATACCCAATATCACCTGACACCAGTGCAAGGACTCAAAACAGCATTTCTTTCCTTAAACTAAACTAAAATAAAATGAAACTGATCCAAATGTGTTATGCACCTGTTATTTATCTCTGAAGCACCCACAGAACAGTTCAAACATTATGAGACTTTCTGAGCCAAGTATGACCAGTAAAAACACATCAAATCACAAGTCCAGAACCGATATTTAAAAGCCAATATCCGATCCAGCAAATTTTTCAGTATCTGCGCTGATATCCGATAACAACATTAGATTGGTGCATCCCTAAATAATAAAAAGCACATATTACCAAGGGCCGTGCTCATTTTCGTTTTTACCAAGAATCACTGTTATCACATGTAGTTTTATTCACATTTAGCAGATCACAAAGTCTGATGCAACAAACAGAAAGTCCAGGCCCTGTTCCTCACTGTGCTTTATGACCTCGCAGTATTTCCTCTTAAAGTGACGCCCATTGAACCGAAGCCAAGCCTAATTCTCCATTTTATCTGTGAGAAACTGCAACTGCATTTACCGTGATATACAGGCTCCCAATCAATGCCTTTAATCCCTCTATGGGAACGGGGCTCTGAGTAAATGCATTCAGATCGGTAATAATAATAACGCGAGATTTTCTATTGGCTGTTTATGGCTTCCTGTCAGTGCGGAGCTTTCTCACTGATTTCCTGAACAAATCTGCATAATTTTCCACATCAGAGCCTATGATACAGCACAGGCTTTCAGCTAATGGGGCAGCGATAAAGGGAAGTGAAGGAGGCATGGAGCAGGAGCAGATCTGAGCTTTGATTTGGTCTCTGTTAGGGTTTAAACAGATGAAAAGCAAAACAAAATACGAAGAGTTACTAAGTGAGAAGACAGTATTACACCATCTCTTACATGTATTCACAGTCTGGTTTTACAGTAGGATTCAACCATCAGATCACAGTACAGGTGTTTCTGGAGTACGGATGGTACAAGAAACAATAATATTGTTTTATAAAAGGGGTAAACAACAATCATTTGTGGGTGATTTTATATTTAAATATTAAACAATGAGGAGCTGTGCATTATGCAATTTTAACACACAACCTGGAGTGTATCATTTCAGCCCGGGAATATTCAATCTCTACTAAACAAAAGGTAAAAGGTAGATGTTAACTTGAAAACTACCACTTTCACTATGACTAAAGCGCCTACCCTCTCTGCTCTACATCAGCAAATACAAGTCCAGTGCAGTTTTAATTCAGAATTTTTTCGGAGGTATTGTCTATTATAGTGTGAAGATGCCCCTCATTTCTTATTCTGTAAAGTCTAAATTATTCATCTCTTGGTGCCTATTCGTTAGTGATGGAAGAAGTACTCAGTTTTATTTAAGGAAAAGTACAAATACTGGGGAAAAAAAAAAAACTCGGGTCAAAGCAGAAGTATAACATGAGTCAACTCAAGGAAAAGTATTGAAGTACCTGTTTAAAAATGTATTAAAGAATCAAAAGTGAAAGTGTTTTGTATGGATTTTGAGATTTAAAGCTTCAAATTTTTCAGATTTTGGTACAGATTTGTGTTGAAATGTGTTCAACAGAAACCACTGAATCAACCTTTTTATTTTAGCTGTCTTGATGTGTTTATTTGTTTGCTCAAACTATGAAGGTGTTAAAAATAAACCCTTAAACTATAATAAAAATACTTTTACTTTCAGTCCTACAGATACCTGCCCTCATATGTAGTTAAGTAAAAGTAAGATTAATCCACTTTAAAATCGACTTAAAGAACAAATACCTAAAATGTATACTTTAAAGATGCACTATGTAACTTTTCTATGTGAACAGTCTGTTACCTGCTTGTTTCTATACTGTAGATACGGTATGTCATTGCTCTGCTTTGAATGTTCCACAGTATGACATTAAACAGTGCTAGTTTACATTTATTCAATTACAAATGGTTTTATAGATTAAACATACCAAGAAAAACAGGCATTGTGACTGTGAGCGGGGTCGCCTCTCCACAGATCTGCCCTGTAACTTGGTCTGGTTTGGTCTCCATGAAGATAGAAAGGTTTAATGCCATACTGTGAAACATTCCAGATGAAGAAATAACATCTCCATGGAGAAAGGCATTTGATGGACCCTCCACCAGAAAAAGTTTAAGTACAGTACTTTTCATTGTCCACTCACCATAGGAGACGATGTGGTCCCAGCAGGTCCGGTCTGCCTGGTCTGTCCCATAGCGCCTCCTGCTGGACCCATTTGCCCCATCTGTCCCATCTGTCCCATTTGTCCCATTTGTCCCATTTGCCCCATCTGCCCTGGTTTGGTCTGCCCTGGTCCTAGCCCTGCGCCCGGTCCCGCTGTGGGCGGTTGCTGTTGAGATCCGGGCGTGGTGCCGACTCCGCCCTGCCCAGGTCTGGAGGCTGAGGTCTGGCCTTGAGTCTGCATCGGGGCCCTCTGTCCCTGGGTCCCATCCGCCTGAGATCCAGGACCCCGACCTGAGCCTGGTGGACCTCCGGAGGGACCCTGCCCACGGGTGGAACTACTCGATCTGGAGCCTAAGAAGAGAGACAAGAAGTGTGTTTTTATTGATGAATTGTATTGTCAAAAGGCAGAACAGATGTAGACCATTATCACTTCTAAATAGACAACATGAAGAATTGGCTATTATAGATATTCTTTATTTTAAGTAGGCCATGGAGCATAGACCGTATATATGAGTGGACTAAGCTATCCCATTCACCGCTGCGTGCTAAATAGGAAGTGCGCTAGGAGGCTCCTTCTCTCCCTTTTTCCCATTGACTTACATTGGGATCTGATCGCTCCTCTCTCTGTATCTGTTGCAGTGATCCCCGTCATTTTGGTCTTAAAATGTTCATACGAACCAGCTCTACATGATCCTTTTCGCTATTTTGTCCGTCAAAAAAACCCTGTTCATAACACAGAGCCTGGCTCCAGATTTGCCCCCTAACCGTTAGCATCGCTAGCCTCATTTGAGCGGCGCTAAACGCTATGGGTGACGTCACACTCACTTAGTCCACTTCTTTTATACAGTCTATGCCATGGAGTAATAATTACCCTCAAGGCAAGTCTGAATATGTCTATACCAGGAGTCTCCTACCCATAGATGGGAAGCTAACAGTAGCTCTCCACCCCCTTCCAAGGAGCTCACCAAAGGATTTCTAAATTATACTTTTTGTACTGAATAAGTCAAATTTGATTAATTACCATTGTAAATGTGAACTTTGTGCACATGATAGGATAGTTTTAGGGATCTAACTGTACAACATGTAAGGCTTGCTCTCTTACATCGACTCCATCGACTTCTTGCAACCGCCAAAATGAGTCTTTCTCCGGCATTTTCATTTCATAAAGGAAACTCACGAGACACAAAAGTTTGGAGACCCTAGTCTATACCATACCATGTGTATAGATCAGGGGTGGGAAATGATTTTTTTTTTCTCCATGGATCCACATGAAAAACAGAAAATATTGTGGAGGGCTGGGCCAAAATGCTTAACTTATTTCTGCATAATATTAAATGTATTTCTTTATAAAAAGCAGTAAATGGCATTCACGTGTGGAGCAAATAAGTGACATAACCCACAGCATTTAGTTGCAATCAAATGAAGACAATCAAGTTTTGTGGCTAATCTGCAACTAAGACCCATATTTGGAGCTCTGGGTGCACAACCAAAGAGTCAGAGCGAGTGTCCACAGGTTTGGCAGTGGGCCGTCTAGCTGTCAATCAAACCTGTTGTTAATGCTTCTGGGGCCGACCTCAGGGGAAGAAGGTCATTCATTCTTCTGTTATTAATTTTCAAATCTTGATTTATGAACAAAAAAGCAAAATAGAAACCCCAGAATCATGTACAGAGGGTTAATATGAACATTTTAAGGTCAGAATAATAAGGCGGACAGCAGCAGTTACAAGAAGGAACCATGTCCATTCTCACATCCTCTCTGGAACCAGGCTGGCCACACAGTGGTGGAAGATAAAGTAAAAGTAGTAAAGTATTGTACTTAAGTATAGTTTTTAGGTGTCTGTACTTAGTGGATGCTTTTTGCTTTTTACTTTAATGAGAGCAGGTATTTTTGAAATGGACTGATAAGTATTTTTACTCTGGAGAAGACTACACGAACAGAGTTTCTGTTTTCCTATATATATTTTTTTCTATACGGATCACAGGGTCAGGTTAGATTTAGGCATAGGGGTCAGGTTAAGTTTAGGGTTAAGGTTAGGGGTAGGATTAGGGTTATAGGTTAGAGATAGGCAGGAGAGTAAGAGTCAGGTTTAGGATAGGGTCTGGTTAGGGGTTAAGGTAACGTGGGGGGTCAGGGTCTGGTCAGGTTTAGGCAAAGCCTGTGGATGTGGATTTATATTTGTTTTTTCCACCATGAATGCATCTAATTTCACATGTGATTCCAGTGCGGAAATTGTGAAGTCGTGGAAATCTGCAAGAGTTTTTCTAGCTTTTGCATTAAAAAAAACGGACTCTGTTTTCATAGTCACAGTCTTTTACTATTGTTTGAGACCTGCTGAAAAGGCTTAATTTGTTTCCCTTGAACAATATTCAACACAAATCTTTATCTTTATTTTTGTGCGGTACTTTTACTTGAGTATTTGTTTTACATTTTTATATGAACTTTTACTTAAGTAACAAATGTGAGTATTTCTTTCACCACTGGTTAGTTGAGAACTTACTAGTAGAAACTGAATGCTTCCAGGTAAAACCTTATTGTGCAGTCTATTTAAAATGGCTCCCTCATAAAGCTGTTATTGTCATTGTGTTGACTAGATTAAGATTTAAATGAATGCCAACATAAAACAAGAGCGCACAGTGAAGATCCGACAGAGATTTAATGACTCTTCCTGCCTTGAGCTGAAGAATTTACTGTGAGTAGATTCTGTGATAAAGTTAATTAAAAAGTGTTGATCCCTGAGGGCCGGCTCATCGTAAAAGCCAGGCTTCACAAAAAGAAAAAAAAAAGAAAAACATGTGGACATATTTAAAATGTTTGTTTAACAAAACCAATGTAGTGTACATTTACTATTTGCTATACACTATGTTAGCCCATTACATTGGTAAAGAAATAAAGGCCCTGGTTTGCTAATGTTAATGCTACTTCTAATGCCAACTTTAGTGCATTTTTCTGTCCTTGTCAGAAATCTTAATTTATAATAGTGTTTATCAACTGCTAAACAATAGATTTCTAACTTTTTTCAGAATGCTAATATCTTGTGATGCTAAAAGCTAACACAGAATGCCCATTTCTTGTAACGCTAAAGACTAACACAGAATGCTAATATCTTGTGATGCTAAAAGATAACACAGAATGCTAATATCTTGTGATGATAAAAGCTAACACAGAATGTTAATATCTTGTGATGCTAAAAGCTAACACAGAATGCTAATATCTTGTGATGATAAAAGCTAACACAGAATGCTAATATCTTGTGATGCTAAAAGCTAACACAGAATGCTAATATCTTGTGATGCTAAAAGCTAACACAGAATGCTAATATCTTGTGGTGCTAAAGGCTAACATAGAATGCTAGTTTCTTGTGATGCTAAAAGCTAACACAGAATGCTAATATCTTGTCATGTTACCCGTCTGTCCCTGCATGTCTCCTGGAGGTTGAGACTTGCTCCTGGACGAGCGGTGTGGATCTCCCTGCCTCGAAGACCTCTGTCCGTGGTGGTGTCCAGATGGATCTCGAGAATAATCAGACGAATGGTAACTCCCGGAGCGCGACTCTCCTCTCCTCCCTGAAGACGAGGACCGCCCTGAGGGGTCGTGACGCATGGACGGGTCTTTGGGGTGGCTCTTGGAAGACCTGGAGGTACAGATGGATCATATGAAAAAAATTATTATTTTGTTATTTTGAGATTCATGCTATGGCTACTACTTACAGCTACAATACATTCCAGCCACTAATATACCGGTGTTTTTATTTCACTATTTTGGCCGTTACTAAATTCCTATTTTTAATGTAGAACTGGCTCCAAATTTACCCCTATAAATGCTAGCCTCGGGAGCTTCATTTTTCTGGAGCTGGACACTGGGTGATGTCAAATTCCTTAGTGCGCATTTTTATACAATTCTCCTCCTGCCTTTTGTCCTTCTACTACACCTGCAAATACTTCTTCAGTCAAATACTAAATAAGAAAATGACTTACACAATGCTAAAGTGTTACTTCTAGTATTCTTCTACTGGTGACTTGTCTCTCCAGCATTAACTAGGGTTTATTTAAGGTCACAGGGGCCACGTTTACATGATGTTTATTAATTCAGAATTAAGTATTCTTAATTAAATAGTTTGGAATTAAAATATTCTCCTTTGACTTTACGTGGAAATAATAATTCCGAATGGAGGTTTCCATGGAAAACACGTTAAATAGCCTTTATTTAATTCCACTGAACATCTGGGGGCCGGGAAGGGTTCTGATTGGACAGGGACACGAACGTATTTACTTTGACTGGAAGAAAACACACACTTCAGCTGCTAACGGGTTTTATGTCATCTCATGGACACAAACATGATACAAACTTTTTCCGCAGTTGTTCTGATGATAATTATGCAGCAACTCGAGAATTCTATCCTCACGCTTTACGTCTGTGAGCTGAATAGGAGAAGAGAAGAGTGTCGGAGAAGGGAGGAAGAAGACAAACTGAGTCAATGGCTGCTCTACCTCAACACACTACCACATCCTGCTCACAAATCCAAAGAGCAGTGGATGAAAGTCCAAAGCGACGACTGGTGGAGTGGTTTTAAAATTGGAATAAAACACCCACTTTGGAATATGTTTAATTCCGCATAATCATTTTCGTTAGAAATTAAGTGTTCACATGGTCTTGGAATTAATTTCTATTCAGAATGAAATTATTTTTATTCGGAATTAAAGCTCTCATGTAAACGTGGCAATGGTCACATTTTTATATAGAGCTTTTCCATCTTCAAGGCACTCAAAGAGCTTTACATAAAAGTACCACTCAGACACTAGAGGGGGGTTAAATGTCTTTCCCAAGGACACAATGACAGCATTCATCTATGGGAGCTGGAATCGCACCACCAACCTGTGGGTCAGTCGTTCTGACCACTCTCCCATATCTACAGCATTTAAGCATGTTATTGGGTAAGTCAGTGAATAAAAGAACATTAACAGCAGTCCTACCTTGAAGATCGCGGTTCATCGGAGTGCCTGGAGGAGGAGTGGCGTCCCGAGCTGCCGTGGTGTCTGTGGTCGCGGGAGGAAGAGTGTCTCCCACTGTGTCCGTACTCGTCCTGAGGCCACAGGTCCTCTTCAGGCGGCTCATCGTAATCATGATACGTGTGTTTGACCCCGCCATGACCCCTGCTGCGAGAGGACGAGTGGCTGCCGTAGTGACGCGAACTGGACCGGGGCTTCTCGAACCAGTCCGTCTCTTCCTGCCCCAAATGGTACGCTTTGGAAACCGAGAGCAAGTCACAGTCAATCTCCATGTCGTTTGGAGACAGCGGCATGCAGGCTGAGAGTCGAGAGGAGGCACGAGGACCACCAACAGCATGCAACAGACGAGAGGAGGAGGAGCCGGAGACAGACAGAGAGAGGCAGAAATCAAAGAAAACACTTACAGTCATGCACTTCACACTACACGTCAACTTGGAACATTACAAGACATGTAGAGAGACAGACACTGCAGAGGAGTCCACTTTCAAGGCCGAGATGAAACTACAGCTTTTAAATGGTGAACTCCAAGAAGTGAGCCAACAAACAGTCACTTTTGTGTTGGACCTTAGCAACATTTTATGAATTGGATGCTTCTCTGCAAAGAGGAACTACGTTTAACCTTAGACTGTATGTTATATGGCGCTATATGGTATGTGGCACAGGATATTCGGTTCTAAAGCTTCTGCTCCCTCAAATAAAGTATATGTCTGTTTATTTACTGTTTAATAGGAACATCAAATACAGTATGGTTAGTTAATGTTGCAGAGAAAGATTTTACAGTGACTGCATGTTGGGACATTTTGCCACAGTTGAATTTGTACAATGTAGGCTGCTTTGCAGTGTGGACAATGTAACATAAAAAGACATAAACATCAGAAATTGTAAGAGATCAACCCTGTAAGAAAGAACACACAAGGCATCAGTGGCGTGCAAAGACCTTGGACGTGATTCAGAGTTTAGACGAAGGAAACGACCACGCCGACCATGCGAGAAGTAGACAGACTTGACGGACAGGCGGGTGGACGGACAAGACAGGCAGACAGACAGACAGCAGTCCATTCATAAGAGCTCCAAGTGACGTAAAACACCAGCATGCAACCACTAGCTCTGTCTTTGTGCCACAGACTGCCTGTTCACTAGGCCTAGCCTCTGGGTGGGTGGGGGGGCACTTAATAAAACGGTGGGGGCAGTAGTAGAGACTGTGCGGGAGGTCCTCGCACAATTACCTTCGCTGTCTGACACAGCGCAATGATAATCGTCTATTAAGTATGTGTCATCCGATTTGTAGACGTGTGTCCTGGGGAGGTCCCGGATATGGTCCTGCACATCTGGGAGGGAATGACTGGACCCATACTGGCCATAATAGTAATGGTATCTATTGTTGCGCCCCTCGTAAGGATCTGGACCTAAACTCGAAGACCGACGTGAACTTATGAACCTCCCCATGGGACTGAGAGGGCTCTCTTCTTCGGAGTACTGCCTGGTTGGATGGCGGCCCCGGCTGTAACCGGAGCGATAGGACCGGTCGTCCCTTTCATAGGAGCGACTGCGGTACCCTGAATAGTCCCGGGAAGAGATTTTGTCCATGCCGTATCCGTGGGAACGTGAGCGGCCACCGGCGGTATAATAAATCCGATCATCTTCATCGAACATGGATCCGTAGTATCTGCTGATGTGACCAGAGCCAGTGCTGCTGTCAAAAGTGCTCTGCTTGAAGCCGTAGTCCTCGATCAGCTGACGCCCTCGGATTTGGGACGAGGGATAGGCCCCGCCCCCTGCTGTTGCTGCGGTGTAAGCTGCCAGGTCTGCCTCCACGTCCCGGGCCTCTTCGATGGGGGAGAACTTGGAGATTTTCTGCTCCATGCTCCCCAGTTTACGGTGCTTGCTGCGCTTGGTGGACATGACGGCGGGTGCCAAGAGGCTTCTCTGCTTTTGTCGAATGCCGCCATGTTTGAAGTCGTAGTCGTACAAATAGGAGAATCCCCCACCCATGCCCCCTAGTGGTCCGTGCCTGTAGCTGCTCTTACCCCTGCCGTGGTGGTCGTACATGTCTTCCTGTAGTGCTGCTTCGTCCTCTGGAGCCCTGCCATAGGAGCCAGTGCCACCGCGCGTCGTGCTGCTGTGGACGTCTCCCGGGTAACGCCCTGTGCCGCCATGATGCATCATGTCCCCTGTTGTCGTGCCCAGCCCGTCTTTTGCCGTCAGCTCACTAACATCATCACACATCATGTAGTTTCTTGGGATGTTTTGCTCTAAGCCAGGGCCCCCATACATCGGATCTGCGGTGCTATACGTTGACGGACTGTCTACTGGATGCCCGTACGCGTTGGACACAGTTGAGGTGTATTGTCCATAAGAACTAGCTGTGGTAGTAGTGTAGCCGTAAGTATTAGCGTTAGTTGTGGTATACTGGCCATAGGAAGGAGCTGCGCTTGAAGTGTACTGTCCATAAGTACTAGGTGGCATGGAGGAATACCCACCATAGCTGCTGGACACTGGAGCAGAACTATAAGGACCATAAGAGCTAGCCATAGTTGTAGAACCACCATACTGTCCATATGAAGGCGCTGCACTCGAATAGGTGGCATCTTGAGCAGTCGTCGTCACCACCACTGTTGGGTTGCTAAGAGTTTCGTAATTTGTGGGCATCTTGTGCTCCAGGTCGGCAAGAGTGGTCTGCCTTGGCCTGCCTGGGTGTACTGTCAGGATATCAGCCTGGGGTTGGCCAGGATAAGGAGCAGTGGTTTGGCTGGGGTAGGAGGACACAGCACTTGGGTATGGTGAGCTGTGGGTGGGGTACGGTGGTTGACCCGGTGGAGCGGGTGCAAAGCCGGTCGTGGTGTGCCCAGGCTGGGGTTGCGGTGCAGCTGGTATCCCCAGTTCTGTCTGGGGGTATGGGGGCTGGGCTTGGGGGTACGTGTGGGAGGGATATGAGGTCGGAGGCTGGTAGGTGGGTCCAGGGGGAGGGGGACCGTGAGTCTGGAGAGGCGTTGGCTGCGGTAGCGCCTGGGATTGGGACACTGTCGGGTAAGGAGGTTGGTTGTACGTTGAGGATTGGTAGGGAACACTTGGCGGTTGGGTGGGTGCTTGTTGTTGACTTTGCGGATACTGACATGACATGTAAGAAGACGTGGGTGGGTACTGCGCCGCTGTGTTGAGATCGCTGGGGAACTGGCTCAACGGCGCGGTACTCGGCCTCGTCGTCAGCAGTCCGTTGGTGTCATGCACCCCCGAAGCTGCTAAACGGAGATTATTCAACTCGCTGTCCGACATATAGTCCCTAGTGTCCCCCATACACCTGAGGTAAGCAATATCCCTCCTCTCCCTCTCCTTCACCAATGTCTCTTTCCTCTGATGGATGCCCAGCTCTAAGTATCGCAGCTTGGCATCGATTTCCTTCTCCTCCTCCTCTAATTCGGCTTGCTGCTTGCGGAGCTTGGTGGACTCTTGCTCTACAGCTTTCAGTTCATGGGTGAGGTCCTTGAGGAGGCTGGCTTTTGCGGCCAGACCTGATCGGGAGCTGGGCTTGAGGCTGGGCACGGCGGGCAGGTAAACTTGTTGGAGCGCGGGGGTCATCATGGGCAGGTGGTGCGAGGTGGCAACGGTCTCATCCGGAGGCGGGCTAGGAAGGGTCCGCTTCACCTTACGCAGCAGGGAGCTCTGTTGCAACGCAGCCAACTGCAGAGAGAGACAGACAGAGGTATAGGGGTGGGGGTAGGGGAGGAGAGAACAGGATTTGGGGGCAAAAATGGATGGAAAAATGGGGTGGTGCGAACATGGAATGGTGGAAGATTGCAGATAGTGGATTGAGTTGAATGGGACAAAATGAGATGCAAAAATGTAAGGCCAAATAGTAGTATGGTAGAAGCATGCAAAGTTCGGGAGTTTGTGAGGTATGAGAGTCCAGGCAAGATCCAAAAAGATGAGACAAGATACAAACACAAGACGGCAACAAAAAAAGCACAGCAATTGTATAGATGGATGACCAAACATAAACATAGATGTGCATGGGTAAAGTTAGGGTTAGAATTCATAGCATTTAGCAAAGAGGGAAGACAAAAAGTAAGACACAAGTAGTAATAACGCAAACCAAATGCAAGCCCAAGATGCAAATGGTGCATTATTGTTTGAAGAAAGCGAAGCAAGTAACAACAACACACAAGGATAAACATTGAAACGAGAATTATAGTTTGTACAGGGGCACGTGAACAAATGATAATATTGCAGGGGAGACATGTCAAAAGTTACAGTGGAGATGAGATGAGATGAAATGGTGAGTTAGAACAACAAAATGACCAACACAAGGGTAGGGCAGTGAAAAGGGGAGTATGGGAGAGGAGGAAGAGAGGGAAACTCAAAAAAGATAAAGAGGTCAAAGAACAGAAAGGACAAGACAACGTACAGACACAGACGAGACATGGAGAACAAGAGTGGAGTTTGTGTTAGCAGACATATGACACATGACAGTCACAGACACATACTGGTATTAGTTCAATCACAAAACTTTAATTTAATGTAATTTCATGTAATTTTGTATTGTGTAACTTTTCAGGTAGAGGGTCCATCAAATGCTTTTTTCATGGATATGTTATTGCTTTGTCTGAAATGTTTCACAGTATGATATTAAAACTTTCTATCATCGTGGAGACCAAACCAGACCAAATTACAGGTCACATCTGTGGAGAGGCGACTCCGTTCACAGTCACAATGTCTGTTTTTTTAACCATAAAACCACATGTAATTGAATAAATATAAGGTGGAGCTGTTTAATGTCATTCCAACATTCCAGGCAGAACATTGATATATCCACAGAAACAAGCAGGTGATGGACTCTCACCAGAAAAGTTACACAATGCACCTTTAGTTTAATTTAGTTTAGAATAAGCAGAATAAAAATGATTAACATGTTTTTGAAACCTCTCATCCTGCTAGTTGCAAACAATACTGAGACATTTCGCAAGATTTTATTAGACCTCAAAATAAAATAGAAATTAAGGTCCATCAAATCCTTAATTGGACTTGTAAATGCTCCATTTAAATTCAAATTCATTCAAATGAATGCCCTAACTAGATAATTACCATTTTTTAAACATTCCAACTTTGCAGTTGTAAAACTTTGTGCGTAGGTAGAAGGACAAATTGTCCTTTTAACACTTAAATAAATCAAAATGAAATGGCAAAACTACTCAATAAGTAATCTGCAAAACGGCGAGTCATTATAAATCACACAATAGCCACAGTGTGACTGAATATTGACTTGTAAAGAAAACAAATTAAAAATGCTACGAATCATTTCACGCTGCCTGTTGTTTTGTATTGTAGCCTGAGCTCACTTGAAGCAGTGACAAGGCAAACCCATTATGTGAGATTGGAGAGCTTATGAATAATTAAAAATTACGTTCTGATATCCAAACTTCGTAAGAGGGCATTAGTCAAGGTTCTGTGCCACTCAAAACATCGTAAGCCTTTGCGTATGCAGTTTTAATGACAGAATTCTGACAGTGAGTAATTGTGGCTGTGTTGTTTTATGTTTTAGCAATTTTTGTTTTGTTTTTAATGAATATTTTATAAATACTTGTTAAAGCATTCATGTATAATTCAGTGTGTATTATTCCGATGACCATTTCTGAAAAACTGAATATTAGCAATATCCATTATCTAGATCGATACACTGATATAAATTCAGAAAATTAACCCTCATAGGTTTTAACTAGCGTATCTTTTAGTCTGTAGTAGGACTGCACTGAACATGTTTTTCAGTTCCAATGCCGATATCTAAACTTTGATTTTTATCTATCAATACCCAATATTAACCGATACCAGCGTAGGGATGGAAAATGGCACTTATTTCCTTATAACACAGTTAAATTATTACACAAGAGATCCCGTTGTTATGTAACTGTTTTATCCTTCAAATAACTACTGAACAATTTTATATGGAAATAGTCTCATTACATCCAATTAAAAGCCCAACTGATACTCGAGCCACCTAATTTTTCAGAAGTGGCAGCAATATTTCATAGCAATATTGGTATCGGTGTATCCCTACTCTTTAGACGAAGATGATTTGATTTGTTAGTAAATGTTTTTTGCTCTTTGTTATTTGCATCTATTTATATTAGGAAGAAATGTTAATCGTATTTCACTTGCAAATCAGATCTGAATTCCAGTCCTTTAATATTACAGACACAAAATCGAACAGAAGCTGCTCATCTCATGTTTTATTTTTTTGCTGCTGGTGTCATCAAAATCCACTGGGAGTGTGATGCTAACTGTAGGCTCTGCTCTGTGTGAAGCTGTTACTCAAATTAGACTTTAATCTCAGCTATTCTGTGACACAATCTGATCAGAAAGAGTTGACTTAGATGGAACTACAACAGATGATTTATGCAGTTAAACAAGTCTCTCTCACATAAAATTACAGTCACAACAGTTTTTCGGTTAGTCACTCATCTTTCTGATGAAACTCAAACACCGAAACAATACCATGAACATACGTGTAACTATATTGATCACAGGCTCCTGAAAACGTGATGTTTAAATCAATGTTATATTTTTTCCTTGAGATTTCAGACGATCTAAAACTTGTCTTGCTACTGTGTGCATTTGCAGTGATGTCGCGCTGGGGGTGTTCCACGTGTGTCTCTATTTGCGGAATATGCAGGAGTTACCATGGAGACACAATGCTGACATTAGCAAACACAGGCAAAATGTTTGAAAATAGGCTAGAAACTGTACAAAAAATACCATGTTGATTTAAACAGCAGGAACCTTTTTCAGGAACCTTTGATCGATACGAACGTTCATGGTTCTGTTTAGGTGTTTGATTTTCAACAAAAAGGTGAAGGTGATTACCTGAATATTAGAGAGTGACTTGTTTCTCAGCATAAATCAGCTCTCATGCTGTAGTTCCAGCTAAGTCAGCTCTTTGTGGTCAGATTGTGTGAAAGCAATGCTCAGGTAAAGTCTAATTTGAGTAAGGTGACCAGATTTTCAAAATTAAAACTGGGACATCTCTGGTTTGGGTTGGTTGGTAATAATAAAGTTGTGAAACAAGTGTGTAATTAAGAAAAAATGTTATGCACTTGGCACTAATGTGAGTCTGTATAGCCACATTTTCTGTGTTTTTGTCATTTTTAAGCAGCTCTTCTGTATTTTATGTAAACAAATTACATTTATCCCTCTCTTACAGTTGGCAGGGATCGGATTCGTCAAAAATAGAGAAACCTCGACATTTCTTGTGTAAAACTGGTTTTGGATCATTCTGCTGGGACAGGGGACACAGGGCTCACAACTGGGACTGTCCCGGGTAAATAAGGACATCTGGTCGCCCTAAATTTGAGTAACAGAGCGTTAGACGGGGCAGTGCCTACAGTTAGCTTCACACCCCCAGGGAAAGTAAATGGCATCAGCTGCAAAGTATCAATAGCTCATTCTCATTAGCTAAAATAACCTCACCATCCATAACCCCTCTATACTAAGACACTGTGATACTGTATATAGCCAAGTGGTGGTGAATGATCGGTGGTTAAGTGGCAAATCTTGTACTTTTCCAGCTCCATTGTTACGGTCAGCATTTGCTCTCAGCTTTACAAGAGCTATTCATTCCAAGTAATGTGTGAAGTAAGAGCCTCTTGACAGCATTACTCCACAGACCTCAGTGAGAAAAGTGCTAATGATCGCTATGTGCAGAATGTAATTAACAGTTAAAGCCACTGCAAGGCCAAGATATCTGTTCCACATGCACGTGTTTGTTGGAGTTAAACATATTATTAAAGGTATTGCATTAAATTCTTAAATATATTACATTAAATTGACTGTTGTGAGTTATAATTTCGTTACCTCATTCACACGCTTGAGTAATCCTTCATTATTAGTCTGTCTATATTTCTGAAGATCAAACTTCTTTGTTCCACTTTGTGAGGTTATGAAGTGGTAACTTTCAATCAGTCAATCAATTTATCTTTTACCTGTAGTTCAGTAGAGATCCAAATGATTGTAGTGAAGGTGTGTGGAGTTTAAAAACACAGTGGAGCGCCTCCTGTATTAGCGCATGAGTGTTTTCAGTTTTTTGTGTGAATGAAACAAAACACAACCCCAGGTATGTTTGTGATGAGGATACATTATAACATAGATAAAAATTGTGTAATATGGGCCTTTTAAGTTTTTTTGATATTTCACTGAATGTCCAATTCTTTGGCTTTTGGCTTTCTTACTGTACTTTTCTGATCGCTACTAAAACTGACTCTAATTCAAGTAATACTAAATGAGTTGTCAAAACTACGCAACTTTCACTTGTTGCACTCATGCAGTTTACATTATATTGTCATTTTTCCGGCTAACAAGATGCTAGAATTAGCTAGATGGACGTTGTAGAAGGCAACAAGTTTGATCCAGTACTTTATTACTTCAAACATCCCTCTACTCTGTTCTAGTTTGATTGTCTTTACCTGGTTCTGTAGCGCCTGCTGCTGGTAGAGCGTCAGCCTGGCCTTGGTGTGCTCGTCCGTGGTTGGGCTGAGCGGTTTGGGGTCAGACATGGACCTCTGGGTGCTCTTGATCGGCCTGGGCACCGACGGGTGACGTTGGGGCGATTCGGCGGTGTAGGATTTCTGCTGGGGAGTCACATGGGCCTTGTTTAACCTCTCACTCGATAAGGACGTCTGCAGGAGTCTATGAGGCGAGACTGGAGACACTGGCGAGTACAGAACCTGGGGTGATTTGGGCGTGCTCTGCTGCTGTCGGATGATACTTGAGATGGATTCGTTGTGAATGTGGTTGTGTGGTTGGTAGTTGATGTCCAAAGGATCTGGTCTACGCCTTTCGAACTTCGCCGCGTTGGCCGCTATTTGCTGCTGTTGTCTTTGGCTCAGGATTTCGCTGGATTGTTGAGTCCCGCTGCTCGTTGATGTGGAATATGGGCTAACTGTAGTCGGGACACTTAGCTGAGGTGCTACCACCCCTTGCGACTGCGCTTCTGGATCAGTCTGACACGCTAACGACTGCCCCTTCTGCGTTCTCTCAGGTCCGGAGATGTAGTGAACGATCTCGACTTTGTTCGGATCCGGGACGGTAACGTGGATCGCCGGCGAGACTCTTCCCAAATGTTCGACTTCGGTTTGGCAGGACATTTCGCGTATGGTCTGGATGGCGATGCTGGAGGAGACGGTCTTGTCAGCTTTGGGTTCGGATGGCGCGGAGGTGGAAGTGGAGGCGTTGGTGCCTGCTGATTCGGAGTGGCGGGAATATCGGGAGCGTCTTCTCCGAACGGGTTGCTCTGTCTCGGCCTTGTCCTCATCGTCATCGGTCTGAACGGAACAGTCCACGCTGCGCCCACGTCTACGGCTTCGGGGACGCATCATGTACCTGTCATAACATATGAAATAGTTCTAGATCAATACACTGATTTATAGATTGAAGAGTAGCTATTAGGGATGTAACAATAACTGAAATATGGTGATACTGTATCGTCAAAGGTCTCACAATAATATCGTGGACCATCACAATACATCAAATCACAAGTCTTTTCACTTAAATGAATAGTTATGATCCAGAAATAGCTAAAAAACAGAGGGAACTACATAGACCATGATCCTTTGCTCCGTTTCAGTGCAGACGACATGAAGAAATAACTGTTCTAAGCACTTTTACATCTTTATTCTTTGGATTAAGTGTTGGAAAAAGTAGCATATTCACAGTTTTGTGCCTCCACAAAATATTGCAATAAATATCGCATTGTGAGATGTTTATGGTTAAAATATCATACAGAGAGATTTGGATATCGTTACATCCCTAATGATAATAAATGTTGCACCAAATGATTGGTCAAAGCATTTTATAATAGAAGAATATCGTGAGCCTCCCCACCATATCGTGAGCTTTCCCACGATATTGCAATAAATATCATATTGTGATGTTCAGACCGTGATGATATCGTATCATGAGACTTGGATATCGTTACACCCCTAGTAGCTATAAGGACAAAACATTAAAAGTGCACTATGTAATGTTTTGGTTGTGGTTACATCAACTGTTTGTTTCTATGTCTAGAATGTTCCACTGTATGATATTAAACAGCCCTACTTTACATTTTTTCAGTTACAGGTGGTTTTACTGCTCAAAAATAGCTAGCAAAAGCAGGAAAAGACTGTGAGCAGAGTTGCCTCTCCACAGATCTGACATGTAACCTGGTCTGGTTTGGTCTCCATGAAGATAGAACGGTTTAATGCCATACTGTGAAACATTCCAGACAAAGCAATAACATTTCCATGAAGAAAATCATTTGATGGACCCTCCACCAGAAGAGTTACACAATGCACCTTTAAAGGACAAGACAATAAAATTTAAATACTGCACATTAAATAATGTTTTACAGTATATATGATATTTTCAAAGGACAGACCACAGAAATGAGAACTCTTCTAAAGCAGTGGTGCAGGAAATCTTAATAGTTCACATTAATTATTATCGTCAATATAATGATACTGTGTTCACTTATAGTAAGAGTGGCCAAACTTTATACTGAAGTATGAAGTACAGTTGGCTCAATTAAAATATTACCCTAAGTAGGAGCAAAAAGTACCATAGAAGTACAATTTTATAAAAGTAACTGCAATGTAACTAAGAACTACCCAATATTTTAATTTGTTCAGAGGATTTGGGCTTAACATCATTTAGGTTAAGGTCATTGATCAACTTTTTGATTTGCACTATAGTAAACGGCACAATTAATTTGGTCATAATAATGTTTGACAAATGCCCATTAAAACTTTTTGCTGACATACATTTGTTTTTATTGTCTGAGGAAGGCCTGAGGTTGTTAGCGAACCCTGTGGAGTTATATTTTGTGTATGAACGTGCCTCAGATGGCGTGAAGGCTCAGATTTCAGGGTAAGAGCAAATCAATACAAACTGCTTTAAATCATGTAGTAAAAAGTATAATTTGTTAGATACAGAGCCACTGGGATTTTGGGAGTGGAAAATCTTCACTGAAGTTTTTTTTCTGTTAAATAGAACTGCCCAAGGCCTGTATCATTAACATAAAACTCTTTGACTTTCAACTCAGATGCTTGAAATGAGAAAATCTGGCGTAATATTAAATAGAGAGAAAAGCAAAACCAAAACATATATGAAGTCAAAATGTGTTTGTGACATGTTTATATTCATGATGTGGTTTGAGCAGGGGCTCCAAAACTGTGAGATTGGGTGAGTGTTGCCTGCACCACCAATTATGGGTCTGTGACTATAGACCCTTTTAGTGTTAGTAAACAGGGATGTCGTAAGGTCGGTTGGGCATTTTGGCAACAGAAGTATGGCAGAACTCAGCAGCTTGTCAAGCTCTGTGAAATGATTATTGTCAAAAGATCGAGAATATTTCCTCCACAAGCGACTTTGACAAATGGGGTCCGACTGCCAGATCCTTGCGCGATCAGAGAGTAAAACTTTAAAAATTTAGTCCGCCGGTAGAATATCGATTCTGGCAACTACACACGGAACAACCAGACATTTTGGTGCTGGAAATGTTTTTATCTCCATCTTCTTCTGTCCGTGTTCAGTCTGGATGAATTAGAATGAATGGGGAACAATGCTACTTCCATTGCCAAAATGCGTGAGTAGATTTTTTTAAATCACTTCCGCCCTAAAAGAGTCTATTGTATAAAGTATAGGAGTTTATATTTTTTTATATGGATGGGTGATATATTGGTTACGGTATCGGTTGATATGATACAGATTATTTGATTTTGGTATTGATCAGTATATTGATACCTCAACACCAATATTTGATACACATATTCCCCATTCTCTGTGTGCCCTTTATGAACACATTAATGAGTCCAGATGAATAGAAGATGCTGTATGTAGTAAGTGAAATATCGGTATCCAGTTCAGTATTGGCAAAAAAAAGAAAAAAGAGACTCTCCACCAGAAAGGTGAAGGCAAAGATAAATTCTCAACAATTTTTTATTTTACTTTTCTTTGTTTTTGTTTTTGCAGATACCCTTGTTCATCCCCTTCTCATACCTCTCCTCTGTGTCCTCATCATCCGTCTGCACACAGCTGTCCACGGCTCGCCTGGGGGTCCCGTAGAAGTGGACCTCTCCGTCGTCTCGGGGCAGGCGGGTCATGGAGCTGTGTTTCCTGATGGAGCGTGCCTCCAGCTGCTCCTCCTGACTGCGCAGACAGATCTCAGACGAGGAGTTTGGCAGCGAGCGGGAGCCGGCGTGAGACGAGTCCATGTACGAATGCACTGGCTGACCACTCGAGTCCACCTGCAAACACATCAGGAGGAGAGTTTGAGAGTTTACATTTATATATATTTTTTAGTATATACTGTATATTAGTTAAGAGAAGGTAAGATTAGTAAAATGGAATCTTGAAAATAAATGATTAAAGAAGACTCAGACATGCAAAAAATCACTCCAAGCACAACTTTGCCTGCAATAAATGATGAGTAGAAACAACTAGAATATAGTTAAAAGCTCTGAAAAGTCGATTTAGCCTTATATGTGTCCTGTTATAGTCACCTGTGCTGTCTTCTGCCTCTTCTGCTCCTCTAACTGCTGCTGAAGCTGCTGCTGGAGAGACTGAATCTGGTCGAGCTGAGACTTCTGCTGAGCCAACTGTTCCCTCTGAAGGACCAACTGCTTCTCCCGCTCCTGCTGCTGCTGCTGGAACACCTGCACACAGAGAGCATGCAAAAGGCCAACGCAAAACGCAACAGCAACGAAAAAGAAAAGCACAAAACAAAATGGAGGTACAAAGGAGAAGGGGGGATAATGGGGGGCAACAAAATGCACAAAGGTAAAATAAAAATGACAATGTAAAAGAAAGGAAAAAGGCACAAGACAAAGATAGTTAATAAATATGTAATTATTATTTCAAAATGGCAAACCCAGTCTCTGATAAAGGATGCTTTTTGATGTTTTTCCAAAAGTTTGCTTTCTGAACATCCAATTCTGTGATATATATGTTTATTTAAGTATTTCTACATTACGTTTGTTTATTGTCAATGGAATTAAAATTATTTTTATTTTTTTTATCTCTATTTATTCATATTTTATTCACAATATTAAGTATTAGTGCTAAAGCAGCTTTATGGCCATTGTAACATCAAATATCAATTTAGAGCTCCAGCACTTGACTTTTTGGGGTTTTTTTTTTTTTTTACTAAAAGAGAAAGAAAAAATAGACTAAACATAGGCTTAATAAAAGCTTTTTTGCATTTTGGTTGTTTTCATCACTAAAGGTTAACAGGCTTGTATCTCTACAAACCAGAATGTTGCAGCTATAATCTTACACAGTTATACCAGAAAACTGATCCATACCGTAGAGAATGTTCCTAAGTGTGGTTTTAACTTCATATTACCATACCCGGCGTGCCACTTCCACATAGTTTATTGTCAAAGATTTTACATTTTAGATGCTAGTGAAGTCACATTTTGCTCTTATTGTCATGCTACTTGATTACATTCAGTTTTACTAAACCGATTAGTGGGAGAAACATCAGAAAAAGCATCATATTTCAAAGAGAGCGTTGCCTAAAACACACACGGATCTCTTGGTTTGAATGTAGAATGGGAGTATCGCTGGGGTCATATGGATTAGTTTATAATATGATCCCAAGTTAGTGTAAAATGTTAAAATAAGTGTACAAGCGCAACGTAAATGCAGTGCAAGTATTTAGCTGCTGGTTCATGTGTGGGCAGATTAGAGGATTTCAGAAGCATTAGTGGAGCTGGTGTGAGGAGGAGTTAGGGGTTTTGCTTGTTCTGCAGGTGGTGAGATGCATGTTAATAAATCATCTCGGGGGGCACCATTCTTCCACACCTGTTTGACTGTTTTTACTTGAAAGACTTTCAACTGCTTGTTCTATTGGGACACAAGAGAAGTCATGTCATTCTTTTCAGTAATCAAGTTCAGTCTACACATACAGCACTACCCCAGTTTAGTTTATGTAGCATGTTTTTGGTCATATGCAATCACATATCAGCAAATAGTTAGTAAAGAGAATTGTGTTTCTTAAAATGAAAATAAAACCAAACATTATTCATAAAAAAAAAAAAACATGCGTACATACAATTTTTTTTTTGCTATGGATGCCAGTTCACATCTGAGACATATACATGCACAAATGCGACAAAATTAAAAGTTAAATGGTTTTGTTTTGGATAAATAATGATCAAATATACCATCAAATTTTCTCATACAAACTTCTGAAGTTGCTTTTTACAGAACATGCAATGACAAGCATGCATATACAACATATTAGGGTCTATTATCTTCTTAAAATATCCATGTGTAGAAAACAAATAATTTTAGTCTAACAAATTCTAAACATGTCCACTATATATTCTTTCAAAAATGCTTTAAAGTGTAACTAAACAGTCTCAATCATCATCGTTTATGTGCTTTTTTAGTAGTATTGTCTACTGTCCATGGTGCTTTTTGGTAATTTCAGTGCAAACTAGGATATTTTGGAGCTTTGTGGTCAAAATGTATAAAAATGAGTGTCCTGGTTCCAGAGGCAACTCAAATTTTAAGTGCTTGTGCATCACACAGGACTGGCCTGATTACAGACAGAAGTTTCTAACACCTGACTGCAGGGGCGGAGTTTGAAATGTGTCTGTGCGGTTATGGAAATCTTTACATAACCATGACTGAGTGTTCGCTTGAGGACTTTCAAAATACAACAGACCACTTAGTCATAATATATCTCCTTTAATTATGTCTTTCCATCTCTGCTGAATTCAACTTGCTTTTTATTTTGACTTCCAATGACCCAGCGTTGTGTCTGACTCGTCCTCGACGCTGTTTGGGAACTAAGCTCCTGTCTGTGAATCTCTTGGGGTGGTATATCACTCTGCATGTTTATTGTAAAGGCAAGAGACCGGGAGAGACTGCTTTTGTTAGGGACTCAGGGTTGTGATTGTGCGCACAATTGCTGGAATAAATCAGACTCTTTGATTTAAGACAACTCAGTTTTGTTCTTTATACTTTAGAAATTCCACAACAGGGCGTAATCACACTCTTCCTTCCTTATACTTCCTGACCCCAGTCCTTTTTAACCGTCACATTCTACTTTAGTCCCCCAGGTACTTTCAGCTCTATTTGAAATGTAGTTGTGGGCAGAGTTTAGGTGTTTAGTCCCACTTTCATGTTTCAGAACTGTATAACCTAAAAGCACAATGTAAATTAGTCACTCAAATCGAACTTTATGACATTTTGCCCTAATATATTGTTGCATGACCAAAATGTATCATACTTCCACAAAACTATTTGGGTTGCACAACAAAGACAAGAACAAGACAAATGAAAAATAAATGAATCAGACAACAAATGTCCATAATAATAAATAAATAAGGATCACCACAACAACACAATTAAAAAAAAAAATGTATGGAACACAGACGATCCACAGACAACACCAACGTTACATATAGTAACTGTCCTTCTACCTGTTCCTTGATACTTTGCAGCTCCTGTAGCTCTCTCTGCACCAACATCTGCTCCTTCTCTCTGTGTATCTTCAGCTCTATCCTCTCTCGCTCCAGTTCTTCTTGCAGTCGCAGTTGCCGCAATTTCTCCAGCTCAACACGCTCTCTCTCCATCTGCAGGAGTTGCTCTTGCTGTCTGTGTAACCTTTCTGCTTCCGTTTCTCCTTCTTTGTGCATTGCTCCAGGTGGGGGGAATGGCGGTAGACCTCCTGCTACAGGCACGCCACCAGGGGGAGCAATAGGAACTTGGGTTGGCGGATAGGCGTGGGCTGCCGGAGGAGGCTGGACTACTGCTTGCTGTGTAGTCATCGCTTGTTTTTGGCTGTTCAGATGCGCCTGGGACAGATTTATCGGCTGCTGTTGTGCATCGATTGGAATTGTAGTGGTGGTTGGTGCCGCTTCCGAAGTCACCACAGCTCCTTTTCCGAGATATACCGGCTCCTCTTGCACCGCGGAAGTTGTTGCTGCGATTGCAACCGAAACTGGTGCACTAACGGGAGCAGCGACGGTTGAAATGGCAGGTGCGGTGTCCGTAGCAGTGGTTGTTTGCAACAGTCCTGGCGTTGGGTAGCGGATAGGATTGGGTCCGGACAGGGGCATCCTTGGACTCATCGGAAGTCTTGTGAGGCTTGACAGAGGTACAGCTGTCATGCTTGGAGATGCAAAAGGTCGGTACACACCCCTTAGCAACGGGCGCAGTACGGAAGCTGGCTGCGTTGTTATGGGAAGTGTTGACGCAATTGGGGTTTGGATTGTTGAGTAGATCATTCCATCTGCGGAACGGAGAGCAGCGGGGTACATTGCTCTTAAACTAGCTTGCCTTGCGTTTATAAGATTTGTTAGCGCTTGATTATGCGTCATTGGCTTCCCATCGAGCCCCATCAGCAGATTAGACCTCATTCCAAGACCCGGCGCGAGTCTAGAACCGGGAGGACCAGCTGGCCTTCCCAAGCTTCCATACTGCATCAAATCTGGGTTGCTTCCATAACGATCCATTGAGTTTAGCGCCGCGCACATCCTACTAATTTCTCTAGCAGTTGTAGCGCTATACTGAGCTAGGTTTGCCTCTTGGAAACTGGCAATATCCCTAGCTGTGTAGCCATAGTCGGACATGTTGGATAATGAATTGTATCTTCTTATAGGTAAAGTCTGGGATGTGATGTCTCCTCCATGACGCAAATCATTGTAGGATCCATATTGCATCCCTACATAGCTTCCATATCCTGGTTTCATTCCTGTTACATCCATGCCAAGATCTATTGGAGGCTGGAATTGCGGCTCCATTTTCGAGTGATACTGCATTCCAGCATCAGCTAAGTTTGTATCCGACATTGAAGGCTGCAGTCTTCCTGGGTACGGTAGAGTATATGCTTTGCGCGTGTCCATTGGATACTCATGATACCTTGGTTGTCTTTCCGAGTCAGATTCATAAGACAGAGGAGGTGCCGATGGTGGTCTTATACCTTCTTTTTCAGGAGCGCCAACACAACTACCGCCAAATGGAAGTCGGTAAACAACATCGCAGCATGCTGGTTGGCTATCCGGCTTTATTTGACCACCTCTCAGATCCATTGCATCTTGCCCTTCTTCAACTTTAACTAATTGTGTAATGGCTCTTGCTTGATCTGGTCCATCCATTTGGACAACCATACCAGGTGGGCTAGGTTTTCCTCTTATCTCAACAGGTCCGGGGCCATATAATTCAGCGTTAATCGGAGAAACAGCACTTACGACCGCTGGGGCATTGCTAGTTTGGCTCACCATCAAATCCTTCTTCATCATTGGTGCGATTTGTCCAGTTAAATTGAATCTAGCCAGTGCTGACACTTGTTGCTGTTGCTGATGTTGCTGCAACTGTTGTTCGAGTAATTCTTGTTGCTTTTGTAATTTTTCTTGTTGTTTTTGAAGTTCTCTTTGTTGTATGCTCAAGTCTTCAAGTTTAGCGTCAATCTTTGGTATGGATGGATCGGTGGGTTTGCTTTGGGAGAGACACACAGCTGAACCCATGCCTTGCCCAAGATCTACTCTATTCTGAAGCGGGTCCCCATAGATCGTTGGTTGCTTGGATTGGCTCATAAACATAGATGCAGCTACAGTGACGCTAACGGTTGTTGGAGTAGCGACTTCTTGTGTATTCAGGTTCATTATAAGTGGTTGGACGATTGTTGAATGCCTGCCTATTTCCTGTCCACCATGGTATCTTCGGCTTTCTGCTGCCAGAGATGTGAGATCCATACCGTGATCCGTCATAATTATTGGAGCATTTTTGCCCAAAGTTCTCAAATCTACAACACTTCCACCTTGTATCATTTGGCCTTGCTCTACTCTTGAAGTTCCTGGTACTGTTGATATACGACACAGAGAAATATTATCCATTGACATCGATCCCCTTGTGTAGGTGCAAGCTGTAGTCACCATACTTGTTCCGACATTCACTTTCTCCACTCTTTGCGTACGGTAAAAACTTCTGGTTGGAGACTGCTGATATGGAGGTGTGTCCGGAGGGCTCCCACATGGCGAGTAGTTGTCAAAAGTTGATTGACGACTAAATCTCGTTGGAGAAGACAGCGGAGAAGTCGCGGTATTGACGGTCATTGGCCTTGCTGGGCTTGCTGGCGGTGAATACGGAGCTTCTTGAGATGATTGCTGACGGAAGAGTCTTGGAGATGCCGACCGGTGAGATGTTTGGGTACCTTGCGCCATTACCGGTGATGTGGGCCCAGATCCCGTAGAGTCTCTTCGCAAAGCTGAATTAAAAGTTTGAGTCGAAAATTCCGCTGTTGCTCTTCGAGGTGAACGTGTTGGACTTTGCAACGGTGGCGATGGCGACAAAGGAGGACTAGTACTACGATAATAGGTTGTATATTTTGGCGATCGTGGTTCAATTATCCTTTCCGCTGATGATGATGATGAGCTGTCTCGGACTTGCACGCCTCTTGTATCTCCAACTCGTCTCGTAATAACCTCCCTTTGGCTGTAGGCTTGGGTAATTTCTGCAATTTTGCTGCAAACACTTGACACTGTGGCCGATGATGTTGCCGTACTCCCGGTATGCCTTCCATACATACTTGACTGGGTAGTAGTCATAGTATGACTTGAAGTTGTTTGTGAAATAGTAACTGCATCCCGGGCATAGACACCATAGGCAGCAATGGTAGTGGCAGCAGCAGTTGGAGTTATACCATTTTTTCCTGGTTGGACCTTTATTCCAGCTTTATGGCCATCTTTTGCAGAAAAATGCTGGGTCACTCTCACATCCGGTATTCGTCCACCAGTTTCTGCAAAGGACACCGGTGCTGACATCTGGGTAGGGCTAGTTCCTGGTGTTAAAAGAGCGTTACTTTGTTCGAGAAGTTTTGCAAAAGCAGAACCAGTATCTAGCAGCTGTTTGTCTTGGAACGCACTTTCAATTTCCAAATCGACTTGCTCGTCTGTGGCTTGTTGCATTTTGGTGATATTTTGAGATGTTTGGCGGATTTCTTCATAAATATCCGTCTCAGTTTCCACTGCTTCGTTGTCATATCCACCTTGGTCTTGGTCGTAATCATATTCATCATCATAGCCTTGTCCATTCACGTCTTCTTCATAGTATTGATGCCTAACTTGTTGCTGCTGTTGTTGCTTTTGCTGTTTTTGAAGCAACTCAGCTTTTCTCATCATCTCCTCATAGACCTCTTCCGCACTTTTTAGCGGTTTTGTCGTTGAAGATGGCGCGGTAGTCGTAGTTGTACTTGACGATTTCTCTACTTGCGAATACAGCGACATGAACGTTGGCAAGTTGTAATCACCAGCGGATTTGTACTTCGTCTCGTATCCTTCTGCTTCCGAATCTAAACTTTGCGGCGAATATTCGGATGCCGATGACCGATGTAGCTCCTCCATTTCCGCCGCTTGTCTTAGCTCCTCTGTTGGTGATGCGTCTTCGATTGGTGATAAGTTGCTCGGAGGTGTCTTTGATCTCTCTCTTCGTCTTTGTGCTCGTAACTCCTCCTTATCCCGTTTGGTTTTGCGAGCAGTGCTTCTGATCCTTTGCTGCTCAACTTCTCGCATCTTCTCCTGCTCTCTCAACAACTCTTCCTCTTCTCTGAGCTCATCTTCCTCGGATGAATCTTCGATCGTCGGGAGCAACGGACCATGTGACCTATGCCTCGCCTTTCTTTGCTGTTTTGCCTCTTCCAGTCTCTGCCTCCTGCTTGGACTACTATCACTATCTTCCTCCATCGAAGAGATTGAGGTTGGCGATTGCCCCGAACCGTACGATGACGAAGTAGGTGGTATGCTAGATGAGTAGTCACCTCTTGATCTCTCTTCTGGCGATCCTGTTAAGCTTTCCATTTCAAGTTCGGGCTCACGATCTAGACTCAAGTCATTTTCATTGCCTAGCTCCATGTCTCTGTCTCTGTAACTATTCGTATTGTTTAGCTCAATGGTCTTGAATCGTCGTAAACCGCCCTGGGAAGCCATCACATCTTCTTCCCCCTCCTCCAGCGACCCTTTGTAGACATCCGTACTTGATTTAGTCTCCTCTTCAAAACTGCTGGAGTGATGTTGTAGCCTTCGCTTCTCCTTTCCTTCTCCAATGTGCTTGTGGTGACTCTTTTTGGGTTTCTGGTATCCATATCCTTCGTCTTCATCCTCGTCCTCCTCCAGTTCCTCCTCTTCCTCAATGTCTTCATCTGCACTCATCTCCATAATCTGACGCCTCATGAACTCCTCATCCGTCATTTCCGTGGGCTCTATGTCTTTTTCCTTTTTCTTTTTGTCCTTTTTGTCCTCTTTGATTTCCTTACGCTTGCTCTCCCAGTCTGGCGTGTCCTCCTCTTCTTCTTGAATCTCTTCCAGCTCCTCATCCGAATCGTAGGAGTCCGGTGGGATTGAAAGACTACGAGGACGAAGGTCTCTATCTCTGTGTTTGCGACCTCTACGATCTGGCTTTTCTTCTGATAAACTCTTCTCCAGTAACGGGCGCATGCTGCTTTCCAGTTTGGTGATTTCAGAAGGACTTGGCGGAGAACCACGACTTGTGATCAAGCCTCTTTCGCTGAGTTTCATCTCCTCTTCCTGGATCAAACCGGTGATTTCGCTGTGGGAGCTGGAGATTCCGTCGGAGGAGTAGCCGGTGTCACTCAGGCTTTGGGGACTGCGGGACAGGTCTGTGGTGCTGCTGCTCTTTGTGTCCTGAGGAAAAAGTAGAGAACACATAAAAAATAACATTAGTCACAAGGAGGGAAGATTTTTAATGTTTTTTAATAAATGAAGATCGTTTTTTTAAAGACCATATGTTTGTTAAGTTTGTTTATTTGCCATTTGTAGTTAAAGGTACTCCAAGCAACTTTTCTGGTGGAGAGTTCGCTACTTATGTGTCTCCATGGAGATGTTATTGCTGTACCTGGAATGTTCCATGGTATGACATTATACATTTAGCATTTAATCATTACTTTCTATTTCTATTACTCAAAAGTAGAATAATTTCATGTGGGAATAGGGGCAAATCTTCACAGATCTGAGGTTTAATCTATACTGTGGAACATTCTAGACCAGGGGTGTCCAAACTTTTCTCATTAAGGGCCACATATTAAAACACAGACCAGCGTAAGGGCCAATCGACTGAGGGTCAAAACAGTGAGTAATTCAAATCTGTGCATTTATAACAGGTTTGAATGACCCTCCAGACCTTTGTTCATGCTTAGACCCTCAAAAGGACACACTATATTTGCTTTATCAAGGTAGAGTTCAAAAACATGCAGTGAAAAGTACTACTTGTGGTAGTATGGGCCAATTCACCTGGAAGCCTGAGGGCCAAAAGAATTTGGTCTGAGAGCCACATCTGGCCCCCGGGCCATAGTTTGGACATGCCTGTTCTAGACAAAGCAATAACATTTCCATGGAGACAAGCAGGTGGTGGACACTCCACTAGAAATGTTACACAGTGCACCTTTAAAAACCACACTGGAAAAACGTGCAAAAACTCAAAGAGCACCATGATTCATTAAAAACAACCAGATACAAATAATAAACAATCATACAGACGACATATGAAACTGTGAAATAAACAAAATACTTCATTTTATTAAAGGAACAATAAAGAAATGCTTACAACTGAATCAGATGGTTAGCCAAACATTTAGTATAAAAATAATGTATAATGTATAATGAATGTTTTTTAAGTGGTAATAGTGCTGACTGAATAGTGTTGACGCGATTTGTTTGTGAAAAATTAGTACATATACCAGTTGTTTTCTTTTTACTCCCAAACTTCAAATTGCTATGAAAAAGGTAAAGCCTTTCAAATGATCTCATAGTGTTATTATTCTGAAGATACTCTACCTGACTTTAAACACTGAATCTTAAATAGTGTAAAACAGAACTAGTTCATTTCAAACTGTTGGCAGGTTCATTCGTCACTTTGTTAACACTTTCTTAACATCCTACTCACGGCAATGACTTTAGGAGTTCGACACTGCACAACTTTCAGGGGCCAGAGTGGAGTTTGGGCACTGCTAACAACAACTAGCATGCTAACAGCACACCAGCCTTACTTCCTGGTTCATAAAAACACTTTAAATTTAGATGTAGACGGTACACAGAGGTCTTACAACATATCTATGCTGGAGCAAAATAGATT
Organism: Odontamblyopus rebecca; assembly: GCA_030686955.1. NCBI lineage: Eukaryota > Metazoa > Chordata > Actinopteri > Gobiiformes > Gobiidae > Odontamblyopus > Odontamblyopus rebecca. The sequence goes on from CM060654.1 coordinate 12,972,137, forward strand.
TGACTTGGGGAAAAAAAAGTTTATAGTTCCTTTAACTACATATTTTTGAAAGGCTTTGGTTATGCAAACTCTCTGCCTAATTTCTTACTGAGTTAAAGTTATAGTGCGCAACTTTCTGGAGGTGGAAAGTCGGCTGCATGATTCTATGAAAATACAAAGTTAAAACCGGGGATTCGGCTTGTGCGCTGTAATGGAGCAGATGTCTTATTGCTAAGCTCTGTCGCAGCCATCTACATTTTTCTTCGTTTTCTTAGTTTTTCGTCTCACTCAACTAAAATCTTTTTTCCACTTGACACACAGAACTGTTGAAAACTGACAGCAGGTTTTGCAAAAATGACACCGAAGACGGATGACTACCAAGGACAAAACACAAAGTTAAAGCCTATATACGGCATTATCTCCATTAAGATAGCTACGTTTTATGCAATAATGTGGAATACTATAGATAAAGTAACAACATTTCCACGGAAACAAGCAGGAGAAGTCAGGTTTGTGGAGATACGAGCCTGCTCACAATAAGGACATTTTTCTACTTTTAGTTTTTTGTATTTCAATTCTATAAAACATCCATAATGGAAAAAAATATGATATTATTAGTCTATTTTATGACTTAAAAGTTACATACTATGGCTTTACACATACTGTGATTAATACTTCCCACTACATTCCACTTAGCACTTCCTGTTCCTAAAATATATCCACATGAACAGTCTCAATTCAAAATATAGGTGCAATACCAAAGCCACTTATCTTTTCATTTGCTCAAACTCCGCCTGACTCCAGTGCTGGTTTATATTCCAGGCGTTTCTCGGTTTGAAAAGGCACAGAGCAGCATTCCTTTGCCTGGCCTTGGGTTTAGCATATTGATAGCCTGCCAATCTCCCCATATTTCAAAAGGGACTCTTATTAAGAAAGGACCTTATTTCACTGCCCGGGCTGTGTCTGTCCTCCAGGCTCAATGCACAGCGCCACTTGCCACCTCAGCGTTCTACAGCAAAATCAATACAAGTCTCTCCAACTAAATGGGAAATCCAAAAGGGAAAAACACAGATGGGGAAGTGGGGAAGTGGGTTTTACAATGTTTTCGGGTGTGGACTGATAAATATGGAGTCATTATGGTGTATAGTTGTTAAACGCGAGTATTTTCAATTAGTTAAAGGTGCGTTGTGTGGTGGAGGGTTCTTCAAATGCTTTTTTTCCATGGAGATGTTATTGCTTTGTCTGGAATGTTCCACAGTATTTAACCTTTCTATCTTCATGGAGACCAAACCAGACCAAGTTGCAGGTCAGATCTGTGGAGAGGCGACCCCGCTCACAGTCAGAATGCCTGTTTTTCTAGGTATTTTTGAGCTATAAAACTATGAAATGTAATAAATGTAAGGTAGAGCTGTTTAATGTTATACTGAGGAACATTCCAGGCAGAGCAATGACATATCCATAGAAACAAGCAGGTGATGGACCCTCCACCAGAAAAGTTACACAGTGCACCTTTAAAAATAACCGTTTGTGTTTTTAAGTGTGAAGCGTGAATAGAGAAGCAAATAGAAGCAAAAGCATGAATGTGGCAAAAATGTTGCTTTAGTGGTTGTAAAAAATGTAATCTTCAACAAGAAAAGCAGATCTGAACGGAAACTTTACCAGATCAGTTCTAAATCTGGGCTTAAAGGTCCCATTTTACGCTATTTTCTGTCCTGTTATAACGTTTCCGCATCATAAACATACCTGGATTTGTGTTTTGTTTCATTCACACGTGTTTAAAACACAAACCCTGCATATTTAGGCTCAAACAAAAAGCATGATGTTCCACCTTACGATGTTATGTGGTGATACAGGAAGTGCTCCACTGTGTTTTTAAACTCCAGTCCATACACCTTCATTAGAATCATTTGGACGCTTGCTGCCCTGGAATTGCCAAACTCTACTGAACTAAAAGTTAACGGTGGCTGTCATGACATCACAAGGTGGAACAGAGCATTTTGAGCTTTGGAGATGCAGACAGACTAATAATAAAGGATTACTCACGCATATGTGAATGAAAAACACAACTCCAGGTATGTTTTTAATGAGGTAACAACATTCTAACATGGCTTAAAGCACAATTTCGCATAATATAGGACCTTTAAAGGGATGCACCTACTTGTTACTGTCTTAAAAATGTTCATGTTAATCTCAAGAGCTGCTTATACAATATATTTGACTTGAGATAAGACAGATGTTGCTCAAATAAAAGGAAAATAATTGAGTACAAAGCCGTTAAATTTCCTGCTTAGTTCCCTACCATTACAGAAATGAAATGTTAAACTTACATCATAGTGTTTGGACTTCTTCACTTCTTTGATCGGTGTAATTGGCTCCTTCTTAGTCTCCTTCTCTTTCTCTGGCTCAGTCTTGGGTTTCTCTTCCGTTTTGGTGGGTTTGGGCGCCTCCGATGGCGTGGTGGTGGTCGTGGTGGTAGTCCCGGTCTTGGCCTCGCTCGCAGGTTTCGCAGAGGTGGGCGACGGTTGTTTCTGGCCCGGTTTAGCCCCCGGCGCCTGCGTGGTGGGGGGTTTGTGGAGAGGGCTCTGTTGGGCCGACGGAGGTCCGGAGGGGGTTTGGTGGCGAGGGGAGCCCATCGGTTGGTGCTTGGGCGAGGGCAGGGGGACGGGCATCGGGGGCTCGTCCAGACCACCTCCAGACATGAGGCGCTGCGTCTGGCAGTTCAGGCACAGCCACTCTTTTTTCTGAAACACAAGAGAAAGGGAAGATTTGTAAGATGCAGTGAAAAAGACGTTTAAGGCGCATTATTTAACGGTTCTGGCAGCACCATTTAGCCACGTTAGCCTGTCACTATGTAAACATAAGCACTCCTCTGTGAACTATAAACACCTTTAAGAGTCCTAAGTATCGTCATAGTCCTAGTGACAGTCACGTATGATTAAAGATGAGCTTAATTTGCAGTTAATGTGCTTCTTTATGGTCAACTCACTGCTCAGAGCTCACTGTTCAGCTGAGAGGTAAGCTGACGATACAGCCATTAGAATTGAAACATCCCTACTTAAGTATATTGCATTTGATCAATTACAGGTTTTAATGCTAAAAAAACAACTTGAAAAACACGCATTCTAACTGGGTGCAGGGTCACCGCTCCACAGATCTGACCAGTAACGTAGATAAGTTTGACATAATTCTGTGGAACATTCTGTAAGTCATTCATTTACGACAGACAACGGTGCTGCAAATTTAGTCTAAATAAGTCTAAATAAAATACCTTGATTTAACTTGACTATTAGACTGATCATTTGAATACAGAGCAAATACTGTGAAACACCTTTTTTCCTTACTTTGACCTCTTTCAAAAGCTACTGCCCACTGCAGACGGAGAACAAGAGCAGAACTAAACCAGGACTAAAGGACTCCTGACCACTGCTGGGGCTATGCAGATCCTGACCCAGTTGTCACACTCTCACATTGTAGTTCTTTTCAACTCCAAACTCAAATTACACTAAAAAACCTCATTCAATACACAGGAATCATGAAAAGTTTCTCCACTGATGACGTTAAAGCTCCATCGCTGCAACTTCTCCAACAATTTCATCCACTGAACCCGACTCGTTTTGAAAGTGCCTTAAAATCCTGCAGCAGAGTGAGCCAAACGAACCCTGCACACTCAGACGTGAAGGGGCCGGTGCGGAGGAGAGGCCGGTGTGGAGCAGAGCTAACTTAAGCACAACTGACATGTTCCTGTGAAAAGGTCGAGGCAGAGACGACAGCTGCAGAGCGCTGCTATTAGCCCCCGCTTCACTCACGCACTAACGCTAACGCACAGACCATACTGAAGGAAGCACTAGAGCATGTTAGCAAACACATGTGAAGCAGAGCAGAGCTGATCAGACGCTGTCATGAAGTCTAACAGTGACTCAAACGTAAGAGGCTCTCAAATTTTAGCACTGGGTCACAGCCCATGTGTAGTACTATTCCCACAGATTTCAAGACTGAAGTGGGGGTGACAGTGGCTCAGTGGTTAGAGCGCACAGCCACTAACTAGAAGATCAGAGGTTTTTTTCTCACTCAACCAGTCAAACTTTATTTATAAGCGCTTTTCATACAAAGACGAAACACAAAGTACTTTACAGTGATTAAAAACAATCCCACATTTCCTTCCATCCACTCACCTGATCCCGCACAACCATATTTAACCAATATTTATTGCGATATCGTGGGAAAGCTCACCATATGGTGTGGAGCCTCACGATATTACGATATTCTACATAATAACAAGACTGACATTATAAAATGCTTTGTCATTTGGTACATTTATTGTCATTAGAGATGTAATGATATCCAAATCTCTCTGTATGATATTTTCATGATATACATCTCACCATACGATATTTATTGCAATATTTTGTGGAGGCACAAAACCGTGAATATACTACTTTTTCCTCTAAAAATGCCTTCACAAGATTTAATCCAAAGAATGAAGATGTAAAAGTGCTTAGAACAGTTATTTCTTCATGTCGTCTGCACTGAAACGGAGCAAAGGATCATGGTCTATGTAGTTCCCTCTGTTTTTTTTTTAGCTATTTCTGCATCAGAACTATTCATTTAAGCAAAGACACTTGTGATTCGATATATTGTGATGGTCCACGATATTATTGTAAGGCCTTTGACGATACGATATCACCATATTTCGGTTATTGTTACATCCCTAGTATCTTACCAATAATGCTGACTGTGTGGTGCTTTGAGAGGCTTCGACAAGCCTATAAGACCATCACATGTGTAGGGCATTACTATTAATAATAATTAGCGATACTTGGGCTAAAAATGAAGTAATACTGTATTATAATACCAGGCCAATATGAGACCTAAACAAGGACAGAACTACACATGTTTTATATATAGTCTACAGAAAACTACTGGCTTTAAACCAGAACTTTACCAGCTCAAGGACTAAACCTGACTAAGTTACTACTACTACTACTACTACTACTACTACAACCCAAAACATGCACTGTAGGTGTAAAAGTTGTGTGAGTGATGGTGGTGGTGGTTGGAGGGACCATTGGCACCGCTTGGCTTGGCAGCCGCGCCTCCGTCAGTCTGCCCCAGGGCAACTGTGGCTATAACAGTAGCTTACCACCACAGGGTATGGAGTGAATGAAGAATGCTCTGTAAAATGCTGTGTAAAGCACTTTGGGGACATGTGTCTGTGTAAAGCGCTATATAAATAAACCTTACCTTACTACTACGACTACTACAACTACTACGACTACTATGACTACTACTACTGCTACTACTACTACTACTACTACTACTACTACTACTACTACTACGACTACTACTACTACTACTACTACTACTACTACTACTACTACTACTACTACTACTACTACTACTGGCTGAATGGCTGGTGGCTGTGCTGCTGTGATACTCTTTCTTGTTAAGGCCAAACTATAGCATAATTTGATCATTTTGACAAAAAAATCACATGAAGTAGTTTATGTCTGACATAGATATAAAATAGAGCACTCAATGCAACAAAAGCATCTGCTTTTATAATGCAGCTCAGCTTTGAACACGCTCACGTTACATAACCCAGCACAGATACTACACCAATACTATAACCTTTTATGTCCATAGTACTGGATATTTGTGCTTGTCCACGTCTGTGTACTTCTTCTATTGAACCTCCACACATTAGTCTCTTCTTCTGTGGAAATCTGCTCAGTGAAAGTGCACTGGCTGAGAGAGTGCCCCCTGGCTGCAGCACTTGACCTACATTCAGAAGTGGAACGAGCCTTTCTGAAAAACTCTTGTTGTCAAAGCAGAGAAATTATATAAAATGCCACAAGATCAATCAAGTTTTCATCCCCTGAATAAAATAACAGGAGAGTAAAGAGGGCATAGTGCTAGTACTATTTTGTCATTCAGTCTGGTAATTTTTCTAAGGGGAAAATGCTGCATTGTGATCGAATTTGAGATTTGTGCTTTAATAGTAGGATTCTGTTCAAAGTTCACAGTCTAAACACGGCCAGAAGAATTGACAAAAAAGACTGAAACATGAAAAAAGAATCACATTTCAGGACATGTTTGTTGTCACGCTGAAACAGAGGGAGGAACCAAAATGCAGGACTGATGTTAAAGTTCTTTAATATAACAAAGAATGATCAAAACAAAAAAAACTGAAAATGACATTGACAATGGACCAACAAAGGGCAGAAGAGAACACAGGAAGTAAAACTCAAAACTACAAGCAGACAGGACAAATAAAACAAATCAAAATAAAACACCATGAACACATTAAGGAATAAGATATGCAAAATATGCAAAAACAATGACGACAAAACATGAATATGACAGTTTGTACAGATCTAATCTACTGGGTTAGCAGTTTTTAAGCAGAATAAGACTGGATATTTTTATATTTGTGGAGGAAACTATGGTACTTAAAAAATGACAATAAACAAATACAAAATTACATTACTAATTGTGATTTGGATTGAATAGAAATTAGTTTTGTAGTAGTTTTGTAGCCCTACTTTCAACCACAATCACTCGCACGTTCATATCAACCATTTGGCTGAAGTGTCTTGCCCAAGAGCACAACATCAGAACCTTTACATTGTGGGACAATGTTTCTTCCGACTGTTGAACTACTCTCTACAACAAGGGCTCAATCGAAGGAGTATTTCTCAAGCAAGTAAACAACAAAACAAAATATTAGTTTCTAAGAGCTTTAAGATGTTTCTACATTTGAAATCTATTGAATCGGAAGATTTTGTTGTGTGGTTAGACAAATATTTTCAGAAAACAAACCTCGTTCCTGATAGTGTTGTCACGATGGTAAACTTTTCGACACTAAGCAATAGACTCCATACTCAATAGTGATATCAAAATGAAAAGAAAAATACTGTATTCTTTATTTATTTAGACAATAGAATGTGATTTTCAAGATTAAATCATAACATTTTCTTTTAAATTACCATGTGGGCGTAAACTCGTCTATGTGCTCTTATACTTGTTCTGATACAGCTCAAGATCATCTAAAACTATTCAGGGAAGGGTCATTTCTGTCCTGTGAATGTGACTTTTATAGTATTGATACCTGCTCAAATGACTATCCAGTTTCAATATTAGTTTTAGCATCAATTAATATCTGATTTTCAATACTTTTGACAACACTAGCTGCAAATAGGCTCAACAAGATCAGGTTCAGCATTGGTGGATTTTTATTTCATTTGAACATTTAGCTAAAAATACCATGAAAACAATAAGATTTAAATAGTATTAGAATGTGAAGACAGCTGTATTGATCACTGTTATTAGTAATTATAGTATTCTGTGTTATTGGCTGTTGACTGTACTTGTATAATGCAGTAGTGCAGTACACAGTAGTGCAGTACGCAGTAGTGCAGTACGCAGTCATGCAGTACACAGTACTGTAGTACTCAGTAGTGCAGTACGCAGTAGTGCAGTACACAGTCGTAGTATCTTTGCTCCGAGTGACTCATCCTCTTGTTCGCACTTCATCTGCTCCAGTCTGTTCACACACACATTTGTCTAACTTATATCTCCCACTGAGAGGAGGGAGAAAGAGGGGAGGGACAGAGGGAGGGACAGAGGGACGGACAGAGCGATGGAGGGAGGGAGAAGGAGAGAGACAAAGTGAGAAAGGGAAGAGAAAGAGTGGGAGAAAGGGAGGGAATGAGGTACAGAGAGAAATGAGAGGGAGGGAGAGAAGGTGTGAGAGAGAAAGACGGAGAGAGAAGAGGAGAGAGAGAGAGAGACAGAGGGAGAGGAGGAAGAGAGAGGGAGAGGATGGAGAGAGACAGGGAGAGAGAATGATGGAGAGAGAGCGACAGAAGGGGAAAAGGAAGAGAAAAAGAGAAAGGTGCAGAGAGAGAAATGAGAGGGAGGGAGAGAAGGGGAGAGAGTGAAAGAGGAAGAAAGGGAGAGAAAAGAAGAGAAATGGAGGGAGAGAGAGAGATGGAGGAAGAGGGAGAAGAGGAAGAGAGAGAGGGAGAGAGAGACAGAGAGAGAAATGAGAGGGAGGCAGAAAATTTGAGAAAGGAAGAGAGAAGCAAAGGGAGAGGAGGAAGAGAGAGACAGAGGGAGAGGGCGAGAAGGAGAGGGACTATTTTTACCCAGAGTGCCATTGTGTTCTGCCAGATCAACTCCTCCCCGGCTCTGACTCTGCTACTGTTACTGCTACAGCTACAGTACCTCTGCAGAAGAGCCACAGAGACTCCAGAGCACAACACAAGTACTCGGAGCGAATACTGGGGCCTGCAGCTCGGGTCCTGACTCAAACCAGGAAGTCTGAGCACATAAGTCCTGGTCTCAGGTCTCTGCACTGCCCCCTGTGGCTCAGAGACTTTAAAGCAGCTCTGCTTGTGCACAAGTCTCTCCATAGTCTAGCACCAAAGTCCATCTGTGACATGTTAGTGTCACATGAACCATCTGCACTGTGAGGAGCTCAGGGACCGGCCTCGTGCAGGTCCCAGAGTCAGGACTAAACTCAGGGAGTCAGAGTTTCAGATTCATGCAGCTAAAACCTGAAACAGTCTGAACATGTGAGACAGACTCTACTGTGACTCTGTTTAAATCCAGGATCAAAACAGTTTTGATTCTGCACTCCTGTCTCTCAGTCGCTCTCATTTAAAGCCTCTTTCTATTTTATGATAATTATTTATGTTTTAGTTTGTTTGGATTGTGATTTTAATGTATTTCTCATTCTGTAAAGCACTTTGAATTACATTGTGTACGAATTGTGATATACAAATAGCCTTGCGCTTGCCTGTGTGTGTAGTAATGTCACTGTAATGTCACTGTATCACTTTTCCCGCCTTCTTGGTTAGTTTTAAATCTAACAAGAGCTCCGCAGGCGGGGCAAAATATGCCCGTACTTTGAATTATTGTATATAGAATTAAGTTAGAATTTGTCAAACCTAGTTAAAGATGAATTGTTGGTGCAGTTTGGAAGTTTGACATTCCTAGGTGAGACGGTTGTCGAGTTAGAGCGCGGACAAGATATTGTCCACAGACAGACGGACAGACAGACGGACGGATAATCAATAGGGAAATCTGGCTCTTGCAGTAGGAGTATGAGTATGACATCATCACATTCTAGAATCGGAATTCCACCAATCAGATTGCAGCAACAGAACTTAAAGACACTACAAAGCTTTGATGTGTCAAAGCTCAAAGAAGCAGAGAATGTGGGTTGTTCTCGCTTTCAGCAGCAGAACATTTGAGAAGAGAGTTCAGATCTACGGCACGTAACATAAAAGGACAGAGATGGAAGATAAAAAGACAGAGATGGAAACGATCACAGATATCCACAGATAAAGATATCCATTTTCAAATACAAAACCAAACATGAACACTGTGTTCGAGGAATTGAGGAGGGAGCAGAAGTTGTGCGATGCTTTGCTCAACGTGGCCGGCGTGCAATTCCCAGCACACAAACTGGTTCTGTGTAGCTGCAGCACATACTTTAAAAGCCTCTTCACTGACAGGTCCAGCCCTGACTGCCAGATGTTTGAGATCTCCAATGTGTCAGCTGATATCATGAAGATTATCCTGGACTACTGCTACACCGGGGTGGTGCACATCACCCAGGAAAACCTCCAGGAGCTCTTTATAGCTGCTGACTACTTAGATGTGAGCGGCATTACCGAAGTCTGCTGTCAGGTCATGAAGGAACAAATGTCCCCCAGTAACTGCATCACTGTATGGGGTATCTCAAACAAGTACTACTACCCCCAGCTGAGGAAACAAGCCTTCTTATACGTCCTGAAGCATTTCGAAGAGGTGGTGACCAGCTCTGAAGAGTTCTTCCAGCTCTCCAGCGAAGACCTGTGTTCAGTCATTGATGATGATCGGCTGAACGTGAAGGAGGAGACCACCGTGTTAGTGGCAGTCATCAGATGGATTGCACATGCTCCTGAGGAAAGGAACCACTACTTGGCCGACCTCCTACTAAAAGTCCGTCTGGGTATGATCCATGTTGATGACTTCACTCAGTGCATGATTAGATATAACCTGTCCCACTACATTCATAACTGGAAGATTGTGGAGGAGAAGATCATAAAGGTGATGTTGGATGAAAGAGCTAGGAGGTACAATGCCTCCCTGCCCCCCACTCGTCTAGCCACTCCAAGGCTGCCCAGTGCGGTGCTTATGGTTATTGGTGGCTATAGCCAAGACAGAACAACCAACAGAATTGAAGTCTATGACAACCTCACCGATCGCTGGGTGGGTGTGGCTAATGATGACTGGACTCCAAGAGCCCATCACGGCACAGTGTTCCTTAATGGATCTGTGTACGTGATTGGAGGGTCTGACGGCAATCACTGGCTCAACACTACCTGCAAGTACGACCTGGCAATTCACATGTGGCAAGAATTAGCACCCATGCATTCACATAGGTGCTTCATTAGTGTGACTTTGCTGGATGGTTTGATCTACGCGATAGGCGGGTTCGATGGACTGGACACGCTGAAGACAGCCGAAAGGTACTTGCCAGTGACCAATCAGTGGACCATGATTTCACCTATGAACGAAAAGAGGAGCCAGGCCAGCAGCACAGTGTACAATGGAAAGATCTACATTTGTGGAGGTTTTAATGGTGAACATGGCCTGGCATCAGCTGAGACTTACAACCCACTAACCGAACAGTGGACCATGATAGCGGATATGTCCACCATGCGCTGTGGGGTCAGTGTCATCGCCTATGCCAATGAAATCTACGCTGTTGGTGGGTTTAATGGGGATTCCCGTTTGAACACTGTTGAAGCCTATAACCCCGCAACCAACATGTGGCGCCCCCTACCCAACATGTGGACCGAGCGCAGCAATTTTGGCATTGAGGTTGTTGACAATCAGCTATATGTTGTAGGCGGGGAAAATCTGGGCACCCTTCGTTGTGCTGAATGTTTTGATGCATGGACCGGAGTTTGGACTCAGGTGCGGGACATGGAGATCCCTCGTTATGCCCTGAGCTGCTGTGTGGTGTTTGACCTTCCCAACATGGCCGACTTTGCTCCGCCCCGCCCTCCTCCTCATGACGATTCCACTGAGGAGTAGATGCGCACTCATTTAAATAAAAGCATCTAACTGCAAAAAAGTGTTCAGTTTTGTTGTTGTCAATTGTTTTTTTATACACTATCACTAGTGTATAACTCAGAACATTTGAGAAGAGAGTTCAGATCTTCTTTGTCAAAGCTCAAAGAAGCAGAGAATGTGGGTTGTTCTCGCTTTCAGCAGCAGAACATTTGAGAAGAGAGTTCAGATCTACGGCATGTAACATAAAAGGACAGAGATGGAAGATAAAAAGACAGAGATGGAAACGATCACAGTTAGCAAGAGCGACGGGCAGGGTTTCGCAAAGGGTCGGGCCGTGACCTTGACCTTTGACCCTGTGACCTTGAAATCAATAGGGAACATCCTTGACCCATGGGGTGTCCAGCCATGAAGTTTGACATTCCTAGGTGAGACAGTTGTCGAGTTAGAGCGCGGACAAAGCTTCAAAGACTTCAAAGCTTTGAAGTGTCCACAGACGGACAGACGGACGGACAGACGGACAGACGGACAGACAGACGGACAGAAGGACGGACAGCGCCATAACATAATACATCCCGTCTTTTTATACGGGCGTATAACAAAAACGTGCATTAACCCAAAACAATCAATATTAAATCAGATTTTCGGTGATGTTGATCTTTCTGCGTTTACCTGTATATCTGACACATGCTCGCAGTGTTTTAAATTAGTAAATGACAATAGGACAGTATAGCAAGTTACAAATGTTTTTCCTCTCAAAATCTTAACTAGGAACTTCGCTAAAGTTCCTCGCTAAACTGAAGCTAATGTCAAAATAATAAGACAATTGTTTGAAAAGTCTGATACTTCTTGCACCATCTGCGGATCAGTGTTCGGTTCAGATGTGCTGTTTCTTCCAGGACAGTTAGCGTGAACGAGTGATGAGGAAAACTTTTGGTTAGAGGGACTGTTGTTTTTTTTATTATTATTTTAACGCTGAAATATAATGTGCACAGTGGGTGATGTATCTGCAGGCCTGGGCTTTCCTCGGTCAGTACCTCTGCCCTCTGTGAGTTTTTAGTGTCGGTATTTATAATCGCTGTAACCTTGAACGTGCTATAACTCACCCCTGCTGCTCCAACCGTTTTTACAGTTTCAAAATATGAATGGAAAGTAGTAACAGACACACAAAAAATACATAAAAAATATAAAATTGTGTAAATAAGAATAAATATATATGAATAAAAACAATGCAAAAATAAATAAACAAATAACAATGTAAAAATAAATAAACAAATAATGCAAAACACATGAAAAAATGCCAAAATAAATAAACTACTAATTATGTAAAAATAAATAAACAAATAAATAATACAAAACACATGAAAAATACCAAAATAAATAAACAAATAATAATGCAAAAATAAAAAAAATAATGCAAAAATAAATAAACAAATAAATAATACAAAACACATGAAAAAATTCTAAAATAAATAATGCAAAATATAAAAATGTAGATGTAAAAATGTATGCTAATGCAAACATGTATAATAAAAACAAACATAAAACAACATAAAAATAGGACTAGCTAGTACAGGTTTTTTTTTTTTTTTAATTTAATCTTTTTTTGTTTTTTTTAATATACTGTGATTTTCCCCCCCATTTTATTTCAACCCGGCCTCATGAAATTTGACGTTGCTTTTAAACGTGCAGGACTGTGTATTACAAATAGTAGTGGACACATAATACCGAAGCTGCTCTGCGATCTGACAGAGACGAATGCGCCGCAGAGGCCGTTGAACCATGTGACCTGTCGCCGGGGAAACAGAGCCATAAATCAGTTTGGTGCTGCAAAGTGTCTGTGAGGTTACGGGGTGTGATAAGGGCCTATGATGTGTCAGGGGTCTGCTCGTCACACTTTCACACAGTCACTGCAGCCAGACGAACAACTCAACAAGAATCACAGTCAGAGGCGTTTTTGTAGTTTAAAAGAAAATAAAGATAATGTAGTAAATAAGACAATTCAAACTAAATAATCATTGAAATAATAGACTTGAAAAACAGCGAAGTTTCAATGTGTCCAAAGTTATTCATCACTTTCTTTATGCATTCTGAGCATCTGAGAATTTATATAAGCACCTTTTACAACTTTCAGAGGCCAGAGCGGAGTTTGGTCGTGATGGTAAAGCTAACAACAATAGCTAGCATGCTAATGGTGCACTTTCTGATTATCACACAGTACAACACTTTTTATAAAGCAAGCAGTAGGCATATTTTAACACTGGGGTGAAAGTAATTTTGCTCAAATACATGTGAAAAATTAGATTCAGGCCCTCGAATTGAAAAGCCTCGAGGTGATGTGTGTTTTTATACGCCCGTTGTAAGACGGGACGTATTATGGTATGGCGCTGTCCGTCCGTCCGTCCGTCCGTCTGTCTGTGGACACTTCAAAGCTTTGAAGTCTTTGAAGCTTTGTCTTCATGAAGAGGCAAATTCCGATTCTAGAATGTGATGATGTCATACTCATACTCCTACTGCAAGAGCCAGATTTCCCTATTGATTATCCGTCCGTCTGTCTGTCCGTCTGTCCGTCTGTCTGTGGACAATTTCTTGTCCGCGCTCTAACTCGACAACCGTCTCACCTAGGAATGTCAAACTTCCAAACTGCACCAACAATTCATCTTTAACTAGGTTTGACAAATTCTAACTTATTGTATATAGAATTAAAAATTCAAAGTACGGGCGTATTTTGCCCCGCTGGCGGAGCTCTTGTTTTTTTTGTTTGAATTTATATAAAATGTTAAATATTTCATTGTCAAAATGTCCAATCATTTCAATCATTTCAAACCACTTTGGCTTATGTCATATTAGGTATAATGTCAAAACAAAACAAGACTAAAGTGTACATTGCACTACCAACATAATGAAAGGTTCTTCATCAAAAATGTACCTGCAGTTGTGTTTTGTTTCATTCACACATGTTTGAGTGACACTTTATTATTAGTCTGTTTACATCTCCAAAGCTCAAACTTCTCTGCTCCACCTTGTGATGTCATGAAGCGGTAAATTTCAAGTTAACATCTACATTTTACCTTTAGTACAGTAAAGACAGAGGCAATTCCAGGTCTGAAATTACCCAAAGTGAAGGTGTGTGGAGTTTAAAAACACAGTGGAGAGACTGCTGCACTTCAGTGTATTACTATTAAATGATTATATATTACTGTGACTATTAAATGAGCCGCGATCCGCCCACTTATCATATTTGGATTGAAAAGTTGAGAGAGATTTGTCAGATGAAGCAAATCACTTATTCTTTCAGACTTCACAGAGAGCTCTTCATTAAGAGACTTTTGTTTGCTCTATTATCCAAGCAATCTTAGCATGTTTTTTATCAATTAAGTCTTTTTTTAATCTATTATTATTATTGCATATGTATAATAGTTTTTTTTTCTATACTGTTTGGTTTCTAAATGCACAATTGCCCATTCTAACATACTGCATATGTGTGATCAGCTTTATAATTGACTATGATATGCAAGCTGTGATATCTTGAACTTAATAAAAACAAAGTAAAAAAACAAATAAAACAAAAACCCCACAGTGGAGCACTTCCTGTATGACCGCATGACATCACAAGGTGGAACAGAGTGTTTTCAGTTTGAGAGAAATCAGCCTAAATATGCAAGATTTGTGTGTTAACGTGTGAATGAAACAAAACACAACTCCAGGTCTGTTTGTGATGAGGAAACAACATTATAACATAGATCAGAAAATAGCATAATACAGCATATTTAAAGATGAATTCAAACAAACAGAAAAAATTCCCCACTTTTGATAGAAATATAACTTGTTTTCAGAATTCTTCTTGGGCCACACTTAAAAGTTTCTGGGCCATTGACACCGACCAGCGGTAAAAGACACAGGAGCCGCTCTGAGTCACTGAGGCGCAAATAAATCCAGAAGGCAATCACAGCCCCAGCGCAGAGAGAAGGAGGGAAGAGGAAAAGAGAGAGGATGAAAAAAGAGAGCGCGGTGAGGTGAACTGCAGACAATCTGAGGATGACCAGAGCGAGGGAAGAGGGAGAGGCAGAAAGAAGGAGAAGGAGAGAGGATAAATCAGAGCGAGGAGGACAACGCTGAGATTAGAGAGAGGAGGCGGGGGAGAGGGGGAGACAGGAGAGGAAGAAAGGGAGGAGAAATAGATAGTGAGGCAGATATCAAAAGGACAGGAGAGAGAACGAGTTTATTGGTGTTTATAACAGGAGTAAATTGTGATACTTTCTTCAGATCATATTTATATCTTGCAGGTAATTTCTTTTACGCTTAATCTGTTTACGTGTCTGTTATAATCGGAATTTAACAAACTGAGTCGGATCTCTGGCCTCCTGTTGTCTGTTTACAGTCAGTCTTCGCTGTAATCACTATAGAAGTCCCTGTATTACATAAGTACAGTAGAAGCCTTTGTCCTCACTGACTCTATAATCTGCACATCCCAGACTGATGCTGCGTTCTGTTGAATGTCGGGAGTCGATAAATCCGAGTCAGTTCTCCCGTCATCCGTTGTAAATGCATTCCACTGCGACAGTCGGGGAGAATATGGATGCCCGAGAAAGTTTAATGTTTATTTTGTTGGCTTATGAATATCATATAGAGTCTGTAGAACGGCATTTTGGACAGGCTACATATAACTCACGAGGACGACAGCCGAATCTCAAAGAACTCAACCCTCTCTGACTGAACCCTGAGGGAGTTAACGTAGAAAGTCTAAATGTCACTACAAAGGTTTTAGAAGACACTTTCTCTGCACATACACAACTTAAAGGGACAGTTCCGACTTTTGGACATGGGGCCTCATTTCCTCGGGAGACAGAGCGTTGGAGACGTGTGGAGACTCTTTTTTTAATATTCCATCCAGCCCTTGTATTCGGACAGGTCACTGGTGCTAGGCTAGCGCATGTCAATAGGCATACAGTAGTTGTCCTGCCACTAAAAACAGTCTTACCCACTCCACAGTGCACCCAAGGCAAAACTATTATAACTCCAGACTGTCCATGTGAATGTTTGTGTCGACAGAATAATGTTTGAAATAAAACTAACCTTGCATCGCATGAATCGGGACATGTAGAGGGACTATTTTCTCATATATCAGTCCGCTGCTGCCGAGCTTTCTATCAGGAAGTGCAACTTGCTGCTGCTCAGACATAAATCCTTCAAATGCAACGGTTGGTTTTACTTCTAAAATTATTCTATCGACACAGACATTCACATGGACAGTCTGGAGTTATAATTGTTCTGCCTCGGGTGCTCTGTGGAGTGGGTAAGACTGTTTTTAGTGGCAGGACAACTTTGCCCATTGACATGCACTGGCCTAGCACCAGCAACCTCTCCAAATACAAGGACTGGATGGAATATTTAAAAAAAGTGTCTCCGCACGTCTCCAACACTTTGTCTCACGAGGAAATGAGGCTATGTCCAAAATTCCAAACTGTCCCTTTAACATATCAAAATGATGAATGGCCAATTTTCACTCTGTGCTGCCATTTTTACTTTGACGTAAATCCATCCGACTCGGTCTGCACCGAACTAGCCCGAGTTTGTGTTTCGGAACCCCAGTTTGATTGGCCGTTTCATCGCACTTTCTCGAGGCGGACGTCGGTTTAGAGAACGCAGCACGGCGGTGGCTCATGTCTTCTCTTAGCGGGAGGTGGACATTATTAACATATTAACATTATTGGCATATTAATATTAGTATACATGGAGGATTCAGGGCGGCCGTGTCTATCTAACGAATAAAAAGCAAAAGTAATAGAATTTTATGCATTCAGATACTTTAAAATGTGTGAACATAAACATCCATTATTTATAGACAACTGTTCTTTTTATACTAATGCCAAAATTCAAATATTTTTCATCAACTAAAAACGTATAATTCAGTAACTCTAATGGGGTGAAAGTAAGGATTTGCAGTTTGAATTTCTCTAAAATGCATACGGTTACTGTGTCCTTGGGCAAGACACTTCATGTACTTAATTTAAAGGGCCTTTATTACCCTGTGATCTATGTTATAATGTTGTTTCCTCATCAAAAACAGACCTGGAGTTGTGTTTTGTTTCATTCACACATGTTTAACACACAAACCTTGGATATTTAGTTCTTTTCTCAAACAGAAAACACTCTGTTCCACCTTGTGATGCCATGTGGTAATACAGGAAGTGCTCCATTGTGTTTTTAAACTCCACACCTTCACTAGAATCATTTGGATCATTTCAGCCCTGGGTTTGCCCATCTCTACTGAACAAAAACTAAGAGGTGAAGTAACAAATTGTCAAAATGTCGCCACAATTGAAAGAAGAAAGGCCCTGCTCTTTTTACTTTATAATTATACCATATCTAATTCAAATAAAACGGATAACATGATACTGATCTAAAGTCTGTGTGGCCCATCACCTTCTCCAGGCAAAACTCTGATCCCTCTCTTATCCCCCTCTTATCTCTTCATCCTAACTCTACTCGTGTATTTTCTGTTTTCCCCCCCGGAGAGAAAAATCAGTCTTGTTCTGGAGTTGTGTCAGTGACCAGGCCAGAGCAGCAGGGGGCAGCGTGGTGTGATCAGGACTTTCTCTGATCTGGACTTTAGTTGGAGAGACATGCGGCGGGCGGACTTTGAAGTGTGGACTTTGAAGTGTGGGAGGGGCGGGATCTTTGGACAGGGGCATTATGGGTAACCTGAGGCCGCGGCAGATTGTGTTGGTGGAAGAGAAAAGGCGAGGAAGTTCAGAGGAGAGGCTGGGTTCAGAAATAAGAGCACGTCTTAAGAATCACTGCTGTCGTTTTTAAAGGTGCGCTGCGTAACTTTTCTAGTGGAGGATCTGTCACCTGCTTGTCTCTGTGGAGCTAGAATTTTCCACAATATAAATTAAAGTAGGGTGACCAGACGTCCCTATTTCCCCGGGACAGTCCCAGTTTTGAGCCCTGTGTCCCCTGTCCCAGGAGATTTATCCAAAACTACTGATTTGTCCCAGTTTTTCACAAGAAATGTCCGAGGTGTCCCTATTTTTGACCAATTTGACACCTGCAAGAAGTAAAGAGAGGCACACATTGTCATCTGTTTAGGTAAAACACAGAAAAAATGCTTAAAAACGACCAAAAATAGTCCTGGTTTAGTCTTAGTTTAGACCTGATGTAGTCCTGGTTTAGTTTTAGTTTAGTCCTGATTTAGTCGTGGTTTAGATCAAATTGTGCAAAAATAGGGACACATTTTTAGTGGACAAATCACTGGTTTTGTATAAATCTCCTGGGACAGGGGACACAGGGCTCAAACTGGGACTGTCCCGGGGAAACCCTAAACATGGAGACAAGTAAGTAGCGGACCCTCCACCAGAAAGATGCGCTACTTTAAAGGACATTTATTATATATACTCTGCACTGTCCTTGTTTTAAATAAATACATATAGTCATAAAAATATTGTATTGTTATCGCTAGGGGTAACAATAACCATGATACTGTATTGTCAAAGATCTCACAGTAACATCGTGGACCATCACAATATATCGAATCACAAGTGTCTTTGCTTAAATGAATAGTTTTGATGCAGAAATAGCTAAAAAAAAACAGAGGGAACTACATAGACCATGATCCTTTGCTCCATTTCGGTGCAGACGACATGAAGAAATAACTGTTCTAACCACTTTTACATCTTCATTCTTTGGATTAAGTCTTGTGAAGGCGTTTTTAGAGGAAAAAGTAGCAGATTCACAGTTTTGTATTGCAATAAATATGGTACCGTGAAATGTACATGATGAAAATATGGTACAGAGAGATTTGGATATCGTTCCGTCCCTAATGACAATAAATGTACCAAATGACTGCTCAAAGCATTTTATAACGTCAGTCTTGTTATTATGTAGAATATCATAATATCGTGAGTCTCCCCATCACATCATGAGCTTTCCCACAATATCGCAATAAATATCGTACCGTGAGGTTCATACCGTGACGATATTGTATTGTCTAGACTTGGATATCATCACACCCCTAGTTGTTGCCTTTTAAACAAGGAGCTTTCTATCATGTTATAACATTGTCCTGTTGTCAAAAACATTCCAAGTGGTTTTATATGTCATGCATGTTTGATAATCTAGCGATCTCACCCTGAGCCCTATTCAAACCCTCCAAAACTCAGCCCACAAAGCTACATTACCCATGCTCCTACACGACAGTTCTCCACAAACACACAAAAACAAGATACAAAACTGTACACAACAACTCCACAAAGTTGAGAGACAAAGAGAAAGAGCGGAAGAGGATAAATCAGACAGAGGAGGACAACACCGAGATTAGAGAGAAAGAGGTGGAGGAGAGGGGAAGGTGAGAGAAAGATAAACAGAGAAATAGATAATGTTGGGAGAGAGAGAGGAAGAGTTTATTGGTGATAATAGGAGAAATTGTGGTTTTCTCAGTCAGCAAACCTTTATTTATTCTTGTTTACAATTTTTGTGAACTTATGACACTAAAGATCCCAATTTACCCATTTTAATGCAGAAATACTACACCTTAAAGGGCTCGTATTATGCTATTTTCTGATCTGTTTTAATGTTGTTTCCTGGAGATGCGTTTCGTTTCATTCACACATTTTCAACACACAAATCCTGCATATTTAGGAGTTCTTCTCTCAAGCAGAAAACACTCTGTTCCACCTTGTGATGTCAAACTACTGCTCCATACATCACAAGGTGGAACAAAAACACAACTCCAGGTATGTTTTTGATGAGGTAACAACATTATCACATGATTTAAAACGCACAAGAGTCAATTTTGTGTGAAGCAGGAAGAAAGACCTGATGCTAATAAATAACAGGGCGGGGTAGGGCGGGACGTGTTGTGGTGTGGCGCTGTCCGTCCGTCTGTCCGTCCGTCTGTCTGTCCGTCTGTGGACGCTTCAGAGCTTTGAAGTCTTTGAAGCTTTGTCTTCATGAAGAGGCAAAACATGTGGGTCATGCGCCGATATATATATAAGGTATACTGTATTTGTGTATTTTATTGTATATTTTTGTATCGATCCATGCTGTAGGTCAGTGGTATCAATTTTATGTGACTTCAGGTTTTTTCACACTTATTACACACTGCCTTATTGTGCTTACCGGTATGTTACCGGTATGTGCCATAGAACGCCAGTATTGGAATCTTCCAAACTGCACCAACAATTCATCTTTAACTAGGTTTGACAAATTCTAACTTAATTCTATATACAATAATTCAAAGTAACTAACATCAAGGACCATAATGTCCACCCTCCTGTGGGCTCACCACCTGCAGAGGGGTTCATAGGGGGGGTCAGGTGCTATGAGTATTGGGCAGCAAGCTGCCCCCGCGACCCAGCCGGATTAAGCGGGAGAAGATGGATGGATGGATAAAACGGGACGTATTATGGTATGGCGCTGTCCGTCCGTCTGTGGACGCTTCAAAGTTTTGTAGTGTCTTTAAGTTCTGTTGCTGCAATCTGATTGGTGGAATTCCGATTCTAGAATGTGATGATGTCATACTCATACTCCTACTGCAAGATCCAGATTTCCCTATTGATTATCCGTCCGTCTGTCTGTCCGTCTGTCTGTGGACAATTTCTTGTCCGCGCTCTAACTCCACAACCGTCTCACCTAGGAATGTCAAACTTCCAAACTGCACCAACAATTCATCTTTAACTAGGTTTGACAAATTCTAACTTAATTCTATATACAATAATTCAAAGTATGGGCGTATTTTGCCCCGCTGGCAGAGCTCTTGTTTGGAATACAATAAGAACAGGTGAGAAGTGAGAAGGTTGGTGGAGATCAGGCAAGTCTTCAAGTTTGGATTGAAGCAGCATTAGATCTTTACTTTTATCCAGTCGCCTCATCTCGTCCTCCACTTCGCAGAGACCTTTAACGGCCTTCCTCTGAACAAAGACTGATCCAACGCCATGGCCGCCTGAACAGACTCTTTCTTCTCAAATTCAATAAACGCGAAACCTCTAGGATGCCCCGTGTTTTTGTTACTTAAAATAGTCACTTTGTTGACCGAACCACAGCAGCGAAAGTAGACCTCGAGATCCGCTGCAGTGGTGCTGTAATCCACGTTCCCGACATAAATGGATCTGGGTTCCACTTTCATCTTTTCTTTGCTGTGTTTCAACTGTTTCTCCACCTTGTTGAGCAGCTCCTGCAGCTTCTCCATCTCTCCGTCCATCTCCTTCACAGAGGCCAAGATCGCCTCCACCTCGGGGTCTTTGAAAGCGACTTCTCCTTTGTCCAGTCCCAGCTCCTCGTCCCCCACAACGACGTTTTCTAGTCTGGGATGTGTGGGGTCAGAATCGAGCTGGGTTTCTGTTGTTGGTCCAGTCCAAAACTCTGTCGTCATCGTGGTGCCAAAAATCTCCAAAATAAACCAGAGTCACAGTTGTCTTCTCCTTTGTACAAAAAGTCTTTAAATAATAAGTGAGTTAAATGTGCGTGAAAATGGCAGAATCGTAGTTTTCATTCGATCAGGTCTGTGTTGTGTCTGTGGACACTTCAAAGCTCAAAGTCTTTGAAGCTTTGTCTTCGTGCTGTAGATCTGAACTCTCTTCTCAAATGTTCTGCTGCTGAAAGCGAGAACAACCCACATTCTCTGCTTCTTTGAGCTTTGACACATTAAAGCTCTGTAGTGTCTTTAAGTTCTGTTGCTGCAATCTGATTGGTGGAATTCCGATTCTAGAATGTGATGATGTCATACTCATACTCCTACTGCAAGAGCCAGATTTCCCTATTGATTATCCGTCCGTCTGTCTGTCCGTCTGTCCGTCTGTCCGTCTGTCCGTCTGTCCGTCTGTCCGTCTGTCTGTGGACAATTTCTTGTCCGCGCTCTAACTCGACAACCGTCTCACCTAGGAATGTCAAACTTCCAAACTGCACCAACAATTCATCTTTAACTAGGTTTGACAAATTCTAACTTAATTCTATATACAATAATTCAAAGTACGGGCATATTTTGCCCCGCTGGCGGAGCTCTTGTTAATTAAAAATGTTTTGTTTATTGAGCTCCGTTTTTAACATCATATTACGGGATTTTAACCAACTAAGACGTGCAGCATGTGCTGTTCAGAGGAAACAAGTGAGCGACTGTTGGATTTAGAGAAATGAGCAGTTTGTTTTTCCTGTATCCATGGAGACCATGGAAGAGGCTGGCTAAGCATCTAGCTAAGCATCTAGCTAAGCTATCGCTAGATATGGACATTTGAGATGTTACAGGCTTTTTACACCATGTGGCAGCAAATGAGGCAGAGACCTTCAGAGGGAATAAACACAAGGGACTTTTGAATTGTGTGAAATGAGCCGTTTGTTTTCTTGTATCCGTGGAAGGTGCTAGCTAATGAGCTAGCCATGGAACTTTGAGATGCTTCTGAGACATCGTGAGAGCAAATGAGATAAACACGTGTATGATTATTAGACACTATTTCTAAATATTGAAATCATTAGTACTGTGACAACACAAATAGAAATGTGAACATGAATCATCTTTTCATTTTAAATAATAAATTATTCGTTTATAGTAATATTTTTTCTTTTCTATCAGAGCCCCAAAGCTCTGGAATCAGAGACCTGAGGAACTAATTTGTTTATCCATTTGACTAGGTGGTCTGAGGACTTTGCCCATCAACACACTGACATGCCCCTTTTCCTCAGGCGGCAGAACTCGGAAGAGCTCAGAGGACACGAGCAAAGTTTCCGAGACAGAATCTAAGATGGCTGGACCCAGTGTCACTTGTATGAACTGTTTTCATTGTGTTTGGACACTTGGTGGTTTAAATGACAATTTCAGTCACTTGTATTACGCAGTATCTTACCACATCCATATCACTGCCTATGGGTATGGAAGTGGTGTGACCCATGTTTTTAGCCCATTTCCTGCTGGCTAACGTGCCAAAATAATCTACTATCACGCAACAGCAACACTTTCACTTCACTGATATACTGAATTATACTATTTTTACTGAATTCTTCCTCGAGGTTGTGTAGTTGAAGCACAGACTTATTTTGGAGCGCCTGGTACTCGCCCAATGCTAAAGCAACAACAGTTTTCTGGTTAGTGTCCATATTTTTCTCTGAGTTGGACACATGAAACATAATAAAACGTCTGAAGCTCAGACGTGACGTCATACCCGAGATCCAAGTGGAAGACGGACGGATAAAAGAACACAGCATAAGAAAGGTTGATGCTGTAGGCACTGACTCTGTCACTCTGATGAGAGAAGTGCTACAGTATATAAATAAAGTACTAAGGCTTGTCACCAGAAATTTGGGGACCCGGGGCAAGAAGTCTCTCATGGGTCCCTGTCTAATAAAAATAACGTCTACTGCCCTGTTAATAGGTGAGAAGTAAACAGAGTCTGTACGGTGCGCTGACACACAAACATACTTTAATTCTGCTTAAAATACAGAACATAGTGCAGGTTCAGTCAGGGTCCCAGACGGCAGAGCTCAGGAGGAGTTTGAAGAGACTCAGTTAGTGACATTTCCACTGTGGCTGGGTTCAGATGGGGTCCTAATGATAAAAAGTCTGCTCACAGTAACACGAGAGGAAATGTAGTTTAACTGAGCTGTCAGCAGAACAAGAGACTGAAATAACACTCGAGGAAGCCAAAAGGAGGTTATAATGAGAACAAAGCCACAGAGAATAAGGCAAACGTCACCAAAAAGGGAATACTTTTTAGTTACTTCAATACATTTTGGAGCAGGTACTTTATACTTTATAGGTGCGTGTATAGGATTGTTCACAGATCTGATAAAACCGTACACCTCTGCCCGTACCCTCAGGTCTACCAGCAAAACTTGTTAATGGTCCCTCGTTTTGGCTTTCGTTTTAAGACACGAGGTGACAGAACTTTTCAAGCCGTCTCCCCTAAACTCTGGAATATGAACTACCTCCTCACCTATGCTCTCTAGAAAGTGTAGATGCTTTAAAAACATTTCTCTTTGAACAAACATTCCCGCCATCTTAGGTTTTACAGCTGTTATGACTAATTTTATAATGAATGTACTTATATAATACTGTTTTTTAAAAATCTTCTGTATGTGAAGCACTTTGTGACCCATGTCTGTGAAAAGCACTATATAAATAAACTTTACTTCCTTTATTTACTTACTTTACAATTCAAAAGAGAGTTCACTTTAACAAACCCATAGAGATTCACTGTAATGGCTCAGGGTTTCATTTGACCAAATAAAAATATACAAAAAAACCCCAATGTATCACTACATTTGATACTTAAATGGATCTCAAAATCTTTCCGTAAGAATTTTAACATGATTTTACTTTAGTACTTGAGCACTTGAGTAGCTACATTTGTATATAATAATAATAATAAATTTTATTTATTAGGCGCCGTTCTGGACACTCAAGGTCACCTCACAACAACAGAAACAAATTAAATACGATTAAAACATACAGTTAAAAGCCTAGGGTTAAAGTGGGACATTGCAGTTAGTTTTGTATTTTATTAGTATTTATTGTTCTAGTATTTAGTATGTATGTCGTTCTTTTTCTTACTTTATGCTCCTATTACTTACTTTTATTTACCTAACAAAA
The DNA here is from genome assembly GCA_030686955.1 of Odontamblyopus rebecca. NCBI lineage: Eukaryota > Metazoa > Chordata > Actinopteri > Gobiiformes > Gobiidae > Odontamblyopus > Odontamblyopus rebecca. The sequence continues at coordinate 12,996,762 of CM060654.1, forward strand.
CAGAATACTTCTTCCACCACTCTGAGGCTTTTTGATCCAAATATTTGTTCCGCCAAACGCTAACCTCAGCGTTATGTTTTTATTTAGCAGCGGCATAAACTGAGTCAGCATTAAGTCAGGGTCAGACGCACAGAAATATAAAAGTACAATTACACAGATGTACACAGAGAAATACTCGACTGTGCACAGGCCTGAAGAGAGCGGAGTCACCACTGACATTTACAGAGAAAGAGGAGGAGGGAAAGAGGTTTACTGTCAACAACTGCTACTTAGTATCTGACGTCTCAAAATCTCCATTGGTTTAAAGGTCCCGTATTACACAAAATAGGTTCTTGTGAGTTTGTAGCCGTGTTAGAATGTTGTCACCTCCTCAAAAACATACCCGGAGTTGTGTTTTGTTTCATTCACACATCCTTTGTTATGAGTCTGTCTACATCTCCACAGCTCAGTGTTCCTTTCCACAACTGACACGTTTACATGAGAGCTTTAATTCTGAATAAAAATGAATTCTGCTTTAAAAAGACCATGTAAACACTTCATTTCTACTGAAAATGATTATTCGGAATTAACCTTAATTCCGAAGTAAGTGGGTGGTTTATTTAGATTTTAAAGCAAATTAATTTATTCTTCGTTTATTCTTATAAATAATTTCGGTCGTTCAGCTCATTGAGTCGCTCTTCTAACATGATCCAGACGATCCGGCTCCATCAGTCGTCTCTTCGGACTTTCCTCCACGTCTCTTTGGATTTGTGAGCGGGATGTGGGAGTGGGCTGAGGTGTCGCAGCCTCAGACTCAGTTTGTCTTCTTCCTCCTTCTCCGACCCTCTTCCCATCTCCTCCTCAGCTCACAGACATAAACCGTGAGGAGAAAATTCTCGAACTGCTGCTTCATTATCATCGGAGCGACTGCGAAAAAAGTTTGGATCGGGTTTGTGTCCGTGGAGTAACGACAAACCGAGATGACAGAAAAGCCGGAAGCAGCTGAAGTGTGGGTTTTCTTCCGGTTGATGTAAATACATTCATGTCACTGTCCAATCAGAACCCTTTCCGACCCCCAGACGCTGAGTGGAATTAAATAAAGGAAATTTAACGTGTTTCCATGTAAACCTCAATTTGGGATTATTGTTTCCATGTAAACTCGAAGGAGAATATTTTAATTAATTCAGAACAATTAATTTGGAATTAAAAACCATCAGGTAAACGTGGCCAATGTGATGTCATGAAGATGGAATTTTCAAGTTAAAAGCTACACTTTAACTTTTGTTCAGTAAAGATTGGAAATTCCAGGGCTGAAATTATCCAAATGATTATTATGACAGTGGATGTAGATTAAAAACACAATGGAGCACTTCCTGTATTACCGCATGACATCACAAGGTTGAACAGAGTGTTTTCTGTTTGAGAGAAAAAAAGAAATATGCAAGATTTGTGTTAAACATGTGTGAATGAAAAAAAAAACACAACTCCAGGTCTGTTTGTGATGAGGAAACAACATTATAACAGAATAGAATATATCATGAAATGGGCCCTTTAACATTTGGCTAAATGACCAGTAATAATGGCGCTACATCTATCAATAAAAATGACTTAAACAGAACTGCGAAACACAATACTGAAAAGCAATTTGCAATGGGCCATTTTAAGTCCAGTTGTCTTCTTCTGAAAATCTCGTGAAAGTGAAATCTGTGAATTTACAAACTGAAATCAAAATGGCGTCTGGTGCTTTGATCCGTGCTGTATGTCGTTGTTACCGTGGAGAAATGAAAATCCATTTATCAGGCGCACACAGACACACACACACAGACACACACACACACATACACACGCAGAGACAGGCCGGGCTGTGTAATCCTGTGTGGGCGGACAATTAGCTCGGCGGCTAACGCTAGCTTCATCTGCTCCTCTCATGATAATGGGATCATAATTACAGTGTGTGTGCAACATGTCTGTGCGTATCAATCAGGGCTGTGTGAGGCTTTTGTGTTTTATTTCAAAGATGTAGAGTAGCCACAGTGTACTTAAGTAATAGTACTGCTCTTTCCTCTGTCATCTCTTGTCTTGCCAAAAGGGGACATCTGACATCTGACATTTTTTGGCAGGTTTTCAATCATTTAGAGTTCTGGGAGAATTGTGTAGATACCATATGTGTGATAATGTGTGATCCCCAAGACCAAACTTTTGTGATCAAGGGTCACATACACTGCCTGGACAAAAAAAAAGTCGCCCCCTGGATTTAACTAAGCAAACAGGTCTGAGGTTACTGCAGTTGGTCAGGTCCAGGTTCAGCAGCAGTGTGTGCTCAAAGAATGAGGTCAGCTGAACCTGAAAATACTGAATGACCAGGTTATTCCATCAATGGATTTTTTCTTATTCCAAAATGACAATACCAGGATTCATCGGACTCAGATTGCAGAAGAGCGGTTCAGTGAGAATGAGACATTATTTCCACACATGGATCGGCCTTCACAGAGTCCAGACCTTAACCCCATTGAGTATCGTTGGGATGTGCTGGAGAAGCCTCAGACTCGACCATCATCAATGCAAGATCTTGGTGAAAAATTAATGCAACACTGGATGGAAATAAATCTTGCGACATTGCAGAAGCTCATCGAAACAAAGCCACAGTGAATGCATTCATTTTTCACCAAGATTAAGCACACACTGTTGCTGAATCTGGACCTGACCAACTGCAGCACCAACTCGTACCTATTTGCTCAGTTAAATCCAGGTGGGGACTGTTTTTTTGGCCAGGCAGTGTATCTAAACAAAAAATCTGTACATTTATAACAGGTTAGAATGAGTCTCCAGACCTTTGTCATGTTTAGATCCTCTAAAGGGACACATTAAATAGTCCTGGGCCAGAGTTTGGAAATGCCTGACCTCCAGATTAGGTCACAACACTTACATGTACGGACACAGATTTTGAATGGATCTTATTTAGCCTATTTAACTAAAGGAAACTAATACACATGGTAAAAATGCACTTTTTTCAATATTCTGATGAGGATTTTTCCCCAAGAAAACCATTTAAGAGGAAGTTTAAGTTACAGTTTTATAATAAAAGTAGCACACTAGCACAGATTCATGACAGATGGATCATTTTAGGTTTAAACCAAGTGGATTTCAGCGCTGGAACAGCAGAAGGGGAAAAAAAGTTGTGGCAGAGCAGTAATTCTCTCCTTGTGCAAACTGTGGCATGATCCAAATGGAGCAGAAATAAACCAAACAAAACAGAAAAGAAAAGCGGAGAGACAATTAACGCTCACTTCGCCTACACATCAACACCATTGTTCTAACAAATGAGATCCTCATGCACACATTAGGAACAAGAGAGAGAGGGAGAGAGAGAAAGATGGGGGGAGAGAGGGAGACGGGGAGGGGGAGAGAGAGAGAGGCAGAGGAAGACAGAGAGAGATAAAAATATGGAGGGAGAGGGAGGGAGAGAGAGAGATGGAGGGAGAGACAGAGATGGAGGGAGAGACAGAGATATGGAGAGGGAGAGAGAGAGAAAGATGAAGGGAGGGGGGAGAGAGCGAGATGAAGGAAGAAAGAGAGAGGAAGAGAGAGAGACAGAGAAAGATAGAGACAGAGAGAAATGGAGGGAGAGAGAGAGTGATGGAGGGAGGGAGAGGGAGGGAGGGAGGCAGGAAGAAAGAGCAATGGAGGGAGAGAGTGAAAGAGAGATGGAAGAAGAGAGAGGCAGAAAGAGCGATGGAGGGGGAGAGAGAGAGGAAGAGAGAGACAGGAAGAGAAAGAAAAATGAAGGGAGAGAGAAGGAGAGAGAGAGAAAGGAAAGAGAGAAAGAGAGAGACAGACAGAGAGAGAGAGAGGAAGACAGAGCTAGAGAGAAAAAGGAAGAGAGAGAGAGAGTCAGACAAAGAAGGAGAGAAAGAAATAGAGAAAGATTCAGAGAGACAGAAGAGAAAAAGGTTGGAGCTGTGATGGTCACACAGGGTCACCACATTCGTTGGGAGACGTTGCTCCAAATTGATTTTAGTGCCTCGGTTACACAAAGCTTAAAGGGTTTAGATTATGTTACTCTGCACTGTTTCCTCCTCACAAACACACCTGGAGCTGTGTTCTGTTTCATTCACACATGTTTACCTCACCAACCCTGCATATTTACACTACCTTTTCAGTCTGAGAGAAGAACTCAGCCTAAATATGCAGGGTTTGTGTGTTAAATACGTCTGAATGAAACAAAACACAGCTCCAGGTGTGTTTGTGAAGAGGAAACAACATTATAACGCGCTGTAGATCAGAAAATAGCGTAATATGGGCCCTTTTTCATTTAACATTTAACGCAGTACCAAAATACACAATAACATCTCCGTTCTGTGTAATCTAAATAAATAAAACAGTTGACGGATACACATTTTGATGGAGAACTGAACTGAAGGTCTACACTTTTAGCCCGCACTATAAACCACTCATTTCCTTGGCTGTATGAATAAGTGCCTGATTAAAAAGCCCAGTCCACAGTCCGCTGGCCCCTCCTCTCTGGGTTAGTATCAGACTGGTGCGAATGTGGAAGAGAAACTAGCTGAATCCAGTTAGAGCCAGAGCGCTTTGTGCGATCCTGCTCGGCTCCTCTCTCTCCACTTTATGTCCGGGCTATTTCTGTTCTTCAAAATTGTGAATACAGCACTTTTAATGGTGTGTGTGTGTGTGTGTGCTCATCTGCAGTTATGCTCTGTGTATACTCCAGAAATCTGATCGTAATCTCATTTCTGGAGTTATCAGATTATCGGCGTGTCATGTAAACCAGAAGTTCTTAACCTTTTGGACGCTAAGGCTCGAGTTTTCCAGTGCGGAGTGTTTTATAGCAGGGGTTTTCAACTCAAATCTACTCAAGAAGAAGTCCGGGACATCTTTAGGGATGTAACAATACAGTTTTCCCACGATTCGATACGTATCTTGATACATGGGTCATGATATTGATTCGATTTTGATACGTTTTAGGATGGAAAAATTTAAAAATCTCATGTAAGTTTTTTCTTATAATGAGTATAATATAATGACACTGTGATATGAATTAAGCATTACACACATTACAGTACAACAACTGTACAGCTGCAGTTCATGTGAAGTTCATAAGAAAGAGAGATGGAGGGAGAGAGAGACAGAGAAGGAGAGAGGAAAAGAGAGAGTTGTGTGAGTGTTGGTGGGGGTCAGAGATTCGCAGCTTCACCTTTGTCAGTCTGTCCCAGCACAAGGCTAAAATATCACCTCACCACCACCAAGATACTGTAAAGCAGCGTAAGTGACTGATGCAATATAAAGCGTATCTTGAACATCACTATGTAAATCCAATGCGTTATTATTATTACAAATCTATTGTGGGTGTTTTTTTCACATTTGTCTGACCAAATACACATTTTTCTTGAGTTTTCAAAAAATGTCTTCTTCTCATCATTATCAGGACACTCTCCATAAAATAATGAGATATTTATTTTTGTCAGTATCGCCCTTGCACTAGTTGTAAACAGTACTGCACTCTGTCTCTGTCCGTGGTGCTGATTGACCCTCTGGAGCATTGTCGCTGTCCGTGGTGCTGACCTCAGCTTTTTTCCTGCTCCTAGCTCTCTTTTTCTCTTTTCTCTCCTTCTCTTCCTCTCTTTCTTTCTCTCCCTCCCTCACTCTCTCACTCTCTCTTTCCCTTTTCCCTCTCTCTCCCTCCTTCCCTCTCTATCTCCCTCCCTATATATCCCTTTCTTTCTCTCGCTCTCTCTCTATCCCCTCACCCACGCTCTCCCTCTCCCTTTCTCCTTCATTCAACCTCTCTCACTCTCTCTCCCTCCATTCCTGTCTTCTCCCCTCTCTCTCTCGCTCATATTTCACCCTCTTTCTTCCTCTTTCTCTCTCTCGCCTTCCCTCCCTCCTGCCCGCCCTCCCTCACTCTTTCTCTCCTCTCCCCCCTCTCCTCTTTCATTCAACCTCTCTTTCCACCTCCCTCCCTCCCTTCCTCCCTCTCTTACTCTTTCTCTCCATTGCTCTCTCTCTCTCTATCTCTCCCCTCCCTTTCCCCCCTCTGTCTTTCCCTCTCTGTTTCTTCCTCTCCTTTTCCAAACAGCAGCTGCACACTCATCCCTCCCTCCCCCTGCACACATAAACATTAATGAGGGATGATTGATTGTGATTACTCGTTTATCTGTCCTCTCTGTTGCGTTCATGTTCTGTCCATAAAACACTCAAAAGCCTCTTTGGAGCGGGGATAGTGTGGACTTCAAAACGGAAGACGATTTGTGTCAAAAACTCTCCAGGAGCGATTAGTCTCTGTGTTTTTATGATAGTTCAGTCCAGTCCAGTAACTGATTATTATTTAAAAAAATCAGTCAACTGGTAAAAAAATGTAAGAGTTTTCCTGGTCATTCAGGTGGCTTCAGTTCGGTTATAACTATGAAACCTTCCTGGAAGACTGAGAAATTACCCAGACATCGTTTCATTAATGTATTTATATCAATTTATATTTATTTTATTACTTTTTTTTTTTTTTACATTTTTACTCAGTGGCAACCAAATATAAATATGCAGTATATATTACTTTGTGGGTAAGTGATTTAGTGTTATTTATTTTATTATAAAAACATATTCAAAATAATAATAAAATAATAATAATAATTTGGATTATAATTTAAAATACAACAAAAATATAATTAGAATTTATATGTAATAATTTGATAGTCAATTAATTACTTTTGCGACAACTATTAAACATAAAACATGCGCATAGTAACATCCTGTCTATTCATATTATGTTACCTCTGTGCCTGTGAGACAAGCTTCAGGTCACAAAAAATACTCCTTTTGTTGCCATTTGGATCAATAACCAATAAACTGTAATCAGCACCGGGCTTTAAATATGTGACCCCATCGACCAGGGAGGAATTATTCACTAGAAAAGAATAGAATCGCTATTTTGCTTCTAAAAATAAAACTACACTTCGCTAAAATAAAATGTAGTGAGGTTTAGGTCACGCGAGGACAGCCTTGGTCAGATATTAACAAGAAAAAGATGGCGGTTTGAGCATCGTCCCGGCGCTCATTTGGTGTAGGAATGAGCTGAGCCAGCGAATGCAGCACGAGGACTGCGGACTGTCTTTACACGGGTCATATTTTACAGCTCTCTCCGCTCAGAAACATAAGTCACACAGAAGAAGAGGGGATGAGGTGAGGAGGGGGAGGGGAGAGGTACGGAAACTGTAAGATTTGTAAATAAATAAAATAAATGGGAATAAAACAGGACTAAAGACACTCAAAATAGAACAAAAGACTAAAGCTGAATACAGGGAAGTAGAAATACAAAAATACAAATCAGATCCAACACTGAAACTGAACCAGAAACAACAAGGGGGAAAGAGGAAGAAAAGGAAGAGAGAGAGGGAGGGAGGGAGGGAGAGTGTAGAGAGAAAAGAGATAGAGGAAAGGAGAGAAAGGAGAGAGGGAGAGAGCAACAGAGACAGCTAGAGGAAGAGGGAGACAGAGAGAGAAAGGAGTGAGACACTGAGGGTGAACGGGAGAGAGAGGGAGGAAGAGAGAGAAAAGGGAGCGAGAGAGAGGGAGGGAGAAAATGGAGAGAGGGACAGAGACAGAGAGAGGAGAGAAAGAGGAGAGAGAGAAGGAAGAATAGAGATAGAGAGGAGAGAGGGAAAGGAGGGTGAGGGAGAGAGACAGAGATAGAGAGAGAGTGGAGAGAAAGGGTGAGAGAAATAGAGAAGGAGAGAGAGGGAGAGAGAAGTGAGACAAAGGAGAGAGGGAGAGAGAGAGGAAAGAGAGGGGGATACAGAGAGGGAGAGAAAGAAAGAGGGAGAGAAAGAAGAGAAAGGAAAGAGAGACACAGAGAGAGAGGAGGAGAGAGAGGGAAGGAGAGAAATGAGAGTGGAAGAGAGACACAGAGAGAGAGGAGAGAGAGTGGGGGACAGAGGGAGAGAGAGAGAGAAGTGAGAGAAAGGAGAGAGGGAGAAGCAACAGAGAGGTAGAGGGAGAGAGAGACAGAGAGTGAGGAGAGAGGGAAAGGAGAGAAGCAGAAAGCAACAGAGTGACACAACACAAACACCACAAACACAAACACAAACACAAACACAACTACTAAAAACATAGAAAACAATAAGAGACTCAACAACAAGAAATGTGCGTCTCACTTGTTAAAGGCCAGTGAAATAAGGTGTGTTTTTAGGAGTGATTTACAGACTCTGCCCGTCTAATCTCTAAAGGCAACTGGGTTCACAGCAACAAAAAACACACGGCCCCCACAAAGTTTAGTGTTTGGGACGATGAGCTGGAGCTGGTCTGACCTGAGAGCGCGAGAGGGGGCGTCAGGGTGGATTAGATCGGCGAGTTAGAAGAGCGCTAGGCCGTGCAAACACTTAAAAGTAAATACTTTTTTTTTTAATCTACTCTAAAACACACTGGGAGCCGACAGAGAGAGGCTAAAATAGGTGAGATGCTCTTGTGTTTCGAGGTCCCCGTTAAAAATACCTTGAAAACCTGCACTTTTACTCCACAGATCTGCCCTTTAACTTGGCCCGATGTTGCCAACTGCTTGTCCCCCTGAAGTTTAATGCTATACTGCGTCATATTCTACACAACGCAATAACGTCTCCATGGAGAGACACTGCCAGTGGACACAAAAATACATTTCAGTACGTATTGATTAGTCTTTGGCCCGGCTCACACGCGGCTCCGGCTCACAGGACACTGGGTCTGTTCTCAGCTGTGGGTTCGATGCACTTTGACCCTTGACCCTCGCCGCTCTGAATCACTTCCTGTTCTCCATCTGCGCTCTTTTCGTTGCGCTGTTTTATCCTTGGGTTTGAATCTTATCTGCTCTCTCCTCCCTGTATTACCGTGTCTTTTAAGCAGCGTTTCATCTTTCTTAATTACTTTTTGGACTAAAAAGAAGCTGCTGCGATGAATGGGCCCAGGTTCACTTTGGTATAACGCGCATTGTTGGTTCTTTTTCTTCTCAAAAATGAGTTTATAAAGTCCTGAAGGGAGAAACTTTCAAGCGTATAGACCCTCGAGGAACAAACTTTGATAATGTGTAGATAAAGACCCGGTATTTAGAAAAGTAGACTAAAATAATCATGTTTTTTTTCCATTTTCTTTGTGTTTATTGCACAGAAAAACATGCCTCCTTACTATGAGCAGGCTTGCATCTCCACAAACCTGACTCTCCACCAGAAAAGTTACACAATGCATCTCACAAAGCAAGTCTAAAAACACAAGTGGATTTAATTTTCTGTGTCTGAATTTGAAATAAAATGTGGATAATTGACTTAATTCCCCAAACCAGTGATAAATATGTACCAGATCAGAGGAGCAGAGACTGAATTTCATAAAGACTTCTTCAGTCTCAGAGGAGGAAGTCTGGAGCTCTGATTTAATACAGGCGGATGAGAAAATGTTGCTTTTGCTGGAAATACCGTCTCATTTTAGTCTGATATAAAGCGGTATGTAGGAGCCTGTTTCATTATTTTCAGAGGTTATTTTGGGTGGATAATAATTGGTTTCCCCTTTTGACTAAAACATGCACAACAGGCTCGGTCCTTCAGCTGGGTCCCTATTCACGATCAGGAAATGTGAATGATACCTAACTATTTTATTTATTTTATTTTTCATGCTTATTATTTATTTTTTTATTTCATTTTTTAAATTGCTATTTCTCAGCACTCGTGGTTCACTCTGAAGACTCCCATGTAGTAAACAAAGGATATTTTGTGATTTTTTTGGAGGGTTTAACAGTGTAAATAAGCGGGCGTGTGTTAAATATGTGAATGAAAAAAAAACTCCAGAAATGTTTTTTGAAAACAATAAGATACTCAGCAACAAGAAATGTCCATCACACTTGTTAAAAGTCAGTGAAAACGGTGCGTTTTTAAGAGTGATTTACAGACTCCGCCTCTCTGATCTCTAATGGCAACTGGTTTCACGGCAACAAAAAAACGCACGGTCCCCACAAAGTTTAGTGTTTGGGACGGTGCTGGAGCTGGTGCTGACCTGAGAGTGTGAGAGGGGGCGTAAGAGTGGATTAGACGCGACATGTGGCTGAAGTTTGCCTAATAAAAGTGCACAAATGCATCTGTATTTGTCACAATGTGCGGTAAATGTGCAGAGGTTAAATGTCACTGTAAAACCAGTAAAAGAATGTAAATCCAGTTAGGAACTTGAAAAAACAGGTTTAGAAATCCTACCCACTTTCTTCACTTTCTTCACAGATTTTTGTAAGGTGCCAGTGGAAGTTTTCTTAAAGAAACTGTGGATGAGGCTCCAAAAAAGGTCTTTAAGTGCAATACAGTTTGCTTTGCTTATTTTAAGCTTAAATTAACATTTATTAGATAAAAGAGAGATAGATCTATAATAATAATTATTTATGTGAATCAATATTTTCCCACATGAAGATCATTAAGTCCGTCCAAGGCGTTCCACCTTCACTGATTCTCAATATATTTATACATAAATAAATGATTTGCATTTTTGTAGAAAGTAAATCATTTTTATTTGATCATGTTTAAGTAGTTTGCATGCTGATAAAGTGTGAGCACCCCTTGTGTAAAGCCATTTGTAAGTTTATTAGATTTTTTATCACCAGTAAATGTGAAATCTGTCCTCCCCTCACCCGGCTTTGTTCAGAATAACCTTTGCTCTCATGTTTGAATTTCCAAAACAGGTCAGAACAAACTCTGGAAAAAGTCTGAATGGCATTCGGATTTGAAATACACTGCGATGGGCTCGGCCCCTGCAGCCCACAGGAACACGGCTTATAACGACCAGCATCGTCCAAGTCAAGCACACAGGACATGTGCAGAGAACACAGAGCTATATCCTTCTGCACTTTGAATTACTTTGTGTATGACTTCTGCTATACAAATACATTCACCTTGCCCTTTAGTACCAGCTGCAGAGTGGACAGCCTGGATGTGTCCAGTCTCTGTTCTCTCTAGTCGAGCTCACAGGGGTGAGTCCCATTAGAAATTATCTGCCTCTTTTCTCTACTTTATTCCAGCGAAAGGTGAATCTGGTGAATCTGCACCGGGGGTAGTGAGGCCTGGACAGCAGAGAGCACCACAAAGAGTTTAGGAGTCAGCTTTAGTGAAATGGGATTTTACCAGAGGGTCTTTGGCCTTAGCAATATCCAGAAAAGTCTGGAGCACAGCTCAGAAGCCTGGACTGGAGTCTTAAGACTTTAGTGAAAGTTTTACTGTATTTACACGTGTTAGGAACTCTATAAACCCGTTAATATGCATCTGCTTTTACTAACTAGATGATACACATTCTGAATGAATAACTAACATCATCATTAACATTTAAATGTTTTTTTTCCAAAATCTATTTGGAAGTGTGTCTGTGTTCTGCCGCTGCACTGATGATGCTCCACAGTCCAGAACACATCAAACAGGAAAGAGTCCTGATCACCTACAGTGATTCTTCCATTTCCAGAAGAACTCTTTTATAGAACTGTTTAATACATTATTTGATTATTTCAAATGAATTAATGGGATGTGCTAGTTTTTCCTGTGGTGGTGCAGTGGTGAGCAGCTGCTGTGAACACAGATGACTGAAGAAAGAAGTTCGAATCCCGGCCATCACATCGTACTGGCACTATCCCCAATAAGGCTGCGCATCTGTGGAGTTTGACTGTGCTTTAAACATGCAGCTTAGAACCAACTATTGTCAGAAAAAACTCTTACTGTGCTGAAGAATAAACACAAGTACCAGTAATCCATATTATTCATATTACACAGGTCATAGATCATACAATTTCCACTTAGTTAAACCCAGAGGGAATCATCAGGCCTAAACATTTCAGCACTTATATATTCAATTTAATTATATAAATATGAGATTGTACAACTTATATAAATAAAATCCTAAGGCTATATGTCATAAATAACAGGGATTGATGTCCTGAGTACAGTTGTGTCGGGAGTTACACATTACTCGCTCGGCCCTGGCGTCAAGTCTATGTTAGTGATGTGTAGATGGTGGAACACTTTTCCAACACTGTGCTGACACTGCGCTGGTGTGCTGCATAGCGCCATCAGGTGGTTTAACAAATGAAGTGCAGAAGCATTGACGCAGCGCAGGGCTCGTTCATTAAGACACACGAACACTCATTTGTGATCAGATGCGCTCTGATATCCAACAAATGAAAGAACTGACCAAGAAAGTAATGCAACCTCATGATATTAAAGCAAACAGCACAATAAAGTAAGTTTATATGTGATACATGGAGAGGTGAATGGTAATGGAAAATGACAGTAAAATAATATAGTTATTTCAGTAAATCTGTAGAACTTGGGACTGATCAAAATGAGCCCACACAGAACAGGCCTCTCTTCTGTTTCTCTGAGGTTCTGTGGTCATGAACTGAGACACTGCGACAGGTTTGAGCCTCCCACACTTCACTGCTTCAGCGCTCCTGACACGAGCCACATCAGATGATACTGTAGATGTACCAGTCACATAAAAATGACGGCTCAACACGGTCGTCACTTACTGTCTACTGTAGCTCTAAACAATCAATGATCCAAAAAAGGACAAAAAGTGGAAAACATTCAATTAAATTAGGCAAACAAAGAGTGCTACCTAAAGGTGTACCACAGTTTGAGAAACCCAGAGTTAGCGCACGCAAAATTTTCGTCATTGTTCGTTCATCCCCACTTATCCGTCTCCTCACCTCAAATCCAACTCTGCTGTCTGACTCATATATTGTCAAATCTTCAGCAGCATTTAAGAGGGAACCCGACCATGAACCATGAGACATGTTCAAAAACAGGATGGTGACTCACTGCAGTTTAACCTATTTTTGTGTGTAGGAGGTGGAGGTGCGTTCGGAGCCCCTGAGAGAATTGATTTATTTGCTTTTATCAGAGGAAAAGCCTGAATGGAGCCGCCAATGCAACTCATTCATAAAACCAGGGTATTTTTCTGATTGATTTGAGCGTTTGTCCGCAGACCTGTTGCTAGGATCCTAATGGAGGGACATTTACAAAGATATTAGACGAGTGAGAGTGTGCATTTCTTCTGTAAATGTCGAGAGCTTTTCAAGTCGTCTTTTGAAAACGGATGGATTTGGCCTTTTAGTCGCCTTTCAAGATTCACTAGTCAAATTATAGCAATTCTAATGCACATATAAAAATGCAGTACTATTTTGCAGAACATTTACAGATTGGGGTAAAATATCAATGAAAAGTTGTATAAATAGCGCTAATATGTAAATATGTTTTGTCCACCAAGTAATTTAAAGTGCTTTACAGGACAAGAAATACATTAAAACCATAATACAAACAAATCGAAATAAATAATCATCATAAAATTAAAAAGAGAGATATTAAATGAGAGAGAAGAGCAAGTGCGAAATGACAAATACACAGCTACAAAACTGTTATGACGTTCTCTCATTCCCTATTTGAACCCTCCTTTTAATTAGCGGTAAGACTTTGTGCAGTGCTCAAACCACAACCCTACTTCACCCACGCACCTATGACAATTTTACATAAACATACAAAAAATGTTGTACCAACGTGTCAAACCTACGCAGGGGGAAGCGACGCAGACAATTAGGACTGTGATTGGTCCTCTCTACATTGGCTCTACATAGATTTACGATGCTCCGCTTTCCCACTTCATTTTGTAACAAAAACAAAGGGAAACTTAAATTGAAACATGTTAATAATTTGTTTTTGGTAAGTATAACATTTTCATAATAAGAATATGTAACATGTGTGTGTATGTGATCTAAATATGGTATGTGGTAGCAGTTAATACCCCCTCTTTAAATAACATATTAACTAGGGTTGGGCAGTACAAACAGTAATACGGTATCCCGCGGTATCAAAAAGTAGCAATGGTATCAGTTTCATTACCATCATTTAAAAAAATCTGCCTAAAAAATCTCTGCTCTCTCCTCTTCAAACGCCGTTACACATGGAGATCTCCATCCACAGTGAGTGAGAAGAAAAAAACATGACTGACGCTTCATGTGTGATGTAGAGCCAAAAAGTTTACGATGGAGACATTTTAATGAACGCAAGAGTCAAGAGCGGACACGTGGCACTGAAGAGGAGAAAGTTCCTGCTTGAGGGCGAAGTCAGACTTTCATGGAGGAGACGGTAACTATGCATGAAAATGACACAGACAGCAGGGGAAGAGACGCAGACAATAAAGGCTGTGATTGCTCCTCTCGACCACCGCTCTACATTTCCGGTGCTCCGCTCATTATGTACTTTGAGTAATAATGTGTTTAATGCAGCTTTGCACACATTTGTTTATATTTTACAGAAACGAACCCTAAAACCGCATGGCTCATTTGCATAAAGTATAAGGACTGATAAAAAACAGCTCGTGCTCTGATGCTGATGTGATCGAACGCGCTGTAAAGTTTGGTTTGATCAGAACTTGTGCCTCATCTTCAAATATAAAGCTGCTCTTCTGTTTCTGAATGGTTTACGTGCAGCTACAAAATAATTCTTGATTAGTCACAGTAAAACCATATACCCCGGTAAAATGCTGAAACAGTTTAAAGTATCAAAATTTGGATATAGCCCAACCCTAATATTAACATATTTGATCGTTCAGTTTTCATTGTAAAAAGTGAATTCTTACTGTAGATGAGTTAAAATGACTTGAATTCTTTCTATATTAATTGAGTTGTTTAAATACATTACTTAAATATTGGCATTTTGGTTTTCTACTTATACTTTTCTCACTTCTTCCACAGTTCCTGCTCTACACTCTCAGTATTTGGGTATTTGATATTGAAACCACATTGCTCGTAGCCTTTTCTCCGCCAGTCCATTGGTTTCATGTGATTCTCGGCGGGATTCCCACAGCTCCGGCCTGCTCCAGCCTGCCCCTCTTCAGGCCTGGCTCCTCCCCGCTCTTGAGTGCCCGTGTGTGGTTATGAGACACCGGGAGCCGCCCTGAGGAGAACCAGCTCCTCTGACCCACATAGAGGCCACTCGCTGCTGCAGAGAAGAGCCAAGGAGAAAGTAGGACGAATGAAGTGAGCCACTGGAGTTCAGAATGAAAAATACCGACTGTCTCCATAACCACTGCCTTCACACTCAGGGTCCGTGTGTTATTATGCGACCTACTTTTTATTACTCATTTTTGGGGTCAATACTGCTCATGGGTACTTTTTTTTTGAATAGTGGGGAACCTTTTGTTATGTTTCTACAATATATTCTGAACTATAGAGGCTTGAATGAATAACTTCTTCACTGAATAAATAAAGAGAAGTATAGATACAAAACTAAGTAGTTATATGTGTTTCATTCTGCTCTTTATTTAAAGGTCCTGCATTACACAAAACTGACTCTTGTGAGGTTTAAGCCATGTTATAATGTTGCTACCTCCTCAACAACAGACCGGGAGTTGTGTTTTGTTTCATTCACACATGTTTGAGTAATGCTTTATTAATTTGTGTACATCATCACAAATCATAAGTAGCCATGTAGTGGTAATTACAAATTTAGCAGCCACCTAGTCTGTAATGAGGAAACAATATTATAACATAGACACTTTAAGTCACCCATAAGTCACTGTGCTCAGGTCTCTGCACTGGCTCCTGTGGCTCAGAGAAAAGACAAGTCTCTCCACAGCCTATCACAGCAAGTGAAGTGTTAATTGACTCTAAATTGACTCTCACAGCATTAATTTGAACATTATCTCAGGGTTTATATGAGTCCAATCTGACACAAAATGAGATAAACTACATGTAACCCAGGGTAAAAATCTCCCTTTTATATATTATATATATTCCTGCTCCGCCCTTGTTCTAAAACGCAGCACCTGTACGTGCCCTGTTACGTAAATCACGTGACTGCGATCACATGACCGATCGGCCAACCGGGTAGCGAGGAGCGAATATCTAAGCCTGCTCTGGCTTCCTCCCTTCAGATGCGTGGGGTAAAGCCAGGTGACAGAGCTGCTATAGGTTCGTACTCCAAACAATTATCTATTTTCTAGTGATGGTGAGATGAAGCCTCATGAGGCATTGAACCACTTGAGCCAATTGGTTCGAGAAAGGGTTCATTTCTCAAAGCTTCATGTGCTTATGAACACACCTACTGGCCAAGTGTGTAATCACAGGCAGCTTTATCTGAACCACATAATGTGTGATGCATTGAACGTTTTTGTCTGTTATGTATGTTGGGAATCATTATGAATGACAAAGAATGTATGACCAAATCATTTGTGTCCATATATTATCACATATGTGTATAATACATTTTGTATGTGTTCTGTGTGTATATATTTTCCCAAAATAGTAATATGGCAGGTAAAGCTGTTTTTCTGAAAATGGCAAAGGGCGTAATCAGACAGAGGACAGTGAAAGTGCTTGTGGAACTAGGGAAAGGGGGCACAGATAATGCTTGTGTAACTTGGCAAATGATGTACAGGACAGGGGAAATTTTATTCATTTTTATTCAAAAACAAGAGTTTCTCAACAGTTTTTGGTTTTAAACGATTTCTTTTTCTTTTTTTTTGAAACAACCTCCCTGGCTTCGGAGAAGACCCTTTCACAAGGCACAGAGGATGCCGGTGTGCACAAAAACGCAAGTGCCAGTTTGTATAAATTTGGGTAGATCAGTTTTTGCTTTTCCCAGTACTCCAAAGGGTTTTCTAGTCTTCCAATATTATCAATATCAATATCAAATCAAAGTGTTCCCACACAGGGGAAAACCTTCTCTTCCTCCCTGGCTCTATCCTATCACCTATTCAACTCTCCTCTCTCTCCTAAATCTCTCTCCCTAAACTCTCCAAACTACCTGCAAACTATCTCCAAACTATATAAACGCTATCCAAAATCAAGTATCCAAATTCTCCAAACTCTATCCAAACTCTCAACTAAACGCGACTCTCCTACAAACACCCACATTCTGAATGAAGCCTGAGGGGTCTATATAGCAGTAATAGCTCGCGGCAAAATCCAAACCACTTCCCGAAGCAGTCACGTGGTACTGCCGGGCAACGAAACTTCAGACGTCATCATTTTAAGCTCCTCCCCCAAATGAAGCGAGTCTCGATACCATAGATATACGGTCTATGCTCGATACGCGCTTTGCGGAAACACCCCCTTCATTACTCGACACACGCTTCGAAGCCTCGGCACGTCTCATAACATCACTACTATTTTCGCAGTTTAAAGCTTAGTATGACATTATATCATTCAGATGCCAACTAGAGTGAGTCCCGGAGCCGTGTAGTATCGCCGTGCGTCAAAGCGGAGAATTGGTGAGTCTGAATGGGTTGTTTGTTTGTTGGTATGCTAATGTTAGCGCCCTAAAGTAATGAACCTGCCGCTAGCATTAGCGGCTAACGCTAACATGTTGTGGCTTCATACAGCCCTATGCAAGTTATGTTGTGTGTTTAGCTTGCATAGCCTGAGCGGGCTGAATGCTAATGCCTGAATTTGGATGTTTGTGGCTCTAGGTAGCCAATGTATTGGGTTTATGTTGTATAGTGTTCAATTAGCACTTAAACTGATTAGGTAAATCCACAATTTGAAGTGTTCATTCCAAATAATGAATGTTATGCATTTCCAATGTACAAATCATGCACATTTGTATGTACAACTACCATATTTGGTATTTCTTTGATTATTATTAATTATTTTTGTGTACACATGAAGCTATTAGCTATAGTTGAGCTAGTTTTCTAGCCTTAGAATGAACACTGACAGTCCTGTTTATTCAATGCAGGCCAGGTGACCCATTTTGGGTTCAGGATGGTGAGCTACTGAAATACAGCTGGGAGCCTGAAGAACCTGCATCCATCTCATCCCTTTTACTGGTCTGGTAGGAGGCTATCACAGCCTATGCTTTGTTCCCCCACCATCTCATCACACTGATAAACACAAACACACACACTCCTTCCCCCGTTAATGGACATTATCTTGAATATATGGACAATAAGTCACAGGCTCTACCTGTGTGTGTGTGTCAGTTCAGTCAATGCTCGGACTAGAGCTCATGTCTGTGGAACATTCATGTTACCTGCTGTGAATAATTATTGTTGTGTTTTGAGTTCTGACCATCCAACCAATATTGTGCACTCAAACTACTGCAGTTCTGTTAATATTTGGGTATTATATTTTGTTTTGTATTTACTTTATTTCCACTTTATTCAATACATGGTACCATCACCAATCATAATTCAACTTATCTGTCATTAATTACTGGCCGTCAGCTCCAGCAGTCGTTTCCTAAATCTTCTGATCTAGATCCATCTTTACATATAGCCCTGATTGTCCATTCTATTTCTATTTTATCCTATTCATTATTAGTGCTACACCAGTGCTACATACATTATAACTGAAGTACAAGAAACAGAAATGTTCAAATCATTTCATCTTGTCGGCATAAAACTTTTGTCATTTACTCCTTAGATTGTGTAAAGAAATGGCTGCAGTCAAATGAAGCTCATGAAGCTACACAGTGAAAAGTGGAGTGTTAAAATTGATATTGATAATTGAAATTAATATTTTCTCAAGGTTTATATGAGTACAATCTGTTGTAGAGTTAATTTAACATTTTTGGAAATGTTAATTAAGTAACACTGGACCAAAGTTCCTGTTTAACCCCAAAAAAATCAAGAGTTATATTAATGTTTTGAGAGTAAACGGATAACACTTTGTAGGGTTATCCTGATTTAGCTAAACCACACATAGAGGTGTTTTATTTTTACAGTTTATTTTAGTTAATTTAAGATGAAATTATGTAAAAACAGGGTCAAACTGGTTTTATCTCGCAGGAGTTTGAAGTGGGCCGTGGGAGGTGCCAAATTAATACTAGGGGAAGTTGAATTAACTTCATCCATATCAACTGTGGCAAATAACCCCAACTCGAACTCCCATTTCACTTTCACATAGTTAAAATAACACATTTTGGGTTAAAAACAACTGAAACAACTGAAATATTTTAGCCAGAAATTTTAAGCCTCCAGTTTTTTTCCAGTAGCACCAAAATACATCTGTGACATGTTAGTGCCAAATGAACCATCTCAGGGGCCGGCCTCCTGCTGGTCCCAGAGTCAGGACTAAACTCGGGGAGTCAGAGTTTCGGACTCTAAAACCTAAAACCTAAAACCTGGAACAGTCTGAACATGTGAGACAGACTCTACTCTGGCTCTGTTTAAATCCAGGCTCAAAACTGTTCTGTTTAGCTGCATCTGACTGAAAGGTTTTCATTCTGTACTCTTTTTTTTTTTTTTTTTTTTTAGATTGTGTGTGTGTTTTGGTGTGAATAGAGGACATGCTGTTTGCTAACAGTTTTGAGTAGCATCACTTTTTAACATTACTTTTTATCAACAATTATGTATGACTCATGTCACATTTAAACTGGAGAATTTGACGTACAATAAAGGCGACCTCACTGAGAGCAGCAGCAGCACAAATGACATGATCCTAATGAGA
Organism: Odontamblyopus rebecca; assembly: GCA_030686955.1. Lineage (NCBI taxonomy): Eukaryota > Metazoa > Chordata > Actinopteri > Gobiiformes > Gobiidae > Odontamblyopus > Odontamblyopus rebecca. The sequence goes on from CM060654.1 coordinate 13,016,182, forward strand.
CGTGTATTTCAGCCATTTTGAACTTTATGAATGATTTAAATGTAAAACAGGCTCATGTCCTTATTCTGTCCACTCGTGTTAGTCCAGGTCCACTCTTAAAATGGACTCCTGTCACCTCAGACTCAGTGGATTAGGAAACTGACGCCTGGACAGTCAAAAATCCAATATTTCTACTGTTTTGAAATGTAAATCTATTTAAATATTAATGGGATGCAGAGTAACAGTAATGAACAGGACAGTAATTAAGAGGTTAAGTTATGTTTTTTTCTAATATTTTTTTAAATAATTCAAGGGTGTGTTGGGCTTTGGGTTAAATTTTTGGTGTTGCCAGTTCTTTGTATTCTACATCTATTTATTTACATATTTATTCATTTTATTTTATTTTAACTCTCTAAATTTGTCAAATAAATCAGTCACGCTTGCTGCTCTACTTTTAATTTCCATCCATCCATCCATCTTCTCCCGCTTAATCCGGCTGGGTCGCGGGGGCAGCGTGCTGCCCAATACTCATAGCACCTGACCCCCCCATGAACCCCTCTGCAGGTGGTGAGCCCACAGGAGGGTGGACAACATGGTCCTTGATGTTAGTTCATAGGGGTGCTGCATGTTTTAGGTTGATGGGGGAAACCGGAGTACCCGGAGGAAACCCATCCAGACACGGGGAGGAACATGCAAACTCCACACAGAAAGGCCCGGGTAACCCGGGGATCGAACCCGCAACCTTCTTGCTGTGAGGCCTGAGTGTTGTCACTCAGCCACCGTGCCGCTACTTTTAATTTGTATTTTTTTTATTTGTATTTTTCGCAAGTCAAGAAAAAAAAAAGAATATGAAGAAAAGGAAAACAAAACTCACTTAAAATTTCACTTAAAGGTGCATTGTGTAGCTTTTCTGGTGGAGGGTTCGTCAAATGCTTTGTCTGAAATATTCCACAGTTTGGCATTAAACCTTTCTATCTTCATGGAGACCAAACCAGACCAAGTTACAGGTCAGATCTGTGGAGAGGTGGCCCCGCTCACGGTCAGAATGCCTGTTTTTCTAGGTATTTTTGAGCTATAAAACCAATTGTAATTAAGAAAATGTAAAGTTGAGCTGTTTAATGTCACACTGTGGAACATTTCAAGCAGAGCAGTGACATCTCCATAGAGACCCTCCACCGGAAAAGTTACACAATGCACCTTTAAACTAAGTGAAAATTAGGTCAGTCAGTGCCTACGCAGCCAAAAACACAGAAATCCAGCTAATTCAAAAATTATGAAAGTAAAAAAAATCTCAGTTTTTTCATAATTTTTCAATCTTTATCCTGATATAAACACCACTGAGCAACATATCGGTTGCAGTCTCCACCTCCCCCTCTTTTCAGTACCTCTGCAGACTATTATTTGTTTTATAAAAAGCTGCACACCCTCCAGGCTCAGCACTGGTTCAGATGTGGTCCTGGTCTTTATGTGTGTGTGTGTGTGTTTTATGGGTAAGTCTGATCCAGAGGGGACTGTACCATGAGAAAACCACTTTACACAACTGCACCTGAGAGATACGCGCGGAAATACACATGAAATACTCCAGTCTGGATGGGGACAGATAAGAGGTAAATAAAACTACAAATGGACTGTGGGGGATGTAGTTGTGGTGGCTTAAAACATGAACTTTATGTTTTTATGTTACGCATCCCGAGCATCTTAATTAAGCTAACGGCAACTACCATGCTAACCGTGCACTTGCTGTTGCTTACGTTTTGTGTCTGGAGTGCTCTGTTCTGTATCATCAACTGGTGGTTGACAAACTTTTGAGGAGAAATGCGATACAGAGAAGTTACTGTATGTACTGCACAAATTTTAAGACCCAGATATAAAAATTCAAGCTTTTTTCAAGTCTTTTTAAGATATTATTTACAAAATGCATAAATTCAATACTTTTAAGACTTTTTAAGACACTGTAGGAACCCTGTTACACAGATTTAAGAACACATGGTAATATAAAAGAAAGATTTAATGTTGAAAATCACATTGTATGGTATAAAGAAAGAGTTTATTATCATTGCGTTATTGTAATCTGCATTCAATATCAAGACATTTTTGTATATATTTTAATATTTTGAGAGATGGGTCAAATGCAGAGGACTAATTTTCCTTTTTAGATTTTTGAGCAGATCAACATATTCCTGAACATAACTCCAAACTTGAAAATTATTTGAACACATGTGAGTTTTATACGGCCTAAAATAAAATGCCTTAACGTTCTAAAAAATCCTTCTAACATTCATAAAAATATTTAAAGACTCAGCTGAGGTTTCTGCTAAATAAATCAAGAAAAAAAAAATCAGTTCCATCTATTATTGAGCTGAGATATTTGTATTACTTATTTTCTATTTTCTTTTTACTTGTACATCCCCAGTCTCTTGCTCTGTTTTGCTACTTGAATTTATTATCACCATTTATATTTTTGTTCTTTGTTATTACATTATATTTTGATGTGTGGCCCTTATGGATCAATAAAGTTTGTCTAAGACTTCTTAAAAACTACAATTCAAACTACAAAAGTACAATAATCTTTCAATAAAAGTCAAAAGGCCTGTCTTGTATTATTCATGTTCAAACTGCGCTGTCGTCCATTAGCGAGCGCTTTATTTTTGTCTGTGCGTTTTCTAAATCCAGACTCATGACTCACCACCGATTTGTTTCCGTTATTTTCTCCGTGTTTCAAAAGTCGGTGTGACATTTTTATCAATAAACTGACGACAAAATGGATCGTTTTAATAGCATCTTCTGCAAGTAAATAACATATTCATTATTGTGTTATTGTTTTTGCCTGAGATCCACAGCACACACTTCTCCAATACTTTACAAAGATGTGAGTTTGATCAGTTTGAAGTGAATCTGACTTGAGGTGGTTGTGATTGACGGGTGGATCAGCCAATCAGGGACATGTACGGTCTGTTTGTATCAATATAAGGCAAAAGAAATGAAAAAATATCACAAGGGATGGAAAAATGTGAATTTCTGCAAAATCAGCGAGTGAAGCGCTAATCTCTGTCAATCTGAGGTGAGGGAACTGCCATTTTATTTGTAACTTGTTTAACTATTTAAAGGAATTGTACTTTTCAACTAGCAAACTTAAACTCCTTCTTGACTAAAAGTTTTGCTTATTTTTCTCACTATGAGTAAGCCGTCACTAGCCGCCATGTTCCAAATAGGAAGTGAGCATGGAGCTTCCGGTTCCATCAACATTAAAATCTGATTAAAAATAAATTAATTTGGAATAAAAGTTAATTCAGATTTAAAAAGACCATGTAAACACTTAATTCCTAATGTTTATTCAGATTTAAAGTTCATTCCGAATTAAGTGGGTGGTTTATTCCGTTCTTAAATCCAATTTAAATTATTCCTTGATCATGAGAAATCTAAACTGAGAAATTGTGGCCCCTCTCTCTGTAACTGCTGCTGTGATCCTCGTCATTTTGGTGTTAAAATGTTTGTATTAGCCCACTCTACGTGATCCTGGCATTTTTATTTCACTGTTTTGTCTGTAGTTAAATTCCTAGTTGTTTTTAACACCAAGTTATTTGAACTATTTGAAAGTTAAATGATGGTTCGAGTGGGGGTGATTTGCCAGAGTTGAAGTTAATTCAACTTTCCCTAGTGTTAATTTGTCACCTCCCACCCACCACTACAAACTCCCACAAGAGAAGACCAGTTTGGTCCAGTTTTGTACATCATTTCATCTTAAATTAACTAAAATAAAGTGTAAAAATAAAACCCCTCTGTGTGTTTAGCTAAATCAGGATAACCCTGCAAAGTGTTATCCATTTACTCTCAAAACGTTAATATAACTGTTAATTTCGGGGTTAAGCAGGAACTTTGGTCCAGTGTTACTTAATTAACATTTCCCAAAAAATGGCAAATTATCTCTAGAACAGATTGGACTCATATAAACCCTGAGAAAAAGTGGAGTTTATGTAGTTTATCTCATTTTGTGTCTATCCTTTGAAAATACCAGGTTTTGTTCATTATTTCCTGTTTTGTCCGATTTCATTAACTGCAAATTGTAAATCAGATGTAACTCTTAGTAATTTCTCATACCACTACTTTGTACTTCTACTTGACTTGACTTGAGTACAATATTTGGCTACTCTACCCACCTCTGTAGACTTGGCAGACAACACGACTTGAATGAATAAAAAAGTATTGCAAAGAATCTACCCAGATTTAGCTCGGTGCATGTTTCTTGGTGTTCTATTCCCAGCTGCAGGCCTATAATTATCTCCACACACGTCCCTGCCCCCTCCTCCAGATCACATACATTAGACCAATCACTCGGCGAGCTGGCAGTCACATGACCCGGCCTTAATCATCATAATTACACGTGTGTTGTAAGCGTACTGACGGCATCCCTGCGGAGAGGCTCACAAGGCTCAGCGGAGGTAAAAAATATCTGATGAGAGGGTGAGACCAGATGAGAGGAGGGCTGGAGTACAGGAGGACAAGAGGAGAAGTATGGAGGAGTGAATGGAAATGAGATACAGTGTTTATATTTTATTGTTAAAGCTGACTATTGTGAGCTTTAAGTCATGTTTTAATGCTGTTACCTCCTCAAAAACATACCTGGAGTTGTGTTTCATTCACATGTTTGAGTAACCCTTTATTATTGGGCTGTCTACATCTTCAGTTCAGTAGAGATTACAATAGAATAGATTACAATAGAGTAGTAGAAATCATAAGTGTGAGTGATGCAAGTCACACACACAATCTGTTCTGCCTCCTGCCCTCCTGACTCACTAACAGCTTCATCCACCAGCCTGTTAGGATGCTGAACTCTCTCTCCTCTCTAACCACCAGGCTGTTAGGATGCTGAACACTCTCTCCCCTCTAACCACCAGGCTGTTAGGATGCTGAACTCTCTCTCCCCTCTAACCACCAGGCTGTTAGGATGCTGAACTCTCCCCCCTCTAACCACCAGGCTGTTAGGATGCTGAACTCTTTCCCCTCTCTAACCACCAGGCTGTTAGGATGCTGAACTCTCCCCCCTCTCTAACCACCAGGCTGTTAGTATGCTGAACTCTCCCCCCTCTAACCACCAGGCTGTTAGTATGCTGAACTCTCCCCTCTCTAACCACCAGGCTGTTAGGATGCTGAACCCTCTCCCCTTTCCAACCACCAGGCTGTTAGGAAGCGGAACTCTCTCTCCTCTCTAACCACCAGGCTGTTAGGATGCTGAACTCTCTCTCCTCTGTAACCACCAGGGTGTTAGGATGCTGAACTCTCTCTCCTCTGTAACCACCAGGCTGTTAGGATGTTGAACTCTCTCTCCTCTGTAACCACCAGGCTGTTAGGATGCTGAACTCTCTTTCCTCTGTAACCACCAGGCTGTTAGGAAGCTATGAATCGATGTCTCCTTAAAGGAAAAACACTTGAACTTTTCCTTTTATTTTATTATTATTAATTTATAAGAGTAGGGGTGAGGAACACAATTTATATTTTTCATGTTCATATGGAAATTGACGATAAACTTTTTTGAACTGTATTGAACTGAATTTGAATTGGGAATTCTACACTGAAAAAAACAAAAATCTAGCCAAGTTAAGGTGACTTGAATTAAATGTACTTAATATGATTAACTTAGGTTCAGGAGCAGGACCACGCCTTATCCGCCCTCGCCTCCTCTCCAGCGAATCAAATTTCCCAACTTCCCAGAAGCCTATTTGAAGCAGCCTATCCCAACAACCCAGTTTGTCCTGAATAACTCGACCCCAACCTCCCAACCCCAATCTGTTCACTTCCAGACATAAGACGCCTACGAGGGGGGTCCCGTTCCTGCTGGGCCATGTGAAGATTGAGACTGAACCCCCCACCGTGAGTCTCAACCCAGCCGACCCTACTTGCTTTTCGCTTTGCACGTGTTGTTGGTGTGGTCCTTGCCAGTGAAGAAAGTTTTATTTTGATTTGAGTACATTTCACATGACAAGTAAAATGATCTATTAATGGAACAAGACTTTTTGCACTTCAAATAAGCAAAAAAAAAACCCCAAAACAAATGTTGCTAGAATTAAGGAAAACGCACTTTGAAAACACCACTAGTGGATCATTTGTATTGTCAAGTTGAAGTTACACATAAGGTACATGTTGCTTTTTACACTACAGGGCTGAAATTATCCAAATGATTCTAAAAATGTATGTAGTTAAAAGAAGAAGAAAAAAAAACAGTGGAGCACTTCCTGTATTACCACATGACATCACAAGGTGGATCAGGGTGTTTTCAGTTCGAGAGAAGAACTCAGCCTAAATTATGCAGGATTTGTGTGTTAAACATGTGTAGATGAAACAAAACACAACTCCAGGTCTGTTTTTGATGAGGGAACAACATTATAACATGGTAAAATACTACAGTAATACCCACTCTTTAAAATCTAAAGCTTATAACATGATAACCTTTGAATTGACATTTATTTTTTCTGAGTATTTTGAACGCACCACATCTAAACCTATAGTAGCAGATAGAGCTGCTATTCAGCTGATGCACCATTGATTTATTATTCATTAGGTTTTCCTGTGAAGTCCATTCATGTCCACTATTGACAAACAGGTAGTGGGAGATAACAGCCCACACCTGGCGCAGGAAATGCCAGGATTTTCATAATTTCCCGAACACCTGAACGCACCACAGCCCCCTAAATGTCACGCTCTGTAATCAGCGGACAGGTGGAAGGACGGGGTACGCTGGGTAATTGTGCGGACAGCGGCCATGACGGTGGGTAAGGGGAAGAGACAGGGGTGTCCTCATTCTCTCATTCAGATCTGACCTGCGCTGCCAGAGATCGTGGGCTAATATAGAGCGATAATGCAGAGTAAATATGTCAGGTTTAATAGTCAGTGTTTGTTTCTGTGCACTACGGGGAAACAGGGAGGTACAGTTTTGAAAATAAGGAGGGAAAACTTCTGAATTGACACTTTTTTTATATTTATAGTATATCATAGAACTATAATAAAGTCTGGAAGGTGAATCTTGTTCTTGTGTTGTTTTGTCTTCCTGCCTCAGGGCTACAGATATAAATGAGCAACTATGCTATAATCTGTCTCATTTACAGTCTATGCATAAGTACACGATTATTCATTAATGTGCGCTGTCCTGATCAAATCAAATAAATAAATACATTTTTTTTTTTTTATCCAAGATGTCATGGTAATGTTTTCAGTGGTCTGTGCTCATCGGCCCAAAAATACTTTTCTCTTCCGCATTTACTTTCTCAATACGGGCGAGCTCCTCCCATCCAAGTGACGTCTGTAACGTGTACGACATGGAAAGTTTGGACCAATCAGAGTGAGAGCTGCTAAAGTGGAGCTAAGTCTTACAAAGCAAATTTTTAGGCGCTTTGAGGATTTTATTATTATTCTTTTTTCAGTTTACCTCATGTTGTGAAAATAGAAAAGAATCCCTACAAAATCCGACCTTTGTCAAAGTTGTGGATGCCCTGTCAGTCGAACACAGGCAGTTTGAATTTACAAAAAATGCCTCTTCTCTTCTGGGCCCAAGCTCCCGGGAGCTGCAGTACCTGGAGCGGCCACTAGTCGGTCTTGAGCCGGGACAGAGGAGAAAGGCCTTATCCAGTTTTTAATTATAGATCCATCCTGTTTATATAAATAAACATAGCTAACCCTCTCTCCGCCACGTTCCAAATAGGAAGTGAGCATGGGGGCACTTCCAGTTCCATCGACTCTGGCTCCGATTGACTTTACATTGAAAAATTGTCAACCCTCTTTCTGTACCTGCTGCTGTGAGCCTCGTCATTTTGGTCTTAAAATGTTCGTATTACCCCGCTCTACATGCATGATCCTGGTGTTTTTGTTTCACGATTTTGTCCGGAAATAAATTCCTAAATTCCTACTCCTAATGTGGATCTGTGAACTCCAAATTCGCTCTAACTGCGTCAGCTTCATTTGACTGGAGCCGGACACTGCAGTTGACACCGCACTCCCTTAGTCCACTCCTTTCTACACTCTATGATTTATAATGAAATCAATTTCTGAGCACAAACTCTAATAACAAATGTTTATGTAAATGCGTTAAAGGGCCCCTACCTGATTTTTACTGCGTTAATTTGAGTTCTGCCGTTACTTTCCATTTTTACTTTCAACTACGCACACCAAAATGCGCCACACTTTAACGCTCATATCTGCAAGTTTGACTCCCCTATCCCAGTGGTTATTTTCTTCTGGTTCTTAGCCCAAATAATGCTTTTAAAATGCACCATTAAATCATTCAATGTATTTATTTTTCACAGTGCTTTTACGATACATTTCCTGAACTAGAAGGATAATTCAATTCAATATTCAATCTTTATTCCGGACTCCAGACGAGGACAGTGACAATGCCAAACAGTAAACATTTATGTTTTTAAAAGACAACCATACCGGTGTCTCCACATACTGGACTGACATCATATTACACGGAATCTCATATTTGTGACTGACATTATTATTTCATTGTCTGATGTGGTCAGTCTGCAAATAAAACTGTACATTAAAGTCGTTAGTGCAGCTTTTATCTCAACATCTGAGTCGCACTCGTCCGTCGTGGCCTCCTCAAAAGCACCGGCAAAGCGTCACCGTCGGCCACCCGCAGTCTTTGCAAACGGGCTTTTTTGTAATTAATCCAGAGGTGGGCTGTGTACAACGGTGTACAACATGATTTACACAACTTTACATCATCATCATCAACTTTATATCATTTGTACGAGAGCCAAACTTACGCTTAAGAGTATTTGCCTGAGCACAGAACGTCCTACACTGTCTATACACATATATCAGAAGAAAACATTTTTTGCCATCTAAATACTATAATACATACTATAATACTAATACATATAGTGAGAAAAGTAAGACTTTTGAGAGACAAAAATTAAAGAGCCCATATTACACTATTTCTTGATCTATTTTATAATGTTTCCTCATCACAAACTTATCTGGAGTTGTGTTTTGTACGCATATCAAAAAGGGGCCACAGACTTGATTTTTGTAAGATTTTCTGTCAATGTTTATATGATATTATCCACTTTCTTTAAACTTACTTTTCTGGTAGCGAGTCTGAAACCTGCTTCTTTCCCTGGAGGTATTGCCTGGAATGTTCCGCGGTATGGCATTACACTTATTTATCTCTACGGTGACACAACAGGGCCAACCCACAGGTCAGATCTGTGGAGAGGCAAGCCCCCGCACAGTAAGAATGCAAGTTTTCAGGTCAATAAAACCCATGTAACTGAGTAAATGTAAGATTAATGTTTAAAGCCATAATGGGACATTCCAGAAAAAACATCAACATCTCCATGGAAACAAGCAGAAAAGTTACACAATGTACCTTTTAAACAGAAAGTCATCAGCTCAATAAAACCTCTTGAAGTTATACAATAGGTCGCTTAAATCCCAATGTGAACTAATAATAACGTAAAATAACACGCGCCCTTGTAAAATAAATGAAAATAAAAGCTCGCCAGAGGTCGGTTAGGAGTTAGGATCCGGAGAGGAAGAAACCGAGTGAGTCCTCTGCATATTTCATCTGCTCGACCTCCTCTGCTCTGAATAAAACTGCAGTGAATTATTGATATTGGACTCTCCTCTGCATCACTGCACCTCTCTGCAACATATAACTCCAGTTTATCCACTCCCTAAGTGACATCGGTGACGGCTGTTTACGCTGTAAGAACCATTTTAGATTTCAGATATGAAAAAGAGGCTGCACCTGCTTGTAAAAAAATATAATATAAGTCCAAGTTGTCTTGCCCCAGTACACATACGTTGTAAAAGCTCTAGTTGTTACTATTGCTGTAGGACGCCTGAATCATTCTTGACTTCTGTAAAACTGCTTAATATGAACTAGTTTTGTTTTTCAGCTTTTTAAAGGGGAACTCTGGCCTGTTTGAAGCTAAAGTCCATGGCTAGAGGTGGTCGAATACTGTCAGAAGCCAAAAAACAGCACAGATCAGTGTTGCCTCGGCGGAGATCTCACTGTGGCAGTGAGTCTGTCAAGGTAACAAACTAGTGCAGTGATGGGGGCAAGTTCTTAACTTTCACGTAAAAACAGCAATTTGCTTCACACTGAAGAAGCTTAACACCACTTTCTAACCCATCTTACAACAGCCACGAGTTTAACAAACAAAACGCTCTGCCTGGTTCACTCATGAGTGTCTGAAAACGTTATAAAACAACTTCATAAGCAGTCTCATCATGAGCTTGTTGATTTCCCACTGCACATGCGAAAGCCCAAAAGACTCGATCACCGATGTCGTTTCTAGTCTACTTTATTTACAAGTGAATTATATTTTTTGGAAAACACTAAAAAATACATTCCCGAACCATTTTCTTTCAACAACTTTCAGTTTCTCTTCTTCTCCACAGTCAGTACTCGATCCTCACTTGTTGCTTCTAGTGGCTCTAGCCGCTTGCCGCCATTTTTTGGCTTCTGAAAGTATTCGACCACCTCTATCAATGGACTTTAGCTTCAAAAGGGCAGGAGTTCCCCTTTAAAACAGTCAAAATTAGGTGGAGCGCCTTTAAAGCTAATATCCATAAATTTGATTTCCCTGTCGCAGTCCATTGTTTCTGTCTGGTTCTCACCCAACACAGTTCCTTTTAAAATGTGTCATCAAAACATTAGCTTTACATTAGCTTTTCACAATGCTTTTACAATATATTTCCTGAACTATAATAAAAAAAATAAAATTTTTTGTCATCTAAATACTAGAAGTATGAACCTGGAAGTGTTGCTGGTGCGCTGTTAGCATGCTAGTTGTTACCATTACTGTCAGATACCTGAATCATTCTCGACTGCTGTAAAACTGCTTAAAATGAACTAGTTTTGTTTTTCAGCTTTTTAAGAGTCAAAATTAGGTGCAACGCCTTTAAAGCTAATATCTGGAAGTCTAAATACCCTGTCACAGTCCGTTGTTTCATAAAACACTCTGTTCCACCTTGTGACGTCACCTGGTAATACAGGAGGTGCTCCGATGTGTTTTTACACTCCATACACCTTCACTAGAAACTTTGGACGATTTCAGTCCTGGAATTGCCCATCTCTGCTAAACAAAAGGTCAAAAGGTAGCTGTTAACTTGAAATTTAGCACTTCATGACATCACAAGGTGGAACAGAGCATTTTGAGGAATTCAGGAATGTTTCTGAGGAGATAACAGCGTTCTAACATGGTTTAAAGGTCACAAGAGTTAATTTTGCGTAATATAGGACCTTTTAATCCATAATATTTCTTTTTTTTGTAATTTGTGGGCATTTAAATTTTAATTTCAAACTGTCAGTGCTGTTGTAATACATTTTGCTTCCTTATTCCCTAATTTTCTCTTCATTTTGCTTCGTTAAGTGGTTGATCAGCTGATGTTCATGCTTCAGTCTCTCTCTCTCGCCTCCTTCTGCTCCGGGCGTCCATGATGCGTTCAAGTACACACACAAACAAGGCTTTTTTCACTGCATAATCCTCTGTAACACTCACGCTCCAAAACCCACATATTATTCACTGCCCCACTTACAACAGCAGCAGAAGATATAAATAACACCAACACCTCAGAGCAACGGCCGGAGTCCCCACTGTCCCTGAAGGCATCACGGAGTTAGACGATCGCAGTTACCCACGCTCCCTGAAGTCCAACAGGCAAAGTGACAGGCAAAGTGTCCCTGAAAGCATCACAGAATCAGCCTGTCAATGTCACAGGCTGACGTGGTGTCCCTGAAGGCATCACCAAGTTCATGTCGGAATTACCTACTGTCTTTAAAGGCATCACAAAGTCCAGCGTTCAGAGTAATCCACTGTTATGTGAAGATGTAAATTAGGTTATAAATAACATGAATTATTATTATATTATTATTGTGGTCCTTAAAGGCATCACAGAGTTGGAAAATCAAAACTTCCCACTGTCCTTAAAGCTATCACAGTCAAAATCACTTACCAGTTACTAGAGGCCATGCAGTTTACAAGTCAGACTTATTATCTGTCTCTAAAGACCAGTAGTAAAAGTCCGTGTAGTCCCTAAAGGCATCACAGAGTTGGACAATCCGAGTTTCCCACTGTCTTAAAGGTATCACAGAGCCCAAGAGTTAAAATAAATTATTCCCTGAAGGCTATGCAGATTACAACAGGCATCATAAAGTCCAGCATTCAGAGTAATCCCTTGTCCCTAAAGGCATCCGCTGAGTTGGAAAATCAGGATTCCCCACTGTCCCTAAAGGTACCACAGAGTCCAATAGTGAAAATCACTCAGAAGGCTTTCCAGATCCCAATAGTTACACCAACTGGTCTTTGAAGGCATCATTAAGTCCAGCATTCAGAATAATCCATTGTCCCTGAAGGCATCACAGAGAGCCCAACAGTCAAAATCACTTGACAGATACAAGAAGATTAGTCAGACTTACTAAGAGCCCAGTAAAGGCCAGTGGTAAGAGTGCATGAAGTCCCTGAAGGCATCACATAGTTAGGTAATCAGAATTTCCCATTGTCCCAAAAGGTATCACAGAACCCAACAGTCAAAATCACTAATTACTAGAAGGCTTTTCAGATTACAACAGTCAGAATTACCAACTGTCTATAAAGGCATCAAACAGTCCAGCACTGAGAGTAATATGTTGTCCCTGAAGGCATCACAGATTGACAAGCACAATTTCCTAACTTCTTTAAAGGTAACACAGAACCCAGCAGCGAAAAACAGTCATTACTAGAAGGCTTTGCAGTTCTGACAGTTTGCAGTCTCCGACGGCATCATAAAGGTCAGCAGTCTGAGTCCCTGAAGTCCCTGAAGGCATCATAGAGTTACCCATTGTCCCTAAAGGTATCACAAAGTTCAAAAGTTTATATCATCCACTATCGCTAAAGGCAACACAGTCAGAGTCCCTGAAGGCATCACAGAGTTCAAAGTTGTGAGTGACCAAATGTCCCTGAAGACAATAAAGAGATACTCACTGTCCCTGAAGGTATCACAGGACCCAACCAAAGCCAGACCTGTAATCTTTTCCATAATACATACCCTGGGCCACTACTACTTTGTCACAATGAAGATCTAATTCTTCAAAGTGTCAAGTTACTGCTGTTAAATCCTATGATATGACACTGGCATACTGCTACTACTACTACTACTACTTACAACTACTACTGCTACTGCTACTACTACTACGACTACTACGACTACTACGACTACTACTACTACTACTACTACTATGACGACTACTACTAATGCCATAACAACATCATCTACTACTTACTACTACTATACTACCATTGCTACTACTATTTATTTATTTATTTATTTATTTATTTATTTATTTATTTATTTATTTATTTATTTATTTATTTGGCAGGGACAATGCAGTCAGACATAGATACAAAACATAGTTTGCAGCTGATGTGAAGCATACAGTGTTAGCAAATGCTTACTACTACTATTACTACTATTGTTACAGCTACTACTCCTACTACTACCACTGCTACAGCTACTACTACTACTACCACTATTACGACCAGTACTACCACTACCACTACTATTACTTACTACTCAACTTCCATAACTTTTATTTCACCACACTGAGCAGATATAATTCCTTGAAGTGTCAAGTTGCTGCCGTTAAAGTCCATGATGCAATGTCTAGTTTCTCTGTGTCTTTTTATAATCTGGTAGTGTGTAAGTGAATCTGTGTGAGTCCTCCAGGGCCCAGTGCAGAGGAGGAGAGAGCAGCGCTGGTCTAGGAGGGTGTCTCAGTTCGTCTGGATGATATCGATCGCTTGGAGAGACATTCTGCCAAAGAGTTTGAGTCCAAGCCAAGAGTGTATTCTACCAGGGCTGAGCTGGCGGCCGCTAGCATCACAAATATGTATCAGGATCAACAAACAACACAGCAGAGCAATATAGCGAGACTGTGTGGGTATACGGAAGATGAAACAAGAGAGTAAGCAGAGTAGGAGGGGGGAAACCGTGATGAAGGTAAGAGTAATTGTGCAAGAACCTAAGACTGCAGGCTTTTCACCATATTATAATGTTGTTTACTCATCAAAAACATGCCTGAAGAGGTTTTAGATGTCATCCATGCATGTTTTGGTATTTTAGCGATCTCTCCTGGGCCCTATTTGATCCCGACTTATGGTTAGCTGTGAGATACTGTGCAATGCCCAAGCCACAAGCCTGCTTTATCCATGCTTCAACAAAATAATTCTCTAGAAATATACAAGTATATACACAAATATAACAGGGTGCATGTTGATTTTGTTGGGGTAGCACTCTGAAGTTGCAGTGACGTCACACAGAGAGCAAAGTTAAAAATCAAAATGAATCAACATGCCAATAAATTGTTGTCGACAAATACAGCATTTTCACAACAATTAAAGGTAAAATGATGATCTAACTATGTTATGTGCTAGCAGTTAGTTATAATACTTTACAAAAGTAAAAATGTGAAAAACTATGAGGAACTGGCTCTAGTTCTATATATTCTCAATATATAATATCCTCAATGAGTTTACAACTTTCAGAGTGGAGCCATCACAATAATGCTAAGAACAACAAACATGCTAAGAGCACATCAGCCTTAATAAGCCTCTTTAATAAAAAATTTACATATAAATAAATAAAACAGCTCAGGTACAGCCCCTTTAACATATGGACTGACAGAGAAGAAAATACACTGATTAATGACCAAAGTTAAAAATAACCACAAATAAACGGAACTAAATTCAAGATCACGTACAGAAAACAAAACCAGGTCAAAATCATGAATTTCAACTAGACTTTTCAAACACTATTCAAATATTTTCCACATTCAAGTAATTTAAACTCATCCATACTCTATGTTTGCGGCTTGGGACGACTCTTGCTAAAACTATCACCACTACACACACACACACACGGTTTATATCCACATGAACAAATCAAACCCGTTCTTACCTCGACCAGGTGTGGCGTGGGGTTGAATCCGCACAGGTTGCACACTTGGCTGTGACACTGGGTGCACGAGTTGTAGTTGGGCGGGTCCGAGCTGCCGATGTTCAGCTCCGTTTTACACAGCGGGCAGTTGACTTTGGGCTTCTCCGGTTCGGGCGGGGGAGCCGCTGGGGTTTCCTTGACCACCGGCGCTGGTATGGACACCGGCTGCTGTGGCTGTGAGGTGGGCGGGGCCTCCTGTTGCTTCACTGGACCCTTATCCAGATGGGAAGTTTGCGGATGTACCTTCTGTTGCATTCCCATCGACTGCTGGGGCATGCCGTGTTGCTGTTGGGGTTGCTTCATGGACGTGGCTTGGGGTCCTCCAAACTGACCGGCCGGACCTCCCATGTGACCGTGACCCATCGGCACATGTGGTCCACCTGAAGGCCCAGTTTGCAAACCTCCCATCCCGAACGGTTTGGGCCCTTGCTGTTGCTGTTGCTGCTGCTGCCCCCTATTGTCTGGCCCTGCATTGCTAAACACCACCTTCCCCTTCGCCGGACTGGGTTGCGTGGACTGCGTTGGTAGCGGATCCACATTGATCAGGGTGCTCGCTTGATTCAGCAGCGAGGCGCCGAATCCGAACAACTTTGTAAGTCCGTCTTGCGCTTGCGGAAGAGGCTGCGACTGCGGTCTGTGAGCCGGAGACGACCCGGCGCTCCTCGTGTGGTCCGGCTGCCGCGGTAACTGCTGATGCATTGGCGAACCTCGACCCAAATCCGGTTGCGACGGCGCTTTCGTCAGACCCGGAAGTGGGACCGCTCCGGGGTGGGGGATCCTAGGCTGGTTGGGACCCCCTTGAGCGCTTGGACCTCGCTGGGAGTAATGATCGGACTTGAACCCTTGCTCCGGACTGTGAGGTGGTCCCCTTTGAGGTTGGGGGTGGCGTTGCAAGCCGGGAGAGGGGTGCGCTTGGCTGGGTTGGGGGTACGATTGCTGCTGCTGCTGTTGTGTTGGAGGATATTGGTTAGATTGGGGGTATTGTGAGTACGGTGGCTGTTGTTGCTGTTGCTGTAGTTGATGGGTAGGGGTGGGCTTGGGCTGCTGTTGCGGTTGCGTCTGGGGTTTGGGTTGAGCCGGGGGTTGCTGGACTGGGGTTTGTTGTGGTGGGACGATTGGTTTGGCCTGGTGAGATGGTGAGTGAATTTGCTGTTGGCTCTTAGACCTCGGTGTGGTCATATCTATGCCCAGTGCCCTCTGCATCTGACAGTTTAGACACAGCCATTCCTGCACCTGGACAGACAGAGCGAAAACAATGGGGAAGTGGTGTTAGAAATGAAATATCACACTATCCTAGCAAAAGAGCTGCTGGTAACTTAAGGAGAAGGGAGAAAAGCATCATTAGTACATACTGGTGTTGTCACGATACTAACATTTCAAACTTGATTTTGATACTAAGGAACAGACTTGATACTTAGTACTGATTCCGATACCACGATAATAATAAAAGACAGACTTTATTTAGACAATAAAATGTGATTTTCAACATTAAACTGTAGTACTTTCTTTTACTTTAATATGCATTCTAGTGTAATCCCTTAGTCGTCCAGGTAGGTTCCATAGTGGTCCATGGGCGTATACTAGTCTATGGCTATGTTCAGACTATAGGGCTTAATGCTCAATTTGGATTTTTCTCCAAAATCCATTTTTTTTGCAATGTTTTTCACATTTCCAATTAAATGCTACTTGTAGGTGATCTCCAGTGTGAACTTTAAATGCCCCAAATGTGTCCCGACGCTAGCATTGAGCACCTGGCGATTTCAAAGTTGCTGCTATACTACTCTCGCGGGAGGAAACACATCTTCAGCAGCCTATTTCAGTGCGCAAATGTGTCGGCATTGGGCATTGGCTCGCAGCAGGTGCTTGTTACAGGGCCGACCTCTCGCTTGTTGATGATGTGTAGGTCAAATGTAGGTCGGATGAATGCGACCTGGCTGTTCAGTCACATGTTAAAAGATCGGATATGTATCGGTTAGGTTAGGACCGCATAACCAAATGGTCTGGGTTGCATTTGAAAAAAATGGATCTGTGTCATTCAGACAGTCATTAAAAGATACAGATACAGGTCACATGGGGTCGAAAAAATGGTATTTGGGTCACTTCAGGCTGCAGTCTGAATGTAGCCAATATGCTCTTATACTTGTTCTGATACAGCTCAAGATCATTCTAAAACTATGCAGTAAAGGTTTGTTTCTGTCCTGTGAATGTGGATTTTTAGTATTGATACCTGCTGAAATTTTTATCTAGTTTCGATACTAGTTTTTGTATGACACAAGTTGTTGTCTGATTTTCTATATTTTTGACAACCCTGGTACATACATCTCTCTCATCCCTTTAAAACATTTTAGTAATAAAATAGGTTGAATGTTTATTGTGTGATCAGAAAACACATATATTTAAAATATCTGTACCTGTTTTATTTCCACATATTGGAACAAAAAAGGTCTTGCCCCAGTACAGATATATGGTATCAGCAGCTCTTGAGGTCAAAATAAGTCCACTCTATACTGTCTACATCTAATTATGAAGCAATTTATTGTCCAATAATCAGAAAATGCATGCTTTGCATGCTAGCTGTCACATGTACAAGTCAACACCCCCAGGGAAAGTTGATGATATCAGCTGCAAAGTATCAATATTCATAAATAATTGAAAAACTACTGCAATAAAAACTCAATTAACTGTCTTATCTGGGGGATAGAACCATTATTCTCAGTGGGAATAGCTGACTTGCAACTACTGTACCTCACTTCTCCTGGATCTGACCTTAGTCTTAAACCAGCCACCCCCCTGGCTCTAGAAACCGAATGGCATTTCTCCAAACAACAGGGCTTTCCAACTCATTCACTTAAATAGAACTGTGACACTGCGCTTTTTAGTCCACTTCTTTGTGTTCCCATTACCCACTAAACCTGTCTGAGACAAAATGGTGACAAGACATATTTTTACATTTAAACGCTTGATATTTCTAGACAGATAGACAGCCAGACATGAATTTCAACTAGATTATGTTAGTGCCAATGGAGGCTAGCCTACTAAATGTGGTCATAACTTATGTGGGTGTTTAAGAAGGACAAAACTGACAACAAAGATCAAAACCAGACTTGCAGGACTAAACTAGGACTGAACTATAACTAAACCAGGGCTAAACCAGGACTAAACCAGGACTAAACCTAGGCTAAAACTAGAATCGAATCTGGTCTAAGCTAATACGATCAGGGTTAATCTAACAGAACTATAGCTTGTAAACAAAGTAAACCAGGACTAACCAGAACCATACTAGCTCCAACTAACCCAACTGCAATCTCAAATTTCACAAACCAAATCAACTTAACCATATTTTGAGAACCACATACCATACGAAGCAAGTTTAGGCAACAGCAATGAAAAGAAAAGGCTACAAAAAATATATAGTTTACAGTAAAAGCTTGCAAGTCCAAATCCTGGGTTTAGGCGAGGTGCGGCTAATTTCCGCTCACTTTATTGCTATTGATCCATTTAAAAAGCAGCTGCTGAGTAAGACCACCAACTCCTCTCTTCTTTTTATCGTTGTTACCATGTGCACCACTGTAGCTACCCCCCACTTCAAAGCCTTAAAAATGGGCCATGCATCTGGGTAGCTACACATATGCTAACGTACATGCCTACCAGATCCGTACCGCTCAAGTGCACGCTGGGAGTACGGCCAAGACAATGAAAAAACGTGATGCGCGGATGATGGATGGATGGGGTGAAGTAAATGGGCACGTGGATGGTAATGATTTGACAATGTTAGAAATGCTAACTCACAATTTACCCACTAATTTCCTTGATTAGCGTCTTCCCTTGCGCAGTCCTCCATTGGAAGGAACGTCTCTCGCGTTAGCGTAGTAGCATCGGACCCACAAGCTGCTACAAATAACCGCATTTAGCTCAGCAATCGGAGCTTGTAAATCTAAGCATGCTTCTCCCCCCGTCCCCTTGGCTACCCACAATGCATTGCGGTACAGTACAGAGCGGCAGCAGCGCCTCCTCCTTCCTCCTCCCTCTCTGGATCGAAGTAGGAACCCCTAATTTCTCTTTCCATCACAGGGCAGAAGATGTGCACACCAGCGAAAGCGCTTCTTGCAGCTGCCTTGGTGCTGTCTGCAGGGGACAGGATTATTGCAATAAATCTGAGAACTGTCAACTCCGAGACTGCATAGATGAGGCAGGGTTTGCATTTTAAATATTTGAGGCTTTCGGAGTGAGAGAGCCTGTCTAAATGCACTTAGTCACCGCTGTATCGAAGAAAGGAGGAAAGTGGTTAGATGGAGTTGAACTGAGATAATTGACATATTGCAAATGGGAGTAACTGACAAAAATGGAAGAAACTGGGAGAAAAGCCCATTAAAACCTAATCAGTGCTGTGGAAAACTGGACTAAAAGTAGGGTGACCAGATTTTCAAAATCAAAAACCAGGACAACCTTGTTTTGAGGTGGTTGGTAATAACAAAATTGTGAAACGAGTGCATAATGAAGGAAAATTGTTCTGCACTAGGCCCATTCATGACTAACATGTGAATCAGTACAGTCACATTTCCTTTGTGTTTTGGTCATTTTTAAGCAGCTTTTTACAATTTATGCCTCTCTTTACTGTTAGCAGGGATCAGATTGGTCAAAAATAGGGACATTTCTTGTTTAACACTGGGACAAATCAATGGATGTGGATAAATCTGCGGGGACGGGAGGCACAGGGCTCAAAACTGGGACTGTCACGGGTAAATAGTCTGGTCACCCTAACTTAATAGTCCAATATTGCACAAAATTGCATCATGTGAGCTTTCAGCCGTATTAGACTAGTGCTGCCTCCTCAACAGCACACTCAGAGTTGTGTTTTGTTTCATTCTCACATTGTTTGAGTAATCCTTTTATTATCAGTCTGTCTACATCTCCAAAGCTCAAAATGTTCTGTTCCACCTTGTCATGTCGTGTTGTAGTTTTCTAGTTAACAGCTCCTTTTACCTTTAGTTCAATTACCGGGCTGAAAACATCCAACTGATTCTAGTGAAGGTGTATGGAGTTAAAACCCCCACTGGAGCACTCCCTGTATTACCACATGACATCACAAGGTGGAATAGTGTTTTCTGTGTGAGAGAAGAACTCAGCCTAAGTGTGCAGAGTGTGCATTAAATGTGTGAATGAAACAAAACACAACTCCAGGTCTGTTTGTGAGGAAACAGCATTATAACATAGACCCATAAATAAGGTAATATGAGCCCTTTAAATAGTTAATAATGTCTAAAAGTTAGGCCATAGTATTGTGTCAAAAAGCAACCAACCAACCATAAGATGATTCCTAAGTATACTACTGATAAGCTTCAGATTAAGATCCACTGTACTTCCATCTTGATTATGTAGTTACCAAGTTAATGAGAGTAAAAAAGTAAATAATAAAATAAAAATAACAGAATTGAATATGAGTAAATAATGCTCTCCACACATCTGGCTAATGACACATCTGGCACTAAGTCTGTTCTGGGCTCATAATATCGAACACATGGCTGTATCTGCACCAGGGAGCACAAAATGAGTTGTGAGATCTACGGAGATACTGAAATGTTGTGAATCAATGTGTTAATGGGACTGGAGGGGAAAGAAAGTGCATTTATTTGAGCTGTAGAGGTGATCGGTTGGTGAACTTATTGACTTGAAATATCTTCATTTGAATCTGAATTTTATATAGTGTATATATACTCAGTTACACTTACAGGAAGAACTTTTAAAAGAAGTGTACTTTTTTACTTTTACTCCTATTGAGTAATATATTTTACAAAATAACAGTACTCTTACTTAAGTAAAAGTTATGGTTACTCATCTCACTGTGAGTAAGCTCTTTGTTTACAATATGAAATGATTCGAACATTTGTGTTTCTTGTTTCTTCTATCCTTCAGATATGACTTTATTTTTGCTTTTTTTAGGTCTATCCTTATATCCATACTTGAGCCTGTTGTTAAATATTGTATATTTTATGTGATCATTAGTTTCTCTAAATACTTTTTAACTCTTTAAGACCACTTGACTTAAACATAACAATGATCCACAAGGGAAATTACTCATACAGCTCACATGATAATATAACTACAAAGATTAAAAAAAGGGCATAAAATTAAAATAAAGCAGCAAAAATAGTACAAGACTTGACACAAAGAGCTCTTTTGTCCTGAGGGCTGTTACTCACCTCAAAGTGCCCTGACACTGGATCTGATGACCCGTTGAGCTTTCTATGATTATTGTATATTCCTGTTCAATGCTTAAATTACCCCTCAGGGACAAATAAATCGCTATTGATTGCAAACCTAGTCTCATTTCAAAACATTTCCAGTTCACATTTGTGTTATCCGCGTTGCGTCTCAGGAGTTATGATAAAGCATCTCTGAGTCTAAAAAAATACACCACATTCCACAATAAATATCTATGTTTATGAACAGCTTCTCCCTCCTTCCTCTGAGTCCCTCTTGTATAATCAGGGCAGGGGGGATGTGAATGTGAGGTGATTTGAATGATTTCTGCTTGTTCCCCTCTGATTCGCCTCCACAGAACACCACATGCAGTCAGCAGTTTTACACCCATGCTCTGCTCACCTCTGTGCGTCAAAGCTAATCACGCTCAACATTTGAGACTAGCTTGCAGACAAGTATAAAAAAAGAAATGTATTGTCTTAACGATTCATTTGTCTATGCAAATGCTACCGCTCAGATTATAACCAGGAAAAACAAACGAATACAGACTTGATTTATAGACTAAAGCTCTGACTCGGATGTCTCAGAGTTCAGCTCAATCGAAACCCAGACTATATTAGGCCTAAAATATGACTAAACCAGGTCTAAAACGAGACTACCTTATGTGTGTGGTAAAGTAGTTCAAAATAATGATAAACTCAAAGGGGGACAAAAACATGGTTATATTGGTGTTTTGTGTCAGAAACACTGCAACCGGATCGAGGATATGGTGTCGCCTACATTCCTTCATTCCAACATGGCTATATTTAGACATACCGCTATTGCGACATGTCTCTATTTAGACGTGCTGGTTTTCCGACACTTTTTGGTATCGCTATTCCGACACGTCATTAATTTTTTTCCATCGTCTACCCAAGCGCGTCTGTCGCTGTCCATGGTGCTGGGTGATGGGTTCGGTCACGGACGCGGTCACATCAGCGCGATCACACTTTTAAAATGTAAAATTAAAAACAGACCTTGAATTTTAAAATTTGTACTCTGGTGGAAAAAATACTTTTTATATACCACTGGACTCATTCGAGAGTTTACGAATATTTATTTTATGCTCCACTACAGCCAAATATGCACAGATTTCCCAAATATGCACATGAATATTTCTGAAATACATCTCCACGGAGGAAAGCTTTTGACCGACCAGTCACTATACAAAAGTTACACAATGCACGTTTAAGTCTGGTTTTAGTAATTCTCTTCTGCAAGGACATGAAACACATTTGTATTCCCGACCGTCTTACGTAATACCACTAATGACATGGCAGCCCACTTGAATACACCATTCCCATGCAGTCCCATCCCCTTCCTATTACACTAATGTAAACTCCGGCAGACAGTGTAGTGACAGGCTGATCTTATCTGAGGAGGTTAAATCTAACATGTATCCACGGCGACATGAAACAAAGTCAAGGTGAATGTCCCAGAATGCATTTCTTTGCGTTCTCGATCCCATCTCGCATCTGCCTATATCATTATCCAGCTGTCCATCACCAGACATTTCCGGGAACGTCGCAGCCCTCTTCCCTGTTCGGAATATCGATCCACGCGTCGGGGTGACGGAGTGCGGCAGACAGGAGCGGAGCGTGTCCGTCCTCTACAGCATCCGTGATAATGGGAGTTAGCATGCTAGCTAGTGGAGATTTATGGACATATGTGCGATATAATGGTTTGATAGGAATGACGGCATTCCTAATGATAATAGGAGAGGGTATATAGGAGAGGACAGTACTGCATGAAAAGAAGTTAAAAGACTAAAGGTTCTATATTACGCAAAATTTCTCTTGTGAGCTATGCAAACGATGGTAGTAAAGGTGTATGGAGTTTAAAAAAAACACAGTTGAGCACTTCCTGTCTAACCACATGACATCACAAGGTAGAACAGAGTGTTTTCTGTCTGGGATAAGAACTGAGCCTGAGATAAACATGTGTGAATGAAACAAAACACAACTCCAGATATGTTTTTGATGTGGAAACAACATTATAGCATAGATCAGAAAATAGTGTAATATGGGTCCTTTAAATTGTGGGTATTAAGCTGCGTTCAAACGGGGGCATCAAAAAACACACTGGACATCTCTAATTGGACGCCTTTGCATTTGAGTTCAAACTCCTCTGATGCGTGTCTTGGACGCCGTGGACAAACAGGAGAAAAATACTTGACGTGCGTACAGGGCGTTGGCTGCAGTCACGAGTGCTTTGTTTTCCCTGTCGAGAAAGTGACTTTAGTGTATTTATTATGTAAAACACATCAGCGGTGCGATTAGCTCGCGGCATATATATATATTTATACTCCGCTAATGACTTCTTGTTCTGGTGTTTGTGGCTTCCGGCCCCAGTTCCTGGTTCTTTCTCTTTCTTCTCCTTCGTTTGGATAACGCGTCGCTGCGTCACTGGAGAATACTCCCTGATTGGTTGACGCCAAAAGTTCAGCTGTTTTAACTTTTGACGGTGACACCCTGAATGTTCAATGTTCAAGTTGATGTCGACACCAGATTCTTGCTGCACTGATGCTTAATGTCCCAAAAACGCAGGACGCCCTAGACACGCGAGACTTTCCATGTAAACTGGATGCCTTTACGCCCCGGTCTGAGCACAGCTTTACACTTCTCTGGCTAACACATAATATTTGGATCACCATGTTATCTGTTGTTGCTGACAACAGCATATTAACACCATATTATGAGTTTCACTTTAGTTTTTGGCGCTTTGAGTCCCATCTCCCTTTGCTCGTCGTGCTAAGTCACTCCCCTTCGGAGCACAACACAATCAGCGTGCATCCCGATAATGAACCTATTGCACATCACATCAGGTTTGTGACGTTGTAGAGTATTGTTTTGTAACATGTTTTTGTGTATTTATGGAGAATTGTTATGTTGGAACATGGATGAAGTAGGCTTGTGGGCAGAGCATTGCACAGAATAAAACTGCTAATCATAAGGAGGGTTATTATTACTCAAACCTGCATGGATCACATCTAAAACCTCTTCAGGCTTGTTTTTGATGAAGGAAGATTAGTCGATTATGCACGACACCCCCTCTTTAATGTAAGATAAGTTAATACCATACTATGAATCCATCCAGACTAAGCAATAAAATCTCCATAGAGACAAGGAAATGTTAGGTAGTTTTAGTATTTCCGTTTGATGGTAATAATCATAAATGCTTTTGTCGAATCAAATTGAACTCATAACATTTATTCACGTGACAAAATCATTATATTTTCTATCGTATTCCCAGTCCATCGTTGAAACACCATTACTCCTGTACATTCGCCCACTCACACACTCTTGTTCTTACATTGTTTCCCACTGCCTGGGGCCTCATGTCTCTTCAGTTGATAGACAGTTCCATTAAAGCCCATGTCCCCGTGTGAATGTATGGATCCTGTCTCCGCTCCAGGAACTAGACTGTTTCCGTACAGTGTAAAACCACAAGCTGACCGCAAACAGCTTTACTTCAGGGATCAGATTTTACAAAGACGAGGGTCAGGCTGATGGGAGCAGTGGAGGAGGAATAAGACCAAATAATACAGTAACTGAAGGCCAAGTTTGGTTACAGGACTTTAAATCATTTGGAACTGGGAAAACTTTGGAATTTTCTTTTTTCAGATGTGGGAAGTACTCAGTTATATTGATTTACTTGAGTAACTTTCTAATAAAAAGTGGAAAAAGGCAACGATAAAAGACCTGCGCCTGAGCTAAGTGAGGAATAACCACTGCAAAATATTAAAGGGCCCATATTATGTTATTTTCAGATCTCATGAAAATCCATTTTGGACGTTTATATCGGATGTTTAAATGAATTAGTTTTGTTTTTCTTGTTTTTAAGACAGTAAAAATCAGGTACAGCACAGAAGCAGAAATGGTAATTATTATTATTAAAGTATTAAGAAAGTACTAAAGATGCACTATGTAACTTTTCCACTAGAGGTTCCACCACCTGCTTGTCTCCATGGATATGTAATTGCTTTGGAATGTTCCCAAGTATTAACTCCGGAGAGTATTTCTGTTTATGGGTGTTTTCATGGCTCGAAAACACTTGTGTACTTACTGTGAGTGGGTCTGACCTGTAACTTGGCCTGATGCCATGCTGTGGAACATTCCAGGAAAAGCAGAAAACGATCTCCATGGAGACAAGCAAGAGGCAGACCTCCACCCCAAAATGCTACATAATTCACCTCTTAATATTAAAGGAACCCCAACTGAACTTACAATATCTAGGTAAGTTAAAATGACTTAAAAGATTGATTTTGTTTCTTATTTTAAGTGCAGAAAGTAGTTTTTTCATATTTTAGGTGTAGCAAGACTTATTTTCATATTTTAAGTACAAAAAGTCTTGTTCCACCGGCAGATCAATTTACTTGTCAAGTGTCGAGTCAAGTTGACTCAAATCATGGCAAAACTTTCTTACATCACAAACCAGGAAGACCTTTGGAAACGATGACAACTTCCGGCGGGCTCTGTTCGTGATCGTAAGTCTGACAGAATCTAAGACAAATGAGAGAATGTCCCAGTTTTCTTCATCTCCATGTCATTGTAGCGTTCCGTTACGTTCGGCTCATCAACAATTCCAACCGTACCTCAGTTTTCATTATTTCTCCAGTGACGCAAAACTCCGAGCGCACTGGGTACACACGATTAGAAGAGACGAGGGCGCCAAATTCAAGATGATTCCAAACAGCACATACGTTTGCAGTCTTTATTTTAAAGTGTCGGGAACTACACCGGATGTTCTCATCGCATGTTTCCAAGTGTCTTTCTGGTTTGTAAGCGTGAATATAGCCCATTGAAGAGGTCTAAAGTTATTCCTCCTTTACCTTATGCATTGCAAGCACTGTAATTAATCACCAAGATGAGTTTATAAGCACTTTTAACAACTTTTAGAGAACAAAATGGGTTTTGCCATGATGGTAAGGCTAACAATAACTAGCATGCTAACATGAACTTCTTCATTATCTGACGATCAAACACTTTATAATTAAATGCAGACTAATTTTGACCTCAAGAGCTGCTTATTCAATATATCTGTACTGGCAAAGACAAATTGTGCTCAAATACATGGGAAACAATGAGGTGCCTTTAAAATAGTGGATCCCATGAGAAAAGTTACACAATGCACCTTTAAATCACCTTGGGTTCAGTTGTTCTGTATATGACCCTCCCCTATATAATAAAGCGTTTCTCCTCCATCTCCTCCTCCTCTTCTCAGTTGGACATAAAGCTCTCCTCGTGTCCATTGGCCGTCTGTCGGTATCGATCACGCGGAGCTATCAGGGCCTAATGCACGCTTCTTAATTAGAATCTGCCTCAGCACTTTGCAGCCGTACGATCTCGGCCTTTATGTGAACTCGCCGTTGTACTTGAATGCATCACGGACCGGTGTCGATGAGTTCAGATGACCGACGTGTCCGAGCAGTGCGAGAGTTGAAATGCATATTATAGACATGGATGTTATCAACTGGGGAGTGTATAAGGGACTCTATGTAAGATTTTGATTTTCCTGACTGCTGTAGCTGTAATGCTCCGACAATCCATCAAGCTGTGCTGCTTTGTAACGTACCAAAGTCAGAGTAAAACATTTTGACAGATTTTTGAGCGCCGTGTACCACATAAAATCGGTTCAAAGCGCGCCTTATAGTCCGAAAAATACGGTAAAAGAAAGAGTATGTCCAAACTTTTGACAAGGCATGTTCATGTAACCAAACCATTTCCTAACTTCCTACTTTCCTCTAACATTCGTGCCTCTTCTGAACAGTCTTTCCGAGTTTTGATGTGTCCATGGTGCTCTATCGGCACAGAGGAGCAGAGAGACGGAGAGACGGTGAGCGGAGAAGAGATAAGGTGTGAAAGATGCCAGTGCCGCAGGATGTGACAAAGGTTTGACTGGACCTGCCTCAGCTGATAACAACACTTCAGAACTCCTTGGCTCAGACTGAAGTTTGGGCGCTTCACATCTTGTCTGGAAACATGTGCCAAATGAGAGGGAAGTTAAGGTGAACGTCAAATTTGGTGCATGAACAAAATCATAACTTACAAATGCAAGATTAGAGATGCAGTGTGTAACTTTTTGGCTGGGGGTCCGTCACCTGCTTGTTTCTATGATTTGTTGTTGTTCTGCCTGGAATGTTCCGCAGTGTGACATTAAACACCTCTACTCTACTCTACCTCACATTTATTCACTTACAGCTGGTTTTACAGCTCAGAAATACCTAAAAAAAAAACAGATATTCTGACTGTGAGCGGAGTTGCCTCTCCACAGATCTGACCTGTACCTTAGGCTACATTCAGGCTGCAGTCTGAATGTAGCCTAAGGTACAGGTCCGCAGCCCAAATCCGATTTTTTTGCTCCTGTATTTGGCCTTTTAATGACAGTCTGAACGACACAGATCCAACTTTTTCAAAAGCGACCCAGACCACTTGGATATGTGCTCCTAAAACCGATGCATATCTGATCTTTTGACATGTGACTTCAGTCTGAACGGCCAGGTCGCATTCATCCGACCTACATGTCCTCAACAAGCGAGAGTTTGGCTATTCTGCTGTAACAAGCGCCTGTTGTAAGCCAATACAGCCCAATGCCGACATGTTTGCTCATTGCAATAGGGCGAAGACGTGTTTCCTCCCGCGAGAGTCGTACGACAGCAACTTTAAAATCTCCCTGCGCTCAATGCAGCGTCCATGTTTAGGCTCTGTAAACACTGAGCTCACTCGCTGCTGTTTTTTTTTTTTTGACTAAGTTTTGACTAAGTTTTTGACTAAGTTTTTTTTTTTTTTGACCGAGTTTTATTTATATTGTGTAGCACTTTGGAAACTCTTTTGTTTATGAAATGTGCTATATATATATATAAAGTGGATTGGATTGGTTTGGATTGGTGTGACGTCGTTGTGTCCTCCAGTCTGCATGCGGGACACTTTTGGGCCGTTTAAAGTTCACACTGGAGATCACAGACAAGTCGCATTTAATTGGAAATGTGAACAACTTCGCAAAAAAAAAATCGGATTTCACAAAACAAAACAAAAAAAATCAGACTTGAGCATCAAGCCCTGCAGTCTGAACATAGCCTAAGTCTGGTTTGGTTTGGTCATGAAGATACAAAGGTTTAATGCCACACTGTGAAACATTCCAGACAAAGCAACGACATCTCCCCTCCAGCAGAAAAGTTACACAATGCACTTTTAAAGGAGCACTATGTCACTTCTTAGGTAGAAGATCTGAAACTTTATTTTCTCCATGATGATGTTATTGTTGTTTTGCCTGGAATGTTGCTCAAAATCGCATCAATATTTAATCTACAGAGAAGACATTGAACTTTATGCCAGTTTTTTGTTTCATGAGGATAGATCCAGTAAGTGCAGAGCTATTGAACCATAAACCAGGTGATTTTTTTTTTTAATTCTGCATTTTAAAATTCAAACGGCAAATATTACCACTATTACATATTCCTACCATGTACACAGATTTGCAAATAAAATCAAATGATTGTTTACTCTGAATAAACCTGCATTAGTCCTTTTCCGTTGGCTCAGTGTTGAGAGCGGCGCCCACGTCATCTCTGCATTAATAATTCACATTTGTA
The DNA here is from genome assembly GCA_030686955.1 of Odontamblyopus rebecca. Classification (NCBI taxonomy): domain Eukaryota; kingdom Metazoa; phylum Chordata; class Actinopteri; order Gobiiformes; family Gobiidae; genus Odontamblyopus; species Odontamblyopus rebecca. The sequence continues at coordinate 13,044,971 of CM060654.1, forward strand.
ATGGGCCCAGACTCACTGTTTGTTTGGAGCTGTCAAACCTTCAACTGTTGTGTCTGTGCATGTGTAAGTTTATAAGTGCTCTAAAAGAGAGGGAGGGAGGGAGGGATGGAGAGAGAGGAACGGGAAACATCAGGAAAGGAGAGGGAGGGAGAACAGAGGTAAAAAGGGAGAAAGAGAGAAAGGGAGGTGAGGGACAGAATGGGGAAACAAAAGAGAGAAATTAGATGGAGTTGGTGAGTGTCTGAGAAGGGGGGAAGAAGGGATGGAGAGAGCTACAGATAGAAAGAGAGAGAGTGACAGATGTGGAGAGAGGGTGTGTGTGAGAGAGAAAAATGTGCTTAGTGCCTAAAGCAGAAGAGACAGGTAAGAGAAAGAGAGAGGAGTGAGATTGAGAGAAAGAAAGATAGAAGGGAGTTTGAGAGAGAGAGAGAGAGATGGACGAAAGAGAGGGATGTAGAGCGATAGGGAGTGTGTGAGAGAGAAAATGAGCTTAGTGGCTAAAGCAGAAGAAGAGAAAGAGAAAGACAGGTGTAGAGAGAGAGTTGAGAGAAATAGAGTGAGAGATAGAGGGAGAGAAAGAGAGAGAAGTGAGTGAGATATAGAGAGTTGAGACAGTGAGAGAGCAAGAGATAGAGGGAGAGAGTTGAGAGAGATAGAGTTTAGAAAGATAGAGAGAGCTAGCCAGAGAGTTGAGGGAGATAGAGAGTGAGAGATAGATGGAGGGAGAGAAGAGAAGAGAGACAAAAGTGAGTGAGATTCAGAGATAGAGAGAGTTGAGAGAGAGAGGTAGAGAGAGATAGAGGGAGATAGAGAATTGAGAGAGATAGAGAAAGAGTTGAGAGAGCGAGAGATAGAGGGAGAAAAAGAGAGAGAGACAGAGTGTTAAGAGAGATAGTGAGAGATAGATAGAGATAGAGGGAGAGAAGAGAGAGAGAGAAGTGAGTGAGATACAGAGATAGAGAGAGGTAGAGAGAGAGATGGAGATAGAGAAAGAGTTGAGAGAGATAGAGAGAGTTGAGATAGATAAATTGATTGATTGATAGGGATAAAGAGAGATAGAGAGACAGGGTTGAGAGAGATAGACAGAGATAGAAAGAGGTAGAGAGAGAGGGACAAAAATATAGAGTGAGTGTGAGAGAGTGGCTTGGTGCCTGGGGCGGCAGAGGGAGAGGAGCCTCATCCGTTATTCATGAAAGAGGAGAATCCCCCTTTTTTTATGCACACACAGGGAACACGACTCCCACAATGCACTGCAGCGAGAGAGGGAGCAAGGGAAGGAGAGAGAAAAGACTGTCTGCATCTGTCAAGAGAGCAACGGTTTATAATTGTGATTAATGACCTACACAGCCTGTTATAAAAATACATGAAAGAAACGAGCGTTGTTACGATACTCAATACTGATTCTGATGCCACAAGAATAAAAAAAATAACTTTGTTTAGACAAAAGAAGGTGATTTTCAACATTAAATCATAATAATTTCTTTTATATTTCCCTGTGGTCTTATATCTGTGTAATCCCTCAGTCGTCCAGGTCGGTTCTGACTGTAAATGTGTTTTTTTGAGTATCTATTTTTGATACTATTCGTTTTAGTATCGAATATAATCTGATTTTCAATACTTTTGACAGGCCTACAAAAATACTTGGGTTGGAGGAGACAGCTGCTTGTTTCCTGTAAAAACCTGTGTAAAAGTGTGAGTAAAGTCTTCTGAAAAAGATACTTTATTTATTTATTACAATATATTTTGAAAAATACACGAAAAAGTACAGATGCTCGAACAAAAAAACTGAAAAATTGCCAAATTTTGGGGGTTAAAATTGAAATCATAAATCCTTAAATATATTTTAGTACTGCTTTTTTAAATAATCATTCAAATACATTTACTGCACAGATCTAGTAGCATTAGTAGTAGCATTAGTAGTAGCGTAACTTCTGTATGTAGTCGTGTTTCTAAAATGTCTGAATGAGGATTTAAATAGTAAACCGCAGGATAAAAACACCTCTAACGTCATCTTGAGCATCACAGCTTCATCTCAGATCACGTTCCACACCATTTCACTGTGAGTTATTTCAGTCTCATTGCGCACAATTTACCTGCTCTGCTAGAAAAACACCCAACTACTTCTGGATAAAACGAATCGCCGCTCACACAAGAGAGTGGTCACGTTTTTACAAATACACCTGAACGTTTTTTTTTAAAGCTCTGACGCGTCCCAAATAGGCCAATATGGTTTAAGCAGCACTTGATGTCAAAATGAGTCGTAAAAATAAGGTAAGAGGTAAAAATTTGGTGAAAATGTTTATTGTCTGCATCTAATTAGAAAGCACGTTAGCATGCTAGTTTTTGTTAGCTTTACTGTTATGGTAAGGCATCGTGGTGACTAATTAGGATTCTCAGGATGCATAAGGGAAGAGAGGAAAAACGTTGGAATTTTTTGTACTTTTTAAACTTTTCGATGAATGAACTTGTCTATGAAACTACTGTTGGGTTTCAGATGACGTCACAGCATTAATACAGATGGGGGCAGCTAAAATTAAAATGGTTAAAATGCAAAATTATGTTATTCTAGGGTTTAAACACAAATTTAAAATACCAGGTTCAACATTTGTGAATTTACCTTTTGGATATTTCATGGGAAAGTACAACGTTATTACAGCAAAAATCTACATTTTCACAATATTAATTTGAACTGCCCCCATCTGTATTAAATAACACTGCATTCTGTTGAATGTCGGTAGTCGATAAATCCGGGTCAGTTCTCATTAATGCTTCCCATTGCAACAGTCGGGAAAATATGGATGCCCGAGAAAGTTTAATGTAAAGTTTAATGTATCGCCTGCTCCTGCGTCTGTTAGGTAACGTTATCTGTCGGCGACTCAATTATCAATCAATCAATAAAACTTTATTTATAGAGCGCTTTTCGGTGATTAAAAAAGAACAATCCCACATTTACTGACTTAATTAATAATAATAATACATTTTATTTATTAGGCGCCTTTCTGGACACTCAAGGTCGCCTTACAACAAGTACAATATACATTATAGGCAGTTAAAAGCAACAGTTAAAATCCAAACAGTTGAAAACAAACAGTAAAACCTTTAAAATTATAGCAGTTTGACTATTACATGCTCAGGAAAAAACTTGCTGTGACGTAAATCCAGACCGACTCGATCTGCTCCGAACTCACCCAAGTTCATGTTTCGGAACCTCGATTTTATTGGCCGTTCCAATGCACTTTCTCGAGGTGGAGGTCAGTTTTCCCCGACTCTCGAGCACAAGAGAACGCAGAATATTGGCCTATAGAAGGTTGTGATTTCCTCTGAAGCCCAGAAATATCCAGCCACTGGGCCAGAGCGTCCTCACTGTGTTGGGTTACTTTGTCTCATGTCTGAAACGGCTTTGATAGAAATCATAATAATAGCTCCGCACAGGTGATTATTAGCATTAGCATTAGCATTAGCAAAGGCCTGTATCATTAGTGAGGACTGGTACTATTATTATAATCAGACAAATGAGACGCTCGCTCACACAGACATGATACTGTCACACCCAGGAGGCTCAGCTAAGTGTGGGTGAGCAGGAGGACAATGGATTCTGAGATAGAACTTAAAAGAGCAGTGTTAGGGTCACCAGACGTCCCTATTTACCCGGGACAGTCCC